>CAJQUN010000013.1:5050445-6250445 GCA_907163345.1 Haberlea rhodopensis
AACATAAAACGAAGTAAAAGAATAGAAATATAAATGCAATATGCACTTATCATGCGACTACCTTTCTTATATGATGTTAGAGGAGGGGATTGGGCAGAGTATGAGCAGTGAACAAAACATAGCGAACGAAGAGAGCCAAAGGGGACAACAAGACTAAAGAGGAAGACGTATACCAAGCAGAGTTCGAGATTACATAATTAGCTCATAGATAGTCTTAGACATTTAATGTTGGTTACAAGTTAGTTAGAAGAAATGATAGTTACAAGCATCATTCTCATTTTGTATAAAGGACAGCTAGGAAAGCATTGTAAGGCCAAGTATGATTTTAACCCAATCTCTCTACCAAATATGTTTATATGAAATTTTGATACCATCCATGGGGGTGTATCTATAACTGATTTGGCTTTAACTATATTAGTGGAGAAATGTTTGAAAAATAGGCTTCTTCTCTCCAACGTCTTCTGTTTCTTTACCCCATTCTAAAGAAGGTTGAGCTTCCTCGAACTGGCCAATGTAAGGATCTTATATGGATGTGTATTTGGGATATAAGCAAGCAAAGTAACAATAACTCAATAGAATTAATGTCGAGGGGAGAATTCTAATCCCCGTCATTGAAATGATATTGTCCCGCTATGGTGCTCACGGTTTAGTGGCAATCGTCTCCCAAGATACATCGACTATGATACATGATAGAAGCACTTCAAATCACGAACCATTAATCACAAAGGTTTAAAGACACTCAACCAAGAACAAGAGATGAACAATATGAATATGCAGAAATTTTGCTCTTAAACTTTCTTTTTGATCTTACAAAAATAATGCTTAATTCAATCATGAGTTGTTCCTTTTTATACTAAACCAGAATACATCGTCAAATTACACTTTTTTCGAAGTAGTGTTTTTTCACGAAAAATCGTAACAATACGAGAAAGGATACACAAACCTTCGGAAAAAACAGCCCAAGAGAATCCAGACAGAACCCGAGGCGCTAGGTAGGGGTGTTCACCGGTTCGGTTAACCGGCCGAACCGAAACACAAATTTTCGATTCGGTTTAAAAAAAAACTTTTGTTTTCGGTCACAGAGTCCGGTTAACCGAACCGAAAACCAATTTTTTTTTAAAAAAAAATTTAATTTTTTTTATGGTTTATATAATTTTTTTTCGCTCCTGATTGTAAGAATCAGAACTCGTAAATTAACAACATGTTTCAAGTATAATAAAATTTATTTTGTTGTCTCATTTAAACTCGATTTTTTGTATTAAATAACTTAAAAATAATATTAGAAGTTTAAAAGGTCAAAGGTTCAGAATTCAATTAAATCCAAAGTATGATGTATTAGTGTTATTATTTACATTGAATTTTCATCAATTAATCATCAAATTTAAAAAAAAATTCAAAAAAAAAATAAAGTGTTTCGAGCCGAACCGAAAAAGTTCGGTTAAAATCGAAACCGAACCGAACAATTTCGTTCAGTTTTCGATTTTGAAAACTACAAAATCAAAATTTCGGTTCGAACCGAACCGAATAAACACCCCTAGCGCTAGGGGCCCTCCCAGTATGCGCCCTAGCGCTTGCTCTACTCCTCTGAACCAAACCGAATGAACACCCCTAGCACTAGGGGCCCTCCCAGTAGGCGCCCCAACACTTGCTTTACTCCCCAAATTATTGGATAGCACTGGTCGCCGCATTTTTCCCATGGCAGTTTTTCTTGTTCGTATATTTTTCCAACAATACCCCACATGAATTAAAATTAATGCATGAATGCAAATGAGCGCCTTTAGCGAATTGTTGTAGCATCTAGAGAGGTAGCTTACAGTTTTGAACATTTCGTAGTGGTATTCAATCGGATTTACTGACTTAATAGTGAACATATAGTCTTGAACTATTTAATCATTGGTTTAAACAGAGACAATTGAACCCATATGTCCGTTTCGGCCATGAACCACACTTGGTTTCATAAGTGCTTTCCAACTTTAAAGCAGCCACACTTGGCACTTACGTAGGTGGTCTCCTACAAGATTATCCTGCTATACTCCAGCATATCTTATATGTCTTAGGAATCATTAAAAGCATTTTGCCTATCCTCGTACCTTTTTGCAGGCTACACCTCTTATCACGGGAATGGGTTGGAGATTGATCTCCAAGGTGTATATTCAATCTCATAATTTAGTTGTCCCTTTTGAACCTAGATCATAGGATCTCCAGTTAACATGATTGGGTATCCACTATGAGATATTGATTATAGGGTTTTAATCTCATTCCCCTCGATAAACTATAATTTAGTCTCTAGGCAAACCTTTCGTAAGCGGATCCACAAAATTTTCCTTAGACTTCACTAGTCAATGAATATAATGTCATTAGAGATCAACTGTTTAATGGTATTACATATACGCCTAGATTACCATTATACATACTACTTTGTGCCCTTCCTATAGCAGATTGGCAATCACAATGTATCTTAATTGCAGGTACATATTTTTCCCAACAAGGAATTTCTTCCAAGAAACCTCTAAGTCATTCGGCTTCTTCTCCGGCTTTATCCAAGGCTATGAATTCTGATTCCATAGTGGATCTAGCAATACAAGTTTGCTTGGGAGATCTCCACGACACGACAACCCTTTCAATAACACATAACCACTTCTGGACTTTGAATCTTATGTGTCTGATATCCAAGCATCATTGCATCATTCTAACACAACAGGATATCTCGTATAATACAATCCACAATGTGTACCTTAAATACTTGTCAAAGCCTTCCAATGGTCATTACTTGGATTGCTAGTGAATCTACTTAATTTACCAACCGCATATGCAATATGAGGACGTGCGCAGTTCATGAGATACATTAGAGTGCCAATTATCCTCGAGTATTCCAATTGCATGACAGGGTCTCCATTATTTTTAACTAAGCGTAGATTATGATCATAGAGTGTTTTCAACGACGATGTCATTTGCCAGAAATTTCTCATGCATTTTCTCAACATAATGAGACTACGTCAACACTTGTCTTTCGGATGTCTTGGAAACTTTAATTCCAAGTATAACATTTTCTTCACCCATACCTTTATTTCAAAATTTTTCGTCAACATTTCCTTTGTTACGTTGATGATTTCTAAATTGCTTCCAACTATGAGCATTTCATCAACATACAAGCATACCATCACATAAGCTTTATGTGTGCTTTTCATATATACATTTATCATACTCGTTAATTTTGAAACATAGTTTTGTCAAATTTTTCATGTCATTGTTTTGACGCTTGCTTAAGCCCATACAATGACTTAACGAGTCTACACAACTTTTGGATTTTTAGTCCTTCATTATAGCAGTTTTGCTATTACTTTGCCAACAATAAATTTTCACTTAACAAAAAATATCAAAGCCTTCCGGCTTCTTCTCCGCTTTATCCAGCTCTAATTCTGAAGTCATAGCGGATTGAGTGACCGCTTATTTTTTTAACAAAAGATATTTCAAAGAATGGGTTGAAGCGATTCTACCGCAAGTGCACGGTGTCAAGTTTTAGTATAGTGAAAATTTAGTAAAGGTTGTCGAATCCACAGGGACTAATGTATAAGTACCAAATAAGATCAATCAAATTATATTTAGCCTACGATTAAAGGAGTTTGATTAACTAAAGCTAGATGAAACTAAAGAATAAAGATTAAACTAAAAACAAAGAATAAAATGGTTCCGGAAATGCGAAGGTAAGTCACTCGAGAAAATTACCAAACTCGTCGTTCAATTATATTATCTCTACTGATTCAACGGAATTCTCAAATTATCACTCAATTGATTTTAAAGGTGAAAGGTTTTCACTATTATTCGATACACTCTCTCGAGATGTAACGAAACTAACAATAAATTAGAATAAGTCACTCTCGTGCACCTATTTACTAATTCAAAGTTGCTTAAATCATCAAAACCTATTAACTCTACATCTTTCGATTTCAAGTTCTCACGTATGCGATATCATCTCTCGATCTCAATCGTAACATACATCATAAATTAATGGAGCGTGTTACAGCGTTATCTCTCGATCTCGGCTGTAACCCTCAAATTCAATCAAAGCTAGCTAGACTTTGATCTACACAATCAATTAATCTATGAACAATAAATATCAATACGCTCAAATACCAATGAATCAATAAATTAAACACAACGAACTAAAACTTCAATAATATAAACCAAATTCAATTCAAATCAAATACAGATGAGTTTTCTTGTCTCTCGACCTCAAAAACAACAAATGAAAATGAAAATCAAATAAACTAAAGTTCAGAAATACGATAAACGATGGATGAATCCGTGCGTTGCACCGTGATTTCTTCTCTTGTTCCTTCCTTGCACTCCGGAACGGATAGGCTCGACTTTGGACGAAGAACGGAGATTGGATCTCCTTCTTCCGGCGTTGGGCGGCGGCTAGGGCGGCTGCTCTTGACCTAAAAAGACGGATATTCTCTGTAAAATTTCGTCTTTTTTCTTGTGTAGAAGAGAATCACTCTTAATAGCCCTCCAACATCACGATAAAAAAGGAAAATAAAATCTTCAGATCTCGCGTCTCGATCGATCGAGAATTTCACCGATCGATCGGTGCACTGTTCACGCCAGCTTTTGGAACTTACTGCCTCGCTCGATCGATCGGGAATTTCCACCGATCGATCGAGAATTTGAAAATTTCAGCTCCGAGGTTACTGCCTTGCTCGATCGATCGGGAATTTCCACCGATCGATCGAGCCTTCGAAAAATCAGACTCTTGCTTCTGGCTGGCTCGATCGATCGAGAATAAATCTCGATCGATCGAGATCTGAAGAAATCATCTTCTTCATTTTCTCATCTTTTATGCCTCGATTTCGCCCGTTATCTTCATGTAAGCTCATTTCTTCCACTTCCGGTCTAATTTCCTGAAACAAACGAATAAACACCAAAAAGCATAATATCATCCAGGAAAAAGTACGGAAAATGGGAAGAAATTACAGTTAAAATCACTCAAAATCTAAGCCTATCAACTCCCCCAAACTTAGACTTGATCGTCCTCGAGCAAGCAATAAACTCAAAAAGAAAAGTTAAACTCGATACTAAGCATGAATCATCCTTACAACATATGCAACAGCTCAGAAATCCTACTTACACAGCAATAGAAGTCAATCAACATTTAACAAGAAGCATTTTCTCCTAAGTTAAACAATACATCGCAACATCGGAACGTGCGTGTGTGCTATTGTCAAACATGAGTTACATATATATCTTTAACATCAACATGTGCCATATTAACTCCTAGTCAAGATTACTTTGAAATACTCTACAAGTTTACTATCCAGCACTTCTCCACTAATGTAATTGTTCCCTAGACTTGGATCAAAAGGTCTTAAAAGTTTATAACGTTAGGCCTTTTGGTGTCGGCTTCAAAGAAAAGGTAGGATGAATTCAAAGAAGAGAGTATAACAAAATCAGTTCAACTATTTTTGAGCTTCTCTTCAACTTTTTTTTTCTAGCCTTGGCCACTTTGGGTCTTATTTTGAATTTTTCTTTTCAAGGCTTTTCTCTACATCTTTTCTTTTTCTTTGCTCATTCTTTTGTTCCTTTTGAACTCATTTGTATATAACAATTATGTGCAATGAATGAGATTCATTATACTCTCCTAGGGGTAGGTAAAATTTTTCTTTTAGGCTCAAACCAAGGTGGGTATAATGAGTTACCAAGAATGTCGAATGGGGGTCTAATCATATGCAATGCATATACCATTCTTTTTCAATAAGGCTCAAAAGGGGACACTAGGGAATAATATATAACAGGTAGGCTTGAAAGGCTCAAACGGTCCAAAGATCGCCTAAATCATCTCCAAGTCTAGTTCCTAATTATAAATTTCGCCTGAAAGTGCTTTCAACTAAACTGTAGAGTTCTCTAAGATACTCAAGACTCATCATAGTTAACACAGGTTTTCAATTTAATCAATACATACTTCACTCAATCATGACTCAATAAGTGCTCAAAGTATTCCTCCGTTTTGACATGTAGTTAACAAAGGATATATACAAACAAGTTAAACATTTTCATGACTCCTATCTAGATGAGGATTAATTTCATCATGTATTACTATTGTAATTCCAACTCAACAATTCTCAAGAATAACTCAATCCATAAAAAAAAATTTGTTGGTGATGCTCAAGGACGATTTAGTCTCAACATCATGCAGTCATGCAAGGTAGGGAAACGAAACAAGTAGCAAGATGTGCAAAAGCAAGATTATGTACAAATACTCAAAAACCCCCCCCAAACTTAGCATGTGAATTGCCCTCAATGAACAAGAAAAATAAATGCCAAGGCAAAGACACATACCATGATGACGATCGTCACTGATCATCATCCTCATCATGCTCCGGAGGGGGAACTGGGTAGTGGTGCTCCTCGCCCTGATATGGCGGAAATGGTGGGTACTCGGAAGGTGGAGGTGCATGCGGATGATAGGGTGCAAAGTGTGGCTCCGGCGGGAACTGGAATCCTGGAAAGCCCTGGGCCATGGCAGTGTTCCATGCACTCTGATAGTGCATGAACTCCATCAGTCTCTGAGCTACCTGCTCATGGTCCATCTGCAATGCTCTTTGCATGCTATGAATGTCCCGCTGCATGCTGTGAATGCTCTGCTGCTCCAGGCGAATGTTTTGGAGATCCCTATGAAGAGAATCCAAAGTAACTCGTGTATGCTCTGCAGCAGAGGATGATGCTCCAGCTTGTGTATTGTCCGAAGGTCTGCGTCGGTTTGTAGGATCGGCTACAATGATTGGTGTCTTCGGCGGGAGTAGCTCCTCGTCTTCCCCCCATGTCACTCCGTTCCTCTGACATAAAGCAGTGATCGTGGATGGAAACGGTAGTGCGGAGGTCGGTGGGCTACTTCCAATTTCAGCAATGTGATCAGCAATGATCTCGCCGAAGTCCACTTCCTTCCCTGAGAGGATGGCATAAACCAGGACCGCTCTATCTTTTGTCACCTCAGAAGTGTGGGTCGATGGCATGACCCGTGAGGCGACAAATGAAAACCATGCTTGGGCCTCTGGCTTCAAATTCTTCTTTAGAACCAACTGTGGCTCTGCTTTATCATTCCTCTGCCAATCCACTCCCGGCTTGCCAATGACTGTCAATACCTCATCGTAGTCAATCCTGCTACTCTTAAAAGATTGGTATGCACAGTTTTGAAGTAACGGCATCCGGTGAATATTGTTGATTGCGGCTCGATCCACCAACACATCCTTCCCTCGAACATAAACACTTACTTGGTGCCCTGGTCTAACAGCTCGAAGATTCGTGTAAAACTCCCTTACCAGTGGCACCACAGCATCAATCGGTGTCTGAATGAATTGAAACCATCCTTTTCGGCGTACTGTCCTAATGACAGGACACTCCAATTTATCCAAGCTCATTCCTCTCTCACGGCTCAGGGGTTTCTTATGGTAGATGGGGTATAACTCAGCAATCTTGGCATTTAGAAATTTCTGTTCATCATAAACTGGCTCAGAAACAGTGGCCTCTGCCTGCTTTTGCTTCTGAGAAGCTTCCGCCTGCTTTGACCTCTTTCTGGATGACATTCTCTTGCCAAATGATTCCCAACTAATACAAATTCAATTCAACTAACACCCCACAACACTGTCAATCCGACACCCTTCAATACCACAAAACTTCCTCCAAATTTCAATCTTTCCTAACCCACTGCTACTACAATTCAAAACTTAGCACCAAAAGATAAAATCTTTGAGAATTAGAAACCAATTACCGCTTAAAAATCCGATCTTGTGAAAGTTTGGCACTTGGCTTGGAATTCTCCTTTTGATGCACTTCTACCCAATCGGCTTTGCAATTCTTCAAATCTGAAACGAAAATCTCATTAGGATGAATATTACTTCTTAGAGTTGAAGTAATTTGAAATTTGATGAACAAAATGAGGAGATTAGATGAATGGATTTGAAAGAGGCGGCTAGGGTTTTGTTTTGGAGAGGAGAAAAATGAATTGGGGAAAGTGATGGCTGCTGCGTCTGCCCCTTTATTTTTTTCAAAATTTTCTCTCGCTCGATCGATCGGAAATATTCTCGATCGATCGAGCGAGGCAGTAGGCACAAAGTTATTTTAAAAATTCGGGCGATCGATCGGGATTTCCACCGATCGATCGCCAGCAGCAGCAACCAAAATTTTAAAATTTTTCTTTTTCTCAACATCTTTCTCTCGGATTGCTTCGCCTATAACCACTTGCTCTTGCTTTCACATCTGCATTAGAAAAGACACGAATTCATTCCCAGACACACTCAAAAACAAACAGACTAACAAAAACTCAACAAAACAAGAAATCAAAAACAAAACTCAAGGAAAGAAAGAACGGAAGTTCTTAATTTATAGTCCCAAGCTGGACTGTCGCCTCCTCATCTTCATCAATTTGATGGCTCCTTCGGATTCTTTACAGAATCACTCGGGAGCGTACCTTGCGTCCTCCCAGATATCAACGTGGCCAACTGCCCTATCTGCACTTCCAAGTTTTTGATTGATGCATCTTGGTTTTGCATCCTCACCTCTGTTGATGAAATCAGCTTCGCCATAAGTTCCTCCAAACTCGGCTTTTGTGTGAACCCTGCCTGCGGTTGTGGGTTCAACACATTCTCTTGATTCGACCACCTCAAATTCGGGTGGTTCCTCCAGGGTTGGTTGTAGTTCGGGTAGGAATTATGGGGTGGCCTGTTACCTACAAAATTAACAGCTTCAACAGATTGGTTAAATTGATTACCTGCCTGGCACTCGATGCTAGGATGACCGCCTCCACACAGCTCACAGAAAATAGTTTGGGCCTGCATTGCTGCTGCTCCCATGCTGTCTATCTTCCGGTTCATGGCTTCTAATTGAGCCGAAAGAGCTGTGATCTCGTCCACTTGATGGACTCTCATTGGTTTCTGTGACGTGCTCCTCTCGGACTGCCACTGGTAGCTGTTGCACGCCATTTCCTCCAACAAGCTATATGCTTCTTCCGGCGTCTTTCTCATTATGGATCCCCCAGATGCTGCATCAATCATGGAACGGTTAGCAGAAAATAAACCGTTATAGAATGTTTGTACCTGCAGCCATATGGGTAGACCATGGTGTGGGCATCTCCTCAACAACTCCTTAAACCGATCCCACGCTTCGTATAAAGTTTCTGGGTCAAATTGCCCAAAAGTCGTGATATCATTCCGCATCTTCGCCGTCTTGGAAGGGGGAAAGTACTTTGACAAAAACGCCTTTGTCATCCCCTCCCATGTTGTGATAGAACCTGCAGGTAAAGAATTCAACCAGGCTTTAGCTTTGTCTCGTAATGAAAAGGGAAAGAGCCTTAACCTGATGGCGTCGTCAGAGACGCCATTGTGTTTGAATGTATCACAAATCTCCAAAAAGTTGGAGATGTGATTGTTCGGATCATCTGTAGCTGCTCCCCCGAACATCACCGAGTGCTGAATCATTTGTATGATTGCCGGCTTGATCTCAAAATTGTTTGCTTGAATCGTCGGTCTTGTAATACTCGACAACGATCCATGAAATGCGGGTTGTGCAAAGTCCATCATCGATCTAGGATGCTGTGCTTCGTTATTGTCAGCCATTTCTCGAGCTTCTCGCAATCTTCTTAGTAACGTTCTCTCTATCTCTGGATCAAACGGCTCGAGAAAGGGTTCCTCTCTTCTATGCATGCACTAAAGAACTGCTTCCTGTACAAAATAGACAAAAGGAGGTAACAAAAATGCACAAAGTTATTCACAAAGATCAACAAAAGAAAACAACGATAATAAAAATGCAATAATAAAAGAATTGGCTAAATTACAATTAACTAATCTCGTATGATATTATACAGATTAGTCCCCGGCAACGGCGCCAAAAACTTGACCGCTTATTTTTTTAACAAAAGATATTTCAAAGAATGGGTTGAAGCGATTCTACCGCAAGTGCACGGTGTCAAGTTTTAGTATAGTGAAAATTTAGTAAAGGTTGTCGAATCCACAGGGACTAATGTATAAGTACCAAATAAGATCAATCAAATTATATTTAGCCTACAATTAAAGGAGTTTGATTAACTAAAGCTAGATGAAACTAAAGAATAAAGATTAAACTAAAAACAAAGAATAAAATGGTTCCGGAAATGCGAAGGTAAGTCACTCGAGAAAATTACCAAACTCGTCGTTCAATTATATTATCTCTACTGATTCAACGGAATTCTCAAATTATCACTCAATTGATTTTAAAGGTGAAAGGTTTTCACTATTATTCGATACACTCTCTCGAGATGTAACGAAACTAACAATAAATTAGAATAAGTCACTCTCGTGCACCTATTTACTAATTCAAAGTTGCTTAAATCATCAAAACCTATTAACTCTACATCTTTCGATTTCAAGTTCTCACGTATGCGATATCATCTCTCGATCTCAATCGTAACATACATCATAAATTAATGGAGCGTGTTACAGCGTTATCTCTCGATCTCGGCTGTAACCCTCAAATTCAATCAAAGCTAGCTAGACTTTGATCTACACAATCAATTAATCTATGAACAATAAATATCAATACGCTCAAATACCAATGAATCAATAAATTAAACACAACGAACTAAAACTTCAATAATATAAACCAAATTCAATTCAAATCAAATACAGATGAGTTTTCTTGTCTCTCGACCTCAAAAACAACAAATGAAAATGAAAATCAAATAAACTAAAGTTCAGAAATACGATAAACGATGGATGAATCCGTGCGTTGCACCGTGATTTCTTCTCTTGTTCCTTCCTTGCACTCCGGAACGGATAGGCTCGACTTTGGACGAAGAACGGAGATTGGATCTCCTTCTTCCGGCGTTGGGCGGCGGCTAGGGCGGCTGCTCTTGACCTAAAAAGTCTGATATTCTCTGTAAAATTTTGTCTTTTTTCTTGTGTAGAAGAGAATCACTCTTAATAGCCCTCCAACATCACGATAAAAAAGGAAAATAAAATCTTCAGATCTCGCGTCTCGATCGATCGAGAATTTCACCGATCGATCGGTGCACTGTTCACGCCAGCTTTTGGAACTTACTGCCTCGCTCGATCGATCGGGAATTTCCACCGATCGATCGAGAATTTGAAAATTTCAGCTCCGAGGTTACTGCCTTGCTCGATCGATCGGGAATTTCCACCGATCGATCGAGCCTTCGAAAAATCAGACTCTTGCTTCTGGCTGGCTCGATCGATCGAGAATAAATCTCGATCGATCGAGATCTGAAGAAATCATCTTCTTCATTTTCTCATCTTTTATGCCTCGATTTCGCCCGTTATCTTCATGTAAGCTCATTTCTTCCACTTCCGGTCTAATTTCCTGAAACAAACGAATAAACACCAAAAAACATAATATCATCCAGGAAAAAGTACGGAAAATGGGAAGAAATTACAGTTAAAATCACTCAAAATCTAAGCCTATCATTGAGCTATACACTTTTGTGTAGAAAATTTTATTCGTTCATTTTCTCAACAACATTACCAATGATTAATACATAACCATTTTGTGTCACATATCCAATTCATATCATGATATTTCGAGTTTCGAATTCTAAGCTTTATAGCTTACAAAATTTGAAACTATAATATATTCTCGGTTTTAATCACAATTCAAATTTAAAAGCAATTATTCATAGAAAATCCAAGTTCAAGAATTTATTTCTTAAAAACTTGAATATTAAGCGAAGTATAAAAAATTGAAACTAGAATTAACATGAGAATTCGTCTTGGAAACTTCATGTGTGCCGGTTTTGTCACACTCGTTTTGACAACACAGTTTTTTTAAATTCTTTTGTCATTATTTTGACACTTGTTATGACTTACTTCAGTCAACCTCACACTTTCAATATTTGTAGAAAATTTTATCCTTAACTCATAATGATTTTTTGTCATTGCCTAAGTTTGGTACTTAGAATATGGTTGACCAATAGAATTGCTCCCCCCCCCCCCCCCCACAAACACACACACACACACACACACACACACAAAATTTTGGGTAATCTCGAACTTGTCAAGATTTCATTGGCGTTTAACTTTCAAGTTTCAAATTCTAAGCGTTATAAATTTATAAATAAAAATTTTAAGATTTCATATCTTGCAAACTTTTGATTTAAGCGCTCTTGTGTACAAAATTTGAAACTTGGACAATACTCTCGAGTCAGATTCGTTATTTGCATTTTAAGTGTTCAAACTTACAAACTTGAATTCAATATTTTATATCTTGCAAGTTTGATCTTTAAGCATATAATGCTTTGAAAATTCAAATATAATCAAATTTAAGAGAGAACTCCCAATAAAAGAATCGTGGAATTCGATTCAGTATTTGTATTTTAAGCGTACAAATCTTAGAAAACTGAAATTTAAGATTAAAATAACTTGCAAATTCAAGTCATAAACATAAAATGCTTAAACAACACAAATAGAAAACAACACAAATAGAATCAACTCACAATTCTTCATAACAAAACTCATTTGCTTAATTTGTTTTCAACCTCATTCTCGTAGTGTTCAAACACTTCTATGACAACATCTTTGCTTCGTAGGAACTAGTCATAACAATATTTTGTGTAATAATTGATAATGAATATTTTTCCCACACCTCTAGTTTGCCCAAACTTTAAATCACAAACATCAATGTGAATTGATTCTAGAGGCGTCTCTTTTTCAACCAAATGGATGAAGGTTGTATTAACTTATCCCCCATACAAGTCTCACACTTATGTTTTAAGTTATCATTCACTTAAAGCAATAAATTTTTACAAATTTGCGTAGTAATTTACATGATCAACCAATCACACCATAAGTTATAGACTAAATCAAATAAGTAATAACATAAATTTTATTGATTCAACGATTGACAAATAACCGTAATTACATTTTGAAAAAAATGCTATCAGTTTTTCCCACAAACACTAAGTTCGTGTAATACAATCCTTTAGAAAATCAAAATATTGATCAAGCGATAAACATAAAGATCAGATAAAATGTATGATAATCTGTCATCTTAGGTTATGGTGACTTGATCTTTCGCCTTCCCTTGATAGTCTATTTTTTTGTTGCGACAATCATTGGCCATATGGTTGGGCTTTCCGCATTTATAACACTTTCCTTTTAACAGTTTAGCCTTCCCACCCTTGGAGGATTTACCGTCAAACTCTTTTTTGTTATGATATTTTGTTCAACCAAGTTAGCAATTGCTTCCATATGGTGTCTACCCGCCTTCCTCTCGGACCTCTTGTTCTCCTCCTCGATTCGCAACCGAACCACAAGGTCCTCAAGACTCATCTCTTTACGCTATATGTTTGAAATAGTTCTTAAAGACCTTCCACATAGGAGGCGACTTTTCAATCATAGCGACCACTTGGAATGAATCTCTTAGACTCATTACTTCCGTATGGATATCATGCAATATCACTTGTAAATCTTGAACTTGCGCCATCACCGGCTTGGTATCAGCCATTTTGAAATCCAGGAATTGTCCAACAATGAATTTCTTCATACCGGCATCCTCGTATTTGTATTTACTTTCCAAAAATCCCACAATTCCTTTGTGGTTTTTACTAGGCAATAAACATTATATAGTTTATTGTCTAGATCGTTTAGAATATAGTTCTTACAAAGAAAATCACTTTGATTCCAAGCATCAACCACTGCCCTCTTTTGGGAGTCTGTTTCTCATTCTTCAACCGTAGGAGGATCCTCGGTTAAGAACCTTACCAAACATAATGTGGTCAAGTAAAACAACATCTTTTGTTGCCATCTCTTGAATATGTTATGTTGAACCTTTTCGATAAAGCCATTTGCAACAAACATCGTTTCAAGATTGTAAGAATGTTATATAGATTTGTATCTTTAGGATATAAGCAAGCAAAATAATAATGGCTCAATAGGATGAATGTCGAGGTGATATTTCTAATTTCCGTCCTTGAAACAATATTGCCCCGCTATGGTGCTCACGATATAGCGACAATCGTTTCCCAGATACAACGACTATGATTCGTGATTGAAGCATTTCAAATCACGAATTCTTGAACCACAAAAGTTTAAAGGCACTCAATCAAGAACAAGAGATGATGAATATGAATATACAGAAATTTTGCTCTCAAACTTTCTTTTTGGTCTTGCAAAAAAATGTTTAATTCAATCATGGGTTGCTCCTTTTCTACTAAACTAGAATACTCATCAAGTAACACCTTTTTGAGATGTTTTTTCATGAAAAACCGCAACAATACGTGAAAATGTACATAATCCTTCAGAAAAATTGTCCAAAAAAATCGGACAGAACCTGATTCCGGTAGCGCTCGAGTGCTGCCCACGCTGCCCGAGTTTTCCCCGGGCAATTTTTCTTATCTGTCTTCGCCCGTTTTTTTTTCTCATTTCATATTTTTGACTTTTACATGCTTAATTTCAAGCATAAATCATATTTTTCCAACAGTCGTTGCACTTTATGTGAGGGCACAATCCTAATCATGTGATTAATGATCACACAATTATAATTGTAGCTAAACAACAAGATTAGTTTATAATTTATTAACATGTGGCCCTAAAATTTTTGGCATGACCTCATCGTACGCGGAACATACCACCTATACCAATAAACATATACTGAAAATTTATATAGATACCATCAGTTTCATACCCATCAACATAAAGCAGCATACACAAATCAAACTATTAAATACATATCCATACTGGGCTAAAATAAACTAAATATACCTAAATGCACACTCCAGACTAAAATAAACTAAACATAAATGCACAATCCAGGAACACACCCCTGGTATATATACTAATGGGATAGATAGGAAAAATAAACCTCTCAAGTGTGGCTTCCACCGGAAGTGCCCTCTCTGGGGTCCTGACCACCTGTACTATCTGTCATTGTCCACACACAAAGACAACAACAGCTCCCCCTTGGGGTGAGCAAAATCTCAATATGGAACGATCAAAAGAAATACAACATGTATCTATAACATGATATATGAAATGAAAATGCAATGCAATGCATGTCATGTCATGTCAATATCATACACCCATCCACTAGGTATATCTTAATCAATAAACGAAAGTCCAAAAAGATCAGAATAGCTATGCGCTATCAAGCCTATAGGGTATCCAAAGGATGGACGTCGGCAAAGAACCACCAACCCCAGGTCATGACATCACATAATCATATAGGGATTTCTAGACAGATGACATCAGCAACGTGACACCAATCCACGTCTCAACAAATCGTATCAATTAAAGGGGATCACGATTGCCTATGCCTATCGGGCCATGTAATGCCAACATAGTATCACGGTACCAATCCCCAATAATTGAGAGAATCCAACAAAAATCAGGTATCGATGAATCATATCTCAAAGTATATGTCATGCATCAATGTATGTATAAAACATGACTTGTGTAAACAAAACATTTATTTTCATACATCGATATGCCAATTATGCATGCTATGAATGCCACATAATTTAAATAAAATCATGTAGCCATGTAATATCACGTAATTCACATAATTCAACAAATCATATATCAAATAATACAGATACCTGTCTTATGTTATCAGATCGCAACATACATTTGCTTCTCGATATATGAGGGGACTTGAGCTTGTAGGATCGAATGGTTTACTGTACACAATCCAAACTAGTATACTAGTCACTAACTTCTGCTTAGCAATAATAACAACAATTTAAGTATTTTAGGGTAACTAAATTGTTGTAATCCAACAACGATTAATCCTCTATATCATTTCCTTCAAATTAAGATGTTATAATTCAACTAAGGATCCAATTGAAGGCTCGAATTGAAAGCTGGAAATATACCATGTTTTTGCGCAGCCAAAAATCGTGCCTTCTTCTCCAATTTCCGGCGGCGATAGGGGTAGTGACCAGTGTCAAAGTGTCGGTAAAGATGAGGGGAAGAGATTCGGTGTATGGCTTCATCCAATTTGTGGTAGAATAAAAGAAATCGAACCAAAGTTGGCTAAACCCCAGCTCGCGTAAATTGATTCGTTCCAGGGCAAAATCAAAATTTCCGAAGCTTAAATCTTGATTATTTGGTATGAAAATGTCCGCCTATGAGCTTTGACGATGATGATAGGTCGGTATCGGCGAGAGGTGGTCGGACGACGGTGAACATAGCAGACTATTGCACCGTGGTCGGTGGATCGCGAGTAGTGTGCGCGTTTTCACATGTTTTATTGCGTGTTTCGCGATCTGGTGTGTGTTTTGCATGTTTTACTGTGTGCTTTACGTCCTACACCGATATATATTAATTCCCGACCAATTATGAACCTCGGGATATCACCGGTGCATTGACACATTACATGTACAAGTTCACACCTGACTTCACGTCCCTATTTCAATTACTAAAATTAAATCTATTAACTTCATTACATATTTTATATTTTATAAATTATTTTACAATAGTTTCTAAATTAATTCGAATATTTCCAAAATATATTTGCATATTCTTCATGTTCTGATCCGACAGTCAATTTCACTTTTATTGTCAATTTCATTTCTAATGAATTAATTTTTTTATTAATGATTAGTTAATTCACAACTATGATTAATTACTATTAATCACATGGGTATCACACTTTACTACAATAACCACCCTTAACTACCAAGGAGCTGCATGAAAAGCAATGGAACCGATTAATGATTAAAACCAAACATGTCAAAAAAGCACAAAAAATAAATAAAAAAAAGAGTAAATTCATATTCCACATCATGCAACTCCAACCAAGAAGAGCCGGCATACAGCCGGACGAAGCGGTAATAGGAGCACAAGGCGGCAGCAGGCGTGAGCTGGTAGTGAAAAAAGGAAGTTGTTTACGTGGATGAAAAATAGTCGGTGGAAAAAGAAAACCAACAGATAAAACATTTTATATTCAATATTTTCGAATGACAAAGTGACAGAATTACAAATTATACACACAAATGCATTTCCTCACAAAGCCCACAACAAGCTGAAATCTCAAGGATGACTCCAAAATGTACAAAAGATATCAAGGATTCGCAATTAGCTGGGGAAGTTGAGCAGCAACGTCCTAGGAGAGTCGAATCCCTCTTATCCTTCGGTTCAAACTTTGCGACATGCAGGAGCAAGGTTTGCTCTCAGACTTGGACTCAAAACAATATCAAGGCTTGGGCTCGTTCTCAGATTGTGCTACACACCATAATCATGACTTGTAGAATCGACTGTATGGGACAATTTCACTTAGATTATTCATTATTAACTTGAAAATTTATTTATTTATCACTCTTGTTTGTCCTACATAGTTTTGTTCTAATTAGCTTATCCACTACATTAATTTCTTTTGTTCGAAATTGATCTTCAGAAGTTAAATATACCAAATTTATTTACCTATGAGGGAGATTTGTCAAATCCATTTTCATTTTAATTAAATGGAAATCTCTTGATTATTGGTCAAATTATTAAAGAAGTGAAATTCAAAATTCTAATACGGTTTCATACTTTTACTCTCAATTAACAGATTCTAAGATTGGGGATGTATAACGATGTGAAGATAAATCTTTGATAAAATTATCAAAGTCGAGTCAACATGATACAAATTGTTACAATTTATGAAGTTGATATGTAACCTGTAATTTTTCAAACAATGTTATAAAGTGAAATTTGGACCAAATTATATGATTGATATCGTAATTTTCATTTTGTTATTAACATGTGATTATATAAAGAGTAACTGAGTTGCCACCCGCCAGCTCCACCGTTTCCACAAACACAAGAATGAAGCCCATACTGACAAATGTTATACTGATCCACAACTGTTTTCCGCTATTTAATGGCCAACCCATTGTTAAAAGAATATTTAAACCCTATATATAAACACACACACACATAGTGGAATTCCGTTTAAAAATTCCAATTTTATTGCTTGATTTGTTGTGAATTAAGAAGCCATGAGTCCTTCAAACTTTCAAGATACTGAGGCTCCAAAAATAGTGATGATAAATGGCAATTCATCGCGTCAATCTCTATTGAGAATCAATAGAGATTCCCATGCAATTCACAAATCATCTTCTTTACATCAACCAGTTGCTGAAAATAATAATATTCCGGCTCAGAGGAATCGAACGAAACGACAGCCGGTGATCATATACACGCATTCTCCGAAGATTATCCACGCTCAAGCTAGTGATTTCATGGATTTAGTGCAGAAACTAACGGGATATTCGCGGTCGTCGTCGGAGGAGGAGGGAAGATTAAGTGGGAGACCAGGTATCGCTGCCAAGGACGAGGAAAAGTATTGTAGGGTTAAGAATATTGGGTACGAGGATCATGAAATATCGTCGTCGGTTTTGACGGACGACAAACATGTGAATGAGTTTAAGCCAGAGTCGCCGGTAGTATCGCCGCCATTATACAATCATATGCCTAGTCCATATATTGTCGAGGTTCCATTTTTCACCCCGAATTTGAATGAGTCGTATCTGTGTTCATCGAGGAGTGGTTCTGTTTTTCATTCTTCTAGTCTGGCGAATCCCATTTCTCCTTCCTTCATGGATTACATGAAGGGATTCCCTGAATTCTGAGAGTGGATTGGAGACAGCTGATGACAAATTTTTTGAATTTATTTAAAAAGTTAATATCGGATTTTATATAGTTCTTTTGTATTTCGTTTACATAGGTATGGCTTAACATTGTTACATCAAGTGATTGCCCGGCGTTCTTCCACGATGTATTGAATGTTTAATCAATTAAATAAGGGAAAATTATAGATGTCTCACCTGATAAATAGTTTTATTACTATGACAGATGAACCGTTAAAAAATAATTGTATTACGAATTTACTCCCTCTAATTTGTAATGGATGAAGAAAAATTATAGTATGATTTTAGATGGAATTAGAAGAAGCTTTCTGTAAGTTTGCTTTTATGACTTTGTATGGCTAAACTTTAATTTTTGGTTAAGAAAGACGGTACCATTAAAATTTTATTTTCCTCGTAAGATTTACGCTGTTTTATTGTATGATTTTATTTAAATATCAAGTGTTGCCGGTATTTATTGATTATGCTTGTGTGTTTGATTACTAGATTGCCCAATTAATAGTTTTTATACAATCTTACGCTAAATTATATTGTATAATTTGTATGTAAGTGATATGTGAGATATGGAAAACACATATTGGAAAAACATTGTATACAAAATATGCTTATAAAGAGATACCCAATAGTAATACTAAGATGAGAAAATTTCGAGCCGGTACCATTTGGTAAAAGATTTTTTGGTCCAGTCATCCCAAAAATCTTTCAACTACGTCCCTTGTGGTCAAAATGACTAAAATAGTCTTCTGTCTTCCTTGAATCACATCCTTCAACCTCAAAACCCTAGTTTACAACCCTCACAACAGCCACATGTCCCAACCACCAACACTAGTCGTCGGAAGTTGTCGCTCCTCCCATGGCGTCTGAGCTGCGCGCACTGGTCGAGAAGAAACGAAAACAAAAAGGTTGTGCAAGAAGACAAAATCATCTCCTTCTTCTGTTTATCATCTATTTACCGATTGATTTTGTTTTATATTTCTTATGAATTTCAATTTTTTTGTAATGACTGTTTGTAGATTTTTAATGTGAAACGTAAAAGTATAATGTATTTGAGATGTTCGATCAATTGTTTGAATGAAAATTTTATATTTATTATGAATTTCAATTTTATTGTAATGATTGTTTGTAGAATTTTAATGTAAAACTCAAAACTATAATGTATTTGAGATGTTCGATCGATTGTTTGAATGAAAATTTGAGAATGTAATGATATTGAAACCATTGGTGCATGTAATTTACATGCACCGATAGCTCATGAGTCTATCGGTGCATGTAATTTACATGCACCGACAGACTAAGTGGTGCATGTAATTTAAATGCACCAACAACTCATGTGTCTATCGGTGCATGTAATTTATATGTACCGATAGGTCTAAAGGTGCATGTAAGTTTACATGCACCACTGAGTCTGTCGGTGCATGTAATTTACATGCACCGATCGATCATGAGCTGTTGGTGCATGTAAATTACATGCGAGTCGATCGGTGCATGTAAATTACATGCACCGATAAACTCAGTGGTGCATGTAACTTACATGCACCTTTAGACTTAGGTGTTGCTTATTCAGTTTGTTATTTCACATAACGAGCCTTCTATTTCAGTTTGCTATTAATTTTAAAAAAAAATAATGAGGAAAAATGTTTCATATTCAAAATTATATATAAAAAGACTATGTTTTTGCTAAATATAATATAAGTCTATTATTGCATGTAATTTACATGCACCAATAGACTCAGCGGTGTATGCAATTCACATGCACCGACTTGCTAAAATCTATCGATGTATGTAATTTACATGCATCGATAGGCGGTGATGCACTAATATACTATTGTTTTTTATCTAATTACTAAATAACAATGATCAAATCATAAAAATGTGAATTAATTTTTCATTCTATAATTTCTGCAATTGATCTTATAACAAATTAAAGATACAACATATTATTTTAGAATTAAATTTTATTATGGATGAGTATATACTATACGATAAATTATTGAATAATCTCATAAAAAATAGTATACTATTCAAATGACAATATATTAAACGTACGTGTCTTAAATTTTAAGTGTTATTCGTGATCGTCTTTAACACTTACTGTATGATACTTATTTGTTATGTAATTTGAGAGTCAATGCAAATGTTGAGTCTACCAATGCATGTAATTTACATGCACCGATAGACTATCGATGCATGTAAATTACATGTACTGATAGACTAGCGGTGCATGTAAATTACATGCATCGATAGACTAGTGGTGCACGTATTTTACATGCACCGCTATGTGTTACTTGCTTGTTGATCTTATAACAAATTAAAGATACAATATATTGTTCTAGAAATTAAATTTTTATTATGGATGAGTATATAATATATGATAAATTATTGAATAATCTCATAACAAAAGTACATTATTTTTCAAATGATAATATATTACACATGTTGTCTTAACTTTTAAGTGTTATTTGTGATCGTCTTTAACACTTAATGTATGATACTTGTGTATTATGTAATTTGAGAACCAATGCAGATGTTGAGTCTACATGTGCATATAATTTACATGCACCGCTAGACTATCGATGCATGTAAATTACATGCACCGATAGACAAGCGATGCATGTAATTTACATCCACTGCTATGTGCTGCTTGCTTGTTTAAGCTTGTTAGTTCTTCAACTTTGATTTGAGAAGATAAGATAGTGCGACCTCACTGATATATTGTCAGGAATTTGATATACTTATCGTTTATGTTATTATCGATCCTTCCACTAATATAGTGACATGATGTCTAAAAGTTTAGAAATGAAAATAGTATGTAAACAAATGAAAATGGAATTTTATAGTCTATTTTTCACTTGGTATGTTATACATAAACAAATGAAAGTGGAACAAAAATATATCAAAACCTTTGGAATGAGATGATATGTTGTTTATCTTTTCCAAATTTGCTACAAAAAAAAATTTGTTTACGTAAAGAGGCATTTTAACAAACACATAATGTGTACCAAAATTGAAATAAAAGTTTAATGTTAATTAAATCCAAAAATACCATAAAAACAGCAAACAAAATTGAAACAAAATGTCTGTTTTCTGTGTTTGGAGAATAATGATATTTAGCAAAACGAAAAGGAGTCGTCGCCGCCTCCACCACAACACCCCCACCGCTCCATACTCCTCGCCTAACCACCAGTGCTGATTTCCCAGAACATGAGACCATCACCAACTCTCATGACGATGAAGATATATTCAACAATGGGTACTTTAGGAATATTATGACTAATTAGATTAGGGTTTCATAAAAATGGACTTAGTTGAAAGAAGATCCTCACAAGATGTATTTAGTTGAAAAGAAAATATCTTACTAGATTTAGTTCAAATATGTTTTGAAAAGTGGTACATATGTGTAATTTTCTCTATTAAGATTAATATGGTCTAAGTATGGGCTTTACTAGTGGACTTATTAATGGGCCCAATGAAAGTAGACTTGTACTATGTAATTACAAGTCAAGATTTGACACTTGGGCATCTTGGACTTGATGTTCCAATTAATTTTATATTTTTGGATTATTATTTTTAATTAGTTGAAAACCGAAAATATTTATTGAAAAGACATATTTGTTCGAATATGTGACTGTTGATAATAATCATTTTGAATGGATGTGATGATTAATTCCGAAGGGTTGTGATTCATCATGAATGGTTGTGATGATTCATATTGAATGGTTGTGGTTCATTTCAAATGGTTATGACTCTTTGAAAAGACATCTTCATTCTATAAATAGAAGAAAAGATAAAGAACTTCTCATTTGAAATATTTCATGTATTTTCTCAAAGAAATTTCGTGCCTTGTTGTATCTTGCGAAACAAATTTTCATACAGCCGAAAATATTGTTTGTCGGATAGTGATTCTCACGCCTCAAGGTTTCAAATATAATTTTACTAACAATCGATAAACAATATCACTGATGGAGATATAATTAAATCCAAGTACGAATTTCAAGTTTCGAGAGAATGATTCCATCAAACTAGATCATTTTGATGGAACGAAGTATCCAAGGTGGCAAGATCGGATGTCCTGGCTTCTATCATCACTGAATTTGTTCTATCTTCTGCATTTGAACTTGCAGCAAATTCCAGAACCAGAACCAGACGATACTGATGAACAAAAGGCGAAACTACTTGTTGACAAAGCAAAGCGTGATACTGATGAGATACTGTGTATAGGTCACATTCTGAATTCCTTGATGAGTAGATTATATGACTTTTATCGAACTACAAGACACCAAGGAGGCATTGAGAATCATTGAACGAGATGATAATATCCAAGATAGAGTTGGCCGATACCCTGAATCGCTTTCAATAGTTTAATCACTTTACTTATTAGTTATAATTCACCCACACAACATCGTCTTTCTTTTGTTGTTTTGTTTTTCTTTTACTTTCGTTAACACAAAGATTCACACATACTCGTGGGATCGATCCATACTCACGCTCCTACATTATTTTTATCAATCCAACGATTGAGTGGACTAATTTGGGCATATACCACTAGCGTATTACCAAATTTTGGCACCATTGCCAAGGAGGCTGTTCATGTGAATTTCCAAAGACAGCAAATCTTGAACCACTGAGGGGCATCGGGACACCATTGGTAGCAAATAAAAGCATGAGAGAATTAGCCAATCCGGATTTAGATCAACAATCTCTATGCATCACTTTTCCTACTTTTAATGCAATTGTTGATTTTGAATTAAATTTGGATTAATACACCTTTTGCCTTTTCTTTCCATGGTCTTGTTGGTGAAATCTACGCAAGCACTTTATGGAATTACATATGTATGCACCACAATGAACCCAACAGGGGTGTCAAAGAAACATCTCAAATCACTAGCATTTCCTTTCTCCTTAAAGGATGTTGCGAAGGACTTGCTATATACCTACCCTCCGGATCTATAACCACATGGAATGAGCTGAAATGCGGATTCCCTGAGAAGTATTTTACAGTATCAAGATCTACAAACGTCATAAAAGAGATCTACATCATTAGACAGAACACGAGAGAGTCACTTCACGAGTACTGTGAATGTTTCAAAAAGTTGTGTTCAAGCTGCCCACAACACCGGATAAGTGAACATCTCCTTATTCTACTTTTATGAAGGTCTCTGTAAGGACCCCCGTGCCCTTATTCCGTTATTAGTGTATTAACCCAAGCATTTAGTGCATGTAATTATATATGTAGGGGAAAACCCACTTGACATCATAGAAAACCATGCCAATAATAAAATTTCTTAACATTATTCCATATAATGTCTAATTTCCCCCCAACCAAGTCCAGATACATATCATGCACCATTATAATACACTAACATGTTCTCAGTTCATTTAGCAATTCGATAAATAATTGCATGCAACATATAAATGAAAAGAGAAAGGCCATTGCCTTCTATATACAACCCATATACACATCATAGTGGTCACATGCGAGCATCAAATAAGTATGTGTGTATCAAATGTATAAAACACGGTGCTCAATACCGTCACTGGTACTTCGATCCCTGGAAGCATCTCCATTCCATAGCTCGAGCTCAACTCCAAAGCCATCGATGTACCTAATCACCTTCCCCAACAGATACAGCCCCCACACGGGGTGAGCATACCAATATCCCAAATCCAATAATCACAAATATTACAATTCATAATTTACAAAAAAATAAATGCTATGAAATATAAAAGATGCTCCCTAGATGGTATCATCCTCATCCGGGATTCCCTGTACTGTCCCTGTTCTCAAAATAACTAAAACCATCAAATTCCCAAATGCCAGTTAATCATTACATTGATTAACAAATCCATTTGCCACATACCGATATCATAATCAATAATATCAAATCATTAAACAATGATTACATATATTTCATATATCTCACTTATGGTTCCATAGTTCTATTTCATTGCTCGCTCTACAATAGCGGCATTTCATTCTCACGCATGCTCAACAGCAGTGGCGTCATAACCGATGTTCGCTCAAAGGCGACAACATCCCAATCATTGCTCGCTCAAAAGCGGCACCATATAATTCCAAATGCATATATATCCATTTGTAGCAATTACCATAAACCATGTATTTCAATATCCGTTTATTGTTAATACCATCTACCATGCATTTCCATATACATTTATTGCAATGCAGTGTACCATGCACTCAACAATTGCAATTATAATAAAGGGTTATGCTCGTACGTCATACGTACCTTATATTCACGTAGTTCGAATCCAGTCTTGCCTTGGTCCCGTGACCGATGAATTATGGGCTAAACACAATTAATAATCCACAATTAACCACAAGCATGCAACCACGTGCCCAAGCACGTTCACAATCCCCAATTATATCGTCATCCATGACGATTAACCATTTTAAACGACCCCGGGCAAAGCATGCATCGAAAACTCAACACGAAATTAAACCCCAAAAACAGGCACTGGCGATCGATCGCTTCACCCCAGGCGATCGATCGCCTCGCAAATATGGCATGGGCGATCGATCGCTCCATTTCCAGGCGATCGGTCGCCTCTTAGTGTTTTTGGCTACTGCCTCATGGCGATCGATCGCTTCCTTTGAGGCAGTCGATCGCCTCACTGTTCATCTTCCTGAAAATTTCACCAACGTCGCGGCGATCGATCGCCCCGCCCTAGGGATCGATCGCCTCGACCTGTAACAGCCAAAAATGGCGTTTTTTCTTGCAAAATCTTCCCCAACAACAATGTTCACACCCCATACAACATAAATCCTTAACAAGGGGCTATAAATCTACCCCAAAATACAACAACCCAAAAATCTTTAAAAACCAATTTCTTAAACCCAACTCAAATCTCAACCATAATCTACAATGCTACTATCAAATCGAAGATAAATGCGAGGGGAAGGATAATACCTTATTATCTTCAAGAAATTCGGCTCCCTAGTCGAGCCCCCAATGATTTTTGCTCAAGAGAGAAAGGAGAGAAGGGTTGGGGGAAATGAGATCCAAATGATCAAACACCGATTCCAATTGGTATATATAGTACCAAAACTCCAAAATACCAATACCTCCAAAAATACATTATGATTCATTAAAAATCGTCTGTTTTCAATAATTATCTCTCCAACTAAAATTCCATTACCAGCCCCAGTACAAAGTGCTCCGGACCCCAGATTCTACCAAAAACCAAATTTCCAAGGTTATCACCACGATGAGAATACAATCTCATCCCTTGGATCCAACGACTCAAAAAACCAGATTTAAAATCTCCGGGAGTCCCAAAACCGCAATTAATTCATAATTGCCACAATTAAAATCCATTAAGGATTATTACTACACCAGGATTAACAAAATTAATCCCCGGGCATCACAATTATCCCCCACTAATAAAATTTCGTCCTCGAAATTTGCACGACGTACTCCATGTATTGCCGAGATTACGAAATCCAAACGGATTCACATCTTCGAATCATGAACATGTCATGAACGACACACCAACCGCGAGGATACCGACCTCGCACCAAAACCTGGAATGTGATAAACCTCCCAAACTATCACAACCACAATAGAACGTCAGCATACCCCAATGCTAACCATCTCAAAAATAGTCAGCCAACCGTAACTGCAAATCAAGTGAATCATTCGTGATTCCAAAATAGATATCACCTCGATGATATCTCCATGACATAGCCAACGATGTTAAACATACATCGTTACCATAGTGACCACCAGTACACAACAGTGTACCTAAACTACATCCGACTTCCACTTTCCAAATCCATATCCATCAAAGGAGTAGTTACACCACATTGCAACACGAATTGGGCAACAACACGGCCACCGATCAACACAAAACACATCTCCAAAGATGTCTACATCCGGGTGTTCCAAGAATCATATCTTGGTCCAAATACCCCATTAGATTCCACAAGGTCTCAAGTTCTCGAAAGGGCATGCAAGAAAATCAATTGCATTCTCGCCACACGTGTCAACCACGACACTTAACAAATCCGAATCCTGGCCATCCCTCGTTTATCCCAGGGTTCAACAATCCTAAAACAGGGAGGCTATCGAATTATCCAGAAATGAATTACCATGACCCCAAGGTACTACAATTCCTCCTCGGAGGAAGTCGACTAAATCTCATGATCATTCTTCAGAATAAATTGTGCCATCGAGATTACCAATCTCAAGGTGATCCAATCTCTCACCGGAGATTCATTCATCCAAGCACACTAACCCGATGCTCGACTAGGACCAAATAAAAGTTGGCATTCATATACATACACTGGTATACATGCCTAAGTACCAACATAACATGCATACTCAATGCAATAGACTCGGGTATCTCCAATCATTCCAAAAGTCCCAAACCAACTGTCAATCCCCAGCTATCCTCAGCTCACGGAGAATAATGATTGACAGACCAACGACCAATGGTGTGATTCCAACATCAACACCACACAAACCGACTCATTGAATCTCCCAAAGATTTCCAATCGGTAGGTATATCAATGATGCTTTCCTCATAAGGAAAATGTCATGAATCCATGACCCTCCAACCTCGAACCATCGTTCGGAAAACTGGATATATTTATACCAAAACATATCTCGGAACCAAAAATACGCAACTGGTTCAGAATAGTGCATCAAAGCCACTATTACCAAATCAAAACCCGTATAATCGATGTATACAGATACAACGATGCTCTGTACTAATACTATAGTACTCCACAAACCTTGAGCATCTCTCCAGAGACGCCTCCTCGAACGTCTCGCCGGAATTACGAAGCCATCACCTAGTCCAACACTAGTAGGGCTTACCCCGGTTGATTCAATCAACCCTCAACCAATATTAGATGTCTCCATGACAGTACAATCCAAATCTCTCCAAGAGATAAAATCAATATAGTAGTGTCACCCTACTAACTATATCTCACAATCCAATTGTGTCCCCCATTGCATGCCATATGCAAGGCGCTCAACCAGAGCTAACAAAGACTTGTCGACACTCATGTTGGTATTCCCAACAAAATTGAGTTGTCCCAATACAAGTCCCTCAAACATTTGACGTATAAACGTCCTCTGAGGTATTTACTTCCTCAAGACTCAAAGTGACTACAATAGTCAACTAAACCCTAATAGTATCACCATACGATTCGCCAAACTCGAAACTGCAACAATACCTGGCTAGCAAATCGCTGCCTCCATAGGCTTCTACCAAGCCTACCAACGTATCATACGGTATACCATACTGTAACATCCATCTAGAGTAGTGGATCATCACCCAATATTTCTCTAAAACACCAAGCACTACGGACAACCAGGCGTCCTTACTCAACCACAAAGCAATCCTAATTTCGTAGGATTTATTCCACACCCTCAGGGGTGGGTGTGATCACGTCCACTACATGTCACCTCGGTATAAGCAAGTAGTTTCCTCAATAACTACTCCTATTACCAGTCACTTGGCCATAGCCATTCCAACGAGTATACCCCAAAGGTACCACTACTCGTAAAATATTTACCTCAAATATGTGCTGCGGTATACTTCCTGTACGGCGCACCCAATAATTCATCGAGCAACCTGCTCGGCATAATGGTCTCGTCATCGAGTGACCCAGACACTGCCATGTGCTCACCATCGGCACTCAAACCATACGACTAAATACATATACATATATGTATTATTCATTGAAACGATGCTACACGTCTACATAGAACATCCACTATGTCATCGTCATCCCGTGACGTTACATGTCAACATATGACATCCAATGCCTCATCGTCAAACACATGACGGTATATGTATATCAACGCATGACATCCACAATCATGCTAATAAAACAGTAATATACCATACCTCATCGCTAACAAGATAGCGGTATACCTGTATCCATCGCCCAACAGTGGTACGCAAGCAGCACCCATCGCTCGAAGACGGCGTAATCCAGTGCTACGTACATAGCGGTATAACCCATCGCTATAGAGTCAGCGGCATGATCCCTCGTCAAAGAGTCAGTGGCATAAAACATCGCTATAGATATCCAGTGGTATGAACCATCGCCAATAGATGTAGCGGAATGACCCATCGCTATATAATACCCGGCGGCATAAACCATCGCCAATCGCCAATAGAATAGCGGAATGAACCATCGCTATGAATACCCAGAGGCATTAACCATCGCTAATAGAATAGCGGAATGAACCATCGCTATGAATACCCGGCGGTATAAACCATCGCCAATAGAATAGCGGAATGAACAATCGCTATGAATACCCGGTGGTATAATCCATCGCCAATAGAATAGCCGATCCCTAGTCTTGTTATAGTAGTGTATTTTAATGCACCTCACTTGTCATGACCGTGGCGCTAATACACCTTGCTTCGACATATCAGCGGCATCGAATAACCTCGCTCAAATGAGACATGCGGCAATACCCTCGCTTCAACATTTGGCGGCAAATATTCTTTCCACGCTACGATATGACAGCGGCAAGTATTCTATCATCGCGTCAAGTGACAGCGGCAAAGAATTTAAAATCATCACTCATCCATAACAACGACTCATGGGATATTTACCCAGCATTTCATCTATACCTGCAACACAATGCATATTGCATATCCCAATATACATCACCATGAGTGTATTTTAATGCACCTTGCTTCAAATGTGATATGCGGCAATACCCTCGCTTCAACATTTAGCGGCAAAGCATTAAAATCATCACTCCAATATATACAACCACAATGAGTGTATTTTAATGCACCTCGCTCAAATGTGACATGCGGCAATACCACCGCTTCAACATTTAGCGGCAAAACATTAAATCATCACTCCAATATATATGCAACCACAACGCATAATCCATGATGTATATAAAATGCAGGTTACCGTTTCGTGTCTTTCAACCCTGGCCTTAGCCCTTCATGTCATAGTGCCCCTACAAGAACAATCTCAAACCATGAGCATATAATAATCTACATTCACCACAATATGATTATAATGAGTAAATGCATAAAAAATACACCTCAAGAATGTGCCACCCTTCCATGAGTACAAAGCACTTCCTGTATCCCAATGCATTTCAAAATGCTCCCTTTGGTTGTCCATGTACCACAACTCACAATCATAATCAACAGATTATATTATGATTCCATAGATGTCATGACATATAATTGTTCTATTATGATCACATATCATAAACGCACAAAAGCATAATAGTTGTGTCACACAACACTAACTACCATCATGCATAATTATGTGCTACTCATTTCCATCAATATGGTCCTAGGCCCTCAACAGCCCCAAAGAGCAAACCACTACTCTGATACCACTAATGTAAGGAACCCCGTGCCCTTATTTCGTTATTAGTGTATTAACCCAAGCATTTAGTGCATGTAATTATATATGTAGGGGAAAACCCACTTGACATCATAGCAAACCATGCCAATAATAAAATTTCTTTACATTATTCCATATAATGTCAAATTTCCCCCCAACCAAGTCCAGATACATATCATGCACCATTATAATACACTAACATGTTCTCAGTTCATTTAGCAATTCGATAAATAATTGCATGCAACACATAAATGAAAAGAGAAAGGCTCTTGCCTTCTTTATACAACCCATATACACATCATAGTGCTCACATGCGAGCATCAAATAAGTATGTGTGTTTAACAAATGTAAAAAACACGGTGCTCAATACCGTCACTGTACTTCGATCCCTGGAAGCACCTCCATTCCATAGCTCGAGCTCAACTCCAAAGCCATCGATGTACCTAATCACCTGCCCCAACAGAGACAGCCCCACACGGGGTGAGCATACCAATATTCAAATCCAATAATCACAAATATTACAATTCATAATTTACAAAAATGTAAATGCTATGAAATATAAAAGATGCTCCCTAGATGGTATCATCCTCATCCGGAATTCCCTGTACTGTCCCTATTATCAAAATAACTGAAACTATCAAATTCCCAAATGCCAGTTAATCATTACATTGACTAACAAATCCATTTGCCACATACCGATATCATAATCAATAATATCAAATCATTAAACAATGATTACATATATTCCATATATCTCACTTATAATTCCATAGTTCTATTTCATTGCTCGCTCTACAATAGCGGCATTTCATTCTCACGCATGCTCAACAGCAGTGACGTCATAACCGATGTTCGCTCAAAGGCAACAACATCACAATCATTGATCGCTCCAAGGCGGCACCGTATAATTCCAAATGCATATATATCCATTTGTAGCAATTACCATAAACCATGTATTTCAATATCCGTTTATTGCTAATACCATCTACCATGCATTTCCATATACATTTATTGCAATGCAGTGTACCATGCACTCAACAATTTCAATTATAATAAAGGGCTATGCTCGTACGTCATACGTACCTTATATTCCCGTAGTTCGAATCCAGTCTTGCCTTGGTCCCGTGACCGATGAATTATGTGCTAAACATAATTAATAATCCACAATTAACCACAAGCATGCAACCATGTGCCCAAGCACGTTCACAATCCCCAATTATATCGTCATCCATGACTATTAACCATTTTAAAAGACACCGGGCGAAGCATGCGTCGAAAACTCGACACAAAATTAAACCCCAAAAACAGGCACTGGCGATCGATCGCTTCACCCCAGGCGATCAAACAAATACCTTGATATACTGAATTTTTAAAAGAATCGCGCACTGAGGAAAGGGGACAGTGAGTTAAAGGATACCATAAGATCAAACTCGATCGACCTAAGTGATCACTTTTTTTTTTAAAACAATTAATTCCAATCTAGCGATTTTAGACCACAAGTGCACGGTGTCAAGTTTTAGTATAGATAGGAAAATACGGATTGTCGAACCCACAGGGACTAACAAGCAAGTACCAAATAAGATGTCTTTTAACTATATTTAACCTACGATAATTAATTTATAATTAACAACTAATTAATTAATATAAACTACTAATCCAACCAAGTCAATAAAAGTAAACGAGAAAAATCCACTAGAGAAGATTATCAAGGCGTAGGCTCACCAATGCATTTCCCTACAATTCTCGATTGAATATTCAAATATTTCTAAGGTGACGAGTTCTTCCAATTTATCTAATACACTCTCTCGAGCTATATTAAACCTAACACCGAGTTGCAGTAAGTAACTCTCGTTCACTTATTTAACAATTCAATGTTGCATAAGATCCATGAAAACTCCTAGCTTTCAATTACTAGAAATCTATGGCTATCACGCATGTATTTGACGTCATCTCTCGATCTCGGTCTGAAATCCATGGTATGAGTTATAAATTCCGTGTCATAAAATCATCTCTCGATCTCAATTACGACACTAACATCATTCAAAGGTGATCAATCCTCTAAAAGCATGAAGAACATAAAACATACGCAAAGAACTATAAGAATTCAATCATTAAATCATCAAATCGAAGGTTCATAACAAAGGTTCGCCTAGCCTCGATAATTCAACATAGTAAATCAAAGCAAATCAAAACTAATATTAAAAGACAAGAATAAACTACCGATGTCGACTTTCTTCGTAGATCCTTGCTCCTTCTCTTGCTTCCTTCTCGATCGTCTCTTTTTATCGCCTTGTTGGCTTGTTCCAATTCCTAGGGTGAAGTGGTGATGGTGGATGATGGTGATGAGTGTTGGACAAAGAGTGGAAGATTGGTGGAGGTTTTGACGTATGAGAAGGTGAAAGAAAAGATGGATGTGAGATGGAATTGAAGGAAAGGGGACGTGAGATGGAGGCTGTGATATGGAGGCTGTATGAGGCATTTTTTTAGGTTTAAAAGTCTGATCTTTGGTTGTAAAATTTGTCCATATGTATAGAGGAAGGAATTATGGACTTTCCTTTTGCATACAAACTCTACAAGGAAGTTATTTTCTGGAAACTCCTCGGACCGATCGATCCGGACAAAGTGACCGATCGATCGAGCCTTCCAGTAAGAATTTCGTGGCTTTTTCAGCCCTTCTCGATCGATCGGAAATGCTTGCTCGATCGATCGCGCTTCACAGGAAGTTTTCTTCTCCTTTTTCAGCTTCTGGCGAGTTTCGTATTTTGGCCGTAACTTTCTCTTAAAAACTCCGAATTTGATGAATCAGCTGTCCACGCGAAGATAATAGAAAGTTATACAACTTTTATATGGACCACATTTCCAAAACATGGCTCAAACATATAGTAATATGAGGAGAATTGAGCAACATGTGTCTTGGATTCTGGTTTTTTCCTCTTTTCTTCAAATTTATTCATTCTTTCATCATTTTAGCTTGATTTCATCGTCTTTCCCTACATTTCAACATTGATTCCTGAAATAGAGAAATATATACCATAAACCATAAAATAATCCAAGAATCAACACGAAAACCATTACATATCATAGCATAGAAACGCGTAATAATCAACCCTATCAACTCCCCCAAACTTATCACTTAATCGTCCTCGATTAAGCATTAAAATCACAAGGTAGAGTTCATGCTTGATACTTGAAACAATTATTTCATGACTCATTTTATTCTCAGAAATCTCATGCACATATACAAAAGTTGACAAGACATGTTTTCTCCTAAATCAAGTAACACATCTCAAAATCGGAACGTGTGTGTATGCTATAGTCAATCTTAAGTTTCATGCACATATTCAAGATCAAATCGTGCTAATCAACTCAAAGTCGAGATTATCATCAAACATTACATAGGCCTATTTTCAAACAACTTCTCCACTAATGATAGTTACTCCCTAGACTTGGATCAAAAGGACTTTTTTAGCTTGTAATGTAAGGCCTTTGGTGTTGGCTTCAAAGAAAAGATAGAATAAGCGCAAAGAAGAGAGTATAATCATTTACAATTCAAATTTTTTGCACACATCCAGCTTCTCTTCTTTTTCTTTTATAGCCTTGGCCACTTTGGGTCTTATTTAGTCAATCTTTTTCTCAAGGCTTTTTGTCTATCCTTTCTTTTCTCATTCATCGATTTTTTTTCTTCAATAAGCTCATCAAGATATAACAATTCAAGTGCATCGAATGATATTCATTATACTCCCTTAAGGTAAGGATAACTTTTCATTTAGGCTCAAATAAGGGTAAGTATAATGAGTTTGTCAAGAATGTTGAATGGGGTCTAATTATATGCAATGCATATACCATTCTTTTTTCAATAAAGCTCAAATGGGATACTAGGGATTGATATGAATCATGGTAAGCTTGAAAGGCTCAAACGTTTCAAAGATCGCCTAGATCATTTCCAAGTCGAGTTTGTAACTATAAAATTTCGCCTCAAAGTGTTATCATCAAATAAGTTCTAGGATAACTCTAAGATGCTCAAGACAAATCATCAAGTTCACAACATTTATCACTATTCAACATGCAATCCACAAGATCATGACTCATTGTGCTCAAAGTATTCCTCATTCTTGACATGCTAACTCAAATTAGGATATTCATGTACAAGTCCAATCACAAATCAAGTTCATATGCATAGTGAGATCAAAATCCTCATTGAATAGTCACTACTATAATTCATTCTTTTATCAAGTTTGAACTCATAAAAAATACATTTTAGCTCATAATAATCGGACGATTCAAGTGTCATTTAAGCACACAACATGTGGTTAAAACAAGTAAAACATGCAAGCTACTACTCCCCCAAACTTAAATCAAACATTGCCCTCAATGTTTAAAAGAATCAAAAGGGAAAAAGTGAACTCCCCTGATCAAGACGCTTGCATGAGGGTTGAGGAAGATTTGCTTTTGAAAGCTCCACTGTTGTAGGGGTTCATCGCTCCAACCAAGTACCTAACAAGAGAAGAATGCGTATGGTAAAATATTTGACTTGAGAGAGAAACAAAACGAAAATGAAAACTGAAAAATAAAACAAAACTAAATAACAAAAGGATACGCTTGGGTTGCCTCCCAAGAAGCGCTGATTTCTAGTCTTCGGCTTGACCATCAGAAGCAACCATCAAAGAGCGGCTGCCGCCCATAGTAAGTATCGTATGATACCACTAATGGGTCTTCATTCAGTATGCCCTCAAGATTGGCAAGATTGTAACAGTGTAAGCTCGTCGCTCCAACAACATTCTTGAATTGGTAGGTACGGGGGAATGCTTCATATGAGAACAGTTTGGAGTGCCAAACCAACTCTATGCGTCACCTGGAGCAGCAAATGGAGGTCCTCATAGAAAAAATTTCAACTAGCTGCCAAGAGGAAGAGATGAGGGCTACAAATCAAGAGGAGACGAATCGAGTTTGGTTACATGATGAACGATCACTCAACCAACCAAGTTTGGGGGAGTGATCCTATTAGTGTGGAAGAGTCAAGGGAACTTGAGCCTCTTCAAGAGATTGAGACTACTTCAGAGATGTCATCCGAGGAGTTCCCATGTGAAGATGAGCTTACACTGTTACAAGCATTCAACCATGTGCCCAAGCACGTTCACAATCCCCAATTATATCATCATCCATGACGATTAACCATTTTAAAAGACACCGGGCGAAGCATGCGTCGAAAACTCAACACGAAATTAAACCCCAAAAACAGGCACTGGCGATCGATCGCTTCACCCCAGGCGATCAAACAAATACCTTGATATACTGAATTTTTAAAAGAATCGTGCACTGAGGAAAGGGGACAGTGAGTTAAAGGATACCATAAGATCAAACTCGATCGACCTAAGCTGGCATCATTGGAGGAAGAGGACATAGTTAAAAGATAAAATCTTCCAAGAAGTACATGACAAATAGACATCACCTTCGATCTATCAAGGAAATATTCAAATGGAAGGTAGTGAAGAAAACAAGTGAACCACCATGAATGAACAAAGAAGCACTGGAGTCTGGCCAACGATAATAAACAGAGGCACTGTTTGGGAGGCAACCCAATTGGTATTAGTCGTCCCTTTCTTTTTATTGCATTTTTAGTTTAGTCTAACCTTGGAATATTTTAAACTCTAAAGCAAATTATACTTTGACATTATAGTTAAATATTTTGAGCATGAATCTGTCATGAGCTTGTGAAGTGTGCTTAGCGTAGTGAAAGATGTGTGAACTTTGTGGTGGTCTTAGGAGGTCGTTGACACATGGTATAAATTAACTACATATTCTTTGAGGCGTAAATCTAGACTACTTGCAAGCATGAAAAGATATAAGCGATCTTTGATACATTTAGTCTTTCAAGCCTACCATGTAAAAAATTTATCCCTAGTGTCCCATTTGAGTTTTAAAGCAAAAAGAATGGTTGTATGTTAAACATACAAACAACCCACATTCAACATTTGTCTAGCTTATTATCTTTCCCAATGAACCTAAATAAAAATTTTATACATACATTTGAAGAGAGTATGATGTGTTTTATTCATATGCACTTGTCTTATCTTGAGTCACATGTCTTTGAGCTTATTGCCAAAAGAATGAGTTGAATGAAAGAAATGGAGATGCCTTCAAAAAAAGAAAAAAAAATACGACTCAAAGGAGAGAGAATGAACAAAAGAGAAAATGATGAAATAAGACTTATAAAAAAGATTCAAGACTTGGAAAAAATCATGCAAGAAGAGAAAAGCTAATGTTGTGCATATCATTATCCTCTCTTGTTTGTGTTATTTTACCATTTATTTCATAAGCCAATACATAGGCAACCTACAAGATAATAAAGATATACTTGATTTGTGTTTACAAGTGCCTATGATAGTGGAGAAATGTATGCAAGTGAGCTTATACTTGTATTAGCGTATAACTTGAGCTATTGTGGGGTTTATATTCATTGAATACATTATGTATACTTGACACTTGATTATCACCACACACGCACGTTTGCTTCTTCGTCAAGTATGAAATGTTTGGGATTGAATTTATTCCATTGTTAGCTTTTCAATGCATTTCTTGATTGTGCATGTTTAAAATTATTGAGGCACCAAAGTGAAGACAATTTTTGTTCGTTGTGAAATAATGGGCCACAAAAAGATCAGTTAGTTTTGTTCTGTTTTACTAAAGGATGAGCAAAGTTCAAGTATAAGAGCATTTGATGTGTCTAAAAATAGACATGTTTAGTGCGTTTAATTGCTAATGATTATGTATATTTTGGTTGTTAATTTGAACATACATTAACCATACGCTTACGTGACTTTAGATGGAGATGAACAAACGAGCTAAAGATGATGAATAAAGGCCAATAAATAATTTAGAGATGATAAGGAATCAAAGTAGATCAAGCCCGATAAATTACACAAAAGATAGAGATTGATCGCGCGAGACAGAAAAGTTGAGCGACAAAATTACGAGGGCATGATCGATCGGTGAAATCAACTAATATACCGATCGTTCATGGAAGTTGAAAAATAAAAGATGTTTTGATCGATCGTGTGAAAGGACCGATCGTTCGATCGATGAGTCCGAAAAAAAAAAAGGAAACTTTATTTATTTTTATCCAAGAAGGATTTTAACATACCCTTTTAGCCTCCACTTCATATACTCGAGATTTCAAACCTTATGAGATACATAATTCATTAGATTCATTAAATAGAATATTTTAGACATAGTTTTATATTTTTTTTCACAAGATTTTGAATACGGCTATGAAGATCAACAAGATTGTTGGATTGACAACTTTGACATTATTGGAGATCTGATTAGTTATTCTTTACCTTGCTTTTATTTATGCTTTCTAAACTAATTTTTATTGTTTTAATTTGGTTATGCATAGCTAAACTTTTAATTCTTGGATGAGGAATAAAATATCTTGGATTTATTAAGTTTCGTGAGATTTATGCTTTGAATTATCTATTTTATTAAATATCAATGTTTATCTGATTTTATTGATATGATTGTTGTTTGTTTATTAGGTATCAAATAAGAAACTGATTGAGCAATCTCATTGAAGAAACAACTAAGACTGATAATTTTCTAGTGTTGAATTTATTAAGTTCTTAGGGAAACATTTGACAAAATTAATATAAATCGCGTGTGTTTATGCTGTTAAGATATATCACACTCACTAGTTCTGAATGCTATAATGATTTCAATCTTAAATGCGCTTATATATTGATAGATAGATAAGAGTTAAATTAGAACTTGTGAGCTAATTAACTAGGAATAAGGTGATGAAGGAATTGAATTTCCAAATGATAATATTCAAATAAAATTAAATATTTTGAGAATCAATGAACGAACTGATAATATTCAAGGTAGAGTTGACCGATACTAATAATAGATTTCAATAGTTTAATAACTTTACTTTTAATTTTCAGTAGTTATAACTCATCCATACAAACTCATCTTTATTTTTTTATTTTTTTTCGTTAACACAATGATTCATAGCTTCTCGTGGGATCGACCCCTTCTCACCCTATTACATTATTTTATATCAATCCAAAGATTGAGTGGGTTAATTTTGGCGTATATGACTAGCGCATACAAATAAACTCAGGGGTTACCATTCCCACAATCTCCATTAGGTTTGCCATTAACAACCCCTCCACGATCTTAGATATTATTGTCCCATTAAAGCCCACTATCTGAAACCATTTTTGTAACAGACACTTAGTGGGTTTGACAAAGTCTGATTGAACTGATTGGCAAGTTGAGCTGATTCCATAGGTTGAGCTGATGGAATTACGTATGTAGAACTGATGGAATCTCGTAGGTTGAGCTTATTGAGTGTAAGGCCTCGCTACCTTAACTCGCTATTAGTGTATTATCACAATTTTATCATATTAGGGAATTCTTATACATGCTTCTATAGCATCAAAATGTTATCTATAAAATTTCTGACATTAATTCTTTGGTCATCTCTAACCCATAATTCCATTTTAGTGCAGATTTTACACCCAAATAGTGCAATTTCTGCACCAAACACAAAACTCATCTCCAACCCATCTACTTCAAATTTTACTCCCAAAAGGAATATTTCCTAGAATATTTCTTTTAATTTCATTTATAATAATTATTCTATTCAAACAATTATCTATTACAAATTTATAAATATATTTACATATTAAATATATGTTTATAAAAATTATTAGTTAATTAATAGTTTATATAATAATCATGATTTTATTGGACACAAATTTAATTTTCTTATTTTTAGCAAGTTTATTTTTAACAAATAAATTACATTTTCTTAATATATTTACTGGAAATATTTACAATATGAATAAAGAATATGCTTAATTTTAAAACAATAACACTAATAATAACAAAATTTAAAAATCAAAAACAAAAAAATAAATAATAAGATAGTGTTTGGTACATCGCTGCACCAAATTTGGTGCAATACTGGAGCAATGCATCAAAATGGTGCAAGATATAGTGCAGGGTTGGAGAAGAGTTTCTGCGCTAATTTAGCATTTACTCCATTTTGACGCATCCGTTGGAGATGCTCTTAATGTTTAATTCCCAATACAACTCAACTAGAATAAGTATACACCTCATAACACACTAACATGTTCTCAATTCATTATGCAATGCCCCTTAATTAATTTCATGCAAATCATAACTGAAAAGAGAATCTCAAAACCTTATTTAACTCATATACACATAAGAATGCTCACTTGCGAGCATTGAATAAATAATGTGTATCTATTGTATAAACATACTACCCAATACCAACATTGGTACCTCAGCTCTGGAAGCATTTCCAATCAACAGCTCGAACTCAACTCCAGAACCAATGTTGTACCTGTTCTACCTGTTCCAACAGAAACAAACCCCGCATGGGGTGAGCATACCACTCACACAATCTCAATAACATCAATCTCACAATTCATAATTTACAGAATCTAAAGCTGCAATTTAAAAGATACTCCCTGTATAGTATCATCATCATATGTGATCTCCCATGCTATTCATGTTCTCACAATAGCCAAAACCATCAAACTCCCAAAATCAGTTAAACATTACATTGATTAACCTAACTCATTCTCACAATGCCAATTCCATAATCAAATATGGTTAAACTATTATACTAATGATGTACAGAAATCACATGAATCTAATGACTTCCCAGTTTCACCACATCGTGTCCCATCGCTCGCTGAACAGCGGCGATGTCATAACTAATGCTCGCTCAACATCGCCAGCATGATGCTCATTGTTCGCTCCATAGCAGCATCACCACAATTCTCAATGCATATCATAATGATTGCAATAACAATATATTATTCATAAACATTACAATAATATAGTTAACTATACTCATACGTTACACGTACCTTATAGTCTCATAGCCAGAACCAAACCTTGCCTTAGTCCCGAGTGTTGGGATATGCCCTAAGACAACTCATTAGATGATTGTTTATGACATACAATGTAGTATGGTTTTATTAATGGCAATTCATTATTATATATTATTCGAGTATCTGTGTAATATGAATTAATATATAAGTTAATGTCCTTAGAATAATATTGTATTGTTCTTAAAGAGTGTCCCTAGTCAAGTATTATCATGAATCGAGATAATGATAATGCATTGAGACTAGTGTGTTTTGAATGATGAATTGTTCATAGATATGAGATATCAAATCAACACATGGGTACATGTTAGAGAACACTGTACTGGACAGACCCACCGTGAGAATGCTACATGGATAGTTATATGAGTGTCATAAGAAATTCTCATGGTGATAATAGTGTATGTAATCCTTACGACTTGAGATCATCTGAGACCCCAACATAAGATGTTATGTATCTTGATATTGTCAAATGTTACCTGTAACATGGTAAACTATAAAGACAACTATTGGATATACTACGAATTATGTAGAGGGATGTTGATTGATCAAGATAGGATTTGTCCCTCCTATATAACAGGAGAAGTGTTGGGCCCTTGATCAAGTGAGACTAAAATGCATGGCCATGCTCGAATGAGTCGATATGTGATATCGAGTGGGGATCAAGAAATAAAAGATTGAATATACGAGTATGACTATTTCATGACTCGTGTTCAATCTAAACACATTGGACAAAGGGATTAAGTTACATGGTTAATATTATCACAGCCCATAAGTTATGTCGAGTCAATGACATTCTTGTAACTTGGGTAGCCTTGATGTGTTGCTAGATACCGCTCATTGCTTGTGACATAAAATTAGATTTTATGTCTGCCAACATTGCAAGATCCTATCGGGCCACACAAAAGATTAAATCAATAAAGGGAGATAAAATTCATTGAATGAATTAATTTAGTTAAGAAGAGTCTTAATTATATATTATATATATGTGGATTTAATTAAATGTTTGTTATGGGCCAAATGGATTTTTGAAAGCCTTTAATTAATCCATGTATTATATATAATAATTATTAGGTTTGAGTTGAGTTATGCATTATACCACAATTCTTATAACCTAAAAAGAAAGCCACGGCCGCCGCCTTGTTCGAAGCACTCGGCCACCGCCGCCTTTTTCTTCACGGCCGCCTTTGTCCGGTTATTGTAACCGTGTGGTTTTTGATTCGTTGAAGATCAAGTCTAGCAACTTGTTCTTCAACACCCTTTTCGATTTGATTGTATGGATACCGTAGAGACAAAGGTGCAAATCTTTGTTCGTGACTCGTGGTGTTGCAACGAGGAATCTGCTTCAAACACGCTACAAGGGTATGATTCTATTCAATCTCGATATGATTACTTTGTATAGGTCCTTGGTAGGAATCCAATTTTTATTTTCCGCTGCATATTGTTTGATCGGATTCCTAACACCGAGATCTAGTGAATTATTCGCTATACATAGTTAATAACTCACAATTAATCATAAGCACACACCCACATGCACAAGCATGTATTCAACCCCCAAATACATCATCCTACCACGATGATCAGTCACAATTACTGAACTATGCATACTACTCAAGGCATCCAATTTTCTGTATTAAATGAGTTATCAATTAATTCAATTGAGCAGTACATCTTATTAACGTTCGACTCAAACCATTCCATTTCAAAGTGTAATATTCACATTGGAATGTAGACATCATCCCTAAAATCTACTAAACAAAAAATTTATTAAACAAATCCCCATTCCAAAATCCCAAATGTATCAAAAGTTTGAAAAACAAAACACAAAGGAACAGGGCCACGATCGATCACCATTTTCCCACGATCGATCGCGAGATCATACTGCCCGAAATTTATAACTCCAAGATCGAACTGTTCATCGTCTCCAAATTTCAGCGTAATGTCGTGATCGATCGGCGCCAAGCCGCGATCGGTCGCGACCTGCGATTTTCCAAAACATTCTTGCTTTAATGGTGTTTTTCACACCCAAACTCAAAACCAACTCCCAACACATTCAACACTTCAAATACCCCATTTAAACTCAACAAAAACACCAAAATCATTACTTTTTTTTACCAAAAATCCCCAATACCCAAATCCATTACTATACCCACCAAACTTCACACAACTACTACCAAAACGAATATAAAAGCGAGGGGATGAATGTTACCCAATTATCTTCAAAAAATCTCACTCCGAGATCGAGCCTTGCTCGATTCTTCCATGGGAGAAGAACGGGGAAAAGGGGAGAAGGTTGGGGAAGAGAGGGGAAAGTCGTGGAGAGAGGAGAGATGGAGAGGAAGGGAAATGACTGAACATCAAGTCCACTTGGTATATATATTACCAAGGCTCCAAAAACTCGAGTCTCAAATACTCACACCATAACCCATTAGAAATCATGTGTGTTCAATAATTATCTCCCACTCACTCAATTACATCAGAAACCTCAATACAAAGCTCCCAGACTCCAGATCTCACTACCAACACAATTCGAAGGTTTGAACCTCAATGAAAATAAAATCTTAACCCTTGGAACCAACAACCCCGATACCGGATTAAAATCATCGGGAGTCTCAACACCGTAATTATCTCATAATTACCACAATTAAAATCCATTAAGGATCATAATCACTCCGAGATTAACACAATTAATTTCCGGATATCACATTCATCACCCACTAATAAAATTTCGTTCTTGAAATTTGCACACGCGTACTCCAAGTACCACCGAGGCTCGCAATTAGTCTCGAGTGCACAGTATCGAATCATGAACACATCATGAATGAAACACCAACCACTAGGATATCGACCTCGCCAAACCACCACCATCTCCAAAAAATGTTAACATACCTTGATGTTAACTATCCAAAAAGCAGTCAGTCCACCTCAACTGCTAACTACTTGAATCATTCCTGATTCCAACATAGATATCGCCTCAATGATATCTCTACCACTTGGTCTACGATTCCAAACACACATCACTACAAAGGAAACCACAAGTATACAACAGTATACCTACCCAAATCTCGGTTTCCATTTTCCAATCCCATCTCCATCAAAGGAGTAGTTGCACTACTTGCAACTCGGATCGGGCAATCCAAGGCTACCGTCAATACCAAATACATCCTCACAGATGTCAACATCAGTGTGCTTCAAGAAATTACATCTTGGTCCCAACACACTATCAAAACTCCACGAGTCTCAAATTCCCATAGAGGACATGGAAGAAAATCAATTGCATGCTCACAATATGTGTCGACAACGACACCAAACAAATTCGAATCATGGTCGTCCCTTGGCTTACCCTTAGAATCAACCATTCTAATACATGGACATTATCAAATTTGTTAGCAACACAATTCCTTAGCCCAAAAGTACGACAACCTCTTCTCTGAAGAGAGTAAACCAAAATCTCATAATTTATTCCTTAGAATAAATTGTCCCACCAAGGTTACTAATCCAAGGATACCACAATCTCTTATCAGAGATATACCAATCTAAACATATCAACCCATTGCTCAACAAGTATAAAAATTCTGGCTTTCGTGTATACATATCGATATATATGCCTGAGAACCAAAAACACCACATGCATACTTAACGTACTCGACTTGGGTATTTCCAATAATACTCACAAGCCCCATACACGATTATCAATCACTCGGTTATTCTCACTTAGTGCAGAATAATGACTGACGAACCAACGACTATGACCTCAACATCAACACCACGCTCACCGACTTTTCCAAAGATTCCCAATATGCATATCAATACCTCCTCCCTCGCAAGGGAGGTGTCATACATACATGACTCTCCAATCTCAAACCACCGTTCGGACCATCCAGATACATTTATACTGAAATGTATCCTTGAACCAATAAATACACAACTGGTTCAGGATAGTGCATCTTTGCCACTATCGTTAATCCTTCTCAAACCCGTATACACGACGTATACAAATTCCAATGATGCTCCGCACTAATGACATAGTATTCAACATTCTCGAGCATCTCTATAGGGACGTCTCCTAGTATGTCTAACAAATAACACAGTCATTACCCGGTCCACTACCAGTAATGTTTACAATGGTTGATCCATAATCAACCTACAGCCGATACCAATTGTCTCCACAACAGCATTGTTCCAAATCTCCCAAAGAGATACAATCGATATAGTAGTGTTATCACACTAATCATATCCCACGATTCCGGTTATGTTCATCATTGCATCCTCAATACAAAAATACTCAAATAGAGATAACAATAACTTTTTAACCCTCACGTTGGTACTCCCGACCAAGCTAAGCTGAAAGCTCTCTTGAGGTATCTCTCACCTCAACTCAAAGGCATTATAGTGACTACACGAGTCAACTATAACCTCTCATCATTATATGATTCACTACACTCGGTTCCAACAAGCAGTATAGTGGCTACATCAAGCTCACTATATTACTGTAACAACAAATCACTATACTTGGCTAGCAAATCGCAGCCTCCTTAGGTTTATTCCAAAACCTACCAACGTATCATACGTTCAATCTTGGTATAAAATACGGATACACAACGGACATCTCAATGTCCTCACTCAATCACAACTCAATCCTAACTCATTAGGATTTATTTACACATTCTCATGTGTATGTGAGACCACGTTCATCATACACCTCATTGACATATGTATGTAGTTCCCCGACAACTACATACACTACAAGTTACTTGGCCATAGCCAACCCAAGGGTACCACTACTCATAACACACTTACCTCAACACACGATGAAGTACACTTACATGTACGGCACAACCATTTTTATCATCGAGCAAACTCGCCCGGCATAATGGTCTCGTCAACCTGTGACGCACACACTACCTTGTGCCAACCAGTGGCACTCAAATCACACGATTTAATACATACTTCTATATATCTATTTTTCATCGCAATGGTGGCACAAGTCAATCCTTTTCCGCCATACCGTATCATCGTGAAATACCTCGTCACCATGTGACGGTACATGTCAATCCATGACATTCATGATATTTTCGTCAACTCGTGACGGTACATGTCAATACATGACATCCACAATATCCTCGTCAACTCGTGACTGTACATGCCAATACATGACATCCACTCATTGCTAACACAGTAGTAGTACTTAATTAATCATCGCCCAAAGGTGGTACACAATCCACACTCGTCGGTCAATGGCAGTATAATCCCTCGCTACGTATATTGTGGCACAATCCATCGCTACGTAAACCGTGGCATAATCCATCGCTACGTATATGGTGGCATAAACCATTGCTATGGTGGCATAAACCATCGCTACGTATACAACAGCATAATCCATCGCTACACATACGTCGGCATATACAACGGCATAAACCATCGCTACATATACAGCGGCATAATCCATTGCTGCGTATACAGTGGCATAAACCATCGCTACCTATACAACGACATAAACCATCGCCACGTATACATCGGCATAAACCATCGCTACGTACACATCGGCATAATCATCCATCGCTACGTACACAACGACATAATCCATCGCTACGTATACAACAACATAATCCATCGCTACGTATACATAAGCATAAACCATCGTTACGTATACAGCGGCATAAACCATGGACTCAAGAGGTGACTCACATGTATGTAGCACTTTGTTCCTTTCGGACGCAAGAGGTGACTCACATCACATGTAGCACTTTGTTTCTAAACTCATCGCTTCGACATGACAGCTGCATGTATCATCGCTTCGACATGATATCGGCATTAACATAATATCCATCGCTTCGAATTATCGGCGGCTCAATGATATCCATCGCTTTGACATATCAGCGACCCACGCTACAATATGACATCGACAAATATTCTGATCCAGCGCTCGATAAAACAGCGACAAATATCATGTACCATAGCGGCTCAATAATATCCCTCGCTTCAAATTATCGACGGCTCAATGATATCCTTCGCTTCGACATATCAGCGGCCCGCGCTACGATATGACAGCGACAAATATCTTGATCCAACGCTCGATAAGACAACGACAAATATTCTGATTCATCGCTGCTCAACATACCTGCATCAAAACAATGATCTCAATATGCACAATTAATACAACAATTCACAAGTCCTACTACGTTATATCAGCGGCTCAATAATATCTCTTGCTTTGAATTATCAGCGGCTCAATGATATCCCTCGCTTCGACATACTAGCGACTCACGCTATAATATGACAACGGCAAATATCCTGATCCAACGTTCGATAAGACAGCAGCAAATATTCGGATCCAGCACTAACTTATATACCCACAGTAGCCCAAAAATGCAATACATTTATATAAACATCATGATAACAAATCAATCTCAATGTATGCATATACATGTATCCTCATAACCATAAGGCAACCATACCTGGTTATCATATCATCTGCCGTCACCTACTGACGACATCACATTGTCTACAGTTCTATGTCCTGAGACAGTACGTCACGGTTCTCATTCTCTGATTTCCCTACAAAATCAGATTTCTTAGCACTTATCTCATAAGGTGCAATCAATCCAATCAATATCATTTCCATCGTATTCCATACGATCCTACAACCACACTGGTTATCATAACATTTCATTCACGATCTCATATCATGGATGCACATAAGCAAAATAGTTTCACACAATACTAACTACAATCATGCATAAACTATGTGCTATTCCTTTCTATCAACACATCACTTGGCCCTCAACAACTGATCGCTTTTATTTTAAACAATTAATTCCAATCTAGCGATTTTAGACCGCAAGTGCACGGTGTCAAGTTTTAGTATAGATAGGAAGATACGGATTGTCGAACCCACAGGGACTAACAAATAATTACCAAATAAGATTTCTTTTAACTATATTTAACCTACGATAATTAATTTATAATTAACGACTAATTAATTAAAATTAACTACTAATCCAACCAAGTCAATCAAAGTAAACGAGAAAAATCCACAAGAAAAGATTGTCGAGACTTTGGCTCACCAATGCAATTCCCTACAATTCTCGATTGAATATTCAAATATTTCTAAGGTGACGAGTTCTCCCAATTTATCTAATACACTTTCTCGAGCTATATTAAACCTAACACCGAATTGCAATAAGCAACTCTCATTCACTTATTTAACAATTCAATGTTGCATAAGATCCATGAAAACTCCTAGCTTTCAATTATAGATATCTATGGCTATCACGCATGTATTTGACGTCATCTCTCGATCTCGGTCTGAAATCCATGGTATGAGTTATTAATTCAGTATCATAAAATCATCTCTCGATCTCAATTACGATACTAACATCATTCAAAGGTGATCAATCCTCTAAAAGCATGAAGAACATAAAACATACGCAAAGAACTATAAGAATTCAATCATTAACTCATCAAATCGAAGGTTCATAACAAAGGATTCGCCTAGCCTCGATAAATAAATTAGTTCAACATAGTAAATCAAAACAAATCAAAACTAATATTAAAAGACAAGAATAAACTCCCGATGTCGACTTCGGTTGTAGATCCTCGCTCCTTCTCTTGCTTCCTTCTCGATCGTCTCTTTTTATCGCCTTGTTGGGTTGTTCCAAATCCTAGGATGAATAGGTGAAGATGGATGAAGGTTGAATGGTAGAAGGATGGAGGCTGGACATGAAGTGAAGGAAAGGGGCTGATGGACGTGAATTATATGGAAGGAGGCGTGAGATGGTGTTAGTGGAGAATGATGGAGGTATATGACTGGATGGGGTGAAGGAAAGAGATGTGTAAATAGGCATATGGTTCTCAACGTTGGTGAAGAAGGCGTGAGGTTTGGATGGTGAATGGGTGTAGAATGTTGGACGAAGAGTGGAAGATTGGTGGAGATTTTGACGTATGAGAAGGTGAAAGAAAAGATGGACGTGAGATGGAATTGAAGGAAAGGGGGGCTGAGATGGATTTGAAGGAAAGGGGAGCTGAGATGGAGGCTGTATGAGGCGTTTTCTAGGGTTAAAAGTATGATATCTCCCTCTTTTAGGCTAATATTTCGACCTATGTAGGGTTGGAGGCTAGGAGGATGGAATAGAATCCAACTTGGAAGGCAAGAAATCAAGTTTCCATATTTTTCAAAACTCTGGGCGATCGATCGGGACAGAGGGGCCGATCGATCGAGCTGGACAGTAGAAATTCGTGGGTTTTTTCAGCCTTGATCGATCGATTGGAAATCCTTGCTCGATCGATCGAGCTTCACAGTAAGTTTCTTCGCCTTTTTCAGCTTCTGGCGAGTTTTGTATTTTGGCCGTAACTTTCTCATACAAACTCCAAATTTGATGAATCAGCTGTCCTTGCGAAGATAAGAGAAAGTTATACAACTTTTATATGGACCACATTTCCAAAACCTGGCTTGAACATATAGTAATGTGAGGAGAAAGGAGCAATATGTGTCTTGGATTCTGGTTTTTTCCTCTTTTCTTCAACTTTATTCATTTTTCATCATTTTAGCTTGATTTCTTCACCTTTTATGAATTTCAACATTGATTCCTGAAATATAGAAATATATACCATAAAACGTAAAATAATTCAAGAATCAACACGAAAACCATTACATATCATAGCATAAAAACGCGTAATATTCAACCCTATCAACTCCCCCAAACTTATCACTTAATCTCCTCGATTAAGCATTAAAATTACAAGGTAAAGTTCATTCTTGATACTTGAAACAATTATTTCATGACTTATTTTATTCTCAGAAATCTCATGCACATATACAAAAGTTGACAAGACATGTTTTCTCCTAAGTCAAGCAACACATCTCAAAATCGGAACGTGTGTGTGTGCTATAGTCAACCTCAAGTTTCATGCACATATTCAAGATCAAATCATGCTAATCAACTCAAAGTCGAGATTATCATCAAGCATTACATAGGCCTATTTTCAAACAACTTCTCCACTAATGATAGTTACTCCTTAGACTTGGATCAAAATGACTTTTTAAGCTTGTAATGTAAGGCCTTTGGTGTTGGCTTCAAAGAAAAGTTAGGATAAGCGCAAAGAAGAGAGTATTATCATTTACATTTCAAATTTCTCGCACACGTCGAGCTTCTCTTCTTTTTCTTTTATAGCCTTGGCCACTTTGGGTCTTATATGTTTATTTTTTTTTCTTTTCAAGGCTCTTTCTTTTTCGTCTTTTCTTTTTCTCATTCATCAATATTTTTCAATAAGCTCATCAGGATATAACAATTTACGAGCATCGAATGGAATTCATTATACTCTCTTAGGGTAAGGATAACTTTTTTTCATTTAGGCTCAAATAAGGGTAAGTATAATGAGTTTGCCAAGAATGTCGAATGGGTTCTAATTATATGCAATGCATATACCATTCTTTTTCAATAAAGCTCAAATGGGACACTAGGGATTGTTATGGACTAGGTAAGATTGAAAGGCTCAAACGTGTCAAAGATCGCCTAGATCATTTCCAAGTCGAGTTTGTAACTATAAAATTTCGCCTCAAAGTGTTATCATCAAATAAGTCCTAGGATAACTCTAAGATGCTCAAGACAAATCATCAAGTTCACAACAATTATCACTATTCAACATGCAATCCACAAGATCATGACTCATTGTGCTCAAAGTATTCCTCATTCTTGACATGCTAACTCAAATTAGGATATTCATGTACAAGTCCAATCACAAATCAAGTTCATATGCATAGTGAGATCAAAATCCTCATTGAATAGTCACTACTATAATTCATTCTTTTTCTCAAGTTTGAACTTATAAAAAAAAAAATTTTAGCTCATAATAATCGGACGATTCAAGTGTCATTTAAGCACACAACATGTGGTTAAAACAAGTAAAACATGCAAGCTACTACTCCCCCAAACTTAAATCAAACATTGCCCTCAGTGTTTAAAAGAATCAAAAGGGAAACAGTGAACTCCCCTGATCAAGACGCTTGCATGAGGGTTGAAGAAGATTTGCTTTTGAAAGCTCTACTGTTGTAGGGTTCATCGCTCCAACTGAGTACCTTGCAAGAGAAGAATGCATATGGTAAAATATTCGACATGAGAGATAAACAAAACTAAAATGAAAACTGAAAAATAAAACAAAACTAAATAACAAAACTAATAACAAAAGGATACGCTTGGGTTGCCTCCCAAGAAGCGCTGATTTTTAGTCTTCGGCTTGACCATCAGCAACCATCAAAGAGCGGCTGCCGCCCATAGTAAGTATCATATGATACCACTAATGGGTCTTCATTCAGTATGCCCTCAAGATTGGCAACATTGTAACAATGTAAGCTCGTCGCTCCAACAACATTCGTCTTTAAATGGCTGGCATGGGAGAATGATTCTTGATTTGGCTTTGCATTTTGGAGGATGTAGTGCGGTGAAGTTGGTATCAATGAAAAATATGGATCCACATATGGCATAGAACATGTTTCCATCGACGGTCTCAAATCGGAATCTTCGAAAGTCTCTTCCTTCTCCAACATCACACACGACTCATCTTCACTTGGGAACTCCTCGGATGACATCTTTGAAGTAGTCTCAATCTCTTGAAGAGGCTCAAGTTCCCTTGACTTTTCCATACTAGTAGGATCACTCCCCCAAACTTGGTTGGTTGAGTGATCGTCATCATATAACCAAACTCAATTCGTCGCCTCTTGATTTGTAGCCCTCATCTCTTTCTCTTTGCAGCTAGTTGAAATTGTTTCCATGAGGACCGCCATTTGCTGCTCCAGGTGACGCATAGAGTTGGTTTGGCACTCCAAACTGTTCTCGGTTGATGCCAAGAATCTTACTAAGGTATCCTCTAACTGAGTTGTGACATCTGCAGAACTATCTCTCCTCTCTTCACGATGTTCAAATGGTTGTGGCGTATCAATAGGGTAGTGAAGCTCTGGTGGGTATTGGTGACTCCAACCTTGTAGTGAAGGATCACAATGCCAGTGATGATCGAAGTCCGCCATATCATTGAATAGGTGCACCACACTGTTCTCATCTCTATCAACCAGGGGACTCCCAGTCACCAGTGCTCCGCTCAATACCCATTCTCGTGTCTGTGCATCCAACCTGTTGAAGAAATATTGCAAGAGAGTATAGTTCAAAAAGTTGTGATACCGGAATGTGTTGGCCAATTCATTGAATCTCTCCCAAACAGCGTAGAATGGCTCGAAACGCTGTTGGGCAAAGCTTGTGAAGGCTTGTTGATGTAGCATCTCCAAGTACCTCACAAGACAAACAAAACAAAAACAAAATAAATATATATAATTGTTTTTTTATTTTTTCAAAATAAATAAACAAAAAATGGTTAAATTACAGTCAAAGAACCTAGTATGATATTACTAAAGTTAGTCCCCGGCAACGGCGCCAAAAACTTGATCGCTTTTATTTTAAACAATTAATTCCAATCTAGCGATTTTAGACCGCAAGTGCACGGTGTCAAGTTTTAGTATAGATAGGAAGATACGGATTGTCGAACCCATAGGGACTAACAAGTAATTACCAAATAAGATGTCTTTTAACTATATTTAACCTACGATAATTAATTTATAATTAACGACTAATTAATTAAAATTAACTACTAATCCAACCAAGTCAATCAAAGTAAACGAGAAAAATCCACAAGAAAAGATTATCGAGACTTTGGCTCACCAATGCAATTCCCTACAATTCTCGATTGAATATTCAAATATTTCTAAGGTGACGAGTTCTCCCAATTTATCTAATACACTCTCTCGAGCTATATTAAACCTAACACCGAATTGCAATAAGTAACTCTCGTTCACTTATTTAACAATTCAATATTGCATAAGATCCATGAAAACTCCTAGCTTTCAATTATAGATATCTATGGCTATCATGCATGTATTTGACGTCATCTCTCGATCTCGGTCTGAAATCCATGGTATGAGTTATTAATTCAGTATCATAAAATCATCTCTCGATCTCAATTACGATACTAACATCATTCAAAGGTGATCAATCCTCTAAAAGCATGAAGAACATAAAACATACGCAAAGAACTATAAGAATTCAATCATTAACTCATCAAATCGAAGGTTCATAACAAAGGATTCGCCTAGCCTCGATAAATAAATTAGTTCAACATAGTAAATCAAAACAAATCAAAACTAATATTAAAAGACAATAATAAACTCCCGATGTCGACTTCGGTTGTAGATCCTCGCTCCTTCTCTTGCTTCCTTCTCGATCGTCTCTTTTTATCGCCTTGTTGGGTTGTTCCAAATCCTAGGATGAATAGGTGAAGATGGATGAAGGTTGAATGGTAGAAGGATGGAGGCTGGACATGAAGTGAAGGAAAGGGGCTGATGGACGTGAATTATATGGAAGGAGGCGTGAGATGGTGTTAGTGGAGAATGATGGAGGTATATGACTGGATGGGGTGAAGGAAAGAGATGTGTAAATAGGCATATGGTTCTCAACGTTGGTGAAGAAGGCGTGAGGTTTGGATGGTGAATGGGTGTAGAATGTTGGACGAAGAGTGGAAGATTGGTGGAGGTTTTGACGTATGAGAAGGTGAAAGAAAAGATGGACGTGAGATGGAATTGAAGGAAAGGGGGGCTGAGATGGATTTGAAGGAAAGGGGGGCTGAGATGGAGGGTGTATGAGGCGTTTTCTAAGGTTAAAAGTCTGCTATCTCCCTATTTTAGGCTAATATTTCGAGCTATGTAGGGTTGGAGGCTAGGATGATGGAATAGAATCCAACTTGGAAGGCAAGAAATCAAGTTTCCATATTTTTCAAAACTCTGGGCGATCGATCGGGACAGAGGGGCCGATCGATCAAGCTGGACAGTAGAAATTCGTGGTTTTTTTCAGCCTTGCTCGATCGATTGGAAATCCTTGCTCGATCGATCGAGCTTCACAGTAAGTTTCTTCGCCTTTTTCAGCTTCTGGCGAGTTTCGTATTTTGGCCGTAACTTTCTCATACTAACTCCAAATTTGATGAATCAGCTGTCCATGCGAAGATAAGAGAAAGTTATACAACTTTTATATGGACCACATTTCCAAAACCTGGCTCGAACATATAGTAATATGAGGAGAAAGGAGCAACATGTGTCTTGGATTCTGGTTTTTTCCTCTTTTCTTCAACTTTATTAATTTTTCATCATTTTAGCTTGATTTCTTCACCTTTTATGAATTTCAACATTGATTCCTGAAATATAGAAATATATACCATAAAACGTAAAATAATTCAAGAATCAACACGAAAACCATTACATATCATAGCATAAAAACGCGTAATATTCAACCCTATCAACAACCATAAAGAGCAAACAATTATTCTGATACCATTAATGTAAGGACTCGCTACCTTAATCCGTTATTAGTGCATTATCACAATTAAATGTGTATACTTTTATAACATTTGTGAATTCTTATACATTCTTCTATAGCATCAATATGCCATATATAAAATTTCTGACATTAATTCTCTTAATGTTCAATTCTCAATACAGTTCAACTAGAATAAGTATAAACCTCATAACACACTAACATGTTCTCAATTCATTATGCAATGTCCCTCAGCTTTGGAAGCATTTCCAATCAACAGCTCGAACTCAACTCCAGAGCCAATGTTGTACATGTTCTACCTGTTCCAACAGAAACAGCCCCCACACAGGTGAGCATACCAATCACACAATCTCAATAACATCAATCTCACAATTCATAATTTACAGAATCTAAAGCAGTAATTTATAAGATACTCCATGTATAGTATCATCATATGGGATCTCCCATGATGTTCCTGTTCTCACAAGAGCCAAAACCATCAAACTCCCAAAATCAGTTAATCATTACATTGATTAACTTAGGTCATTCTCACAACCCCAATTCCATAATCAAATATAGTTAAACAATTACATTAATGATTTACAGTAATCACATGAATCTCAATTAATGATTTCCCAGTTTCACCACATTGTGTCCCATCGCGCTCAACAGCGGCGGTATCATAACCAATGCTCGCTCAACAGCGACAGCATTATGCTCATTGTTTGCTCCATAGCGACATCACCACAATTCTCAATGCATATCATAATGATTGCAATAACAATATATTATTCATAAACATGGCAATAATATAATTAACTATGCTCATACGTTACACGTACCTTATAGTTCCATAGCCAGAACCAAACCTTGCCTTAGTCCCGAGATCCAGTGAATTATCCGCTATAAATAGGTAATAACTCACAATTAATCATAAGCACACAACCAATGCACATGCATGTATTCAATCCCCAAATACATCATCCTACCATGATATCAGTCACAATTACTGACCTATGCATACTACTCAAGGCATCCCATTTTCTATGTTCAATGAGTTATCAATTAGTTCAATTGAGTAGTACATCTTATTAAAGTTCGACTCAAACCATTCCATTTTAAAGTGTAATATTCACATTGGAATGTAGACATCGTCCCGAAAATCTATTAAACAAATCCTCATTCCAAAATCCCAACATTTGTCAAAAGTTTGAAAAAAAAAAGGAACAGGGGCCGCGATCGATCGCCATTTCCCCGCCATCAATCGCGAGATCTTACTGCCCGAAATTCATAACTACGCGATCGATCGCCTCTCCACGCCAATCGATCGCCAAAACTACTGACTCCCCGCGATCGATCAGCAACTTCTCGCGATCGATCGTGGGTACTGTTCATTGTCTCCAAATTTCGGCATAATGTCGCGATCGATCGGCGAAGAATTCTTGTTTTAATGGTGTTTTTCACACCCAAACTCAAAACTAACACCCCAACATCTTCAACACTTCAAATATCCCATTTAAACTCAACAAAAACACAAAAATAATTACTTTAACAATTTTACCAAAAATCCCCAAAACCCAAATCCATTACTATACCCAACTAAACTTCACAAAACTACTACCAAAACGAAGGTAAAAGCGAGGGGAAGAATGTTACCCAATTATCTTCGAGAAATCCCGCTCCGTGATCAAGCCTTGCTCGATTCTTCCATGGGAGAAGAAAGGGGAAAAAGGGAGAAGGTGGGGGAAGAGAGGAGAAAGGCGTGGAGAGAGGAGAGATGGAGAGGAAGGGAAATGACTGAACACCGAGTCCACTTGGTATATATACTACCAAGGCTCCAAAAACCAGAGTCTCATACTCGCATCATAACCCATTAGAAATCATGCGTGTTCAATAATTATCTCTCACTCACTCAATTACATCATAAACCTCAATCCAAAGCTCCCAGACTCCAGATCCCACTATCTACATAATTCCAAGGTTTACACCTCAACGAGAATAAAATCTCAACCATTGGATCCAACATCCCCGATACCGGATTAAAATCCTCGGGAGTCTCAACACCGTAATTATCTCATAATTACCACAATTAAAATCTATTAAGGATCATAATCACTCCGAAATTAACACAATTAATTTCCAGATATCACATTGAGTGTTGACATGTTCACAAGTTGAGCAGATTCTTGAAATGTTGAGCAGATTGTAACTGAGCAGAATGAAGTATCTGTTGAGCTGAATCATAACATATGCTGAGTTGATAGAAATGAATCTGTTGAGCTTATTTTAGCTGCATATCCGGGTCTTCACAACCCTGTTGGCATGAAAGCATATAGACTCTATCATATGGTCTCTAAACAAGTGTTCACATCAAGTGATGTCATTTTCCATGAGATGTAGTCCATTTCCATTCTGAGTCTCTCATCATTTTGATTTTGATCTTTTTTCCTGATTTTGTCATCTCACTTCCTTCTCCTGATAATCTCATTTCCAACACACCTACTACTATTGATTCTTTACTCCCACCATCCTTTTCTTCTTCAATGGCTCATGTTCTCAAATCATCAAGACTTTCTAGGTCTCCTTCCCAATTACACGACTTCCATTGTAATGTCTTATACAATGGTTTCACTCTTGCTCCTTCATACAAAGTCTTATACGCCATCTCCAATGTCCTTAGTTATGACTTCGTCACTTCCTTGTTCAAGATTCTTATTTTGAATGTTTCTAGTCACTCTAAGCCTCAGGTCTATCATGAGTCAGTCCACTTTCAAGAGTGTCAACAACGACGGAGGAAGAGTTACAAGCCATGGATTCCAATCACACATGGACAGTAACCACTATACGACCGAGTTAACATTCCATTGGTTGTCATGGGTTTACAAGATTAAATATTATGCATCTGGAGCTTTTGAACCTTATAAAGCCCATCTTGTGGCCAAGAGCTAAACCCAGCAGGAAGGTGTTGACTTTGTAGAAACTTACTCCCCTATTGCAAAGTTGGTAGATGTTAAACTCATGCTTGCTCTTTCTGCTTCTCAACATTTGAAGCTTGTTAGACGTTAATAACGCATTTCTTCATGGTGATCTAGTTGAGGAAGTCTGCACGGATCATGCCTTGGGCCATTTTAAATAGGTGAGTCTCGGCCATCTATTGGGAAACTTGTATGGCATTTGCACACATCCATATATGGTCTTAAACAGGTTTTAGACAATGGTACTTTTAAGTTTTCTTCATATGTCCTCCAGCTTGCGTTAGAGTAATTAAAGTCTGATTATTCTGTCTTTAATAGAGGCTCTGCTCCTTCTTTCATTGCTTTATTAGTGTATGTTGATGATTTCATAATTAGGGGATCATATTCTATTGAACTCAATTTTGTCGCGGCTACTCTCAATCAACAATTTAAACTCAGAGAATTTGGCACCTTGAAATACTTTATTTGGCTTGAAATAGCACAATCAAGTGCTGGCTTTGTTTTGTCCCAACGCAATTATGTTTTCCAGCTATTAGAAGATACTGGTCATCTATCTTGTAAGCCAATGACTACTCACATGGATCCTAAGGCTCTTTTAAGTAAATTTGATAGGGATATTTTAGATGATGCTGCATAGAACATGGCTCTCATTGGACGTTTGTTGTATCTCAAAAATCACACCTTGATATCACTTATGTTGAACATAGTCCGAGTCAGTTTGTTTCTGAACCCCGCAGTACTCATCTTCAAGCTATTCATCATGTCTTACGATATTTTAAGGGGCACCACGACAAGGTTTATTTGACTTAGCTAATTCCCAAATATCTCTCAATGCCTTCTCGGAGCGGAGTGGGATTCCTGCCTCGACTCAAGGAAATCGATAACAGGATATTATATATTTCTTGGTGAAATTATTAATTTCTTAGAAAGCTAAAGAAGCAGACTTCTATTTTTAAGTCCTCCGTGGAAGCCAAGTATAGGGCCATGGCTTCCACTGTGAGCCAACTTGTTTGGTTGCAACATCTTTTAGTTGACTTTGCATTGCTTTTTTGTGATAATCAGGTAGCGGTTCACATTGCCAGGAATTAAACTTTTCATGAACGGCCCAATGATATTGAAATCGACCGTCATTTTGTTCAGGACATAGTTTAAAGTTGTTCTATCAAGCTGACGCCCATACACACTCTATCACAACTAGCTGGTGCGCTTATTAAGCCATTATCATGCAATTCTTTACTTTTTTGTTGTTGTTATGAATTAAACCAATTTATTCCGATCATGAAAACATTTTCCAGCCAATTAATCATTTATCTGGCAGAATGCATTTTGCGCACAGAACCTTTACGAACTAATGGCGGCATAACAGAACTTTGCGGTGAACATAAACATGTAACCGGCAGATTAATAGGCATCAATGATAGGAACACACAAGAGATCACAACAAGCAATATCATCAATGAAATCTCAAAGAAAAGACAAAGAAAACGACACCGAGTTTACGTGGTTAGGCCAAGAACGCCTACGTCCAAGGGAGGAGTTTTTCATTGATTCTTTGAGTGTACAAGAAGCTTAAAATACATGAATTCATTCCACTAACCCACTTCTATGGTTTACAATGGATAACTCATGAATTCACTCAACTTTTGCCTCACCAAAAAAAAAAACTCTCAGAAATGACATCTGCATCACGATCACTCAATGTGCCTTCATTCTTTTTTTGCTTTTCTTTTCAATCTCCTCAAATGCTGCCCGTGGCCTGCATGTCCAATTTATAGAGGTCCAACTACGTCACCTACACAGTAGGTTACCAAATCCCGTGAAGCCAGTCATTCGGTTGCGTGAAGCCAGTCATTCGGTTGCATTTGAGCTGGATGTCAACTGCTGCTTGTAATATAAATTGATTTTCTTTCTGAATGGTTTTCCCTTCATTCATCAATGCATTAAATAGAATACGATTACAACATATGTAAGGAAAGTGCAACCTATGTATGGAAAGAATATTAACAACCTAATTTAGAATATCAACACCCTAATTTACATCCTAATTTAATAGCCTAAATACCAGACTATTTTTCACTGTCATCTCCCCTCAAATTGGTGCTGGTTTTAAGCAACAATTTGTCAATTAAGAATTGATGATGATGTCGAGTCATGGACTTGGTGAAGATGTCTGCAAGTTGAAGATCGGTGGAAACATGTGGTAAAGTGATAGTCTTGTTGTCAAACGCCTCCCGAATAGAATGACAATCCACTTCAATATGTTTAGTACGTTCATGGAAGACCGGATTGGTGGCAATTTGAATAGCACTGGTGTTGTCGCCATGAAGTGGAGTGTGTTGGGTTTGTTGGAACCCAATTTCGCGCAAAAGACCACGGAGCCAAAGAATTTCAGAGCAAGCAGCAGACATCGCCCGATATTCAGATTCTGTAGACGATTTGGAGACTCTTGATTGTTTCTTGCTTTTCGAAGAGATTAAGGACGAACCCAAAAACATGCACCATCTTGTAACTGAGCGACGAGTGTCCGGGCAGCCAGCCCAATCTGCATCACTGTAAGTAATGAGATTTAGTGGATTGCCGGTTGGGAAAAATAAGCCACAAGACGGCGAGCCATTTAGATACCGAATAATGCGACGGACTGCAGCAAGATGTAAGTGTCGTGGAGATTGCATGAACTGGCTGACTTGTTGAACTGCAAAGGAGATATCAGGCCGGGTGATGGTTAAATAATTCAAACTGCCAACCAATTGACGATACATAGCAGGGTCAGAGAGGAGATCACCCTCGTCACGCCTATATTTGACATTGATTTCCAATGGAGTATCGACGGAGGAAGTTTCATCAAGACGAGCCAATGTTATAAGATCCTGGGCATATTTGTGCTGATTTAAGAAAATGCCAGAAAAATCACTGTAGATTTCTAACCCCAATAAATATGTAAGTGGGCCAAGATCCTTCATGTGGAAAGAAGCGTGAAGATGTTGGTGTAGTCGAGTGATCAGAGAAGAATCTGTCCCAGTACTGACAATATCGTCCACATAGACTAGAAGGAGGACAACACCTGCCGTTGTTTTGCAAAGAAATAAAGAGGAGTCATACTTACTTTGCTAAAGGGAGAAACGAAGCAGTGTGGTGCGAAATTTATCAAACCAGGCTCGTGGTGCTTGTTTTAGTCCATAAATAGAGCGCTTCAGTTTATAGACTGCCGAAGAAGAAGGAGAGGAAAGCCCTGGAGGAAGTTTAATGTAAACGTCTTCTTTGTCACCATGGAGAAATGCATTTTAACATCCATTTGATGCAGTGGCCAACCCCGAGAAGCGGCAATTGAAAGAATTGTGTGGACAGTGGTCATTTTGGCAATAGGTGCAAATGTGTCCTCGTAATTGATTCCATATTCTTGGCGATTGCCAAGAGCAACTAATCTGGCTTTATAGCGATCCAAGGTCCCGTCTGAACGAAGCTTGACAGAAAATACCCATTTGCAACCAATTGCTTTAAAATTGGGCGGACAAGATACCACATCCCATGTATCATTTTCTTGAAGAGCCTGTAATTCGTCTGCCATTGCTTTTTCCCAGTAGGGAAGCTTGACAGCTTCGGAGTAAGATCTGGGAATAGGATTAGAGGACAAGGTAGTATGGAATGAGGTTGGAGAGAAGCCATACCGATCGGGTGCATGAGACTGCCTAGTCAAACGACGAAGCAATGTTTCAGGATCAGATTCTAGTTGTTGAAGCGGATCAGGTGGGGGGTCGGGCTCACGTAGTGGCGCAGCAGGACGCCTTCTTTCATACACGAAGCCAGTTTGAAGCGTTGAGGAATAGAAGGCAGATAACCAAATGATGGAAGCATAACTGTTGACGGAGTCACGGACGGAGCCAGATTGCTGCTAAAGTAATATTGATTTTCAAAGAAAACAACATGTTGTGAAATACGAAATTTGTGAGAAGAGACATCATAACAAATATAGCCTTTGTGAGAGTTACTATAACCCATGAAGACGCATTGAGTAGCTTGAGCCGTCAACTTGTGTCGTTCATGTCCTGGCAAGTGTACAAAACAGGCGCAACCAAAAGTACGTAAATTTAGATAACTAGGCATGCAATTATAGAGACGGGAATAAGGAGAGGCTAAGTTTAATGTACGCGATGGTAGACAATTGATAAGAAAAACCGCGGTAGATAGGGCTTCAACCCAAAATTGAGAAGGTACCACCGACTCAAGTAACAATGTACGAGTGACATCAAGCAGATGACGATTTTTACATTCGGCTACCCCATTTTGTTGTGGTGTATATGGACATGAATGTTGTGAAATTATTCCCTTTTGATTGAGAAATGATTGAAATGCAGTAGACATATATTCACCCCCCGAATCAGAACGTAAGATTTTGATATGTTTAGAGAATTGTGTGTCCACTAAAGCTAAAAACTGTTGGAACATCGAAAATACCTCGGATTTAGCCCGTAAAAAATAGATCCAGATATATTTGCTATAATCATCGATGAAGGTAACAAAATATTTGTATTTGGCATGAGAAATAACCGGCGAAATACCCCACACATCGTTATGTATTAGATCAAAGTAATTTTGAGCACGGGTACCCTGATCACGAAAAGGAAGAGACTTACTCTTACCTAACTTACATGTAATACAGTCAGGAAAATTAAGAGATGAAAAACGATGGTTTTTACCCAAGAAACCTGACTTTATTATATGAGAAAAAATATGCAAATTAGGGTGGCCCAAACGTTTGTGCCATAAGGCATTGTTATGATGAACTGTATTACAAGCGAAGGAAATAACTGGGGGAATTGAAAAATGTAAATAAAATAAACGTCCCACTTTAGGCCCCTTCGCGAGAATCTTCCCCGACACCTGATCCTGCACAAGACAACCAGAACGAGAAAAAGAAACATTATAATTGTCATCAACCAATTGACCAACAGAAATAAGACTAGTACTTAGTGTAGGAGATACAAAAACATCCCGAAAAGTAGAATTCACATCAGCAGTTGCATGGATCGGTAACTGATGTCCATTAGCAACGGTAATCTGTAACAGACCCAAATATGGGAAAATATTATGAAGATTGGCAGCAGACTTGGTCATGTGATTAGAGGCCCCTGAGTCAATCAACCAAGAGGCAAGGGAAGCGGAGTTACTACCTTGAAGACCCAATGCAGACAGAGCAGAGATAATCATCTGTTGCACCGTTTCAGGGGTGAGAGTGGAAGGCGCAGCCGTGGGAACGGAAGAAGAACCAACTGCAACTTGATATCCTGTGGTATGGCGTTTTGGTGGACGAGTGGGACAATCGGGAAGAAGATGGCCGGGCTTCTTGGAATAATTGCATTTTTTAGTGGTGCAATGCTTTGCAATATGCCCATATTCCTTGCAAGTGTAACATTGTACTTGACGTATGTCCTTTTCCTTTCCTTTGACATGAGAGACATATGCCACATCATTAGAAAATCCTGAATGTTGTTGGAAATTCCCTTGCGTTGCAAGGCGCTGCTCTTCACGTAGTAATTCCCCGAGACAAACATCTAATGATGGAGATGGGTCACGGTTCATTAACGTAGATCGAGCGATCTTGAATTCAGGGCGCAATTTCATCAAGAACTGATCTCTCTTGCTTTGTTCATGAACAGCTTGAACATCAGCAAGGGAGCCAGCCGGAACCTTAGTATAAATGATATCAGCGAATTCTGTCCACAGAATTTGAAAGCCCGTGAAATATTCCTGGATAGAGAGATTACCCTGATTGTAATTGGCAATCTCGTATTCGAGTTGAAATCGCCTAGCCACATTGTTTTGACAATAGACTTGTTGTAAGTAGTCCCACATGGCTTTGCGGTTTTGTATGGGCGAAGATTTAGTACAATAAGTGGATCGACAGATGCTAACATCCATGACATGATGCGAGCATCTGTAATCTTCCATTTGGTTAGGACGCTGTATCAAGAGGGATGGAATTACTCCCATCAACATGTCCCCATAATTCATTTCCCGTCACGAACAGACGAAATTGAAATTCCCAAGCCGAATAATTTTTACCCGTGAATTTAATACCGAAAGATTCAAAATTACTCATGGTATGAAAGAGTATTTGACAGTATTTCAGTATTAACGTCGCACAGTATTAGCAATTGATGAGAAACAAAGGCTAAAACTGATGCGATAAAGCCGATCGAACAAAACCCAATTTTAGTTTATGGGATGTCACGATAAAAGCAATCAATCGAGGAAAAACAATCACGCGATGAACAGTGATGCACGATGAACAGTAAAAAAACCGATGAACAGTAACGTCACGATGAACAGTACCGATGAACAGTAACGTCACGATGAACAGTATCGGTGAACAGTAACGACGCGATGAACAGTACGACGAGATGAAAATCAGAGAAAGAAAAGACTCAAGATTGGATTTGGCTCTGATACCATGTAATACAAATTGATTTTCTTTCTGAATGGTTTTCCCTTCATTCATCAATGCATTAAATAGAATACAATTACAACCTATGTAAGGAAAGTGCAACCTGTGTATGGAAAGAATATTAACAACCTAATTTAGAATATGGAAAGAATATTAACAACCTAATTTAGAATATTAACAACCTAATTTACATCCTAATTTAATAGCCTAAATACCAGACTATTTTCCACTGTCACTGCTAACGATTCTAGTGCACCACTTCAACCGTTGCTAGAACAATGCACCGAACCTTGGCCTATGCTTCCAAAAAATAGCATGCATTGAATAATTGATACAAACTAACAAATCTCCACCTTATCAACTTATTCAATCATCATTCATTTCCTCAACCAAGAACATGCACGTCCCTAATGTTCATTCAATCAAAACCTCGGTGATCAAGCTTTGGAACAACCAATGGCGATAAGGCGTATCCAAGATTAATGCCTACTACTCATTCTTCCTTGAATCTGCAGCTCCACCTGACTTTAATCTCACTCTCGAAGCTCTACTCGATCAAAGTATCACATTCTCCACTCCAACAGATTTTAGAGCATAATTTCTTCTTGGAATTCTTTTCCCATCATCCAATGATGCCAAGAACTCCCTGAGAAATACCCAATTCTTTCCTCCCTTTTGAGTCTTTCCAAGAAAAGGATATTGATCCCATGTTCTTCCTTGCATCATCATTTCTTGCACTGAAATTCTCTCGGCCACAACCTCATGCATTCGCTCTGTTTTTTATTTCACGTCGGGTCATCCATTTTTGATCTGCTCATGTGCATCATGCAGTTATGCCCCTCTGCTTCTTCACCGAGCTATCACCCTGCTTGATTCTGTTCATCGGTGCTTTCTTGAATTCCAGGAATGCTGCTCCCTCGATATCTCTTGTCTTCAAGAAGGCTGCACACCCATTCAAGGACTCCAAGACCCTGCTGCAATCTTCAAGAACTCCAAGAAAGCTTATTCCAAGAAAGCTATTGCTCTTCCATATTCTTGAAGAAAAATTGCACGCACATCTCTTTCCTTTCTCCCTTGATCGAAATAAGCGCTCCTCAAACTTTTGAGAAACCACTCTCTGGCTCCCTTGAATTTTCCTCAGAGAAAACTTCTTCCTTCAAGTAATTTGCACGTCCCTTCCTCTCGGACAGAAACTTCCAGCTAGAAGTGTTCGAACCCTTTCAATCTTTGGCCACCTCTTCTTGATGGTTGTTGGGTTTTGGCCCATTACCACTTAATTCTTTGTTGGGATTTTGGCCCTCTTCCTCCATGCCCTAACCGAGCCCCCCATTTACCATCTCAGCCTTACTCTTCATCTCCCCCCACCTGCTCCAGAATCTTCCCGCATCTCGCCTCTTCGGCTGGACCATCCTTGGAACTAGCACCCTCCTCTTCGTCTCCCTCGGTGCCTTTATGTTGGCATGGTTCATGATGAGGTACAAGACACTGAAACCTGAAAATCCTTTGTGTATTTTCGCCTACCCCCTTCCTTTGTGTCCCTGCCTTCAGCAGTGGTTGGCCGTGAGTTTTGTGCTCCGGTTGTGAGTGGTTTCCAACGCTGGCCGTGTGAAAAGCTTGGTGCTTTTGTGGTTGTGTGCTTCCGGCAGTGTCTTCGGGCAACGTTCGGGCTGTGTGCTTCCGGCTGTGCTCGGGCAGTGTTCGGGCAGTGTGTCTCGGGCAGTGCTCTCGGGCAGTGTGTGTCTCCATCTGTTGGATACGATACCTTGGTTCCCCGGTGACGACGTTGATAGGATACCCTACTCGACCTGAGCCCTAATTCCGAAACTCTTGTTTGCATTCCAGTTTATTGAGTTATATTGAAATTGTATACTGTGAGTGCTCTGTTTCTTGATTGCAGGTTGTTAAAGGAGATTGAAAGCGGAAAGTACACCTTACAGTGGTATCAGAGCATTCCGTGCCTGGTGGAGTGCTCGGTTGACCTCGGGCAGTGCTCTTTTGGTCTCGGGCAGTGCTCGGTGGACTTCGGGCAGGAGCAGTAGGCTTCGGGCAGACCTCGGGCAGCGACTGGTGTGCTCGGTGGTCTCGGGCAGTGCTTGGTAGGGCTTCGGGCAGCAGCAGTGGGCCTCGGGCAGCAGCTATAGGCTTCGGGCAGCGGCTGGTGAGCTCGGGCAGCTACTGGAATCTCGGGCAGATTCCGGGCAGGCGCTTCGGTGCTTCGGGCAGTGTGGTTTCTTCACCCCAGAGCTTTGTCTCTGGGTAGTAAGTGATTATTCTAACCATTTAATCATTTTTCCTTACTATCTTGTTTCTAGGTGTAATTGTGTCCCTTACCCGTAGGAAAATCTCAATCTGAAGCCACATGCTCGTACACCGTTGAGTGTATTGTGATCTTGTGGGTGATTGCATTTTTTCCTTCCCTTAGCTTGGTTAATTCTTTCATTGTGTTTTGTGCCTTGTGGTCCTTGCTTCTGCTGTTTGGTTGTTGAAATTGTGTGTGCCTCTCTGCTTAGTTGTGATGGCTTCAATTTCTGGATATAACCTTGAACCTTTTAATGGAAAATCTGATTGTTCTATATGGCAACAAAAGATGAAAGGAATTTTAATACAACAAAAGGTATTTAAAGCTATTGACGATAATTGGGCTGAGAACATTATTACTGCTAAGAAACTTGAAGATGACGAATATGTTTATTCTTCTATTATCTTGAACTTATCTGACTCTGTGCTCAGGAAGTGTGGTAAACTATCATCTGCTAGAGAACTTTGGGAAAAATTAGAAGAAATGTTTACGGAAAAATCTTTACCTAGTAAACTTTTCTTGTTGGAAAAATTTTTCAGATTCAAGCTAGACTTGAACAAAGACGTAGATGAGAATTTAGATGTGTTTACTAAGTTAATTCAAGATATTAAATTGACAGGAGATAAGAATATTGACGACTATTCACCTATTGTTCTTCTAAATGCTATTCCTGAGAATTATAGTGATGTAAAATCCGCCATTAAGTACGGTAGAGATTCTATTACATTGGATACTGTAATGAACGGCTTGAAAAGCAAGGAATTAGATTTAAAAGTTAACAAAGGTAATAGGCAATCCTCTGGTGAAGTTATGCATGTTCGTGGTAGATCACAACATAGGCATAATAACAATAACCAATATCAAAAAGGTGATAAAAGAGGAAAGAGTAAGGCTAGATCGAAATCTAGGTCTAGTAAAAGAAAATGTTACAATTATGGGGACCCTAATCATTTCATAAAAGATTGCCCTAAAAAGAAGAACCAGAATAAAAATGGAAATCAGACAATTGAACAAGCGAACATTGCTTCTACCTCTGGGGAAAACATGGGGGATATTTTTATGGTGACTGAATTATGTGATTCTGTGAACTCTGTGCTTTCATTACCTGTGTGTGAAAATGAATGGCTTATTGATTCAGGTTGCACTTATCACATGACACCACTTAAAATTTTGTTTTCTAGCTACAGAGAAATTGAGCATGCTTCTGTTTCTATGGCCAATGAGAAATTGTGTAAAGTTTCTGGTATTGGTGATGTTTGTCTGAAATTTGAATCTGGTTATTCTGTGACTTTGAAAGATGTTAGACATGTTCCTGCTTTGTGCAATAACTTGATGTCCTGTGCAGCTTTAGAGTCTGATGGTTATGAGGGTAAATGGGGAAATGGTTGCATGAAAATTATGCGGGGGTCTTTGGTAGCTTTTAAAGCTGAGAATAGGAGGAATTTGTATGTTTGCAAAACAGTCTGTGATAAAATCTGTGCTAATTCTGTGTCAGATGATTTAACTGATTTATGGCATAAAATGTTAGGTCATATGAGTTCTAAAGGATTAGAGATTTTACACAAGGATGGTTGTTTTGGTAGGGATAAATTGTCTTGCATGACTTTTTGTGATTCCTGTGTGTTAGGCAAACAACAAAGAGTTAAATTCCCTATCTCCCCTTCCCCTAATGTGACTAAGTGTTCTGATATACTTGAATACATGCATGCTGATGTTTGGGGACCTTCACCCGTCCCAACTCAAGGTGGTAATAGGTATTTTTTGTCTATCATTGATGATTACTCTAGAAAAGTGTGGATTTTTCTAATGAAGAATAAATCTGATGTTTTTGATAAGTTTAAAAACTGGAAGATTTTAATTGAAAACCAAACTGGAAAAAAGATTAAACGGCTTAGGACAGATAATGGAATGGAATTCTGTAATATCTTGTTTGATGACTTGTGCTGTGAATCTGGGATTCTGAGACACAAGACTGTGCCCTATACTCCCCAGCAAAATGGTGTTGCTGAGAGGATGAACAGAACTTTACTCGAGAGAGTTAGAAGTATGCTTGCATCTTCTGGACTCTCAAAGAAGTTCTGGGGCGAAGCTGTCGTGACAGCTTCTTATTTGATAAATAGATCCCCTTCCGTGCCTTTGAATGGTAAGTGTCCCGAAAGTGTTTTTTCTGGTAAGCAATTAGATTTTTCAAATCTGAAAGTGTTTGGTTGTTCTGCATTTGTGCATAGGAAAGGAGACAAACTTGAACCTAGGTCAGTTAAGTGCGTCTTTCTTGGTTATCCTGAGGGTGTAAAAGGATATAGGCTGTGGTTAAGATGTGAACCTGGTTTTAAAACTATTATAAGTAGGGATGTCATTTTTAATGAATCTGAAATGCCTTGCTTGCTTCCATCTTTGCCTGGATCTGACTGTGTGTCTGAGACTACACCGAGCAAGGTGGAGTCTTTGCCTATTGTTACCCCTGTTATTGAAAACGATGTGCTCCCTAATATGAATCATGAGAACTTGCCTGTTAATGAACCTGATTTGCATGAAAATGTTGACGAACATGTGCATAATGAATTGGTTGCTGATGAACATGAAGATCTGCATGATTATATGTTGACTAGGGATAGAGTTAAGAGAAATGTGAAACAACCTGCTAGGTTTAATGATTTTCACCTCACATCGCATGTTTTCAATATGTTTGAGTCTATTGATAATTGTGAGCCTAAGACCTATAATGAAGCTTTGAAATCTAAAAATGCTGTGCATTGGCTTAGTGCCATGAAAGATGAAATGCATTCTTTAGTTGTGAATCATACATGGAATCTTGTACCTAAACCTGTTAATTGCTCTTTGGTAGATTGCAAATTGTTATTTAAGGTAAAGAATGAAGTTGATTCTGTTAGATATAAAGCTAGGCTAGTTGCAAAAGGTTTTACTCAAAGAGAGGGTATTGACTATACTGAAATCTTTGCTCCTGTTGTTAAGTTTACTACTGTGAGAATTTTATTATCACTTGTTGCTCACTTTAATTGGGAACTTAAACAGATGGGTGTTAAAACCGCTTTTTTGCATGGTGACTTAGATGAAAAGATTTTCATGAAACAACCTGATGGTTTTGTTGACTCAAAGAACCCTAATCATGTTTGTTTGCTTAATAAATCTTTGTATGGCCTAAAGCAGTCACCTAGGCAATGGAATAAGAAGTTTGATGAATGCATGCTTACCTTAAAATTTAAAAGAAGCTCTTTTGATCATTGCTTGTATTTTAAGGATAAAATGCCAGTGCCTGTTTTCTTGTTGATTTATGTGGATGACATGTTGATTGCTAGTCCTTGTCTGAAATCCATTGAGCATATTAAGAACTGTCTAAGTGATAAATTTGATATGAAGTTCTTAGGAGATGCTAGTAGAATCCTAGGCATGGACATTGTTAGAGATAGGAAGGAATCTACTCTCTGGTTAAAGCAAACTTCTTATGTAGAGAAAATTTTAAAGAAATTTTCCATGTTTGATGCAAAACCTGTTAACGTGCCCTTAGCTGCTCATTTTGTGCTAAGTAAAGATCAAAGTCCCAAAACTGATGCTGACTTTGATGCCATGAAAAATGTACCGTACTCAAATGCTATTGGTTCTATAATGTATTTGATGGTTAGCACTAGACCTGACATTGCTTATGCTGTTAGCTGCTTAAGTAGATATATGTCTAACCCTCGTGTGGTACATTGGAATGCTGTTAAGTGGTTGTTGCGATATTTGAAAAACTCTATGCATTACGGCTTATGTTTTTCTAAATATGCTGATGGTGTTAAGTTGAATGGTTATGTGGATTCTAATTATGCGAATGATAAGGACAATAGAAAATCTACTACTTCTTATGTTTTTACTTTGTGTGGAGCATGTATAAGTTGGAAATCGCAGCTGCAGCATATCGTTGCCTTGTCGACAACGGAGTCTGAATATGTTGCTGTAACAGAAGCTTTGAAGGAAGCTGTCTGGCTGAAAGGTTTGATCTCTGAACTTAGCTTGCTTGAAGGTAAGGTAGAGGTATTTTCTGATTCTCAGTCTGGTATTCAATTGTGTAAGAATCCTGTTTTTCATGACCGCACTAAGCATATTGATGTTAGATTTCATTACATTAGGGATGTAGTGGCTAAAGGATTAGTTAATCTTGAAAAGATTCCTTCTGAATATAATCCTGCTGATATGGGAACTAAGTGTTTACCTATTTCTAAACTTCAATCATGTCTTAAAATTTTGAATTTTGATACAGGTGATTGATTACTGGTGTTAACTATTTCGATAGTATATAACTGTTGTGTGCGTGTTATAGTATTGTTACCCCGGTTATTGACTTTAACCTCCTTTGTGTTGGTTATTGTCTGTGTTCTTTGTCTGTGCTGTGTGCTATGACAAGAACTTGGTCCACACAATGCTTTGTGTGTTGTGGGGACCCTTTGGGCGATGATGAGTCATTTATTGGGTATTCCTTACGTCGAGGTGGAGCCGGTATTGTGCCAAGGTGGAGATTTGTTGGGTTTTGGCCCATTACCACTTAATTCTTTGTTGGGCTTTTGGCCCTCTTCCTCCATGCCCTAACCGAGCCCCCCATTTACCATCTCAGCCTTACTCTTCATCTCCCCCCACCTTGCTCCAGAATCTTCCCGCATCTCGCCTCTTCGGCTGGACCATCCTTGGAACTAGCACCCTCCTCTTCGTCTCCCTCGGTGCCTTTATGTTGGCATGGTTCATGATGAGGTACAAGACACTGAAACCTGAAAATCCTTTGTGTATTTTCGCCTACCCCCTTCCTTTGTGTCCCTGCCTTCAGCGGTGGTTGGCCGTGAGTTTTGTGCTCCGGTTGTGAGTGGTTTCCAACGCTGGCAGTGTGAAAAGCTTGGTGCTTTTGTGGCTGTGTGCTTCCGGCAGTGTCTTCGGGCAGCGTTCGGGCTGTGTGCTTCCGGCTGTGCTCGGGCAGTGTTCGGGCAGTGTGTCTCGGGCAGTGCTCTCGGGCAGTGTGTGTCTCCATCTGTTGGATACGATACCTTGGTTCCCCGGTGACGACGTTGATAGGATACCCTGCTCGACCTGAGCCCTAATTCCTAAACTCTTGTTTGCATTCCAGTTTATTGAGTTATATTGAAATTGTATACTGTGAGTGCTCTGTTTCTTGATTGCAGGTTGTTAAAGGAGATTGAAAGCGGAACGTACACCTTACAATGTTCTTGATCGTTATTTCTTATCGTGGTCGTTCCCACAGACGGAGCTAATTCTAATGAATTAAACCAATTCATTCCTGATAACGAAAACATTTTCCAACCAATTAATCATTGATATGGCAGAATGCATTTTGAGCACAAAACCTTTACGAACTAATGTCGGTATAACAGAACTTTGCGATGAGCATAAACATTTAACCGGCAGATTAATAGGCACCAATGATAGGCACACAAAAGAGATCATAGCAGGCAATATCATCAATGAAATCTCAAAGAAAACACAAAGAAAACGACACCAAGTTTACGTGGTTCGGCCAAGAACGCCTAGGTCCACGGGTGGAGTTTTTCATTGATTATTTGAGTGTACAAGAAGCTTAAAATATATGAATTCATTCCATTAATCCACTTCTATGATTTATAATGGATGACTCATGAATTCACTCAACTTTGTCTCACCGAAAAAAACTCTCAGAAATGCCATCTGCCTCACGATCACTCACACCGTGCCTTCATTCATTTTTTCCTTTTCTTTTCACTCTCCTCAAATGCTGCCCGTGGCCTGTATGTCCAATTTATAGAGGTCCAACTTGGTCACCTAGACAGTAGGTTACCAACTCCCGTGAAGCTAGTCATCCGGTTACGTTTGAGCTGCTACAAACTGCTGTCAATTACCGCTAACAGCTTCTAGTGCACCACTTCAACCGCTGCTGGAACAATGCACCGAACCTTGATCTCTACTTCCAAAAAGAATAGCATGCGTTCAATAAATTGATACAAATCTAACAGTTGTCCAAGATGGTCGTTAGACATTTATCGTCCACTTTGAGAGGGTGAGTTTTACACGTCAGCTACTTAGTTAGTCGATTAGTTAGTGTTGGTTGTATTGACAGTTAGTTTTAGTTTGACAGCTATACAAAGTAGCTTGTATATTTAACTTGCAGATTGAGTTCATCAATGTAATTTTTTCATTCCCTGTTCCAACAGCACCCTCACTCCATGTGGTACAATAGAATTTGCTTAATGCCTAGTTAGAAAACTTATTCAAGATTTCACATCTTTCTCTAGAACCAGAACATGGGATTCTCGAGCAAGGCATTTTGAGCAGTAAAGAACTCTGCACAAATTCCACATTCTGTTCTTCAAGATTTCTGCATTTATCATGTTTTTCGGGTTCTTCATTGCTACATGTAATAGACTCAATGACTCAATAATTACCCTAACTTGGTAAACCCGTCTACATATTAATGGTATGATCGGAGATAGAACGAGCTGAGCGCAAGGCATTTATCATCGGGTTTTTTATTAAAATATTCAATTTTTGAAAATAATTTAACAAGTTAACCGTTTTTTTTATTATCAAAGTAACATAAGTCGCCATGTCAGATGGCGACATGGCGACTTTTATAAAAATTTGAAGTCGCCATCTGACATGGCGACTTTTATAAAAATTCTTTAAAAAATATTATTTTTCGATGTCGCCATGTAAGATGGCGATTTCACCTAAAGTCGCCATCTGACATGGCGACTTCCATAAAAATTCTTAAAAAAAATATTATTTTCTGATGTCGCCATCTGACATGGCGACACCTTTAAAAAAATAATTTTTTTTTTGATGTCGCCAAGTATGATGGCGACATCATATTAAATTTTTTTTTTTTGCATCGGGGTCGGTATCTAACGACATAAGTTCCTTTTGTTTTTAAATGTTGTCGCCATCTGAGATGGCGACAATTAAAAAATATTTTTTATTTAATGTCGCCATTTTAGATGGCAAAAATATTTTTTATTTAATATCGCCATTTTAGATGGCGACAATAATCAGTTTCTTTGTCTATAAAACCGAACAAAATGTTACTCATTTTGAAATGTAAAGCAAAATCTCTTCGGCATTCGTAAACAAATTCTCTTCAGAATTCGTGAATATTCAAATTCTCTTCAGAATTCGTGAATATTTTCTCTGCAGGTACGTTATTATACAAATAATCAAATTTAATAATATTATATATAATGTACTAATTTATAAAATTTGTGTTTATTTTTTAAGGTATGTCAATTAAAGTTTTGTTGTATTGAGGAGGCGATATATTACAAGATTCAGAATCTGTTAGATATGATCGTGGTCCGTCGAAAGGCATGACAATATCTCGCACTATTAATTATTTGCAGTTATTGAACGACGTATATGATATTACTGGCATCGACCGTAACCAGTTCATTCTGAAAATATATTGTAAATATATATTTAGTGATTTTTCTGGGATAAAACAAACAATTTTTCCCGTTGACAGTGATTACAATTTATCATGGGTATTGGATTCTGAACAAAATTATAGTTGTTTGGAGATGTATATACAAACAGAACGAAGAGCTTATGATTTTATTACAGAAATGCCAACAAGTGGTAGTGGTCCATTTGTAGTAGATACAGAAAGACCAACTACCTCTAGGATTCAAGATGATGCTCCTATAGTTGCTGACAATATTGTTCCCGAGCCACTAGCAGACAGTTTTGTGAATTTTGGAGATAATATTCAGACTGAACCGGAGGGAATTCCACCTGAGGATGAGTCTGATGACGATGAGGTTGATATTGAAGAAGTGCCAGATAATGTATCAGACACAACCACGACAAATACTCATGTCCTTTATCCAACAATTCCATTCTTCTCAATGACACATCCCGAAGTATTTGGAGACTCATTAGACATTCCAACAGGAAGATGGGGGAGTTATTACGACTACTCCAAAGGGGATATCCATCTAGATATGGTCTTCAAAAATAAAGCACATTTGCAGGCAGCTGTAAAGGATTACTCTGTACGTGTTGCGGAACGGGAGTACCGCGTTGTCAAGAGTACAAAAATATTGTGGAAAGTGGTGTGCAAACACAGTACAGAAGATATGCCTTGTAGATGGTACCTGCGGGCCTCGTTGAAGAAAAAAATTGGATTATTCAAAATAAACAAGTATGGAGGTTCTCACACTTGCCTTTTGAGTGAGCTGTCGGTCGATCATGCAAATTTGGACAAAAACATGATTGCTAGCTTGTTAGTGGGAATTGTTCGGCGTGATCCAGCTTACGAAATAAAGTATGTAATTCAAATAGTGAACGATAAATATGGATTTGAGATCTCCTATGCAAAAGGATGGTTCAGTTTGCGACGTGCTGTTGAGAGTGTGTACGGAACAAGGGAGAGCTCCGTGAATAAATTGCTTTACTATATGGGAGCTTTGCAAAAATAATATCCCAGCACAGTCGTTGAGTGGGTTCACCTTGAAAATGCCAGACCAATAGAAAAGACTTTGAATTACGTGTTCTGGGCCTTCCATCCATGTGTACAAGGATTTCAACATTGCCGCCGGATAATAAGTGTGGATGGAACACATCTGTATACGAAATATCAACATAAGATGTTGATTGCCGTGGCAATGGACGCTAATAATCAAATCTTACCTTTGGCATTTCCAACTGTTGATGAAGAAAACTTTGTGTCATGGAGATGGTTTTTGGAGATGATTAGCAAGCATATTGTGAGAAGATCTGAGGGTGGTGTATGTTTGATTTCTGACCGTCATCCAGGCCTCATTGCTGCAGCCGATTGTATTCCTGACTTCAAATCACCCCGTGGAGTACATCGATTTTGTTTGAGACATGTTTGTTCAAACTTTAATAGTCGCTTCAAATCCGTTCATTTGAAAGACTTATGTTGGAGAGCGGGATCAGAAAATCAGGTCAGAAAATTTGATCGCACAATGGAAGAGATTAAACTTATAGAACCAAGGGCTTTTGATTACTTGAGTCGTATTGATAAGTGTCAATGGTCGCTTGCTCATGACGGAGGCTGGCGTTGTGGTATCATGACCACAAATATGTCAGAATGCATAAATGGAGTTATGAAAGGTGCTAGTCGACTTCCAATCACCGCCATTGTGCAATTAACTTTTGATCGTTGTGTGCTATATTTTTTCGAACGGCTTAAGAAGACGGAGCGAATGATTCAAAATAATCAAGAATGGCCAGATTATGTGTTCGAAAGATATGGTTGTGCTGACTATCATTCCATCCATCATGATGTCTAGATGTTCGATCGTAGACGTCTAACCGCTTCTGTTATCACAAGAGTACAACCAGGACGTGGGGGTAATACGCATGTTGTGTATTTAAAATCCGGGGAATGCCCTTGTGGAAAATGGAAAGAGTTCGGAATACCTTGCTCGCATGTGATCCAAGTGTGTCGAAAGTATGGCTTAAACGCTAAAACTTTTGTGAAGCCATATTACAATATGAATGAATATTGGAGCACATATCAATGACAATTCGAACCAATGTGGGGGGGAGGAGCATTGGGACACCCCCATGTTTTGAGTTGCACCACAACTCCACTCTGTGAAAAAGCAGAAGAGTAGGTCGAGATCGAACAACGCCCATTCAGAATGAGATGGACTGGCCAGAAGCCCGTGCAAGACGACAAATTGCTTCAACTTTTCGAAATCAATAAATTTTTTAACGTGTAATTGATTGTATGTTTATTGTGTAAATGATTTTACGTTATTGTGACATTATTGTATGTTTACGTTACGTTATTGTGACATTATTGTACGTTTAATAACGAAATTATTGTATGTTGATTGTATGCTCAAAGAACAAACATTTTTTCAAATTTAATATATAAGAATCGGTTACTATTTACAACATAATGATGACTTCAACGACGACGAGGAGCTAAATTTCCTCCAGTACCACAAGGAGGAGGATTTGTCTGTCTTCTAACTCTTCGTTGTTGAACGACTTCTTCGCCCCTTTCCCTTGCCACAGGTGTGTTGGCAGGCTGCTGAATTAGCGTCAATTGAGTGCCTGCATGGAACCGACGTGTATCAACAGGCTGTACTTCATTGTATGCCGGGAAGTTTCTGTCTCGTCGTTCACGAGCCACTCGCACCACATTGTCGAACATAGTCCCGTGTTGCCTCATCGACTCTGTCGTAATAGGCACTCCATCAGCCAGATGTCGGTCATAGCTTGTAGTTAACTGCTCCATCTGCTCAATCTGCAAAGTCCAAAAGTCCATATAAAATTTATACATCTAAACACAAATATAAAAATAAAATTTCACGTAATTAATGTAACACATGCTGCCATGCCGGGCCATCACCATGTTGATATCCTGTTTGTACAAAATATTCTTGACGTCCAATGTATCTACGTGTGACTTGTTCATACCACTCACTGTATCCGCCAACAACGTAGTAACCACCGTCAGTAAATCGTGGTCTGTCTACACGTAGATCATTTGCCCTCTCTCAGCAAAGTATGTATGCTCTATGCTTAGTGCTCCAGTTTTTGTTGACATTTCCCCTTCGACCAACATTATGCAATGCCTCATCCCCTGATTGTGGATCTTCTGGGATATCTTGTAGCATCCCAAATTGTCGCAGTACTCTATCAGACCGTTGCATTTCAACTATGTCGAAGAAAATCAACGGTCCCTTATATGTCCCTAACTCAGTGATTCCTCCAGTGTTCTCATCAGGGTACGGCTGTCAATTAAATGCAAAACAACATTGCTTTACATACTATGAAAATAGTGTATTTTTGTACAAACTAATTTAACAGCATGTTTACTTGAGTTACTGGCTGCTCATCGAGGATGTCCCTTATGATGCGTAAGGAATGACTACTAGTTTCTGTAAAGTTTAAATGACATGACCACATGTATATATTCAAATAAATGATTAAATGCATTAACACATAAAATCAATTATAAAACAATGCATATTCGTATTACCTTACACCATATGGAGCAGAAGGTAACACATTGTCTGGACCGACCATTATTGGCCCAGTATCAGATCTTTGGCTACCCAATTGTGGAGTCAAACTTGGGATTCGTGACCATGCCCAAATCTCATTTATTGTAGTGACATCAATAATACAAGTTAGATTGACCAGAAACATATTTTAATTATTAAAACAAACAAACATGTTATTTACCTGTAAGAGTTGCAATGCACCACCTATAACTTTTTCCCTCTCTCCGATGACGTGCACAACTCACGATATAAGTATGCCAAAACAGCACTGCCCCAACTATATGTACGGGCTGAGTCGATATCCTCCAACTTCTGTAAATACAATAACCTAACAAAATTGCCTGATGAATCAGGGCACATAATTCCCCCTAACATCAATAACGTACAAACCCGTGTAAACTTAGCAACATCATCTGGCGTACTATGTACCCCTAAGGGATTTTGCAGCAAATGATTTTTCAAAACAACTAATCTCAACCTCGCACCTTTAAAATCTTTGTTATCTGGTATGAATCCTAAATATGTATGTCAATATTCTTGCCATTCGGGTAGAGTCCTATCATAATCTATCCCAGACACTACGATGCCATCTACTGGCAACTCCCATATTACTGCAATGTCTTGCAGTGTGAAGGACGCTTCTCCCGATCTAAGATGAAATGTGTGTGTTTCACGGCGCCATCTCTCAACTAAAGCCGTGATCAGGTGCATGTCAAGTTCAATCTTACCACACCTATATATACCATAAAATCCAATAACGTGCAACAAATTAACAACACGTATAGCTAATGGACACATATCCCAAAAATAGCTATCTGGGTTTCTCACACGAAGTATACTATCCATATCACCTCCCCATACATCATCAGATCGATATGAAGACTGCAACGACAAAAGATGTGTGTCAACCGGGCCTAGTTGTCTCATTTGATCCATCCTGAAATATAATACAAAAATTAACAACATTAATCTCAACATTACAAAAACTACTCGCTGACAGTCTACGACCGCTGCCCTCCGACCGACGCCCACCGACGCCAACCCACGCCGCTGTCGGCCACCCTCGGCCGCCGCCGCCGCCGCCGCCCACCCCCGCCCACAATGCTGTAAGTAATCCACAGAGCATACAACGCAGCGGAATAAAATTTTGGATTACTAAACCGCGGATCTATACTAAGGTTATCATATCGGATAAAGGATATACAAAAGTCTCACCCTTGTAGCGTGTTTGAGCAGATTCCACGGAGCTGCACCACGTCCAAAGCCTCCTCCGAGTCACTAGTAAAACTTGTCAAGTTTTACCTCAACGGTATCCACACGATCAAATCGAACAAAGGGATGTTCAAGAAAAGATTGCTAGACTTTTTCTTGAACCAACAAAACCTCACGGTTACTATAACCGAGCAAGCACGGCCGTGAAGATCAAGGCGGCGGCGGCGATGATCTTCGAACAAGCGGCGGCCGAGAGCTTGAGGAGTGGAGTCTAGGTTTAGATATCAAGCAATGATATGAAAAGTATGATTAACAATTAATCAAGACCTTGTATTTATATTATAAGGCTTTAATTAAGGTTCAAGACTTTCTTAAAGTCTTATGGGCCCAAACCCATGATTTAATTAAAACCTTTTAATCACTTAATTAAGACTCTTCTTAATTAATTAATTCATCCAATGAATTTAATTTCCCTTCTCGATTTAATCTTTTGTGCGACCCGATAGGTTCTTGTAATGTTGGCAGTGACATAAAATCTCATTTTACGTTACAAGAAAAGAGCGGTATCTAGCAACACATCAAGGCTACCCAAATTACAAGAATGTCAATGACTAGACATAACCTTTAGAACTTGTGATAATATTAACCATGTAACTTAATCCCTTTGTCCTTTGTGTTTAGATTGAACACGAGTCATGGAATAGTCATACTCGTATATTCAATCTCTATTTCTTGATCCCCAAGTAGAACTAGAATAAACGAATAAGCTCGATATCTCATATCGACTCATTCGAGCATGGCCATGCTTTTTAGTTCTCACTTGATCAAGGGCCAAACACATCTCCTGTTATATAGGAGGGACAATCCTATCTCGATCAGTCAACATCCCTCTACATAATTCGTAGTGTATCCAATAGTCGCCTTTATAGTTTACTCTGTTACGGGTAACGTTTGACGATATCAAGATACATAACTCCTTATGTTGGGATCTCTGATGATCACAAGTCTTAAGGATTACATACATTATTATCACTATGAGAATTGCATATGACGATAATATAACTATCCATGTTGCATTCTCATGGTGGGTCTGTCCAGTACATCGTTCTCTAAGACGTACCCATGTATTGATTTGATATCTCATATCAATGAACAATTCATCAATCAACACATACTAGTCTCTACGTATTATCATTATCCCTATTCATGATAATACTTGATTAGGGACATCTTTAAGAATAATACAATATTATTCTAAGGACATTAACATATATATTAATTCACATTGCACAGTTAAAAGAATAATATATAATAATGAATTGCCATTCATAAAATCATAAACATTGTATGTCAAAACAATCATCTAATGATTTGTCTTAGGGCATATCCCAACAAATCTCCCACTTGCACTAAGACCACTCAGACATATACCTAATGCCTAGAGATCTAGTATGACGATCATGCTTCTGCTGTGACAGTGGCTTCGTCAATGGGTCAGATACATTATCATCTGTTGGTACTTTGCATATTTTAACATCTCCCCTTTCAACGATTTCTCGAATGAAATGGAAACGCCTAAGTATGTGCTTGGATCTTTGGTGAGATCTTGGTTCCTTAGCCAATGCCATCGCTCCATTGTTGTCACAATAGAGTTCTATCGGATCCTTAATGCTAGGCACCACTCCAAGTTCAGAAATGAACTTCCTCATCCAAACAGCTTCCTTTGCTGCATCCGAGGCAGCAATATACTCAGCTTACGTTGTAGAATCAGCTACTGTTTCTTGCTTTGAACTCTTCCAGCTCACAGCACCTCCATTTAGGCAATACACATATCCAGATTGCGATCGAAAATCATCTTTGTCAGTTTGGAAGCTTGCATCAGTGTAACCCATTACATTGAGCTCTTCCTCACCTCCATAAATCAAGAATGTATCCTTAGTCCTTCTCAAGTACTTCAGGATGTTCTTGACAGCAATCCAGTGACCTTCACTTGGATCAACTTGATATCTGCTCGTCATGCTCAAAGCATACGATACATCGGGACGAGTACATATCATGGCATACATAATAGATCCAATAGCTGACGCATATGGAATCTTACTCTTGCGTTGTCTCTCATCTGGTGTTGAAGGACACTGTTCCTTCGAGAGATATATACCATGTGTCATAGGCACGAATCCTTTCTTTGATTCTTGCATGCTAAACCTTTTAAGCACTTTGTCTATGTATGTACTTTGACTTAGGTCAAGAAGTCTTCTTGATCTATCTCTATAGATCTTGATTCCTAATACATAGGTGGCTTCTCCCAAGTCTTTCATCGAAAAGCAGTTCCCTAGCCAAATCTTTACAGATTGTAAGGCAGGGATATCATTTCCAATGAGAAGTATGTCATCTACATACAACACTAGGAAAATGATTACGCTCCCACTGACCTTCTTGTAGACACAAGGTTCATCTTCGTTTTTGATAAAACCAAACTCTTTGATTGCATCATCAAAACGAAGATTCCAACTCCGAGAAGTTTGCTTCAATCCATAAATGGATCGTTGTAGCTTGCATATCTTTCCAGCATCCTTTGGATCGACAAAACCCTCGGGCTGTGTCATGTACACATCCTCGAGCAGATTTCCATTAAGGAAAGCTGTTTTGACATCCATCTGCCAGATTTCATAATCATGAAATGCAGCTATTGCAAGTAAGATCCTTATGGATTTAACCATGGCCACTGGTGAAAAGGTTTCATCATAGTCAATACCATGAATTTGTTTGAATCCTTTTGCAACCAGCCGACCTTTATAGGTTTGTACGTTACCATCCATATCGGTCTTTTTCTTGAAAATCCATTTGCACCCTATGGGTCGTACCCCTTCAGGTGGATCAACCAAAGTCCATACTTGGTTTGCATACATGGATTCCATCTCAGATTTCAAGGCTTCTTGCCATTTCTCAGAATCAGTGCCCATTTTAGCTTGTTGATAAGATGATGGCTCATCCTCATCAATAAGTAGTAAGTCACCTTGTTGAGTCACAAGAAATCCATATCTCTGTGGCTCCCGGTGTTCTCTTACAGACCTACGCTGGGCTTGTGTCTCTTGAGCAGGTACTTTTTCCACAACAGCTTGCGGTGCCTGCTCTGTTTCCATCTCAATCTCAGGTTTAGTGTTTTCTTGTGGTTGAACTTCACTAAGTTCAATTTTTCTCCCACTGGTTTTTCTAGAAATAAATTCTCTTTCAAGAAATACACCAGTCCGAGCAACAACTACTTTGTTCTCGGTGGGATAATAGAAATAGTATCCTTTCGTTTCCTTAGGATACCCCACAAATAAACACTTATCAGATTTGGGTCCAAGTTTGTTAGTGGCGTGACATCTAATGAAAGCCTCACAACCCCAAATCTTCATAAAAGACATACTAGGACGCTTCCCAGTCCATATCTCATATGGTGTCTTTTCCACTGATTTAGATGGAACACGGTTCAGTAAGAAATCGCTGTTTCTAGAGCGTGTCCCCAAAACGATATCGGAAGATCTGCATGACTCATCATTGATCTAACCATGTCTAACAAGGTTCGATTTCTCCTCTCGGATACACCATTCCATTGTGGAGTATACGGAGGAGTGAGTTGTGGGACTATCCCACACTCCTTTAGATAGTCATGAAACTCTTGGCTTAGGTATTCACCTCCTCGATCTGATCGAAGGATTTTGATACTTTTGCCAAGTTGGTTTTGTACTTCATTCTTGAAATATTCGAACTTTTCAAAGGTTTCATGCTTATGCATCATTAGGTACACATACCCATATCTACTGAGGTCATCAGTAAATGTAACGAAGTATTGAAAACCACCGTGTACTTATTGGTCCACATACATCACTATGTATTAGTCCCAATAAAACATTTGCCCTTTCAACATGTCCCTTGAAAGGGGCTTTAGTCATCTTGCCCATTAAACAAGATTCGCATGTTTCATATGATTCAAAATCAAATGAATCTAATACTCCATCCTTATGAAGTTTAGATATGCGGTTTTCGTTTATGTGGCCCAATCGACAATGCCAGAGATAAGTCGGATTACAATCATTATTTTTAATCCTTTTAGTATTTATGTTATAGATAGGCATATCAAGATTTAATAAATAAAGACCATTCACCATTTGTGCACTAGCATAAAACATATCATTTAAATAAATAGAACAACAATTGTCCTTTATAATAAATGAAAATCCATACTTGTCCAAACAAGAAATAGAAATAATGTTTTTTGGTAATTGAAGGCACAAAATAACAATCTTTTAAAATCAACGATAAACCAGAAGGCAAAGATAAATGATAATCCCCTATAGCTAATGCAGCAACTCTTGCTCCATTTCCAACTCGGATATCAACTTCGCCTTTCATCAACAATCTACTCTTTTTGAGGTCCTGCACATTTACACAAATGTGAGATCCACATCCAGTATCTAATACCCATGATGAAGAAGTAGATAAATTGACTTCTATAACAAAAATACCTGAAGTGGAAGTCACACTTCCTTTCTTTAGATCCTCCAGATATACTTTGCAGTTTCTTTTCCAATGGCCGGTCGCACCGCAATGGAAACAGTTCCCTTCCTTCGCTATCCCTCCCTTTGGTTTCAGTGCAGAAGACTTTGGCTTAGATTTAACAAAGACCTTCTTTGCTTTCTTATTGCCTTTAGCTTTGGCCTTTCCTTTGCCCTTATTCACAATAAGAACATTTGTGGCCTTAGTCTTCTTTGTATTTGCTTCATATGTTCTCAACATACCAAGCAATTGTGGTAGAGTCTTTTCCATGTCAGTCATATTGTAATTTACTACAAATTGACTGAAGCTCTAAGGCAACGATTGCAAGATCACATCGGTGGCCAACTCTTGGTCCAATGAAAAACCCAGCTTCTCCAGATTCTCAATGTACCCAATCATCTTGAGCACATGAGTTCCAACTAGGCTTCCCTCTACCATCATGCACTGTAATAACGCCTTAGAGACGCCATACCTCTCTTGTCTTGCTTGTTGTTGGTACAGTTTCTTAAAATGCTCGATCATATCAAACGCCTCCATTTCCTCATGTTGCTTCTGAAGCTCAGAGTTCATGGTGGCAAGCATAAGGCACCCAACATCAAGTGCGTCACTTTGATGCTTCTTGTAAGCATCTTTTTCGGCTTTTGTAGCCGTTAGGGGAGGTTCCTCAGCAGGTAAGGGTTCCTCTAGGACATATTGTTTCTTTTCTTGTTTGAGGACTATCCTCAAGTTCCTATGTCAGTCTAGGAAATTTGTCCCATTTAATTTGTCCTTCTCAAGGACCGATCGCAGTGATAAAGTGCTTGTTACGTTGTTAGTTGCCATGGATATCTACAATATAAATATGCAAAATAAGTTTATGATTCATTTAACATGGTCTTATATTAAATGATACTCCCACTATTTTGTTTAAAAAATATCAACCCTCGAAACCTTTAGTGGGCCAAGATCCATATTTCGCCTAATCTTGAGTTAGCTTTGGCTAATCGCCCAAGACTCGGTTATTTAGGTAGACAACACTTTGTTAATTACATCACATGTAATTCTTGGATAGTTGGACGAACAACACTTTGTTCAATTCATCAAATGAATTATAATCCAACCCATGCCTCTAAGTTCCCAATCCTATTGAGATAACCTAGTTAAGTCGTACCCAATTTAAAGTATAACGGATATCACTTTTATCCTTTCGCGCCTTACTAAGATTGCCACGGTGTTGCTTTGGCAAACCCACACATGTACAATCGAAGTTTTTGACGAGTACTTTTAATTTTGGAAGGCATCTAAAACTTAATATTTTAGAGGGATTTATTGATCTCATGATTAGTTTGATAATTTAAAATATGTCCACTACATATAGTTGTATACATATCTACATATGTGTAATACAATTATCAATCTAAAACATAAGATAAATCATGCATCAACATACATAATTAAACGTGACATGGTTATAGCCCCTACTAACGATTTTCTCAAGCCAATGAGAAAATCCTAAGAGTCAACCTAAGGTAACTTCACAAGCACCTTCCTTTGGCTCCAATTTGTGAATGGCCTCCTCATCCCGTCACGATGCTCCATCTTCATTGATCACCATCAACAATTAAACTATGTTATTTACAAGATATAGAATTCCTCGATTCACATTCGAGGGGAACATAGGGGAGGGATTACATTTAGAATAAAATAGAGAAGGCACGACACGCAGATCGTATTATAAATAACAAACATTCACAAATCCTATCTAATAGGTCAAAGGGCTATAACCACGCACCATGCTCAAACAACACATGAAGCATGCATTAACATTTAATTAATTAAATTCTAAACATTTTAAATTTTATTTTAATTAAAACTGTAAAATAGAATTTTGAAAAATTATCGTACGCTCGGGACATCACATGCCACGAACTAAAGCGACTAAGCCACGAACCACCATGGTTCGAACCACAAAAGCACACGGCTGGACCAATTTTGGGCCTAGGGTTCGAAACCCTAGCCCATGGCCGAACCATGACCGAGCGGCGGCGCGCTAGGGTTCCAAACCCTAGCCGCCGTGCACCACATTGAGTTTTTTATCGAGCCAACTTGTTTAAAACGCCGTAATTCATGAGCCACGAGCCACGATCCAACCATGCACGGTTCATGACGGTGGCGGCTTAACCATCTCGAGCCAAGGGTTCGAAAAACCCTAGCCCTCATGTGGTGTAGCCGTCGACACTCATAATTCCGTGGACCATGATCGAACCAACTTGCACCTTCTCAATACTTTATCGAGCCAATAGAGTTCAAAACCCTAGATAGTGCGACGGTGGCCGAGCCCATGCATTCCCAACCAAGAGGGTTCGAAACCCTTCTTACATGTTGGCGGCGGCCGAGAGCCATGGTGACTAGGGTTCGAAACCCTAGCCCTTTTGCGGCGGCTGCTCGGCCATGCACGAGCCAAAGCGTTCGAAACCCTAGCAACATGCGGCGGTCGTGAGCTCTATGTGAGCCAATGTCTCGGTTTTGATCACGAATTATCATATATTTTGATCCGTCAATTATATCATATATAATATTATACGATGATTTTCACAAACTCGATTTATTCCATATCATATATGAAAATACAGTTTTAAAGCATGCAATATTAGTTCTAATATGATTAACACAATTTAATCACATAAATCCGATATGAGCCTTGTACACGGCTCTGATACCACTGTAAGTAATCCACAGAGCATACAACGCAGCGGAATAAAATTTTGGATTACTAAACCGCGGATCTATACTAAGGTTATCATATCGGATAAAGGATATACAAAATTCTCACCCTTGTAGCGTGTTTGAGCAGATTCCACGGAGCTGCACCACGTCCAACGCCTCCTCCGAGTCACTAGCAAAACTTGTCAAGTTTTGCCTCAACGGTATCCACACGATCAAATCGAACAAAGGGATGTTCAAGAAAAGATTGCTAGACTTTTTCTTGAACCAACAAAACCTCACGGTTACTATAACCGAGCAAGGACGGCCGTGAAGATCAAGGCGGCGGCAGCGATGATCTTCGAACAAGCGGCGACCGAGAGCTTGAGGAGTGGAGTCTAGGTTTTGATATCAAGCAATGATATGAAAAGTATGATTAACAATTAATCAAGACCTTGTATTTATATTATAAGGCTTTAATTAAGGTTCAAGACTTTCTTAAAGTCTTATGAGCCCAAACCCATGATTTAATTAAAACCTTTTAATCACTTAATTAAGACTCTTCTTAATTAATTAATTCATCCAATGAATTTAATTTCCCTTCTCGATTTAATCTTTTGTGCGACCCGATAGGTTCTTGTAATGTTGGCAGTGACATAAAATCTCATTTTATGTTACAAGCAAAGAGCGGTATCTAGCAACACATCAAGGCTACCCAAATTACAAGAATGTCAATGACTCGACATAACCTTTAGAACTTGTGATAATATTAACCATGTAACTTAATCCCTTTGTCCTTTGTGTTTAGATTGAACACGAGTCATGGAATAGTCATACTCGTATATTCAATCTCTATTTCTTGATCCCCAAGTAGAACTAGAATAAACGAATAAGCTCGATATCTCATATCGACTCATTCGAGCATGGCCATGCTTTTTAGTTCTCACTTGATCAAGGGCCAAACACATCTCCTGTTATATAGGAGGGACAAATCCTATCTCGATCAGTCAACATCCCTCTACATAATTCGTAGTGTATCCAATAGTCGCCTTTATAGTTTACCCTGTTACGGGTAACGTTTGACGATATCAAGATACATAACTCCTTATGTTGGGATCTCTGATGATCACAAGTCGTAAGGATTACATACATTATTATCACTATGAGAATTGCATATGACGATCATATAACTATCCATGTTGCATTCTCATGGTGGGTCTGTCCAGTACATCGTTCTCTAACATGTACCCATGTATTGATTTGATATCTCATATCAATGAACAATTCATCAATCAACACATACTAGTCTCTACGTATTATCATTATCCCTATTCATGATAATACTTGACTAGGGACATCTTTAAGAATAATACAATATTATTCTAAGGACATTAACATATATATTAATTCACATTGCACAGTTAAAAGAATAATATATAATAATGAATTGTCATTCATAAAATCATAAACATTGTATGTCAAAACAATCATCTAATGATTTGTCTTAGGGCATATCCCAACAAATGCAACCAGCCTTCTTCCGGAGCCAACCAATGCAACCAGCCTTCTTCCGGAGCCAACTAAAATTTTAATCATTCACATCACAAAAATATACTCCAACAAGTAATATACTCCCACTAAATATATCAAAATCATAATTTATCTACAATACACAAACAACAAAAATAAAAAAGCTTACCTTAAATATTTTGGAAAAAAATGACTTGATTTTTGCAAGAGATGTTCGATTTTCGTAGCTTGTTCACCGAAGAAAGAAAATGAGAATGAGATTGTGAAGTGCGGCGGATGGAAGAAAGAAAAATGAGAGAATGAGAATGAGATTGCGAGTACGGCGGGCTAGTGTTATAACATTGGTGTCGCCATCTCAGATGGAGACATCAATAAATTAAATTGATGTCGCCAACTGAGATGGCGACACCAATAAATTACATTGGCGACACCAATTAAACAAATTTGGGGTCGCCATCTCAGATGGCGACATAAAAAAAATAATAATTTGTAAAAAAGTCGCCATGTCAGATGGCGACTTCAAATGAAGTCGCCATCTGAAATGGCGACTTAGGTTACTTTGATAATAAAATAAACAAACGGTTAACTTGTTAAATTATTTTCAAAAATCGAATATTTTAATAAAAACCCTTTCATACCTAAAAGTTTTTTAAATATTTTTAAGTAAATCCACGTTTCACCTAAATTGCATTTTTATTTTATTAGAAAATTTTAAATTTAATATTGTTTGACTATAATTTTAATAAATAACCTTCTCAATTTTTAATCTCTATTTTTATTAGATATTTAATTTGAAGGTTAATTTATAAAAATAATAAGTTAATAAAAAATTATTTGATGATAATTATATTTCAAACAAAGTTCAAAATTATTTTGTAAGAATTTTTAATAATTATATGGAATATTGGGCTCCTTAGCTTTATTTAAATATTAGTATGTACGTTATTTGCTGAAATGGAAATAATAAATATTTTTTGTAGATATTTTTTCGGAATCACTAAATTTTATTTTTTTGAGTAGGAGAGGGGATAATATTTTTTTTGAGTCAAACGTGACTCGAAGTCGAGTCTACCAAAGTGGGCATAAATTTTTATTCATCCTCGCTAGGCCTAGAAGCTCAAATATCATCATTTATAATATACATTCCTTACATGTTTAGTATATATGCTCACAATTATAGTCTTAATTCTTTTTCACATGCTTATTGTCGGAAGCATTAGTTCAATTAATAATAATTATATTTAGCCGTTTGTGCTTATATTCGAGGACAACCTACTCATTTTATATTATCTGATACTTCCAAAAAGATTGATGATCTCTAAGTATCAAGAAGAGGTTAAATTACCTCTATTTATGTTCTTCAACAGACCAAATAACAAGGAACATATCCTGAATGACCTGCTAAGATCTCTGAAACAAAATGTTAGAAGGGTGTCGGAAGATTTTCCCGGCGGGTCCCCTCCACGCTCAAGTCAGGTGACAGGGAGATATATGAAAAATCTGTAAGAGAATAGCTGTTGTATGTAAGTGTGTATAGGAAAAAATGCATACCTGAAATCCTGAATTAGCTTGTTATTTATAGGTGTTGTTTCGGGATGTGCAATTGGACCAGTAAGGCCATGATCTGCACGACCCCTGAAATATCGGAACACATCGGCTGATCAGTAAGGCCACGATCCACATCATTCCCTGAAATTCCGGAGAGGTAGGTGTAATCGTGGACCATGTTAATACATATGGCCGATAACTTGACCTTAGTGGCTTGGACTTGGTCAATGCCTTCCCAAAGATCGGGAATTCTGAAGATGATCTTATCTCTGTTGTAGATTAATGTATCTAGACTAGAACTTGGCAAGCTCGGGAGATCGGTCATATACATAATGCTGAGGCGGATGCTTTGATCACAGGAGGTCAGCCATATACATAGCGCTGAGACGGATGTTTTGAGCATGTGAGCTCGGGAGGTCGGTCGTATACATAACGATGAGGCGGATGCTTTGACCACGTGAGCTCGGGAGATCGGTCGTAAACATAACGCTGAGGCGAATGTCTTGAGCACGTGAGCTCGGGAGGTCGGTCATATACATAACGATGAGGCGGATGCTTTGACCTCGGGTGGTCGGTCGTATACATAACGATGAGGCGGATGTTATGACCACGTGAGCTCGGGAGATCGGTCGTATACATAACGTTGATGCGGATGTCTTGATCACGTGAGCTCGAGAGGTCGGCCATATACATAGCGTTGAGGCGGATGTCTTGACCACGTGAGCTCGGTAGGTCGGTCGTATACATAACGCTGATGCACATGCTTTTGGCACATGAGCTCGGGAGGTCGGCCATATACATAGCGATGAGGCGGATGCTTTGACCACGTGAGCTCGGGAGGTCGGTCGTATACATAACGATGATGCTGATACTTTTGACCACGTGAGCTAGGGAGATAGGCCACATACATACGTTGAGGCGAATGTCTTGACAACGTGAGCTCGGGAGGTCGGTCGTCTCTACGGTGCTAAGACATATGCTTTTTGTGTTCCAAGTTGGGTAATTTTCACGAGCGAAGCTAAGCATTAGCTCGGAGGGTAGATCTTTCTCCCGCAGGATATCATTATCCAATGACGAATTATATATTTATTTTATTATTTTCACTTTAATAGTAGAAAAAATAACTAAAAAATAATTAAGGGTTTCAAAATAACATTGATTTGAAAATATTATTCAAAAAATTAAGTTTGTTTGCAAAATAATTTTTGAAAAATAACTATTCCCAAATATCTTCATTCAGGTTTGTTTGATGTTGCGCACTTTCTTTTAGATATCATTATTATTGATGTGCAGTCAAAAATTAATAGGAAAAATGACACGAGGTAACATCAAAATTTCCCTCTATTCAAACACGTTCGTGAAAAAATAAATTAATAAATTAGAAAATGTACAAATTCAACTAGCGACAAACCAGAAACGGCTATCCAGATGACTATCGGAGCCGACTCCTTAAAATTTATACGGCGCGGCCGGAGCTAAGCTGAGGTGCAAATCCAGGCCCAATGGATCATTGAATATGGGCCCATCATCTGCCCTAGAGAATCTACTCAATGAAGGCCCATCTAATCCTCCACTGTGGGCCTTAATCTGTTGTTGAGGTCCAATATTATTCACGATCGACTCTCCCACACTCCTCCCGGTAGCTGAACCTGGAAACATGGCGCCATGCGACACCTGGAAGGGCGCTGCGGCGCGTGGAAGGTTAACCCACGGATATTGTCCCACCGCCGCAGGGACCACCACAGATCCAGTGGGGGAGAGAAGATGGGTCGGCGGTGTGAAGGCTGAGATCATAGGGTTGCGCATGAAAGATACGGCAGCGTTTCGGCTGGCCTGTATTTGTGCACGCTTGAGTTGCTGCCTTTCTTTCTTGTGAGCGTTTTGGTGCCCACCAAGAGCCTGTGAGTTTCCGAATTCACGGAAGCAGTACTGGCACTCGTATTTCCGGCCATCAGGCGGCGGGAAACCAGCGGATTCCGGCGAGGATGACAGGTTTTTGGTGGATTCGAGTTCGAGTTCTTGATCTTGATCTGATGTCATGTTGAAGCCGAAGAGTTTCAAACGGGAACTATTGGTTGCGATGTTCTTGCATGATTTGTTTTGGTAGTCTAGCTTGGTCATACTGTGCATACTGTAGTATTTTAGGGAGAAATAGGTGGTGTTGTCTTGTAGATGAAAGGGAGACAGAAATATGGTTGTTTAGGACAGTTGCGATCGAGAGGGGGTATTAATACAAGCTCTAAGATTTGAAACTGTTTAAGCCTACATGATTAAGGTTTTTATTAGACGACCAAGGGTCATAACTGATCGGATCGGCCTTGGTCAACGAAAAGGTTAACTGGATCAACTGTTCAACGGATCGGATTCATAATCGGTCGATTATAAACATACCGGTTAAGGGTCATAATTTCATAACCCGTGGAAGTTCAAGGGTTTATTTTAACTTTTTTTCTTTTTTAAAATTTTAGAACATATGTTATGTTGTAGATTTGAACTCATGATCTCCAATTGGATCATTATCTTCAACTACTAATTTATAAAATACTTGTTGACCTAAATAGAATGATAATTTATATATATTAATCAAACAAATATATCTTACATATTTTTAATGTTTGAACTTGAATTTATTTCACTTTATTTTATGATTAATCCATGGAGGAAAACATATTCAAATAATTTTTACACTTTTTTTTCAAATTGTAATACTATTTTTAAATTGTTTGTTAAAAAACAAAGGTAAAATTGTAACAGTTGGTTAATTGAAACCGTAATCGACGGTTCATGAACCGTTACCAGAACCTTCAAGGAAAGTTAATGTTAAGGGTCGATGTTTTTTGAACCGTCGAATCGATGATTTTGAACTGTGGTCAGGTCTAATTTTAAACATATCTTATTGTATTATTATTATTATTACTATGTAGGGACTTACACCGACAACTTTGGTCTTCAAAACACACTAAATACTCATATTCTTGGTAATATCATCTCTAATAGAGCACTAAACATAACAAAATATAAACATAAAGATAAAGTTTGAGGGGAAAACATATTAATACACTTTTATTAAAAAATTATATTTTATATGAAAATTTAATGTGTGTATGTGTGCCAACTTCAATTTTTGTGAATTAATTTTTTTAAAAAAATAAACTGGTACAATTTTAATTTGAGTAGGGAGATGGTTTTGCAACTGAATTCGACCCCTTAATAAGTGAGATAAAGGAGAGAGATGCCCGATTTGTGCATCTGAAATTCCTTTTTTCGTGTGAGTGTAACCAAGGTTTTTATTTTAATTTTCCTACCAAATTCTTTAAGTATTTGACTTGTCATTGAAATCCAAGATTTGTCCAGAATTGTACTTTTCCTACGTACCTAATAATGCATAAAATTGGGAGGGCCAAACGTCAATTAAGTTGGCTATGTTTGTTTCGTTGAGTGAAGGAATGTAATGGGACACATGTGAGACTTGTAAAGTCGTAGAACTTTGAGTAACAAATCATGGATTCACATTTGCCAAATTTTAATATTCGCTAAGACATAAAATTATATTTTTAAATAATTCAGATATTTCTCATAATATTCGTATAATCATATGTTTATATTGTTGGGTTATTATGAGAACCATATCAATTGGGATTTTGATTTAAACAAAAAGTGTTTATTGTATTGATTTATCAAAGTGCAACAATGTTGACTTGTGCCAAAGTAAGACCATCAAATTTGGAAAGATTCAATCTAGCCAAATCATGCCAGACTGGAGTGATCAACATAAGTTATCTATTCGGGCTAGCTTGCGTGCCTAGTAGAAGCTTACGAACAGCGAAGCTGAACCAACACGACCAAGTTAATATAACTAGTCCAGCTAGATGACCAAACCAGCTGAGTATTCAACCTAGCAGCTGCAACTAGTAGAGCTAAACCAATGTAAAATCAGTCGGGTCGATAGATTTAGGAAAACTGAAAAGATGAGATCTAGTTGTACATAAGAATATTAGCTGAGTAACCTACAAAGCTCAAGAGGTAGAGACCAGCCAAGTAATCATCAGCATGGTACAAGCTGAGTGACCACTAACAGACTCTCTTATCAGGAAGCTTTACCAGCAAGATCTAAGAACAACTGATTTGCAAGATCTATGTTTTTGGTGTTATTTTTGCATGTTCCAGGAATCATGTCCAAGTGAAGAAAATGAGCTAAATATCAATAAAAATGACTCATTCGAGCCAACACGTCAAATAACGGACAAAAATATCAAAGGATGAAAAAGCTGCAGAGGTTTATCGATCTTTGAACAAAGGCACGATCGATCGGAAGTGCCAGGAAAAAATAGTTGATGATTTTGAATTGATCGCCCGTCACAGGAAAATTCACAAACAAAATTACAAAGCGAGATCGATCGGGGAAAGGAGCGAGATCGACGGGGAGAGATAGAATTTTCAGAATTATTTCCTTTTGAAAAGTTTGAGTCTCACAAGGAAACTCATTCCTCATCCACTATATAAAGCACAAGATGGACAACTTACATGGACTTTTGATCATATTTTAACTCTAGAACATAGTTTCCACTCCCATACCAACTCAAATCATCACGGACAATGACACAGCGACAAGGACATGACACGACACGCACACAACGACATGGATTTTCAAAATTTTTAGGATACGTCATGGATGTATATTTTTTAAATTTATATATACTATACATGTCTATTATAAAATACTAAAATTCACATTTTTTAACTTCTAAAATCATGTAAAATAAAAAAAAATATACTTACCAAATTCAAGAAACGTATAAATGAAACATGTCCTGAAATCATCATAACACTCATATTAACTTTGCATGCATATTATATCATTAAATATAAAGCTTAACAAACATATCTAAATAAAAGATAATAGTAAAAATAAACACAATGAAATCATTACAGGAAGAGTTTCTAGTCATATAGTTCAAATGGACATTATGATGATTGTTAGGTCCTTCACTAACTTCCTCAACAAAGAAAACAGACTCCAAACTCTGGCTCATCAAGTGAAGATTTGCAATCACAAGCATGCCAACATCATCAAAGGAATAAAATGCATCTCCACCCACATCCCATATCTTTTACACTCCTTGCATATACCCTAAACATTTTATTCACAGAGTCGAAGATTACTATGCAGAGACGCCAAAACTGTAAGTAATCCAACAAGCATGGAACGCAGCGGAATAATAAAATTTTGGATTACTAAACCGCGGATCTATACATAGAGGTTCATATCGGATGAAGGTTTACAAAAGTCTCGCACTTGTAGCGTGTTTGAGCAGATTCCACGGAGCAGCACCACGTCCAACGTCTCCTTCGAGTCACTAGCAAAACTTGTCAAGTTTTGCCTCAACGGTATCCACACGATCAAATCGAACGAAGGAAAAGCTTAAGAACAAAGTGCTAGATTTGTTCTTAAACCAAAACAAGAAGCACACTCGATTCACAATCGAGAAATGGCACGAAAACCACCAATCTCCCTTCGGCTATCAAGCAAAACCGAGAGAGAAGAGTGAGGCGGCCGATCCAAGCTTCTTGGGTGTCTAGGTTGGAATGATATGAAAGTGTTAATCTTATTAATCACCATGTAATCAAATTATATATGATTTAATTAAAGGTTTTCATAAAGCCTCATGGGCTTAAGCCCATGATTATGATTTTAATTTAATCCTTATAATTATTAATTAAGACTCCTCTTAATTATTTAATTCATCCCATGAATTTAATTTCCCTTCTCGATTTAATCTTTTGTCCGACCCGATAGGATCTTGTAATGTTGGCAGTGACATAAAATCTCATTTTATGTTACAAGCAAAGAGCGGTGTCTAGCAACACATCAAGGCTACCCAAATTACAAGAATGTCAATGACTCGACATAACCTTTCGTACTTGTGATAATATTAATCATGTAACTTAATCCCTTTGTCCATGTGTCTAGATTGAACACGAGTCATGGAATAGTCATACTCGTATATTCAATCTTTATTTCTTGATCCCCAAGTAGAACTAGAATAAACGAATAAGCTCGATATCTCATATCGACTCATTCGAGCATGGCCATGCATTTTAGTTCTCACTTGATCAAGGGCCAAACACATCTCCTGTTATATAGGAGGGACAAATCCTATCTCGATCAGTCAACATCCCTCTACATAATTCGTAGTGTATCCAATAGTCGCCTTTATAGTTTACCCTGTTACGGGTAACGTTTGACAATATCAAGATACATAACTCCTTATGTTGGGATCTCTGATGATCACAAGTCTTAAGGATTACATACATTATTATCACTATGAGAATTGCATATGACGATCATATAACTATCCATGTTGCATTCTCATGGTGGGTCTGTCCAGTACATCGTTCTCTAACATGTACCCATGTGTTGATTTGATATCGCATATCAATGAACAATTCATCAATCAACACATACTAGTCTCTACGTATTATCATTATCCCTATTCATGATAATACTTGACTAGGGACAATGTTTAAGAATAAAACAATATTATTCTAAGGACATTAACATATATATTAATTCACACTGCACAGTTAATCGAATAATATATAATAATGAATTGCCATTTCATAAAATCATAAACATTGTATGTCAAAACAATCATCTAATGACTTGTCTTAGGGCATATCCCAACAAATCTCCCACTTGCACTAAGACCACTCAGACATATACCTAATGCCTAGAGATCTAATATGACGATTCTGCTGTGACAGTGGCTTCGTCAATGGGTCAGATACGTTATCATCTGTTGGTACTTTGCATATTTTAACATCTCCCCTTTCAACGATTTCTTGAATGAAATGGAAACGCCTAAGTATGTGCTTGGATCTTTGGTGAGATCTAGGTTCCTTAGCCAATGTGATCGCTCCATTGTTGTCACAATAGAGTTCTATCGGATCTTTAATGCTAGGCACCACTCCAAGTTTAGAAATGAACTTCCTAATCCAAACAGCTTCCTTTGCTGCATCCGAGGCAGCAATATACTCAGCTTCCGTTGTAGAATCGGCTACTGTTTCTTGCTTTGAACTCTTCCAGCTCACATCACCTCCATTTAGGCAATACACATATCCAGATTGCGATCAAAAATCATCTTTGTCAGTTTGGAAGCTTGCATCAGTGTAACCAATTACATTGAGCTCTTCCTCACCTCCATAAATCAAGAATGTATCCTTAGTTCTTCTCAAGTACTTCAGGATATTCTTGACAGCAATCCAGTGACCTTCACCTGGATCAACTTGATATCTGCTCGTCATGCTCAAAGCATACGATACATCGGGACGAGTACATATCATGGCATACATGATAGATCCAATAGCTGACGCATATGGAATCTTACTCATGCGTTGTCTCCCATCTGGTGTTGAAGGACACTGTTCCTTCGAGAGATATATACCATGTGCCATAGGCACGAATCCTTTCTTTGATTCTTGCATGCTAAACTTTTTAAGCACTTTGTCTATGTATGTACTTTGACTTAGGCCAAGAAGCCTTCTCGATCTATCTCTCTAGATCTTGATTCCTAATACATAGGTGGCTTCTCCCAAGTCTTTCATCGAAAAGCAATTCCCTAGCCAAATCTTTATAGATTGTAAGGCAGGGATATCATTCCCAATGAGAAGTATGTCATCTACATACAACACTAGGAAAATGATTATGCTCCCACTGACCTTCTTGTAGACACAAGGTTCATCTACGTTTTTGATAAAACCAAACTCTTTGATTGCATCATCAAAACAAAGATTCCAACTGCGAGAAGCTTGCTTCAATCCATAAATGGATCGTTGTAGCTTGCATATCTTTCCAGCATCATTTGGATCGACAAAACCCTCGGGCTGTGTCATGTACACATCCTCGAGCAGATTTTCATTAAGGAAAGCTGTTTTGACATCCATCTGCCAGATTTCATAATCATGAAATGCAGCTATTGCAAGTAAGATCCTTATGGATTTAACCATGGCCACTGGTGAAAAGGTTTCATCATAGTCAATACCATGAATTTGTTTGAATCCTTTTGCAACCAGCCGACCATTATAGGTTTGTACATTACCATCCGTATCGGTCTTTTTCTTGAAAATCCATTTGCACCCTATGGGTCGTACCCCTTCAGGTGGATCAACCAAAGTCCATACTTGGTTTGCATACATGGATTTCATCTCAGATTTCATGGCCTCTTGCCATTTCTCAGAATCAGTGCCCATTATAGCTTGTTGATAAGATGACGGTTCATCCTCATCAATAAGTAGTAAGTCACCTAGTTGAGTCACAAGAAATCCATATCTCTGTGGCTCCCGGTGTTCTCTTACAGACCTACGCTGGGCTTGTGTCTCTTGAGCGGGTACTTCTTCCACAACAGCTTGCGGAGCCTGCTCTATTTCCATCTCAATATCAGGTTCAGTGTTTTCTTGTGGTTGAACTTCACTAAGTTATATTTTTCTCCCACTGGTTTTTCTAGAAATAAATTCTCTTTCAAGAAATACACCAGTCCGAGCAACAACTACTTTGTTCTCGGTGGGATAATAGAAATAGTATCCTTTCGTTTCCTTATGATACCCCACAAATAAACACTTATCAGATTTGGGTCCAAGTTTGTTAGTGGCGTGACGTCTAACGAAAGCCTCACAACCCCAAATCTTCATAAAAGACATACTAGGACGCTTCCCAGTCCATATTTCATATGGTGTCTTTTCCACTGATTTAGATGGAACACGGTTCAGTAAGAAAATCGTTGTTTCTAGAGCGTGTCCCCAAAACGATATCGGAAGATCTGCATGACTCATCATTGATCTAACCATGTCTAACAAGGTTCGATTTCTCCTCTCGGATACACCATTCCATTGTGGAGTATACGGAGGAGTGAGTTGTGGGACTATCCCACACTCCTTTAGATAGTCATGAAACTCTTGGCTTAAGTATTCTCCTCCTCGATCTGATCGAAGGATTTTGATATTTTTGCCAAGTTGGTTTTGTACTTCATTCTTGAAATCTTTGGCCTTTTCAAAGGTTTCATGCTTATGCTTCATTAGGTACACATACCCATATCTACTGAGGTCATCAGTAAATGTAACGAAGTATTGAAAACCACCTCTAGCTTGTGTACTTATTGGTCCACATACATCACTGTGTATTAGTCCCATAAAACATTTGCCCTTTCAACATGTCCCTTGAAAGGAGCTTTAGTCATCTTGCCCATTAAACAAGATTCGCATGTTTCATATGATTCAAAATCAAATGCATCTAATACTCCATCCTTATGAAGTTTAGATATGCGGTTCTCGTTTATGTGGCCCAAGCGACAATGCCAGAGATAAGTCGGATTACAATCATTATTTTTAATCCTTTTAGTAGTTATGTTATATATAGGCATATCAAGATTTAATAAATAAAGACCATTCACCATTTGTGCACTAGCATAAAACATATCATTTAAATAAATAGAACAACAGTTGTCCTTTATCATAAATGAAAACCCACACTTGTCTAAACAAGAAATAGAAATTATGTTTTTAGTAATGGATGGCACAAAATAACAGTCTTTTAAAATCAACGATAAACCAGAAGGCAAAGATAAATAATAATCTCCTATAGCTAATGCAGCAACTCTTGCTCCATTTCCAACTCGGAGATCAACTTCGTCTTTCACCAACAATCAACTCTTTTTGAGGTCCTGCACATTTACACAAATGTGAGATCCACATCCAGTATCTAATACCCATGATGAAGAAGTAGATAAATTGACTTCTATAACAAAAATACCTGAAGTGGAAGTCACACTTCCTTTCTTTAGATCCTCCAGATATACTTTGCAGTTTCTTTTCCAATGGCCGATCTCACCGCAATGGAAACAATTCCCTTCCTTCGCTATCCCTCCCTTTGGTTTCAGTGCAGAAGACTTTGACTTAGATTTAACAAAGACCTTCGTGTTCTTCTTGAAGCTCTTAGCTTTAGTCTTTCCTTTGCTCTTATTCACAATAAGAACATTTGTAGGTTTAGACTTCTTGCTATTTGCTTCAAAAGTTCTAAGCATGCCAAGTAACTGTGGTAGTGTCTTTTCTATTTCAATCATATTGTAATTTAAGACAAATTGACTGAAGATTTCAGGCAACGATTGGAAGATCACGTCAGTGACCAACTCTTGGTCCAAAGGAAAACCCAGCTTCTCCAGATTCTCAATATACCCAATCATCTTGAGTACATGAGTTCCAACCAGACTTCCTTCTACCATTCTACACTGGAATAACGCCTTAGAGACGTCATACCTCTCTTGTCTTGCTTGTTGTTGGTACAGTTGCTTAAGGTGCTCGATCATATCAAACGCCTCCATTTCCTCATGTTGCTTCTTGACCGCTTTATTTTTAAACAAAAGATTTTCTTAGAATGTGACGCGATACTACCGCAAGTGCACAGTTGTCAAGTTTTAGTATAGTGAAATTTAAGTAGGGGTTGTCGAATCCACAGGGACTAATGTATAAGTACCAAATAAGATTAGAGAAATTATATTTAGCCTACGATTTAAGAAGTTGATTAACTAAAGCCAAATTAAACTAAAGACCAAAAATGAAAACAAGAAACAATAAAATGAATGATTCCGGATATGCAAAGGTAAGTCACTCGAGAAATTTATCAAGCTCGTCGTTCAACTATGTTATCTTTAATGATTCAACTGAATTCTCAAATTATCAACCAATTGATTCTAAAGGTGAAAGGTTTTCGCTATTATTCGATACACTCTCTCGAGCTGTAAAGAAACTAACATTAAATTAGAATAAGTCACTCTCGTGCACCTATTTACTGATTCAATATTGCATAAATCATCAAAACCTTGTTACTCTAAATCTCTCGATTCAAAGTTCTCACGTATGCGATATCATCTCTCGATCTCAATCGTAACATGCATCATAAATTAATAGAGCGTGTTACAACGTTATCTCTCGATCTCGGTTATAACTCTCAGATTCAATCAAAGTTAGCTAGGCTCTGATCTACACAAGCAATTAATTTATGAACAATAGTAATCAATGCACTCAAACACAATTGAATCAATAATCAAACACAACGAAACTAAAACTCGATAGAATAAACTAAAAATATTTCGAATCAAATACAAAAGAGTTTAATCGTCTCTCGACCTCAAAAACATCAATTGGAAATCAAAATGAAATAGATTAGAGTCTAGAAATACGATAAACGGCGGAATAAATCCGTGCGTAGCACCGAAATCTCTTCTCTTGCTCCTTCCTTGCACTCCGGAATGGATTGGCTCGACTTTGGAAGAAGAACGGAGACTGAATCTCCTTCGGCGGCGCTAGGCGGCGGCTAGGGTTCCTTATTTTTGAGAGGATTGGCGTCTGATATGGTGTATCCTGTATGGAAATGATTTTTCCTTTTATCCCCCGAAATCCATTCAAAAATGGAAGATAAGATTTTCCCGGATTTGCGTATCGATCGATCGAGAATTGCGTCTGATCGCTCGGTGCACTGTTCACGCCAGCCTTTGAAACTCACTGCCTCGCTCGATCGATCGAGATTTCCTTCCGATCGATCGAGCCTTCGATAAAATTGGCTCTGAAGTTTCTGCCTTGGTCGATCGATCGAGAAATAATCTCGATCGATCGAGAAATAATCTCGATCAATCGAGACTTCTAATTATTTTCTTCTCAGCACACTGCCTGGCTCGATCGATCGAGAAATATTCTCGATCGATCGAGACTCCGAAAATCCAACTTCCTCAATTTGAACTCTTTCTCGCCTCGATTTCGCCATTTTTCTTCAGTTTAGCTCATTTCTTCCATTTCCAACTAATTTTCCTGAAATAGACAAATAAACACCAAAAAACATAATATCATCCAGGAAAAAGTATGAAAAATGGGAAGAAATTACAGCTAAAAACACTTAAATCTAAGCCTATCAACTCCCCCAAACTTAGACTTGATCGTCCTCGAGCAAGCAATAAGCTCAAAAAGAAAAGTTAATCTTAATACTATGCATGAATCATCTTTACAACTCACGTAAAAACTCAGAAATCCTACTTACACATCAATAAAAGTCGTTCAACATTTAACAAGAAGCAATTTCTCCTAAGTTAAACAATACATCGCAACATTGGAACGTGCGTGTGTGCTATTGTCAAACATGAGTAATGTACATATCTTTAGGATCAAAAAGTGCCATAACAACTCCGAGTCAAGATTACTTTGAACTACTCTACAAATTTACTATCCAGCACTTATCCACTAATGTAATTATTCCCTAGACTTGGATCAACAGGACTTTAAAAGCTTATAACGTTAGGCCTTTTGGTGTCGGCTCCAAAGAAAAGGTAGGATGAATTCAAAGAAGAGAGTACAATAGAATCAGTTCAATACTTTTTTCGCACACTATTGAGCTTCTCTTCAACTTTTTCTAGCCTTGGCCACTTTGGGTCTTATTTAAATTTTCTTTTCAAGGCTTTTCTCTACATCTTTTCTTTTTCTTTGCTCATTCTTTTGTTCATTTCATTTTTTTTCACAATGAACTTATCAACATATAACAATTTCATGCAATGAATGAGATTCATTATACTCCCTTAGGGGTGGGTAAAAATTTTCTTTTAGGCTCAATCCAAGGTAGGTATAATGAGGTTGCCAAGAATATCGAATGGGGGTCTAATCATATGCAATGCATATACCATTCTTTTTCCATAAGGCACAAGAGGGGACACTAAGGAATAATGTATAACAGGTAGGCTTGAAAGGCTCAAACGGTCCAAAGATCGCCTAAATCATCTCCAAGTCAAGTTCCTAACTATAAATTTCGCCTCAAAGTGCTTTCAAATAAATTGTAGAGTTATCTAAAATACTCAAGACTCATCATAGTTAACACAAATTTTCACTTTAATCAATACATACTTCACTCAATCATGACTCAATAAGTGCTCAAATTATTCCTCAGTTTTGACATATGGTTAACAACGGATATATACAAACAAGTTAAACATTTTCATGACTCCTATCTAGATGAGGATTAATTTCATCATGTATTACTGTTGCAAATCTAATTCTTCATTTCTCAAGACTAACTCACAAAAAAAAAAAATTTGTTGGTAATGCTCAAGGATGAATCAGTCACAAAATCATGCAGTCATGCAAGTAGAGAAGCAAGACAAGTAGCAGAATGTGCAAAAACAAGATATATACAAATACTCAAAACCCCCCCAAACTTAGTACGTGAATTGCCCTCAATGAACAAGAAAAAATAAATAAATACAAAGGCAAAAACACATACCATGACAACGATCGTCACTGATCGTCGTCCTCATCATGCTCCGGAGTCGGAACTGGGTAGTGGTGCTCCTCGCCCTGATATGGCGGAAATGGTGGGTACTCAGAAGGTGAAGGTGCATGCGGATGATAAGGTGCAAAGTGTGGCTCCGGCGGGAACTGAAAACCTGGAAAGCCCTGGGCCATGGCAGTGTTCCATGCACTCTGATAGTGCATGACCTCCATCTGACGCTGAGCTACCTGCTCATGGTCCATCTGCAATGCTCTCTGCATGCTGTGAATGTCCCGCTGCATGCTGTGAATACTCTGCTGCCCCAGGCGAATATCTTGGAGATCCCTATGAAGAGAGTCCAATGTAACACATGTACGCTCTGCAGCAGAGGATGATGATGCTCCAGCTTGTCTAGTGTCCGAGGGTCTTGGCTCGGCCCTTCGTCGGCCCGTAGGAGGTGGTGGACCGTCCACAATGATCGAGGTCTTCGGCGGAAGTAGCTCCTCGTCTTCCCCCCATGTCACTCCGCATCGCTGACATAAAGCAGTGATCGTGGATGGAAACGATAGTGCGGAGGTCGGTGGGCTGCTCCCAATCTCTTGAATGTGATCACTGATGATCTCGCCGAAGTCCACTTCCTTCCCTGAGAGGATGGCATATACCAGGACCGCTTTGTCTTTTGTCACCTCAGAAGTGTGGGTCGAAGGCATGACCCGCGAGGCGACAAATGAGAACCATGCTTGGGCCTATGGCATCAAATGCTTTTTTAGAACCAACTGTGGCTCTCCTTTATCATTCCTTTGCCAATCCACTCCCGGCATGCCAATAACTGCCAATACCTCATCGTAGTCTATCTTGCTATTCTTGAAAGATTGGTATGCACAGTTGTGAATGAAAGGCATCCGGTAAATATTATTGATTGAGGCCTGGTCTACCAACACATCCTTCCCTCGAACATAAACCTTTACTTGGTGCCCTGGTTGAATTGTTCGAAGATTAGTGTAAAATTCCCTCACTAGTGGCACCACAGCATCAATCGGTGTCTGAACAAATTGAAACCACCCGTTTCGCCGTACTGTCCTAATGACAGGACACTCAATTTTATCCATGCTCATTCCCCTTTCACAGCTCAGGGGTTTCTTATGATAGGTGGGATATAACTCAGCAGATGTGGCATTGACAAACTTTTGTTCTTCATGCTCTTGCTCTGGAGTGGTTGCCTCTGCTTGTTTTCTCTTTTGTGAGGTTTCCGCTTGCTTGGACCTCTTTCTAGGAGCCATCTATGTGCTAGGTTATTCCCAAATATCTCAATTAACTTCAACTAACACCACACACAACACTGCAAATCCAACACCCTTCAACACCACAAAACTTCCTCCAAACTTAAATCCTTCCTAACCCAATTCTACTACACCAAGAAATTGCACCAAAAGATAAAAGCTTTGAGATTTGAAACCAAATACCACTTAAAAATCCGATCTTGGAAGAGTTTGGCACTTGGCTTGGAATTCCCTTTTGGATGTACTTCTACCCAATTTGACTTGTAATTCTTCAAATCTGCAATGAAAATCTCATTAGAACAAATATTAATTCCAAGATTTGAAGTAAATTGGAAATTTGATGGAATAAGGATGAGATTAGATGAAAAAATTGGAAGAGGCGACTTGGGTTCTGTTGTGGAGAGGAGAGAAAGTGTTTTTTTAAAGTGCAGACTGCTCTTCGGTGCCCTATTTTTTTTTTCAAAATTTTCTCTCGCTCGATCGATCGGAAAAAAAATTTCGATCGATCGAGCGAGGCAGTACTCAAATCCCAATTTAAAAGCTTTGGGCGATCTATCGAGATTTTGTCTCGATCGATCACCAACACCAGAAGACAAAATTTGATATTTTCTCAACAACTTTCTCTCGGGTTGCCTCGCCTACATCCTTATTGCTCTTGCTTCTACATCTGCAACAAAATTTAACGAATTCATTCCCAGACAAACTAAAAACAAAAATAATAACAAAATCACACCAAAACAAGGAATTAAAAACAAAACTCGAGAAAAGAAAAATGGAAGTTCTTAATTTATAGTCCCAAGCTGGACTGTCACCTCCTCGTCTTGTCAATTTGATGGCTCCTTTGGATTCTTTATAGAATCACTTGGGAGTGTACCTTGCGTTCTCCCCGAAATCAACGATGCCAATTGCCCTATTTGCAGCTCCGAATTTTTGATCGATGCATCTTGATTTTGCATCCTCACCTCTGTCGACGAAATCAACTTTGCCACAAGTTCCTCCATACTCGGCTTTTGTGTGAACCCTGCCTGCGGTTGTGGGTTCAACACATTCTCCTGGTTCGACCATCTCAGGTTTGGGTGGTTCCTCCACCCCGGATTGTAGGAGTTCGAATACGGATTGTTGGGTGGCCTGTTACCTACAAAATTCACAGCCTCAATAGATTGGTTAAACTGGTTACCTGCCTGACATTCGATGCTTGGATGACCGCCTCCACACAAGTCACAGAAAACAGCTTGAACTTGCATTGCTGATGCTCCAATGCTATCTATCTTTCTGTTCATAGCCTCAAGCTGTGCCGAAATTGCAGTGATGTCATCCACTTGATGAACTCCTATTGGCTTCTGTGGCGTGTTCCTCTCTGACTGCCACTGGTAGCTGTTACATGCCATTTCTTCCAATAAGCTATATGCCTCTTCCGGTGTCTTCCTCATTATTGATCCCCCAGATGCTGCATCTATCATCGAACGGTTAGAAGAAAATAAACCATTATAGAAAGTTTGTACCTGCAATCAAATGGGTAGACCGTGGTGTGGGCATCTCCTCAACAATTCTTTAAAACGATCCCACGCTTCATATAACGTCTCGGGGTCAAACTGCCCAAAATTTGTGATATCGTTCCGCATCTTCGCCGTCTTGGAAGGGGGAAAGTACTTTGATAATAACGCTTTCGTCATCCCCTCCCATGTTGTTATTGAACCTGCAGGTAGTGAATTCAACCATGACTTAGCTTTGTCTCGTAATGAAAAAGGGAAAAGTCTTAACCTGATGGCGTTGTCGGAGACGCCATTATGTTTGAACGTGTCACAAATCTCCAAAAAGTTGGAGATGTGATTATTCGGGTCGTCCGTGGCCGCTCCCCCAAACATAACCGAGTGCTGTATCATTTGTATAATCGCCGGCTTGATCTCAAAGTTGTTCGCTTGAATCGTCGGCCTCGTAATACTGGACAAAGATCCATGAAATGCCGGTTGCGCAAAGTCCATCATTGACCTTGGGTTCTGTGCTTCATTATTATCTGCCATCGCTCGAGCTTCTCGTAATCGCCTAAGTAGAGTTCTTTCTATTTCCGGATCGAAAGGCTCGAGAATGGGCTCCTCTCTTCTGAGCATAGACTAGAGAAACGATTCCTGTACAAAACAGACAAAAGGAGACAACAAAATACACAAATCAAAAAAAAAAAAAATCAATTAACAAAAACAAAGAAATAAAACAAATCGAAATAATAAAGAATTGGCTAAATTACAATTAACTAATCTCGTATGATATTATACAGATTAGTCCCCGGCAACGGCGCCAAAAACTTGACTGCTTTATTTTTAAACAAAAGATTTTCTTAGAATGTGACGCGATACTACCGCAAGTGTCCGGTTGTCAAGTTTTAGTATAGTGAAATCTAAGTAGGGGTTGTCGAATCCACAGGGACTAATGTATAAGTACCAAATAAGATTAGAGAAATTATATTTAGCCTACGATTTAAGAAGTTGATTAACTAAAGCCAAATTAAACTAAAGACCGAAAAATGAAAACAAGAAACAATAAAATGAATGATTCCGGATATGCAAAGGTAAGTCACTCGAGAAATTTATCAAGCCGTCGTTCAACTATGTTATCTTTAATGATTCAACTGAATTCTCAAATTATCAACCAATTGATTCTAAAGGTGAAAGGTTTTCACTATTATTCGATACACTCTCTCGAGCTGTAAAGAAACTAACATTAAATTAGAATAAGTCACTATCGTGCACCTATTTACTAATTCAATATTGCATAAATCATCAAAACCTTGTTACTCTAAATCTCTCGATTCAAAGTTCTCACGTATGCGATCTAACATACATCATAAATTAATAGAGCGTGTTACAACGTTATCTCTCGATCTCGGTTATAACTCTCAGATCAATCAAAGTTAGCTAGGCTCTGATCTACACAAGCAATTAATTTATGAACAATAGTAATCAATGCACTCAAACACAATTGAATCAATAATCAAACACAACGAAACTAAAACTCGATAGAATAAACTAAAAATATTTCAAATCAAATACAAAAGAGTTTAATCGTCTCTCGACCTCAAAAACATCAATTGGAAATCAAAATGAAATAGATTAGAGTCTAGAAATACGATAAACGGCGGAATAAATCCGTGCGTAGCACCGAAATCTATTCTCTTGCTCCTTCCTTGCACTCCGGAATGGATTGGCTCGACTTTGGACGAAGAACGGAGACTGAATCTCCTTCGGCGGCGCTAGGCGGCGGCTAGGGTTCCTTATTTTCGAGAGGATTGGCGTCTGATATGGTGTATCCTGTATGGAAATGATTTTTCCTTTTATCCCCCGAAAATCCATTCAAAAATGGAAGATACGATTTTCCCGGATTTGCGTATCGATCGATCGAGAATTGCGTCCGATCGATCGGTGCACTGTTCACGTCAGCCTTTGAAACTCACTGCCTCGCTCGATCGATCGAGATTTCCTTCCGATCGATCGAGCCTTCGATAAAATTGGCTCTGAAGTTTCTGCCTTGTCAATCGATCGAGAAATAATCTCGATCGATCGAGATTTCTAATTATTTTCTTCTCAGCACACTGCCTGGCTCGATCGATCGAGAAATATTCTCGATCGATCGAGACTCCGAAATCCAACTTCCTCAATTTGAACTCTTTCTCGCCTCGATTTCGCCATTTTTCTTCAGTTTAGCTCATTTCTTCCATTTTCAACTAATTTTCCTGAAATAGACAAATAAACACCAAAAAGCATAATATCATCCAGGAAAAAGTATGAAAAAAGGGAAGAAATTACAGCTAAAAACACTTAAAATCTAAGCCTATCACTTCTGAAGCTCAGAGTTCATGGTGGCAACCATAAGGCACCCAACATCAAGTGCGTCACTTTGATGCTTCTTGTAAGCATCTTTATCGGCTCTTGTAGCCATTAGGGGAGGTTCCTCAGCAGGTAAGGGTTCCTCTAGGACATATTGTTTATTTTCTTGTTTGAGGACTATCCTCAAGTTCCTATGACAGTCTAGGAAATTTGTCCCATTTAATTTGTCCTTCTCAAGGAGCGATCACAGTGATAAAGTGCTTGTTACGTTGTTAGTTGTCATGGATATCTACAATATAAATATGCAAAATAAGTTTATGATTTAATCATTTAACATGGTCTTATATTAAATGATACTCCCACTATTTTGTTAAAAAAAAATATCAACCCTCGAAACCTTTAGTGGGCCAAGATCCATATTTCGCCTAATCTTGAGTTAGTTTTGGCTAATCGCCCAAGACTCGGTTATTTAGGTAGACAACACTTTGTCAATTACATCACATGTAATTCTTGGATAGTTGGACGAACAACACTTTGTTCAATTCATCAAATGAATTATTATCCAACCCATGTCACTAGGTTCCCAATCCTATTGAGATAACCTAGTTAAGTCGTACCCAATTTAAAGTATAACGGATATCACTTTTATCCTTTCGCGCCTTACTAAGATTGCCACAGTGCTTTGCTTTGGCAAACCCACATATGTACAATCGAAGTTTTTGACGAGTACTTTTAATTTTGGAAGGCATCTAAAACTTAATATTTTAGAGGGATTTATTGATCTCATGATTAGTTTGATAATTTAAAATATGTCCACCACATATAGTTGTATACATATCTACATATATGTGTAATACAATTATCAATCTAAAACATAAGATAAATCATGCATCAACATACATAATTAAAACGTGACATGGTTATAGCCCCTACTAGCGATTTTCTTAAGCCAAGGAGAAAATCCTAAGAGTCAACCTAAGGTAACTTCACAAGCACCTTCCTTTGGCTCCAATTTGTGAATGGCCTCCTCATCCCGACACGATGCTCCATCTTCATTGATCACCATCAACAATTAAACTATACTATTTACAAGATATAGAATTCATCGATTCACATTCGAGGGGAACATAGAGGAGGGATAACATTTAGAATAAAATAGAGAAGGCACGATACGCAGGTCGTATTATAAATTACAAACATTCACAAATCCTATCTAATAGGTCAAAGGGCTATAACCATGCACCATGCTCAAACAACACATAAAACATGCTTTAACATTTAATTAATTAAATTCTAAACATTTTAAAATTTAATTCTAATTAAAACTGTAAAATAATTTTTGAAAAATTACCGTACGCTCGGGACATCACATGTCACGAACTTAATGCGACTTAGCTACGAACCACCATGGTTCGAACCAACCACACACCACGGCTGGACCAATTATGGGCCTAGGATTTGAAACCCTAGCCCACGACATGGTCCGAGCCGATGGCTTGGGTGCGGCGCCGCTAGGGTTCCAAACCCTAGCCGCCTTGCACCATGCTCATTTCTATCGAGCCAACTTGTTCGAAATGCCGGAATTCATGAGCAACGAGCCACGGTCCAACCATGCACGGTTCATGACTGTGGCGGCTTAACCATCTCGAGCCAAGGGTTTGAAAAACCCTAGCCCTCATGTGGTGTAGCCGTCGACCCTCATAATTCCGTGGACCATGATCGAACCAACTTGCACCTTATCAATACTTTATCGAGCCAATAGAGTTCAAAACCCTAGATAGTGCGACGGCTCGACCCATGCTCGAGCCAAGGGTTCGAAACCTAGCTCCTAAGCGGCGGCCAAGAGTTGTGGTGACTAGGGTTCGAAACCCTAGCCCTTTGGCGGCGGCGCGTCCCCATGCATGAGCCAAGGGTCCGAACCCTAGCTCACTAGCGGTGGCCGAGGGTCAAGTCATGAAGTGGTCGAACCACCTTGAGCCAACACCTTGATTTTACGCTTTCGTGTATCGTATACAATTATTCGCCAATTATATCAAATACAATTTTACGATGATTTTCACAAACTTGATATTAACATATCATATATGTTCATACAGTTTTAAATAGCATGCAATATTAGTTCTAATATGATTAACACAATTTAATCACATAAATCCGATATGAGCCTTGTACACGGCTCTGATACCACTGTAACTAATCCAACAAGCATGGAACGCAGCGGAATAATAAAATTTTGGATTACTAAACCGCGGATCTATACATAGGGGTTCATATCGGATGAAGGTTTACCAAAGTCTCACCCTTGTAGCGTGTTTGAGCAGATTCCACGGAGCAGCACAACGTCCAACGTCTCCTTCGAGTCATTAGCAAAACTTGTCAAGTTTTGCCTCAACGGTATCCACACGATCAAATCGAACGAAGGAAAAGCTTAAGAACAAAGTGCTAGATTTGTTCTTAAACCAAAACAAGAAGCACACTCGATTCACAATCGAGGAATGGCACGAAAACCACCAATCTCCCTTCGGCTATCAAGCAAAACCGAGAGAGAAGAGTGAGGCGGCCGATCCAAGCTTCTTGGGTGTCTAGGTTGGAATGATATGAAAGTGTTAATCTTATTAATAACCATGTAATCAAATTATATATGATTTAATTAAAGGCTTTCATAAAGCCTCATGGGCTTAAGCCCATGATTTTAATTTAATCCTTATAATTATTAATTAAGACTCCTCTTAATTATTTAATTCATCCCATGAATTTAATTTCCCTTCTCGATTTAATCTTTCGTGCGACCCGATAGGATCTTGTAATGTTGGCAGTGACATAAAATCTCATTTTACGTTACAAGCAAAGAGCGGTGTCTAGCAACACATCAAGGCTACCTATATTACAAGAATGTCAATGACTCGACATAACCTTTCGTACTTGTGATAATATTAATCATGTAACTTAATCCCTTTGTCCATGTGTTTAGATTGAACACGAGTCATGGAATAGTCATACTCGTATATTCAATCTTTATTTCTTGATTCCCAAGTAGAACTAGAATAAACGAATAAGCTCGATATCTCATATCGACTCATTCGAGCATGACCATGCATTTTAGTTCTCACTTGATCAAGGGCCAAACACATCTCCTGTTAAATAGGAGGGACAAATCCTATCTCGATCAGTCAACATCCCTCTACATAATTCGTAGTGTATCCAATAGTCGCCTTTCTAGTTTACCCTGTTACGGGTAACGTTTGACAATATCAAGATACATAACTCCTTATGTTGGGATCTCTGATGATCACAAGTCGTAAGGATTACATACATTATTATCACTATGAGAATTGCATATGACGATCATATAACTATCCATGTTGCATTCTCATGGTGGGTCTGTCCAGTACATCGTTCTCTAACATGTACTCATGTGTTGATTTGATATCTCATATCAATGAACAATTCATCAATCAACACATACTAGTCTCTACGTATTATCATTATCCATATTCATTATAATACTTGACTAGGGACAATGTTTAAGAATAATACAATATTATTCTAAGGACATTAACATATATATTAATTCACATTGCACAGTTAATCGAATAATATATAATAATGAATTGCCATTTCATAAAATCATAAACATTGTATGTCAAAACAATCATCTAATGACTTGTCTTAGGGCATATCCCAACAAAAACATCAGCACGTTGTGGCGTTATTTGATTTCACTTTCTAAGTGTATGAAAGTGCTCCAATTCCACCCACGACAATAAGAAGAAGAGACTTGTGATTGTGATTTATTTAAACAATTAAATTTCAGTGTGGCGCGATTATACATCAAGTGCACGATTGTCAAGTTTAGTATATTATTTAAAGAACATGTTGTCGAACCCACTGGGACTATAAAATAATTACCAAATTCCTTTAGCTTAACTATATTTAACCTTCAAATATTTAGTGAAAATTATACTAAATTAACCCAAGAAAAGTATCCGACACAAACAAGAAATGAAAAGTTGAAGAAATCAGTAGAAACAATTATCAAGACTTCGGTTCACCTATGTAATCCCCCACAATTCTTTTATTAGTTATGATTATAATCCTACGTTCTAAGGTGACGAGTTTTCCTAAATTAACTAATATACTGTGGTCTAGCCATACTGAACCTAATATTAAGACGTAACAAGGCAATGATCATGCACTCATTTAACACTGAATATTGCATATGCTTTGTGAAAACTTCTAGCCTTGGATTTTGGTAAATATATTGCTATCACACGTCTGCTATATTTTACGTGGTCAGTCTTAATCTAAAACTCACGACCTAATTTAGTATGTCATATCGTAATATCTTATGGTCAAGTCAATCACGATGTATTTAATCATTCAAAGGTGATCAATCCTTCAAAAGCATAGTGTTTGTTTCGGATTTTAAAGATGACAAAACAGACCAGATCGATGTCAACCAGATCGGTACAGACCAGATCGATGCAGATCAATACAGGTCAGATCAGAGCTTATTTCAGAAAGATCAATTCAGACTAAGTTAGCAAACTTTGTTCATCAGTCCGAATAATCAACGGCTATTTATTGAAGCATTTAATGTTGCATTTAATGCTGAAATAGACCAAAGCCTGAAGTTACCTTAAATGGTAATAGACAAATCAAATCTTATCTGACAAGCGCCGAAAGAGCAGACCAGAAGGGAAAGAGTCTAAAATAGAAGACTGCAGTCTGTTCAGAGGTTGACTGAAATAAAGAGTTGCACGCAAAAGGAAATATTGTCGTTGACAGAAATGCCTATATAAAGGTACAACTTAAATGCTCAAAAACAGATACTGACAACACAAGAGATACAACACGCATACAAGATCAACAATCAATCAGTTATTGAGCATTCATTCGAGCAGAACACTATCATCGAAAGACTTCATCTTGTCGATATGCTCAAAGTTGATAGCACGTCTTATTGTTTATTTGATTGTTTAAGGATCATTTGTGCTCAGAGTAATTCACTCTATCAATTATATTTGTTCTAAGATAGAAGAGTGAGTTCATTGTAACTGTCAGACGATTGTGTTTGAACAGATTGAGAGACTAGGAGTTTCAGTCTGGTAGTGGGATAAATCCAGCTGAATCGGGGTTGTACAACGGGATTGTATTACTCAAAGTCTTCTAGTGAATCCTTCCTTAATTGGAAGAAAGGGAGACGTAGAAGGAATTGCTTTCAAACTTCCAGAAACATTTCTGTCCATTTACTTATCGCACTACTTCGTGTTTCATAGCTACCAGACCGGTCTTGCTAACCAAGAACAGATCGATTCCGCACTCACACTAGCAGTGGTCTGTTCAGATTAGTATTAATTAAGAAATGAGTTTCATTTGCTAACTCAAGTGAAATCAATCCAGGAAAATCCAAAAAGATAAATTTTAGTAGAGTGCTTATTCACCCCCTCTAAACACTCCTATTCGATCTTAACACATAGAGAACAATAAATTATGCACAAAGAATTGTAGGAATTAATCAAAAATCGTTATCTAAATCATGGGTTCAAACATGAGATCTCCTAGTCTTGATCATACTCAAATAATAATGTAAAGTTATGTCTAACAACAATTTAAACATAAAAAATCTGAAAATAATGAAGAAATCAGTTTAGAAACACAAATAACGCGAGATATTGATCCTTGCGTCGATGCGCTGTCCCGTCTCTTCCAATTGGTCTTGTTCTTCAATGATTTGAGGTGTGAGGAATGTAGTATGGTGGCTGATGGTTTAGGTCAAGAAAAGGTGAGCCAATAAGTACAGATTTTCGTGCAAGATGATATATTTATAGTGGAGTGGAAATCAACTTCTTTGTAGGACACAAACTCTTCAAAAAGAATTAAAATCTTCAAATTCTATCGTCTGACGATCGATCTCCAGAGTCCCGCCGATCGAGCGCAGGTTTAATTTCAGTTTTTTAAACTCATGACACACGACGATCGATCGCGAGAATTAATTTTTTGTTGCCAAGTTCTCATCACACGTCGATCAACCGTTGCCTGGAATGAAGATCGATCGTAGCTTCTAAGTTCTTTAAACTCGAGAGTTTGTAATTCTTTCAACATGTTCGCTCGGATTGGTCCTTTTCATCGTTAAATAAATCACTATGCATTTATATTTCTATGAATATTTTCTTGTTTTTCTATGATTTCTTTTCGACAAATCAAATTTAGGGCATGTTAGTTTGAGTGCTTTTCGATTGGTTCTTATATCAAACTGATCTAATATCTCGGTACAGTCACTTTAAGGACCGGGTCCCTTAGCTAGAATCATAAAGATAACGTGATCAATTAACAAAACGATTCTAATTGTGGATTTGGAGCATCAGACTCAAACCCATGTCAGCGATCCTCAACAAGTGGTATCATAGTGAGGTCGCGGATTTGAACCTCTAGGAAGCAATTCTAGGGGTGATTTTTGAGAGTTATGTACCCAACAATTCTTCTGTTTGTTCAATCATCTCTGTCTAAGACATATCAACCTGATCCATTCGCACCCACGTATTATCACTCATATCCACTTGTCAATAAGTACGGTATTTCTTGCTGCCGTTGCATAAAAAAACAAAACATAGGTCAACTTCAATAAGGTTTGCATGGCCCACGTTGCAGAATCATATAGCTTATGCAAAATAAATATCCACCATTTTTTCCTGAATTGTTTTGATGTGGGTGTGGGTGTATGGAAATTTTAAAATTTCCATTGGTTCACCAATATTTTGATAATTGTTTTTAATTTTTAATCCTTATTTGATCTTTAGTTTTACTAAATATTTAAAGGTTAATTTTCCAAAAGAAAAATTTAAAAAAATTTAGAATTAAGAAAGTATTTGATCAAAGTATATATATATATATATATATAAACGTACGTAACTTGATATAAATATTGTTTGGTACATTTTAATTTTTTTCTAAAACATATTCCCATAAATTCTTTTTTCTAGGGAAAAAACATATCGAGTTCGCTTAAATTAGGGAGCCTACTTTGCCACCATTATCTGTTGATAATGAACTCATTATTTAGGACGTTTGCGAAGTTGACGTTGAAATTTATATTGTTTATGCTTTGCTTTAATGGTAAGATTTTCCCGAATCTTATCAACTACATCAAGAAGTTAAATAATACATATTTTGTCACAAAAAATATAATTAAAATCATAATTTAATATTTATATTTCTATTTATGGTACGTAACAAAAGAGCCAAGCTTCAAAAGTCTTCACCACAACTCCAAGAATGACCCACCATGTCTCCCCTTTTTAGTGTATTCAATTTCACATCACACCTAATTTTCAAAACAAAAACTTATTTTAAGATGTGCCAGCAATAGATATTATACAAAAAGACAAATTTATATGTGAAATTAAACATAATTTATATGAAAAACATTATAGTTATTTTAAATTGATAAGACACTCTACTTAATCTACATTTAATTTATGATGATTTATCATTAATAAAATAGGATTAACGTCCAGCGGAGGCTGGGGGTAGGGGTGCGCAGAGGGCCTTGCAAACCCCACCCCCAAACAAAAAAAATTTATTGTTATTAAAAAAAAAATTAAATCTTTTTAACCCTTTTTTTTTTTTTTGAAAAAAAAAATCGTCTTTTCTTGTCAGCATTGCAGATTTTCAGGGTTGGGATAGTTAATGTGTGAAATTGATAATTGTCTATTATTGAACTTCGAAATATGACCTAATTAATTATATTCTAGCGAAAAATAAGTTAAACCTAAGCTAGCAATTACCATGCAATCATATTTATGGGACCAATTAAGTTAAAAACTGAAGGGTGTTGAGCCACTAAAGGGAACTTAAAGCTATAGAGAACTTAAATTATGACAATAGATTTAGGTATAGGTTAGGATCCAATTTATGTAAAATGTTAATAAATCCTCTCTCCTTTTTACCTTTAGAAAGCATGGATCCAAAAATTATCTCTATGATCACTTTCTAGGGGCTCAAGAAGTTGGTTTGAATCTAGCAAATGCAAAAACCTTAGGTGCCATCTTAGTTTGATCTAGATAGTTTTTTATGGGCTGATAGTTTGGCACAAATGACTATTTTTTACGCAGACATTGGGAGCGACATCAAATAACACGTGTCTGTTTTTGTAAAATAAAAAATAGGAAAAGTTATAGGGTACATGTCGTTTGATGTCACCCTAAGGACACAACATAAGGGTGGAAGCAAAACGACAAACTTGTAAGTATATGATTGGCTACAAATGAAATTAATTTGTTAATGTCAAAAAAAGTAGATTTGCACATGATGGTTACCATTGTTTTAGGGAAAGTACATGGTGTGCATTCATTTGTTCTCTCAACTTTTCAAACATTATAAACTTCTTTCCATATCTTTTAGTATAAACCTAGCTAGAGTATAATGGAATCAATATGTTTTGTCAGTTTCTTGCCAAAGTAGATGATCGAGATGGTTGAAACGGGCCCAATTGAAGGCTAGTAGGCTGTGAAATAGAAGCATTTTTTTTTTTTTGTTGGAAACAAAATTTATTTTTCTTTTATTACAGATTGAAATATGATTAGTGTATTCACTTGAGTCTACCTTTTGTAAAATCCAGCATTCTTCGTTTCACTAAATTATAACATCTTGTAGTAGTGAAATCCATAATGTCAAAGGGTTCAAGCACCAAGTTTTGATCGTTCTTTTAACCCGTCCAAACTCAAGAGATTCCCACATAATTGTACCACCTTAGGTCACGAATGGAGCTAGGGTTCGAGATTTATTGGATTAACATTTTCTATGATAATATATATTTTTAGAGAGAGGAAAAAATATTGTTTATAATTTTTCTAAAACATTAAAAGTTATCGACAAACTTATTACGTTTAATTTACTTCGTTCATATAACAAATATATGATAACGTCGTAACAGACGCCTTAAAATAAAACAAAATATTCTCTTTACCTTAATTTTTATTTTTATTTTCTAATGACGGGAGAGCCACAGACGCTATATTTTGGGTGCACATCCGAAAACATTGTGCTGACACAAGAGCCTGCAAATCTCATAAGCTAGATAAACTGTACTAGGCAAGCCCGGTACGACAGACTCGACCAAGAAATTATTGGTAGGGAGAATCAAACTCACGATCAAAGATCTTCACGCCCACCTAATCCACCAACTCGGCCACTGACGAGGAAAATCTTTCCTTCTTTTATGTATGCTTTGGATGTGCATAGAGTTCATTTTTGCAACTTGTCTAATCAAACTTTTCAAGTTAATCAACAGAGACTTCCTTTGTTAATGGTTTCCACCACCTAATATAGAACTTTTAATGACTTAATTAATCATCATACTTACTTTGGTTTAAATTTCAAATTATTGTGAAAAAAATAAAAAAAAAATCAAAAATTAACAAAATATCGCAAGGAAAAATGAATTCATGAATTTAGGGTAACTCACCATCCGAGAAGGCAGATTCAATTTATTTTTAACTATTTTACGTAATCGTCTTCGAAGAAGACGATTTCAACTTTATATGACCGGTAGAACCGGTCGTCGCCGGTTGTACCGATCATTATTAGTTAAAAAAAATATTAAAAGAATGAACTTTTGACCGATAAAACCGGTCAAAAATTTATGTTGAATATCAGAATTTCGAACACATTCGATCACATATTTTGCACACAATTCCCATACATCAACCGAGGCGGTGGCGGCGGTGGCAGAACGGCGGCGACGGTGGCAAAGAAGGCGGTGGCAGCAGAGACAAAGATGGTGGCAAATTGAAGGTATAATATAATTCTTAATTAATATATTGTGTATTATATATCATGATTTTACATAATTAGATCTATTCAGAAAAATGTATTTTGATCAATTATTGTTGTGTTGCACACTGCATATATTATATACATTATTATAATATATATATATTAAATAATATTATATATATGTTTACGTATAAAATTATTATACAAATTATATATTTTTTATTATATTATATTTATTTGTTATTATATTTTTTATATTATATATATATGAATTGTAATAATAAATTTTTGTATGATTTTTGTGAAGTTATGACACCTAGAAAAAATGTGATATTGTCTGTCTATGCTGGGGGACTTTAACACATGATTCTTGGTCTGTGACATATGACAGTCTGCCTATCAAATTGTCAATGATATCACGTACAACAACATCTGCTAAATTGGTTTCGAGCTTGTATGAGTGTACCCATATTGACAGTTATGAGTTTTCAATAATAATATATGTCAAATGGGCACGTGAAATGTTAGGACGAATTAATGAGTCTATTGTCTATAGCATAGATGACAGTACATTAAAAATATTCTTGAATCCCAATGCAGAATTTAATGAACTGGATATTTATGTTGAGAAAGAGAAATTAAATCCTGCAATTGTATCTCCTCCACGTATGCCGATGATCCAGGAATGGGGCATCTATATATCACTTTTATCTCAGCCGGATTTCCCTGATATGTCTATGGTTACACAAGGATTGTCGAATGTTGGGATTGAAAATGTACATATGGGTCCATCTTCTTCTGTTCATACCTACGGAGCATATGCCCCTTGGTCATGCATATATTTCTGATTTGCATGCCGAAGAAAATAATCCTAGGGTTGAAAATGATTCAACAGATGAACACGCTGAAGTCCCTGTAGCAGATCATTATGGGCCTGATGTACCTTCTGATTCTGAACCTGATGAGGCTCTTCACCCAATACCGGATGATGATGAAGATGGCATTAATGCAGATACCATGTTGGAAACACTTTCGGCACACGGTGAGGGAACTTCATCAACATATGTGGGTAATAAGCCAATTAATATGGCGAGACATACCTCAAATGAACACATGGTTCACCCAAATATCTCATATTACTCAACCACATTCCTGAAATATATGTGGACTTATCACATTTCCATTGGGAAAGAGGGAAAATCTTACGAGTTGAATAAAGTACTTATTGATGTGGGTATGTTGTTTGAGGGTAAGGCATCCCTAATTTATCACATTTCCACTGGGAAAAAAGGGAAAATCTTATGAGTTGAATAAACGACTTATTGATGTGGGTATGTTGTTTGAGGGTAAGACATCCCTAATTTCCGCTGTTAAGGATTTTTCCATACGGTTTGCGAGGCGTGAGTACAGAGTGGTGGAGAGTACGTCGAAACTTTGGAAGACTGAATGCAAACATAATAATGAAGATAATCGATGCAAGTGGCACCTCCGAGCATCGTTCAAAGTAAATATGAATTTGTTTAAAATAACAAGGTATGGTGGACCACATACATGTCTGATGAACGAGATGTCTGTTGATAATCGGAACTTGTGAAAAAATTATATTGCCACAATGTTGGTCGGAATGGTGCATCGCGATCCTGCCTGTCAGATCAAATATGCACAGGAAACAATGAAGGAAAAATTGGGATTCGAAATATCGCTTGCAAAAGCATGGCATATCTTGAAGCGATCTCGTGAGATGGTTTATGGGACATGGGAGAGTTCCATACGCAGGCTTCCAAAATTTATGGACGCTTTCCAAAAGGCTATTCCTGATGTGATAGTCGAATGGGAACACAAAGACACACGAATACCATCACGAAAGAATCAAATATGTGTTTTGGGCATTCAAGCCATGTATAGATGGATTCTCCAATTGTCGAAAAGTTATCAGTGTGGATGGCACTCATTACACAAAGTACAAACACAAATTATTGATCGTCGTAGTAATGGATGGCAATCAACAGGTTTTACCTCTCGCTTTTGCTATTGTGGATGAAGAAACATTGTTGTCTTGGAAATGGTTTTTGCAGAGGTTGAATAAATATTTCGTACATGGAATTGATGGGATGTGTCTAATTTCTGATCGACACAGTCGCCTAATCCAAGCAATTGATGAAATCCCTTCATTCAAGCCTCCTAAGTTACGACACCGATATTGCTTGAGACACGTGTGTTCAAACTTTAACAGTCATTTCAAGAGCGTTCAACTGAAAGACATGTGTTGGAGAGCGCGATGTGAACATCAAATATATAAGTTTCTAAACCCTCTATAAGATATCAAGCGCATAAATACATCGTCATTTGACTACTTGAATGCAATAGATCCTGAAAAGTGGTCATTCTCGCATGATGTAGGTTTTCGTTGTGGAATTATGACAACTAACATATCTGAATGCATCAATGGGTGTTAAAGGGTGCCAGAAAACTTACTCTCACAGCTAATAGAAATAACTTTTATCGTACTGCTAAACATTTCTACATACGAATGAGAATTGCTTCAAATTTATTGTCCAACAATCAGATGTGGACAACTTATGCTACCAAATTTATACAGACTGGGAGCATCTTTCCGGGTGACATATCACGTGAATGCGCATGCGGGAAATTGACCAAGTTTGGTATCCCTTGCTCACATGCGCAGATTGTATGCAAGGCATACAGACTTAATGCGGCTGCGTATGTGAAGTCTTTCTATAAGAGTCCCATTTATCAAGCTACATATGCTGGTGTATTTGAGAATTACTTGGCTGAACCATATTGGGATGAAACCGACTTTCAGCTATTCCATGATAACACTCTACGAGTTGTGCCTCGTTCTGGAAGGAATACAAATACTCGAATATCGAATGGGATGATTTGGCCACAAGCTCGTTCGCGGCAAAATACACGCCGACAAAGAGAATCTCGGCAAAATTAATGTTATGAATTTTTAGAGCAGTGTATTACATATTTGAGATTAATGTAATTCGTGATTTTGTATCCATGTTGTGATATTGTTCTATTATTGTTATAATTCATACAACTTAATTGCAAACTTCTATTTTTGATGTAATTTTCTTACAGAGTAATATTAATTTTTTTTGGCCGCGACAAATGGATCCACGGATGCACTATGTTCTGCGAGATTATACTGTGTTGACTATGCAGTCACAACATAGATCTGAGATCATGTTTGATGGTAAGATCGATGATACTTTACGTGATAGACGTGCTGATGGAACTTTCTGGGCTATATTTAAGGAACGACCAGCCCCATACAATCGGCCACACCCGAGAATACTGAGACAGTTACACCATATGGGGTTTTATGGTGTATACAGGTGTGGTCAGTTCACATATGACTTTCATCTTATCACTGCTCTAGTCAAGAGATGGTGTCTGGAGACACATACTTTCCACTTTCGAGTATGTGAGGTGACCATTACATTACAAGATGTCGCTGTGATATGGGAGCTTCCTATTTTTGGTCGTCCTGTCATAGATTATGATGTTGACATGTCTGCAGAAGAGTGACATACTTATGTTCAGGAGACACTGGGATACATTGCCGAAGCGGTTGAGATCAATGGGTCAAATTTAAGGGCTTAGGGACTGGGAGAATACATGAGAGAACACCCAATATAAGATAATAGTGATGAGCTTGAAGTTGAGCAGCACACCCATGCATGTGCATTCATGCTTCTTGGGGGTGTGATGTGTCCAAACTCTACTGGAAACTCTATCCCACTACTATATCTAACCATACTAGACAATATTTATGTTGTAAAAGGATATATTTGTGGTAGTGTTGTCTTGGCGTGCTTGTATAGAGAGCTATGTACGTCAACAGACAAGTCAAAATCCACAATTGGCGGTCCATTGGGCATGGTCTCGGATAACACACGTGAGACCTCATGTCGGTGATATCACTGTAGATATGAATGAGTGGCATTATGATGCGTATGAGTTGATACTCCCAATGCCTCCATACGGTGCACGGTAAAATAATTAATTTATATATTAATTTTATAGTTAATTCATACATCTTCCATTACAATAAAAAAATGGCAACATGAGATATTATCAGACGACCCGACATTCAGTGCGTCTATTCCGTGAGATACTTGATCTTATGGTGCCACATCAGGTTAATTCATATTTATCATACATTTATTTAATCTGAGTCATCTTGCACACTTTTATTTACGACAATTATTTTATCATCACAGTTTATATGATAGCCTTATGACACGACAACATCGTATTTTACGGAGTTACCACAGGATTGTGCACCATTTTATGGACAGCTATATGTCAACTTTATGCTCATGTCGAGTTGCACTATCCTGATAGAGTATTACGACAAATTGGGATGATACAACATATACCCACCACTCAACGAGGACATTTACATCTACATAGAGTTGAATGTCGGGGACGATTTGGATTTGATTGGACGCATTTTCATTCAGGATATATTATTGCATGGAATCGAAGTGAAGGTTATGCTAGTGGACCAATGATCACTTCTTCTATAACCACTTATTATGGATATATGGAGTGGTATGATAGAATTACACGTCGGTTGATATCACCTTTTCACAGCCTTCGAAGTACGGGATATCAACCTGGGGACGCATCCATTGTGACTTTTGTGGTATATAATTGGATATTATTATTGTTTATTATTCGCTATAATCCTAACATATATACTATGTTCATCAAATAATTATTATTTCTATTGCAGACCGACCAGTTGACATCCATGAGCATAAGTGCTCGATCTAGGCCACGGGATGACTTAACGGCTTGTAATTCATTACTAGATCGTTACACTGATGTTAGTGATAATGCCATGGATTTTCTCAACAGAAGAGTACTACAAAATGCTTCAGTATCCTCTGAACATCCAGTCTCAGAGCCTCAGCGGTTTAGTGGGTCACTCGATGGTACCTATTCTTGTGTTGACATACCTACTACTTCGACATTCACCGGGTGGGCGAGTACTTCACAACATACTGTTGAAGGATTTGACAACGGCGCTCCTTCCACATCTCGTTGGACAGTCTCCCACGTTATGAGCACGGCGGAGGAGGTCTATCGGCCGATCATGACATCATATGATGTTTCACCATTTACTCCACATGATCATGTCATACATACAACCTCGAACTCTAGACATGTGGATCTTCACTTACCAACTTACGTGCCACAACGTCCACATTTTATATATTCTATTCCATACGGTGATATGACGTCGACGTACAGAGATGTACAACAATCCACTTCTTCACTGAGTCAGAATGAGGAAATTACGGATAGAGATCCACAAACAAATATTAGTGCTCAGCCTATCAATCAGGGAGATAGAGAGCACAGAATTACGCAACCACCTAGATGTAGCACTGGAGGGCATTTAATTTATCGTTCATATAAATAGTTAGATGTTACTTATGAAAAAATGTAAAGGAGTATTCCATATCAATAGTTTGAAATGCAATTTTTAAATTAATTTAAAAACAAAATATATATACATAAAAATGGGAAAAAATATTATTTAAACCCATTTAAAATCGTCATCTGACGATTTTTTTTTTAAAAAATTAAAATCGTCATTTCGAATGACGATTTTCAAATTTTGTTTTTTGAAATCGTCGATTTCATTGGGAATATAAAAAAAAGTTAAAATCGCCTTTGGCAATGGCGGTTTACCCTAAAATCATAACAAATTTTCTTTTTCTCACGATAATTATAAATATATATTTTTTGTTTAGCTATATTTTAATTTTTTCATCTGCTTACTTTGGTGTTGATTGAAGTGATGCCAACATTATCACTTGAGATCGCCTAAATCTCAATTCTGGCCCACAAAGATGTGTTTATCAACGAAATTAAGACAATCAGAACTTATTTGTATTATTAATTTCAACATCAGATTATTCTAGACATAATCATATCATAATACATCCCATTAACTTTTCCATCATTTTTGTTCCTTTTTTTACAACCATTACTTTGGAAGGATCCCAAAAGGTTAAAAAAAGATAACCCTAATGTGACTAAAAGTTTCAAGTTGTTTTCCCTTTTCTATATATGCTATATCTTCAAAAAAATAAAATGTCCAACCGATCCAAACTATGTGGGGGCGACTCAAATAAGTCCCTCCATGTATTCCAAGTGACACACCCAGGAAAGAATATATCTTTATTTAGTCATTTGAACTCACACTCATGGGCGAATTTATATGCCGTAGACGGAGCAGTTGCCCAGTAAAAAAAAGATTATTACCTCTAAAATTACATATTACCCATCTAAAAAATCGTAATTTTCTCCGTAAAATTTTTTCCACCCATGTCTATGTTATTATTTTTGTCTCTTGCCACCCTAAAGTTAAAATTTGCCCAATCTGATAATACACTGAAACCTCTATAAATAAATGAGCACAAGTATTTCAAGAAGCATAAAAAAATAACTCAAAAAAAAATTAAAATGTGATTCTAAAATCTGAACGGAAATCTGAACAACCAATCATATTTTATCTGCATATACCGAAACGTGAGTGTCCAAAGATCCTTCTTGAGAAGTGGACGAACCATAAATGAAAAGCTGTGTTGGCCAAAATTTCCACAACTGTATTCTCGTCTCGATAAGTTTGAGAAAGTTTAATATACTAGCTAGTTTATAAATTAACAATTTTTTAACTTTTGTAAAAATATAAATATTATATTCTTTGTTATACAAATGGTAATTTTGATATAATCTATGCTTTTTTTTTTTCAAAAAGCTTATTTAATACCAGAACATATAATGCACAAAAAAAAATAATTTATACATATATACTTCTTACAGATTACTATGAAGAATAGGTATCAACTATCAAGTGGGAACATACAAAAAAGTACAATATTTTATCCAAAACTATTAATCAATCGCCCCTGAATTCTTAGCCTAGATTTCATTGTACAAGTGTCAAATATTTTTAAAATCTTGATTCTAACTTGCACTGATTGAGCATTGAAAAGGGACATTGGTAAGAGACAAATTAAATGTGCTTCGGGTTGCGAATAGAGTGGACAATTGGACGGCAACACAAGCACCAGGTAACGTGTTAATCCAAGAAGACTAGTTGTGAAACACATGCACTTGTCATGAGATTCCATCAGATTTTTATATATGAGTAGATATACTTTTTAACTCGGCCAGTGGTATATATCGCTACTAGTCTCAAATCAAAAGAAAGAAGAAGGGTTGTCGTAGACCTGTGATGGCCAACAAAAAAACTTAGTCACATCATATGTCATGAACCGTAAGACTAATTTCGTTGGGCCATTCCCTACTCAGCAGTGCGCTGCATCGGAGCCTGAGTGTAGTGGTATGCGAGCAAGGGTTGCTAGGTCATTTTCCGGAAACAACGTCCACATCAACACCTGGGTGTGGTGTCAAATGAGCAAAGATTCTCCCATCTCGAGCAAGCGAGGGTAAAGATGTTAGCTCAAAATCAAGACCATGAGATTTTTTTAGCCTCTTGGAATGTAGGTTCCTTTACCAGTAGAATTAACAGAGCTAGTAGATACTATGAGTAGGAGAAATATTAGTATTTTGTGTGCAAGAGACCAAATTTGTAAGTGAGAATGCAAAATCATAGCACCTTGGTGTTATAAACTCTGGTAGTTAGGTAAGGATAAGAACTGTAATGGAGTGCGTGTAATTGTAGAAAATAAATTACTCGAGTATTTAGTTGAAGATAAGAAGAGGGGATATATGATAATAGTAGTTAAACTAGTCATTGACGATGATATTTTTAATATAATTAGTGCATATGCACCACAAATTTGTTTAAATGAGGCTAGTACTTGAATTTTGGGAAAATCTAAACAGTATGGTGCAAGGAATACTCCTTAATGGGACAAGCTTCATCGAGGGGATATCAATGGGCACATAGATTCTCATCGGGATGAGTATGAGAGTATCCATGGAGGTTCTGGCTTTGGGGAGAGAAACACCGTAAGTAACTCACATTTGGATTTGGTTATGTCATATGACCAACTCCTAGCGAAATAGTTGGTTTAGGAAGCGCTTTTCTCATATAGTCACCTTTGGAAGTAGCTCAAGTGTAACCCACTTTTTTACTAGAATAATAGATAGTGATAAATGCTTGGATTGCAAGGTAATTCAAGGAGAAAATGTAGTTACCCACCATCGACTTTTAATTTTTAGATGTTAGGGTTAAGAAAATGGCTTAGAAGTAGATATAAGTCAGAACTTATAATTAAATGGTGGTGGTTAAAAGAAGGTAACCCTGAAGCTTTTATAGAGAGGGTAATCGAAGAAGCAAATTTGACGCTAAAAGACGTTCTTGATATGATAAGTGCGCTTTTTGCACTTATATTTCTATATTTTATCGTTTCTTTTATATTGATTCTTGAGCGAAATTACGCGTTTAGTTGTTAGTTTTGCATCTTTCAGGAACTAGGTAGAAGTGCGAGGAAATGATAAAAAGACACTAAATAACATTGAAAAGGTGGAAAATGACCCAAACGAGCCAACACGTCAAAGAAAAGACCAAAATCTTGAGTTGAGGAAACTTTGGCCTGACGATCCATCGCCAAGGAAAGCACCGACCGATCATGAGAGGCAGAAGAATTGAAAGACAAATCATTAGTTTGGTGATCGATCGCCAAGGAAACCACAGATCGACTGCGAGGGTCAGAAATTTGAAAATAAGAATTTAATAAGTGTTAGGCAATCGATACTCAAGCACTGATCGATTGCCCGTCGCAGTTTTTTGCGAGATTTTGTTGACAGCTAGTGTTCAACTCCACAAGGAAGCTAGGTTTTGTTGGCGTCTTCAATGCAACTATATAAGGACTCTTTCCCACCACTAGCAAGGACTTTTTCACCATTCTATACCCTAGAATTCTAGAGTTTCCATCACCAACCAACTCAAGATTTCAAGGAGCGCAGCAAGAGCGAATCAACGGATCGGTGAACGGAGTCAATATCAAGCGTGTATTAGTATTTTTGAACTCTGTTTTAATTATTTTCGAGATTTTAATGTTTATTATGTTGTGAAAATTGTCTAAGCATTGTTATTTCAATTTAATTATGAGCTAAGTTATTTTATCAAGACTACAGGACCAAATATTTGAACCTATGATTTAAATATTAATTTTTGGTTGGATTCCAGTATTTTTTATGAGTATGTCATATTGTTCTTAACGCTTTCAAAGCTATACCTTTGAATGAATTTATATATTATAGTTGAGATCTAGAGATGATGTTATAATATGATAGATTAATTCATACCGTGGATTTCAGATTGAGATCGAGAGATGAGATCAAATACACGTGTGATAGCTACATATATCCAAATCGAAGGCTAGTAGTTTCATAGAGTTTTATGCAATATTATTTTGTGTTAAGATCGTAGTAGTGTTTAGAAGGGGGGTTGAATAAACACTAGACTCAATTTCGATTCTTCTTCTTACAACAGATTGTTAAGTACTGCAGTAGGTTATCAATTTATAGCAAGTTAGCAGACACTAGTAATAATACGGAAGACGTCTACTGAACTTGTGAGATAAAGTAACTGAATGATAATATACAGTAAGTAAATGACACAGGATATGTTCTGGAAGTCCGAAGCACAACGCTTCTACGTCTCCCATTCTTCCTTTGCAGGAAAGTTACGAAAGACTTTGCTGCTCTTGCAAAACTTCAGGATATTTCAATGAACGTGTTGAATGTTTTGCTTGAATTGAATGAATTGATTTTCTTTTGAATCATTATTGGATTGTTCAGCACTTTCTTCATTCTTCACCTTGACGTATTTATAGACATAGCAGTCTAACGGTAACTTTTCTTCAATTGGAAAGTTCTGCGTGAAATCAGCTTCCTGATTTTTCTTCCAAATTTTTTTTGTCTTCTTCCCAATTCCGCTAATCAATGGCTCTTTCAATCTGACACTATTGGTAGCGCTAATATAGTAGTGTGGCGCTCTGTTGTACCTTTGTCAGAGTGAGTTTGTACTTTTTGTCGTGTTGCTCTATTCGTCTGCTGACTTCTCCTTTACTGTATATATGCTGGTTATAAGGTCAGCTGATGTCCTTTCCATTATCTGCTGAATAGTTACTAGTTACTTAGTCTGATGGACTGAAGTCGACTAATAACTTTTTAGACGTCTGCTGGTGCACTTGTTCCAGTGGACGTTCACTTCCTGCATCCGGTAGATGATAACTCTTGGTCTTTGGATCCAGTAGATCTATCCTTTCACCTGGTAGATAGCTCTTTACCTGGTAGATAGCTCTTCACCCGGTAGATACCTATTTACCCGGTAGATAACTCACCCGGTAGATAGCTTTGTCTATTAGTATCCTGTGGACCTTTGTAGAGTTAATAATTATTTCTTCTATCAGTAGGCTTCGATGCATTGGACACTTCAAGCAATAGATATTTGTGTCACCAAAACTTAGAAATATTTTCCCAACAATTTCCCCCTTTTTGGTGATGACAAAACTCAGTAGTGGAGACTCTTGCTTGAACATTGAACATCAGATACCTGTTAAGACTTAGAAACATAATAGTAGCGAGTAGCAAATATTGTTAGATAAATAAGCAGATAACAAGTAATAATCAAGCTGAACATTAACAAAAAGAATACCATTTTTATTTAAAATTAATTCTGTTTACATCTTACAATTCTTACAACAATCCTATGACTACAATCTATTCAAGTGGGTAAAAAAAACTTGAGAAACATAGTCAGTATGGAACGATTTGAGCTGGCTAGTTTCAGAGTTGTTGACAAAGGAGGGGGAGAAAAAGTGCATACAGAGAAATTATTACAAAAGAGAACCTGGAAAATAAACTACGTTATCTTCAAAGTAATCTTCTGTTCATTCATCATAGTCTCTATCTTCCCCCTTTTTGTCATCAACACCCATGCATCTGCTTACCAAGTACCAGGTTGGTGGTGAACACCAAGACCGGTCCGTGAAGCTGGAGCTAGCAGAGATGGGTTAGATAAATATCAACCCATGTTGGGTTGATTTAGATAAGTAATGAACCCATGAATGATAATTGCAGAAACGGTGCAAGAATAATAAGTGAAATTTTAAGATAAGCATGTTGTATTGGGAGATGTGTTGAGACAGTAAGCATGCTATTTATAGCCAAAAAGTGGCAAGATGCATTATGATGTGTCATATCAATCCTGAATTAAAGTAAATCGGATAAGATAAGCATTGAATCAAGAAAGTATGAGTTTATTGCATTAAATACATAAAGTAACAGATGGAGACAAAATATGTTACTGTGGGCATCCCAACCAATGCTTTGAGTAGTCACGGGTTGAGGGAGGAGTGTAAGTAGGTGGTTGTTGTGGACTGTGTGTCCACTGCTGGGATGAAGGTCTCTAATGACTTGTTTCTCCAGCACCAACAGATGATCGTCTTTATGGGACTGGTTCCCTTCTTCGTGACTGATCAGGTTTGCTGTGTTCCAGTAGCCTTCGAACAGTATGAGTGATAGTGGGAAGACTGTTACTCAGATCTTGTAACTATGAGGCAAAAGCCGCTTGCATAGATACCATCTGCTTAGAAAACTTTTGATGAATATCATCAATCTTCCCTCCAATCTCCACTGAGGTAGCAGCATGAAGAGTTTTGTTTTGCTGGTTGAGTGTAAGTCGGGCTTGCCCCAGCTTGGAGAAGGAGCCTGAAAAGGTGTTGGTGACAAATTGTTGAAAACTTGTGACCTCGTCAGACATAAGATTGACATCTTGGTAGATATCCCTGAACTGGGAGTCAGTGTGGCGCCGTAGATTACCGATTTCATGACTGACGTCTCTTTCTTCATGTTTGAGTTTGGAGACTTCACCAGCCAAGTTGGAAATAACAGCGGACAAATGAACCAGCTGAGCAGCAAAAGTTGAAGACGCTTCTTCATCATTTTGTTCAAGGAAATTGAAGAAGTCCTCAGGAGTATAGTGTTTGTGTTCAGTGTCATTTATTGTGAAAGTGGTCCGGATATGTGTATTTTCCATTTCAGTGTCTCTTTTCTTCAGCGTTTCTAAAATTAGCTTCTGCTAGTTCACGGGTTTGCTTAGCTTCTTCTGGATTAATTCACTACCCTTTTTCCAAAATTTCCATCCAAGATTTAAAAGTTGGTCTATTCTCAGTCTCGGTAAAGTCCATCTTGTTGCAATAGAAATGAACAAGAACAAATAAGTTTTTACTAATGGGATCACTTGCCAGAATTTGGTCAAATGATGAGGGACCAGCTTGATAAGCAGCACCAACAGCAGGGACTAGACTTGAAGAATCAGCGAATGAAGCAGCAACAGTCAGATCAGCAGATGAGGCATCAACAGTCAGATCAGCAGATGGAACAACTTCAGCAGATACTTCGGCAGACGAAGCGGCAGGGTCAACATCCATATCAGAAACTTCCATAGCTCTATCAGCTTCAGTAGAAACATCAGCAGGTTGAACAACAAGGGAGGCAATGTCAGCAGATATCTCAGCAGAATCATTACCATACTGATCATATACAGTAGAAACTGGCAACTCAGTAGTCATACAAAATGGCATGATCGCCCCAGCAGGTATGTCTAGGGTAGAGGGCAGTGGGGTTAGGGTAGTTGGGATGATGGGAAGGTTGGTGAAGTCAAACAGAATAGTGGTTAAAGGTTCTATCAGGGGGACAAGAAGGGTGGATTCAATGTTTAGTTTGGCTTGGTCGGTTGGAGAGGAAGAGTCTATTATGGCTAGAGCAGTTGGGAGGGAGGTGAGGACTCAGTAGATTCATCATCCTCTGAAGAGATGTTAACTTGATGAACCACTGATTCAATTACTGTATCTATGTTGAGAGGATCAACATCTGGCAACGCGGGATGTTGATCGGATACATTAGTTTGTCCTGGGGAGGTGATTGGTTTAGTTAATAAAGCAGCAGGGGAGGGGTTTACCATAGAGACCTCTGCTGGGGCCACATCATCCATGCTCCTGTCAGTATTTGTGACTTGAGCTAAGCCAAATTGGGCAGAGCAAGAGTGTAATCCCATTATGACCTTGAGGTCATGCAGTGTCTGCTCAGCCAGGGTAAGTTTGGGTCCCAAGGCGTTGAGCACATCCATGTCATGGTTGGTCGTACCCTAGTCTGACTTGAAATCCTTAAGACGGGACTGGAGTAGAGTTTGAAGTCCATTGACGTACTGCATCTACTGGAAAACTTCCCTCGGTTTCAGACCCTTCTTCACCTCCTGGATCTGAAGATACTCGAGGAAGAGATTCTCATCAATCCTCGCCTGTTTGAATCCTGGGAGAAGTTATTGAAACGGACTTTCAGACGAGCTTTTACCCATCTGTCAAAGATCTCCATTTGTGGTTGCAGCTGGGCTTCCACTTCTTCAATTATCAATACGATTTCAGTAGACACTGGAGTTGAGACAAGTTCCACTGCATCTTTGCCTCTTCCGGCAGGGGTGAATGGAGGATGGCAGTAGGAACATCCTATTTTTGGCGGTCGGATGCTAAGAGTAAAAGAGCCAGCACCTCTGCGAGAACTCAAAGATAGGTCAGTGGGGTTGACAGCAGTAGATGCTGCGGTAGGGATATTTGCTAAAGGTTCAACAACCTCAACTGCTACCACATTTGGAATAAGCTTTGAGCTGATATCCGCATCAGCAACTATGACCGCTGCTGGAACTTTAGTGGCATCAACATGGATTTTCTTCTTGGAGACAGCAGGGTTCACTTTTCGGGTTCGTGGCTTCTTCGGTGGGGGAGAAGGTGATGACTCAGCAGATTCTTAGATCGTCTACTCAGAATCACTCACCACCCGAGCCTTCCTCCTCTTGGTGGGAACAACTTTGGACGACCACCGTCTCCACTAGTTGGCTTCCTGTGAATTTGCAAGTATTTTGCATTTATGAACCATGCTGGGTGAGAGTGAAAATAGCTCCCACTGGTACATTCTTACTTTCTAGGATTCGGCTAAGTGGGAGGGCGAATCCAGAATGGCCCTTTGCTGATTCAACTAAGCCAATCAGTACTTGAAAGAGTACTACTGAACGGTTGACATCAATACCCTTTACAATCGCACACATCACCTTGAACTTCTCTGGGGTTATTACATCAAAGGAGCCGGCTTTGCACAGTAGCCCTTGGTAATAATATCTGCAAGCTATCGGAAATGGTTCTTCATCAGAATCTTCTTGAATGGAAGATGTCATAGACGAAGGTCAGATTCTGAGAACATTGTACACATCTCTTCTCGCACATCGATGGATATGGTAGAAAGATCAGTGAGCCCAATAGTGGGAAGGCTCAGTTGAGTGGAAAAGTCCTCCTGAGTAATTGTGACAGTTTGGCCGGAGATGGAGGATAGCACGAATTTGTTAACTACCCTCTCTGTAGCACAAAACTCTTGGAGAGTTTCTCTGTAAAATGCGGGTACAAGGTTCAACATAACCAGCAGACCGGAGTTTTCCAAACATTGGAAAATACCCTTCATCTCCTCATCGACGCTGGTGTAGACTGAGTTAAAATCCACATTGACGGCATTTGTGACAAAGCTTGGTTGGCTAGTTTTTGACATTTTGATGTAGGAAAAGCTGAGTAAACGAGTAACTTGAGAAATCTGAGAAAATTCTTCGAACAGACTGTTAGCACAGTAATTTGGAAATGGTAAAAGTAAAAATTGAAAAGGTTAATGGCGGTTAAAGAGAAGGGAGGTGTAATGTCGTACTGTAGATGAACGGACACATGGACACGCGGCGTTCATCTAACCAATGAAAATTTTGAAATAAAAACTGAAACAGACACGATTAAGCGGGACCGAAATAATTCATCATTAATACAAAATTAAATTTGAAATCCAACGTTCCAATTGGTTTCTTATTAACGAAGGTTATTAACAGCATATCATATATGGTAATGTCTACTGGTATATAGAGTCTACTGGTGAAGTAGCATTTACTGCACCAAGCAATTGTTTTACCAGCCGAGCATCAGTTGACCTTCGAAAAGCACAAAAGTTCCCTCTTAATTAATATTCCCCTTAAATTCATGCAATATCTAAATGCAATTCCCTCTAAATTTATCGAGGAAAAAATAAACAAATAAGATCATTTGGTTATATCAATTAAACCAAGTATATTGCGAAAGTAGGAAAACTTAATGTCCGGTAGGGGTTTTGTGAAGATATATGTTGCTTGCTATTCAGCGGATATGTATTCCAACAGAATCTCCTTCTTCATTACGTGATCTCGGATGAAGTGATGACGAATGTCAATATGCTTGGTCCGAGAATGAAGAACTGGATTTACGTGATAGCTATGGCAGATGTATTATCACAAAAGATTGGTGCCTCACTGGACTCAATTCCATAGTCTCTTAGTTGTTGTTGAATCCATAGCAATTGTGCACAACAGCTTCCAACAGCAATGTATTCTGCCTCTGCAGTAGACGTTCCAATGGATGTCTGCTTTTTGCAACCCCGTGAGATCAATCAATCCCCTAGGAATTGACAATATCCACTGGTACTTTCCTATCAATTTTGCATCCTGCGTAATCAGCATCCGAATATCCAACTAAATTAAACGTTGAGTCCTTGAGAAACCAGAGACTACATTCTCAGTTCCTTTTAGATATTTGAGAATCCTTTTAGTAGCAGTGAAGTGAGATTGCTTAGGATTGGATTGGAAGCGAGCACACATACATACAACAAACATGATGTCTGGTCTGCTGGCTATCAAATATAGTAAAGATCCTATAATACCATGATACAGTGTTACTTCGACTGGTATGCCTGCTTCATCCAATTCTAATTTAGCATACGAACTCATGGGAGTGGCAGCTGCTTAACTAGCACTCATTCCATATTTCTTTAGCAGCTCTTTGGTATACTTTGACTAATTGATCAGGATTCCTTCACTAGACTGCTTGACTTTCAATCCTAAGAAAAATGATAATTCTCCCAACATGCTCATCTTAAACTGATCCTGCATGTTTTTGGAAAATATTTCGCAAAGTTTTGAGTTACTGCCAAAAATAATATCATCAACATAAATCGAACCAGTATGGTATGGTCACCCTTTGTGAATTTGAAAAGGGTCTTGTCCACCGTGCCTATGGTAAAGTCATGCTCAGTCAAGTACTTTGACAGAGTTTCATACCATGCTCGGGGAGCTTGTTCAAACCATACAAAGCTTTGTTCAGTTTATAAATAGAGGAAGACTGCTGATGGATTTCAAACCCATGAGGTTGTTCAACATAAACTTCTTCCTGGAGTTTGCCATTAATAAAATCACTCTTAACGTCCATCTGATAGACTTTAAAGTCTTTAAAAGTAGCAAATTCAAGAAATATGTGAAAGGCTTCTAATCGAGCTACAGGGGAAAAAGTTTCATCGAAGTCGATGCCTTCTTCCTGTCAGTATCCCTGTACAACTAGTCTTGCTTTATTCCTGATTACAGTACCATTCTCGTCCAATTTAGTTCTAAATACCCATTTGGTACCTATGACAGTATGATGCGGTGTTCGTGGTATTAAGTGCCATACTTTGTTTCTCTCAAATTGAATAAGTTCTTCATGCATAACTTCTATCCAGCTTGGGTCTAAAATCGCATCATCTATCTTCTTAGGTTCTATATGAGAGATGAATGCAGCATGAAGAAATTCGTTAATCATCTGTCCTCTGGTGCGTAGAGGAGCATCAGGGTTACCTATGACCTGCCCGGGTCGATGACCATTCTTCCACCGGAGCGAAGTTCCAAGAGGATTTGTTTCTTCGTTGGTATGAATATGAGTTTGTAGCTTAGTAGATTTAATTGATTGTCATTTGCTCTATCTACTGCAGCAGGGGTGTACATAGTAGTGTCCTCGTCAGCAAGATTCAGCCCTTGTGAACCAGCAAGTACGTCTTCTTGTGCTTCTGGGACTTCTGGCTCTAAAATGCAGTCATCCCTACTTCTATAATCCAACTCATCATCAATTATCATAATTATGAGTATTTTCCAATCGATTATTCAATTTATTGATTTGCAGTTCAGATATAGTATTATCAACAGATTCATCAAATTTTACATGAATAGATTCTTCTACTAAGTGTTCTATTGTTACTCTGAACGCCATATTAATAACATAATAGCCAAGAAATATTCCTGCATCAGATTTAGCATCAAATGTGTGAGATGAGTCTTTCCATTGTTGTGAACAAAATATTTGCAACCAAACACAAAATATTTGGCGTACTACCATTCCAGATCTCATATGGTGTTTTGTTTGATCGTTTATTAATCATCGATTTGTTCTGCGTATAACAAGCTGTATAAACTCCTTCTGCCCAAAATCTCTTTGAGATTTCTGATTCTGCAAGCATAGTTCGCGCAACTTCTTTCAAAGTGCGATTTCTATCCTCAGCAACTCCATTTTGCTGCGGGGTTCTAGCAACAGAGTATTCGTGTTTAATACCAAGGTCATCTAGATATGATCCGAGTGTTTGTTTGGTAAACTCAGTACCCTTATCACTGCAAATTCTATCTATCACACACAATTTTTCATTTTGTAGTCTTTTCAGTAGTTTGATCAGCTTTGGAGTAGCCTGATCTCTGCCACTTAGAAATAAGACACACGTAAAACGAGAGTAATCATCTATTAACACCAGGGTATACTTCATTCCCCCTAGACTTGTTACTGGAATAGGACCAAAAAGATTCATGTGCAACAACTCTAGGCACCGAGAAGAAGATTTACCCCCTTTGTTCTTAAAGGTAGATCTGATTTGCTTACCAAACCGGCATGCTGAACAGATCTTGTCTTTTGAGAACTTTATTTGGGGCAGTCCATTGACTAATTCAAGCTTACACGGACTAAAAATAGTTTTAAAATTTAAGTGACGCAACCGCTTGTGCCAAAGCCAGTTTTGGAACTATTCAAGGAAGCAAAACAAGTAGGTGAGGTAGGCTGATCAAAATTCAGTCAACCTTATAAGTGTTGTCATGCCTTTTACCTACAAGTAGTGTAGTACCATCGGTAGATTTAATTGTGCACGTGTACTGGTTGAATTCTTCTGAGTGGCCATTGTCACATAGTTGGCTAATGCTAATCAAGTTATAGCATAAATTTTCAACTAACATTATATATTTAATAACAATGTTACCGTGGATAATCTTATCCTTACCCACGGTTCTACCTTTCGCATTGTCACCAAACGTTATTCTTGGTCCTGTGGTATCTACCAATTTGAACAAGAGACAAGCATTTCCTGTCATGTGTCTAGAGCATCCACTATCCAGAAACCACTATGAGCTCCGAACTTGCTGGATTCTAGATCTCTACAATTAAAGTGATGATTTTATTGGTACCCGATCTTAATTGGGTCCAGACAGGATTAGTCATTTTGGGACCCACACTTGGATAACCCTGAACCTTTTGGGTCTGTGTGTGTTCTGAAATGTGTATGCAATAAATGGTGATGGTGTTCTAGGGCATTGCGTGTGATGGTGAGTGTATGCATGTTGTTTTGGTTTTTGGTTCCTGTTGGGAAGCATATATCTCTTCTGGACAGGCATAGAATTATAGTATCAGTTGGGTTTCACCTCTCGAGTTGCTTAGTGGGCTTATGTCAATTTCTGAACTTTTGCACCGTCTAGCTTTCTCTACTGATTCAACGTAACCAATACCATTATGTGATGCCCGTTCCTTAATGAGTGTTGGCTTAACAGGTTCCTTAACCAATTCACTTGGTTCATATACTGTACTGTATCTTAAAAATTCATTGTTTGAAACTTGTTTTTCTCTAGACACAGCTGAGATTTAATACCAGATGAGTTACTGTCACTATTAATATAGCCTATACCAGCAAGATCACCAGCAAGCCTTATCGACTAAAGTATTTCTTCTTTTCTGGCATTTGAAGTGTTCCATGTGTGAACCAACTTGATGAGTTTCTGGTGTGCACAATTAGCTTCGTCCTTTTCTTTTTCGAGCAGACTTACTTTTTCCTTTAGGCATTCCAGCTCCCTTGATTGTTCACAATCAAATTTACCGTCCTGCTATTCGATTGGGCTTGAATGTTCAGTCTTATAGTTCTCGAATGACCCATACAACATTTGATACTCATTTATCATGTCCTGCTATGCGTTAGTGAGTTCATTATGTGTAAATTCAGAAAGGTTAGAATCAGTTATTTCATTGTCATGAGACAGTGGACTCCTTCATCTTCACTTTCACTAGATGAGCTCGAAGATTCCTTTGATTCTGATTCTGAATCAGCCCATTTACTCTTGTTTTCCTCAGCAACCAGTAATTTCTGATCTCTGTCTCTTCTGGTTGATCTTCTCTTTTCCTTGGACTTCTTGTAGTCCTTGGATCCTCTCTTTTGAATCCTTCTTTGGCTTTGGACAATCAGTAATAAAAGGTCCTGGTTTAAGGCAGTTGAAGCAGACACGATCATCTTCTTCTGATCTATTTTTGAAATTCTGCTTCCTTGGATAAGACAGGTAAGTCTTCTAATTTTTCTTCATGAATTTGTCAAACTTCTTGACAAAAAGCACAAATGCATCATTGCACATTTGTTCGGGAGTCATCTCTGTTGTGGTGGACAGGGACTTTGATGCAACAATGGATTTGGTTGGTTGACTGGTGTTGGGTTCATCTTCAACCCGAATGCCTAGCTCAAACTCATATGCCTTTAAGTCAGCAAATAGATCATGCAGATCTATCTTGTTTAAATCGTTGGATTCTCTCATGGCAATGATTTTCACATTGACCGCTTTTATTTTAAACAGTATTTTCGAGTAGTGTGAAGCGATTCTACCGCAAGTGCACGGTGTCAAGTTTTAGTATAGTGAAATGGAAGTAAAGGTTGTCGAATCCACAGGGACTAATGTAAGTACCAAATAAGACTAGCAAAATTATATTTAGCCTACGATTGAAACGAGGGTAGATTAATTAAAACAGAACTAGAACTAAAGCGTCAGAATGAAATAAAATCAAAGGGTTCCGGATATGCAAAGGTAATTCGCTCGAGAAAGTGATCTCGCTTCGTTCAACTATGTTCTCTTCAAAGATTCGTTTGAATAGTAAATTACCAAACAATTGATTCTTAAGGTGAAAGGTTTTCAATAATATTCAATACACTCTCTCGAGCTGTAAAGAAACTAATATCAAATTAGAACAAGTCACTCTCGTGCACCTATTTACTAATCCAATATTGCATAAATCTTCAAAACCTCGTTCCTCTAAATCTCTCGATTTAAAGTTCTCACGTATGCGATTTCATCTCTCGATCTCAATCTTAACATACACCATGAATTAATTTAGCGTATTATCTCTCGATCTCGGTTATAACTCACAGATTTCAACCAAAGTTAGCTAGGCTTTGATCTTAATAAGCGTTTAATTCATGAACATAAGAACTCAATCCACTAAAAGACGAACAAATCAATAAATGAAACACAATTTCACTAAAACTCAATAAAATAAACTAGATTCAATTCAAGTCAATTACATAAGAAGTTTAATCGTCTCTCGACCTCAAAAACATCAAATGAAAATGAAAATAAAATAAATCAAAGTTTAGAAATACGATAAACGGCTGGAATGAATCCGTGCGTTGCACCGTGATTTCTTCTCTTCCTCCTTCCTTGCACTCCGGAAATTATTGGCTCAAGCTTGGACAAAGAACGGAGAAGATGGCGTCCTCTCGGTCTTCCAGGCGGCGGCTAGGGTTTGGGTGTGTGTTTTTCGGTGGTTTTCCCCTCTTAGATCTGATCTCTCATGATATGGAAATGATCCATATTTGTAGCCACCGAGAATCAATTCAAAAATGGAAGATAAGATTTTCCAGAATTTGCGTATCGATCGATCGAGAATTTCGTCCGATCGATCGGTGCACTGTTCACTTCAGTCTTTGGAAATCACTGCCTCGCTCGATCGATCGAGATTATCCTTCCGATCGATCGATCCTTCGATAAAATTGGTGCTGATGTCTCTGCCTCGATCGATCGATCGAGACAAAATCTTGATCGATCGGTGCTTTGAAAACTTTGCTTCTGGCTCGATCGATCGAGAAATAATCTCGATCGATCGAAGCTCCGAAAAATCCAACTTCTTCATTTGATCTCTTTTTCGCCTCGATTTCACCCGTTTTCTTCATTTTAGCTCATTTCTTCCATTTCCGACCTATTTTCCTGAAACAAACAAATAAACACCAAAAAGCATAATATCATCCATGAAAAAGTACGAAAAACGGGAAGAAATTACCGCTAAAAACACGTAACAACTAAGCCTATCACACATCCCATTCTGTGACTTCTCTGTTTGATAGGTCCTTACCCAGACTATTGAGTTCATTTATGATTCCAGTTACTCTCTCATCATATTCATTGAGAGTTTCTCCGGACATCATTTTGATGTTCTCAAACTTCTGTAGAGCAACAGTAAGCTTGTTTTCTTTGGTTTGGTCATTTCATTCACACAGCCGTGCAATCTTTTCCGAAATATCCTTAACAGTGGGACACATCTTGATTTTATTGAACATATTCTTGTCCAATGTTTAGAACAAGATATCCTTGGCTACATAGTCCAGATTGCTTTTTACTTTTCATCATTGGTCCAGGAGGCTCTGTCCTTTTCAACTATCTGAGGTTCACCACTGGTAATGGCTATTGCTGTGTTGACCTTCATGATTGTCATTGGTCAGTCAGTGATGACGAACCATATGTCATCATCTTGAGCATTCAGATGTCCTTGCATCTGAATTCTCCAATCATCATATTCATCTTTCTTGAACGTCGGGATCTTGCTGAATGAAGCCATCGGTTCTTAGTATTCTCAAAATTGAGAAGACCTTGCTCTGATACCACTTGTTAGGATCGGAGTAGTGTTTAGAAGGGGGGTTGAATAAATACTAGACTCAATTTCGATTGTTCTTCTTACAACAGATTGTAAAGTACTGCAGTAGGTTCTCAATTGATAGCAAGTCAGCAGACACTAGTAATAGTGCGGAAGACATCTGCTAAACTTGTGAGATAAAGTAATTGAATGATAATATGCAGTAAATAAATGTCACATGATATGTTCTGGAAGTTTGAAGCACAACTCTTCTACATCTACTCTTCTTCCTTTGCAGGAACGTTACACTAGAAGACTTTGGCTTTCACTTTACAGCATACAACCTTCTTAGACACTCACACATCTTGGCCTAAACTCCTAGCAATACAACTCTCTCAGTTGCTTACAACGTGTTTTACACACTTACACAATATATAATCTCTTAAGCTTTAAGTGTTCTTAAGCATCAGACTCAGTAGGCTTTGATCTTCAGGATCGCAGTAAGGCTTCTTTGCTGCTCTTGCAAAACTTCAGAATATTTCAATGAGCGTGTTGAATGTTTTGCTTGAATTGAATGAAGTTGATTTTTGTCTTTTGAATCTTGATTGGATTGTTCATCACTTTCTTCATTCTTCACCTTGACGTATTTATACACACATCAGCTTCCTGATTTTCTTCCAAATTCTTTTTGTCTTCTTTCCAATTCCTTTAATCAATGGCTCTTTCAATCTGACACTTTTGGTAGCGCTGATATACTAGTGTGGCGCTCTGTTGTACCTTTGTCAGAGTGAGTTTGTACTTGTTTTGTTTTGTTGCACTATACGTTTGCTGACTTCTCCTTTACTGTATATCTGCTGGTTATAAGGTCAGCTGATGTCCTTTCCATCATCTGCTGGATAGTTACTAGTTACTTAGTCTGATGGACTGAAGTTGACTAATAACTTTTTAGACGTCTGCTGGTGCTCTTGTTCCAGTGGATGTTCACTCTATGCATCCGGTAGATGATAACTCTTGGTCTTTGGATCCAGTAGATCTTCTTTTATCCTTTCACCCCATATATAGCTCTTTACCCGGTAGATGGCTCTTCACGCGGTAGATAGCTCTTTACCCGGTAGATAACTCTTCACCAGGTAGATAGCTTTGTCTATTAGGATCCGATGGACCTTTGTAGAGTTAATCATTATTTACCCTATCAGTAGGCTTCGAGGCAGTGGACACTTCAAGCAGTAGATATTTGTGATCACCAAAACATAGAAATATTTTCCCAACATTTTGTTAAATGAGTGAACGACTGTTATTTGTTACAATTTGATATTAGGTTTGATATAGCTCGACAGAGCATGTTGAATACATTAGGAAACTCGTCACCACAAAACTAGCTGGATATTCATCATAACTAATAGGAGAATTATATGGATTACAAATGTGAACCGAAGTCTTGATAATTTTCTCCACTAATTCTTCATTATTCATCAATTGTTTGGTTTGGAATCTTGATTTCTTATTTCAGTTATTTAAATTATCACTCAACTATCATCGGCTAAATATAGTTTAATTGAATTTATTTGGTAATTACTAGTTAATCCTGTGGATCGACAACCCTTGTAAGGACCCCGCGCCCTTAACCCGTAATTAGTGTATTAACCCATGCATTTAGTGCATAAAATCTTATATTCAGGGGGAAACAACCACATGCTAACACAACATAATATACCAGCAATAAAATTTTTTGCATTAACCACTTAATGCACAAATCCCCCATACCATTCAACCACAATGTATGCATCTTATAATACACTAACATGCTCTCAATTCATTTTGCAATTCCTTAATTAATTGCATGCCACACATGAATGAAAAGAGAAAGGCCCTTGCCTTTTTATACAACCATATACACATATAATGGTGCTCACTGCGAGCATCGAATGAATGTGTGTATCTAATGTATAAAATGCCCTACTCAATACCGGCATCGGTACCTCGATCCTAGAAGTACCTCCAGTCCATAGCTCGATCTCATCTCCGGAGCTACCGTTGTATCTGTTCCACCTGCCCCAACAGAGACAGCCCCCACATGGGGTAAACATACCAATACCACCAATCCAATAATCGCAATATCACATTTCATAATTTACAGAATGTAAAGCGGTGAATTTAAAAGACACTCCCTGAATAGTGGCATCCTCATATGGATCCCCTGTGCTGTTCATGTTCTCAAAATAACCAAAACCATCAAATTCCCAAAAGCCAGTTAATCATTTCATTGATTAACTAATTCCGATCACTAATTGCTAATTTCCATAATCAATAAAATCCAATCATTTACAGATATCGCACGTATCTAAACAATGGTTCCACAGTCCCATTTCATCGCTTGATCAATAGCAGCGACATCCATAACTGATGTTCGCTCCATAGCGACAACATCTCAACCGTTGCTCGTTCCATAGCGGCACCATATAGTTCACAATACATATCCATTTATTGCAAATACAATATACCATGCATTCAACAATTGTAATAAGATATAAGATTATGCTCGTACATTATACGTACCTTATAATTTCGTAGTCCGAATCGAACATTGCCTTGGTCCCATGACCGGATGAATTATGTGCTAAACACAATTAATAATTCACAATTAATTACAAGCATGCAACCACGTGCCCAAGCATGTTCACAACCTCCAATTATATCGTCAATCCATGACGATTAACCATTTTAAAAGACCTCGGGTGAAGCATGCATCGAAAACTCAACACGAAATTATTCCCAAAAATCAGGCACTGGCGATTGATCGCTTCATCCCAGGCGATCGATCGCCTCTAAAAAATAGGCATGGGCGATCGATCGCTTCATTCCAAGCAATCGATCGCCTCTCAATGAAATTTGCTACTGCCTCCTTGTAGGTCTTCCTACCTTAACATCAATTAGTACGCATAATTGGACAGAACATGCATTTATAACCTCTTAAGGGTTCCGGTTGTAGCTTGAGCTAAGAAGATTACAGGCCAAAATAAAATTTCCAAAAGCTATTAATTTCCCAATAATGAATGTTAAAGTTATAGGTTTACACTACTCCTAGAGTAGAGACTATCAAAATCCTGCATCCTATATTCATCTTGTTCCTTTTAGCTCACCTCCTCAACCCGACCCTAAGCCCTTGGTCCAAAAGTGTACCTACAGGGATAACACATCGTGAGCACATACATATTTACTTAACATGATAGAAAAGACATACAGTTATGCATAGCATCTTAGTTAAGTAAATGTTATTGGTCGTTCTTCAACTTCTTTTGTTATCCCTGATTCTTATTCATGTATGAGGGCATCTTACCCCGTTGTATGGCATCTTACCATAACATAACCGTCGTGTGGCATCTTACCACAGGGCATCTTACCCCGTCATATGGCGTCTTGCCGTATCATAACATTGTGTGGCATCTTACCACATGGGCATCTTACCCGCTCACATACATTGGGTGGCATCTTACCACATGGGCGTCTTACCCAATCATAACATCAACATCATAAACGTCATCATAAACATCATCATTATAAACATCATCGTAAACATCATCATCGTAAACATCATCATAAACATCATCATCGTAAACATCATCATAATCATCATCATAAACATCGTCATCATAAACGTCATCATAAACATCATCATAAACATCGTCATCATAAACGTCATCATAAACATCATCATCGTAAACATCATTATAAACATCATTATTATAGGCATCATCATCAGAGGTAGGAGTATGGTTTACAGTCCGGTGCCCGTACGTTTCTTACGTACCTTTTCAAAAGGAGGAGGAGTCAACGACTTTATCTCCTTGATGGTGCCGGTACCTGGGATGGTTCTACAAGACCACATAATACCATATTAGATGCCTCAAAACCATCTCACATCATAAACTTAACAAAATAAAACATCATTATATTTTCAACGTTCTGCCTCTCTCGATCGATCGGCCCAAGGTATCGATCGATCGAGACACTGTGCACAAACAGTGCCTTAGCATCCTGCCTCGCTCGATCGATCGAACATTTTACCGATCGATCGAGGAGCTTCACCGATCGATCGAGAAATCCTTCGATCGATTGGCACCAAACTTTTGAAAACATGCATTAGACCTTCTGTCTCGCTCGATCGATCGGGACCAAATCTCGATCGATCGAGAGCTCTGAAAAAATCGGGATTTTCCCCAGATTTTGAGCACCTCTTTTCACACCATCTTTTCTACTTCATAACACATCTTTCATGCTGAAACAAACATGTGAAGAACTTCATAAAATATCCATGTAAGCTCTTAAATCAAGGTTTAACAAAACCTAACCTAACATGCATCATAACATCATCATAATCTTCATCCTCAACCAACTTTAACAGAAACAGAGTATGCTTATCTTTTCCAGATTTTCGAGCATAGTTTCATAACAAGAAGTCTATTACATAAAACATGTAACATGCTGCAAACAAACATGCTAGTAGTTACATAAAACTACCATGTAAGTATTCATACCAAGGTTTCACCCAAGCCTACACTTAGCATGCATTAAAACAACCCACCAAACCCAAGCTCAAACACAAACCCAGAAAAATAGAGTAAGGCTTACCCCTCTACTTTTGCTCCCCTAATCTTGCAAGGTTTTAGACAAGAAATCACAAGCTAATCCCCCTTCCTTTCTGCAGCTTACAGGGACGAAAATGAGAGGGAGAAAGAGATGGAGGGAAGGTGCATGCAAGAATGAGTGATGGCATGGGTTGGGGCAAGTGGGGGTATGGGCTTTGACAAGTGGGAAAAGGGGTGAGGTGACCGATTGGGGTGGTGTGGTTGGGGTGCCTTGTGGTGTTTAATTGTATCCCGGTATTTTGTACGATGTATTAAAATATCCTCACTCGATGTTTTCTAACTTCATTAATTAATACATCCTTTAAAACACCCAACATGCTCCCCACATCATATCATCATATCATAAATCGTGGCCCCCAATTTAAATACACCATAACCCTTAAACACATCATAATTCATCGAAGCATATAAATCATATTACATTTCGGGGGTATTACATTACTCCCCTACTTATAAGATTTCGTCCTCGAAATCCACATGCATCATCATATCGAAACTAAACATAAAAACATACCAGAGAATAGTTCCGGATAGTGCTGCACCATATGCCGTTCCGTCTCCCACGTAGCCTCCTCGACACCCCGACGATCCCACTGAACTTTGACCATTGGTATAACTTTACTTCGTAGTCTGCGATCCTCACGATCCAGAATTCTGACCGGTCGTTCAACGTAGGATACATCTCAATCCAACTACACTTCAGTAGGCTGTAAAACATGAGACGGATCTGGCTCATACGTTCTCAACATAGAAACATGGAAGACATCATGAATTCCAGATAAAGACGGCGGTAGAGCCAAACGGTTAGCCAATGTACCAATGCGCTGCAAAACCTCATACGGTCCAACATATCTCGGAGATAACTTTCCCCGCATACCAAAACGGACCACACCCCTAAAGGGTGAGATTTTCAAGAAAACCTTGTCTCCTTCTTGGAATTCTAGCGGCCGTCGCCGCTTATTGGCGTAGGCTGCTTGCCTATCTTGAGCCGCTTTCATCTTTAAGCATATCATGTTAATCTTTTCCTCCATGTCCTTAATCATATCCGGTCCTCCGACCGTTTTACTCGTCAAGTCCTCCCAATACAGCGGTGACCTACATCGTCGTCCGTAAAGAGCTTCAAAAGGGGCCATTTGAATGCTCGCCTGATAGCTGTTATTATAGGAGAACTCTACCAGTGGTATAGACTCTTGCCATGGAGTATCAAATTCCAAAACACATGCCCTCAGCATATCTTCGAGCGTCTGAATAGTATGCTCCGTTTGGCCGTCTGTCTGAGGGTGCTAAGCTGTACTCAATCTCACCTCGGTGCCCAAAGCTGTCTGGAGACCTTCCCAGAAATGAGAAGTAAACCTTGGGTCTCTGTCAGACACGATCGAGACTGGAACCCCATGCAACCTCACTACATCCCGTACATATAATTGGGCCATCTTTAGATACGTGAAAGTCATGTTGTAAGGGATGAAGTGAGCTACCTTCGTTAGCCTATCCACGATCACCCAGATAGCATCAAATCCAGAGGTCGACCTTGGCAAGTGGGTCACGAAGTCCATAGATATATGCTCCCACTTCCACTTAGGTACTTCCAAGCTCTTCAGCTCGCCACCAGGCCTCTGTCTTTCTGCCTTTACTTGCTGGCAGATCAAACATCTCTTGACAAAAGTGATCACATCACGCTTCATGCGTCTCCACCAGAATTGACCACTCAGGTCCTTATACATCTTTCTTCCTCCGGGGTGGATACTGAACCGGCTACTATGAGCTCGTTCTAAGATTCCTTTTCGCAATCCCGACGCATTTGGGACTACCCATCGGTTGTCCAGTCTTAAAGAATCATCTTCAGCCACTAAACTTTGTTGGCTGACCTCGAAGTACTATCGATGACCATCTCTGAACTTCATCATCTAACCTCTGGGCTTTCCTGATAGCCTCCAATACGTCTGGCTCGGCCAATAAGGTCGACACTCGCACCGGCGACGTGTCCACATCAAAGTCATAGCCCAGGTGGCAGTAAGAGGTCATCATCGCTGATAAACACATAGCGTCTTCAGCAGTACTCTTCACCTTCCTACTTAAGGCGTCTGCTATCAAATTTGCCTTACCCGGATGGTACTCAATCTCACAGTCACAATCCTTGAGCAAATCCATCCATCTTCTTTGACGCATATTCAGTTCAGCCTGAGTGAATAGAAATTTCAGGCTCTTATGGTCCGTGTAGATGGTAAACGTCGTACCATAAAGATAATGACGCCAAATCTTCAAGGCGAAAATGATGGCCGCTAGTTCCAGATCATGGACTGGGTATCTGGTCTCATGAGGCTTCAACTGCCTCGAAGCATAAGCCACCACGTGCTTTTCTTGTGTCAACACACAGCCCAAACCTTGCAATGATGCATCCGTGTACAAGGCAAACTTTTTATTCTCAGAAGGGATCACCAATACAGGCGCTGTAGTCAAACGACGCTTCAGTTCTTGAAAACTTTCCTCACAAGCTTCGGACCAAAAGAATGGGACTCCTTTCTGAGTCAGCTGTGTCAACGGCTTAGCGATCTTAGAAAATCCCTCGACAAAACGTCGGTAATAACCTGCTAAGCCAAGGAAACTCCGTATCTCGGGTACAGAAGTGGGTGCTGCCCACTCCATTACAGCTTCAATCTTCCTGGGATCCACAGATATCCCGCTGCTAGATATAACATGACCCAAGAACACGACACTGCTCAGCCAGAACTCACACTTGCTGAGCTTTGCATACAACTGATGATCCCTAAGGATTTGAAGTACTGTCCTCAAGTGCCGTACATGATCCTCTTCGGTCCGGGAGTAGATGAGTATATCGTCAATGAAAACTATGACGAATTGATCCAAATACTGTTGGAACACCCTGTTCATCAAACTCATGAAAACAGCCGGGGCATTTGTCACCCCAAAAGGCATGACTAGGAATTCATAGTGTCCATACCTAGTCCTGAAGGCTGTCTTCTGGACATCATCTTCCTTCACTTGAATCTGATGGTACCCTGACCTCAGATCGATCTTACTGTAGAGTCTCGTACCCTGCAATTGATCAAACAAGTCATCGATCCTCGGAAGTGGGTACTTATTCTTCACTGTAGCTTTGTTCAGTTGTCTGTAATCGATGCACAAACGCATCGAACCATCTTTCTCTTCACAAATAAAACGGGTGCTCCTCAGGGTGATACGCTAGGGCGTATATAGCCTTTATCAAGGAGCTCTTGCAACTGAATCTTTAATTCCCTTAGCTCCGCTGGTGCCATCCTATAAGGGGCACGAGAAATGGCAGACGTCCCCGGTAATAATTCAATCCCAAACTCGACCTCTCTCGTCGGTGGGAATCCGGGAATCTCCTCCGGAAAGACACCAGGGAACTCCGCCACTACGGGCACATCCTCAACTTTTACTTCTTCTTTCTTTTCTGTAACATCAATGGCATATATGAGATATCCCGAATGGCCGCGTTCCAACAACTGCGCCATCTTGACAGCAGATATCAACGGGATCTTAGAGCGAGAACCATCCCCATAGAACGTCCATGGAACTCCCATATCAGATTTGAACCGTACAGTCCTCTGCCTGCAGTTCACAACTGCCTGATACCTGTTCAGAACATCAATGCCCAGAATGCAGTCAAAATATGACATTCCCAGAACAATCAAATCTGACCTTAGTTCTTTATCCTCAAAATAAATGAGGCCATCGTAGACGATCCGATCGGTAATCATACTTCTTCCAGCGGGGGTCGAGACTATAAGAGGCGTGGGCGACGGAGAAGTGCATACGTGGTGCCTTTCCACAAAACTTGTCGACACAAAAGAGTGTGACGCACCTGTGTCGATCAATATAAAAGCAGGGTGCGTAAATAAAAGACACGTACCCGCTATAACCTCCTCCGGAGCCGCTGAAGCCTGCTCCCTCGTCAATGCATAGACTTGTCCTTGAGGTGGCCCCATAGGCTGACCTCCATACTGTCGCGGCAAAATTGGTGGTCTGTGCTGTGCTGTCCTATCCGCAGGCCTCCCCGCAGGACCTTGTTGACTTCCCCTGTTGGGACACTGTCTAGCAAAGTGGCCCTTGTCGCCACAAACATAGCATCCTATACAATCTTTCGTCAGATGTGGTTGCCCACAAAGAGTGCATTGGACCTTCCCGGATCTGTCTCCCTGAGACTGCCCCCTTCCAGATGGGGCATCACTCCTTCGGTTTCCTTTCCATCTATTGTCAGACCTCTTACCACTGAACCTGGACGCCGATGTGTTTCCTCTTGATTTGAACTGTTCACCCCTTGGCTTCAAATTATTAGGAGTGTATTTCTGAGGGGGTGCTGGCGGTGGTACAACATCAGGGTATGCACCCACTCCCAGTTCGGCTAGCTCAGCCCGTGAGAGTGCATCGTCAAAGCAAGTAGGGCCATAAGTAATCACCCTATCGTACAGTTCCGGCCTCAAGCCCTTCATGAAGTTCCTCATCTTTGCTTGAGTGCTCGTGGCGATGTGAGGCACATATCTGAGTAAGGAGCAAAACTGAAGAGCATAATCTGACACTGACATATTACCTTGCTTGAGGTGAGTGAATTCATCTTCCTTAGCCTGTCGTGCAGCAGCCGAGAAATAACGATTCAGAAAGCGAGTTCGAAACATTTTCCAATTAACTTCATGACCTTGAGCCTCTTGCTCTACCACGGTGGTCTTCCACCACATTAGCGCCTTCTTGGCCAATTGGAACTCTGCTAGCCGTATCCATGCTGTCTTCGCACATGGGGCTGCCACAAAGATCTGCTCTATTCTTTCTAACCATTCCTCAGCTCGTTCCCCAGTTTCGATTCCTTCAAAGGTTGGGGGTCGGTAAGCAAGAAACTGAGTTAAGCTTAGCTCCCCTGGCAACAACTGTTGTTCGGACGGTTCATCATCAAAAGATGGCGGGGGTAGGGGATTCGTACGCCCCTCACTTGCACTGACGCTCACTGCGTCACCTACCTCCACGTTTGCTGCCATACTGCAACACAAGGGTTAACAACAAGATCCAAAAGCAGTTCACATATACATCGTTAGAAAAGCATAACATGTTAGCATAACAATCATATACTTCATATGTAGCTTATGCGCAAAACATGTTTAAAAGTAAGCACCTAGCCGACTTATTGCTAAGGCTACCCTTCACTCATTCCCGGGTTATCTAACCACTGCTCTGATACCACTAATGTAGGGTCTTCCTACCTTAACATCAATTAGTACACATAATTGGACAGAACATGCATTTATAACCTCTTAAGGGTTCCGATTGTAGCTTGAGCTAAGAAGATTACAGGCCAAAATAAAATTTCCAAAAGCTATTAATTACATTCCCAATAATGAATGTTAAAGTTATAGGTTTACACTACTCCTAGAGTAGAGACTATCAAAATCCTGCATCCTATATTCATCTTGTTCCTTTTAGCTCATCTCCTCAACCCGACCCTAAGCCCTTGGTCCAAAAGTGTACCTACAGGGATAACACATCGTGAGCACATACATATTTACTTAACATGATAGAAAAGACATACAGTAATGCATAGCATCTTAGTTAAGTAAATGTTATTGGTCGTTCTTCAACTTCTTTTGTTATCCCTGATTCTTATTCATGTATGAGGGCATCTTACCCCGTTGTATGGCATCTTACCATAACATAACCGTCGTGTGACATCTTACCACAGGGCATCTTACCCCGTCATATGGCGTCTTGCCGTATCATAACATTGTGTGGCATCTTACCACATGGGCATCTTACCCGCTCACATACATTGGGTGGCATCTTACCACATGGGCGTCTTACCCAATCATAACATCAACATCATAAACGTCATCATAAACATCATCATTATAAACATCATCGTAAACATCATCATCGTAAACATCATCATAAACATCATCATCGTAAACATCATCATAATCATCATCATAAACATCGTCATCATAAACGTCATCATAAACATCATCATAAACATCGTCATCATAAACGTCATCATAAACATCATCATCGTAAACATCATTATAAACATCATTATTATAGGCATCATCATCAGAGGTAGGAGTATGGTTTACCGTCCGGTGCCCGTACGTTTCTTACGTACCTTTTCAAAAGGAGGAGGAGTCAACAGACTTTATCTCCTTGATGGTGCCGGTACCTGGGATGGTTCTACAAGACCACATAATACCATATTAGATGCCTCAAAACCATCTCACATCATAAACTTAACAAAATAAAACATCATTATATTTTCAACGTTCTGCCTCTCTCGATCGATCGGCCCAAGGTCTCGATCGATCGAGACAACTGTGCACAAACAGTGCCTTAGCATCCTGCCTCGCTCGATCGATCGAACATTTTACCGATCGATCGAGGAGCTTCACCGATCGATCGAGAAATCCTTCGATCGATCGGCACCAAAATTTTGAAAACATGCATTAGACCTTCTGTCTCGCTCGATCGATCGGGACCAAATCTCGATCGATCGAGAGCTCTGAAAAAATCGGGATTTTCCCCAGATTTTTGAGCACCTCTTTTCACACCATCTTTTCTACTTCATAACACATCTTTCATGCTGAAACAAACATGTGAAGAACTTCATAAAATATCCATGTAAGCTCTTAAATCAAGGTTTAACAAAACCTAAGCTAACATGCATCATAACATCATCATAATCTTCATCCTCAACCAACTTTAACAGAAACAGAGTATGCTTATCTTTTCCAGATTTTCGAGCACATAGTTTCATAACAAGAAGTCTATTACATAAAACATGTAACATGCTGCAAACAAACATGCTAGTAGTTACATAAAACTACCATGTAAGTATTCATACCAAGGTTTCACCCAAGCCTACACTTAGCATGCATTAAAACAACCCACCAAACCCAAGCTCAAACAAAAACCCAGAAAAACAGAGTAAGGCTTACCCCTCTACTTTTGCTCCCCTAATCTTGCAAGGTTTTAGACAAGAAATCACAAGCTAATCCCCCTTCCTTTCTGCAGCTTACAGGGACGAAAATGAGAGGGAGAAAGAGATGGAGGGAAGGTGAATGCAAGAATGAGTGATGGCATGGGTTGGGGCAAGTGGGGGTATGGGCTTTGACAAGTGGGAAAAGGGGTGAGGTGACCGATTGGGGTGGTGTGGTTGGGGTGCCTTGTGGTGTTTAATTGTATCCCGGTATTTTGTACGATGTATTAAAATATCCTCACTCGATGTTTTCTAACTTCATTAATTAATACATCCTTTAAAACACCCAACATGCTCTCCACATCATATCATCATATCATAAATCGTGGCCCCCAATTTAAATACACCATAACCCTTAAACACATCATAATTCATCGAAGCATATAATCATATTACATTTCGGGGGTATTACACTCCTGGCGATCGATCACTTCCATTGAGGCGGTCGATCGCTTCCCTGTTCATCGTCCTCAAAATTTTACAAACGACGCGGCGATCGATCTCCCCGCCCTAGGGATTGATCGCCTCGACCTGTTCTAGCCAAAAATGGCATTTTTCATGTAAAAAACTTCAAACACCACATACACCATTATTCCTCAACATAAACATCATAAATCTTCCTTAAACATACCAACCCAAAAAATCTTTAAAATCCAAAAACTTAAACCAACTCAAACAACAACCGAATACCACAATACTACAATCAAATCGAAGATAAATGTGAGGAAAAGAACAATACCTAATTATCTTCGAGAAATCTGGCTCCCAAGTCGAGCCTCCATCGATTTTGTTTCAAGGAGAAAAGGGGAAGGGTTGGGGAATTTGGTTGGCGTGAGAGAGAGGAGAGAGAGGAGAGAAACAAATGAAATCCTTGAACACCGAGTCCACTTGGTTTATATAGTATCAAGGCTCAAAAACCCCGAGTCCCCCACAAATACATCATGACTCATTAAAAATCATCCGTGTTCAATAATTACCTCTCAATCTCAATTTTCATTACGAGCCCCAACACAAAGCACCCCAGACCCCAGATCCCACCAAAAACCTAATTCCAAGGTTTAACTTCACGATGAATATACAATCGCATCCCTTGGATCCAACGACCCCAAACACCGGATTTAGAATCCTCGGGAGTCCCAATACCGCAATTATTTCATAATTGCCACAATTCAAATCCATTAAGGATCATTACCACACCGAGATTTACACCAATAATTCCCGGGCATCTACCCTTTCTTTATCACTATATTAAAACTTGACAACTGTACACTTACGGATTTAAACTGTTCAATATTTGAATTGATAAAATTTTGCATTAAAGAAAAGTACGCTCTAGTTTTTGGCGCGGTTGTCGGGGACTAATTTTTGTAATATCATACAAAATTAGTTGACTGTAGTTGAACCAATTATTTTATTCTTATTATTATTTCTTTCTGATACGCTCTTTCTGCAGGCTGTTATTCCTTTTGTTTATGCTAAAGAGTAACAAGCCACTCCTTGAGCCTTTTGATCATGAGATTTAAAGAACTTTTCATACGAGATTAAGAGAAGCTCAAGCACATATGGTAGAACATGCGGATGTCGAACCAACATGAATTGATAATGAATCCAAACTTAGTACTAAGTTAGAATGATCTTAGCTTTATTTAGACAATCAAATAAGAGAGTGATATTATTATTAATTAAACTAATGACTTTTAACTACGATTGATATAGAAACATAATGAGAGATAGATCTAGGAGTTCGATTTCACTTACTCATCCACTACGTTAACCATTCATCAATCTCAATATTATGGAATTTTTTAATTTATTAACCACGAATCCTATAATATTCTATTGCATCTCCCTAGTGTTAAATAGATTTAACCATCTCATAATCATATTGATGTGTCCACCTAAGATAAATCATCAAATAATTCAATAGTGCTAGATTCGTTCTAAGGCTTTGATGGAGTTATACGTCTTTTCCTACGGTCCTATTCAAAACCTCATCTACGGAGTGATAGATTCTAAATAAATATGACGATTCAACTAGTTGTCAGTTAAGAAACGCATTCAAATCAGGAATCACAAATAAACCATATGAAAATCCAAATAAATTGATCAAATCATTCAAATTGTAGTTTCAAAAGCAAGCTGCATCGTTCTCCTAGAAAATAGAAATAGTTCATGATTGAATGATGAAAATAACAAATCTTGTTCTTAATCATCATGAAAAATATAAATAAAGAGAGATAAGATGCTATTTCGGAAGCAATTCTCCGTCACCCTCCTTCGTCTTGTGCTCGATCTCTCGGCCTCCAAAGGTGGTAGACGTCTCTCTCTGATGTGCTTGTTAAAGTGATCCTTGTTGCCTTTTTATAGTATGGATTTCATAAAAATTACGTGGGCATGAAACACAAAGGCACCTACAACGCATAAATCATGCACATATGGTGCCTACCTAAAATTATGGAAGTCAAACTTTTCTCATCACTCAGGCGCTTGTAGCACATAAAATCATGCGCCTATGCACCCCTGTTACTGCCTGGAACACAACTTTTCTTCGCATCACGCACTTATCACGCATAAAATCATGTGCCAAGGGCGCCTGTGCATTTTCTCCAAATTTTCAATTCTTCTTCGCCTTCGTTCTTTTACTCCATTAAAAGCCCATTCATCATCTTCTTATGTCTTTCTAGCATCAAAAACCCATTTCTTACTGAATTCTTGCATGACACAAGAACCACAACAAAACATGTAGTCCTGAATGATAACTGGCAGAAATCCTCATACGAAGTGTAGATTATCTACGTGCAAAATTGCACTTATCGGGATGTAGTGAGTGTAGGGCCCAATCTCCTAATCATGTCATTAGTGCGATTAGATCATTCTTTATATATACATTTACAAACATTAGGAAATTCTCATTTTCCATGCTTCATAATTATGGCTTAACGTTTATAAAATTTTCATTAAAATCCTTCTTAATATTTAATCTCCAACTCAACTCGACTAGTATGTGTACACACTTTACAATGCACCAGTCATATTCTCAATTCATTATGCAATCTTACTCTCAAATAAATTGCACGCAAAGACCAAATGTCAAGATAAATCCCAAGACATTTATACATGTCATATACAGACATCGAGTGCTCACAGACGAGCCACGAATAATGAATACCCATCTAATTGCATAAATAATGTATACCATTTACCCAATCTCATGCTACGCTTCCAAAAGCAGTATCATCCATCCCATCTCAAGCTTGCCACTCAAAATAACTTCGTATCTGTTATACATGTTTCAACAGAAACAGCCCTACACGGGTGAGCACACCAATACCATGACTCACATAAGTATTAACAAAATATACGATGCAAAATTAATAAAATAATTAATACTGTATCACAAAGAGATACAACATGCATGTTGAATACCTCAAATTGTTCCTGTTTCACAATACTACGATCTTTCACAATTATAAAAATCCATACCAACCATTATACTATAGTTTCATTACCACTTTAATTCATTACTTTCACAACATGTATTTTTATTGTCATTTAAGACCCGTATCATGTGGTTCACCATAATATAATACCGTAAAGTAAAGAGATACCCCCTGAGTGTACCACTGATGTGACTAGAAATAGACACATCTATTGCGTTTAATTGCCTACGATTTGGTATGTTTTGATGGCTAAATTGATATATATGTTACCTAATTGTATATTTGTGTGAATGTAAGTGGAATCGAATAAATTGACCTAACAAGGGCGAATAAGGATCATGAAATGCATTGAAGTTGACAAGGGATCAAAGTAGACCAAGAAAAATGCATAAAAGTTGACTGTGACCCGCGATCAAATACCCCGAACGGCAGAAATTTACGTACCAAAAACTTGACTCAGCGATCGATCGACGAGATTGGACGATCGATCGCCAGCCTTAAATTTTTGAAAAAATTAGTCAGCGATCGATCGGTGGCTTGTACCGATCGATCGCCAGAAGAATCCTCAAAATCTTGGAAACTCGATTTTTACATCTTTGGATAGATTTTTACCTACCTTATCACTCTCCTACCCTATATACACGATTTTGTGACCTCAAATCAAGGGATTCATCATATTTTTAGAGTTAAACAATTCTCACTTTCGGGAAGAAGGATTTGAAGATTTCAAGAGAGCGAAGACGGAAGTGACGAGCCAGAATCGTGCTACTCCTTAGTAACTCTTTCTCTAGCTTTTATTTAATGCTTTCTACATTAGATTTTATTGTTTTTGATTTAGTCATGAGTGGCTAAACAATTTTGATTCTTGGTTGAAGGAAGATAAAATCTTGGAATTTAAGTTTTTTCATGTGATTCATGTTTTTTTATTGATTTTTTATTGAGTATCAAGTGTTTTTCTATGATTTGTTGCAATGATTGTTGTGTTTTGATTATAAGATTGGCCATCGGATGATTTTTACACACAATCTAGTGCTTGGCCTTTGAAGCAACTAAGATTAATGATTGCCTGTTGTTTGTGTTGTTAAAATCATAGGGAAAACGCTTGACTAGATTAAATATAGAATCATGGATTATGTTTTCTAAGTTTCATCATTCTTAGTAGTTTTGAAAGCTATTGCTAATATTAATCTTAACAGCTGTCGTTTAGATTGATTTAACTATACGGGTTAACTTAAAACGCTTGTGTTATTTTAACTAGACATAAGGTAAGATACGAGTTGAATCTCTAATGGTGAATATTCAATTAAAAATTAAATCTTTTGTGATAATCGATGCTGAAAACCAATAATCATTTTTCTCATAATTTATTCACCTTAGTTTAATCTTGCTAATTAGTTTAATTCATAGATATTTTTTAGTAGTAGTTTAATTAATTCCAAAACCCCGCCTTTTTACTATTTGTTTGCATAATTAACACAAAAATACATCCTTCGTCATGGGATTTATCCCTACTCACACTACTGCATTCATTATTGTTATTAACTTGAGAATGGTTAATTTGGGCGTACGCGATAAGCGCTAGCCGTTGTCGGGGAAGGCATTGTTTATTTAATTTTTATTTTTTTTACTATCCCGCACTGCTACTTTGGTTTGTTAATGAGTACAAGTGCGTCTAATCACGATTCAATACGACCCTGAGAGAGGACATTACATAGGAGGACAAGAGAAGCTAGGAGATTTGAAGAAGAAGAAGAGAGGAACACGATGGCTGGGAATCAAAGTTTGAAACAATTGATGAATCCTACATTGGATCAACAACCTCTCTGCATCACTTTCTCCTCTTGCAAATAATGTAAATTTTGAGCTTAAATCTGGTTTAATCCACTTATTACCTTCATTTCATGGTCTTGCACGTGAGAACCCTCACAAGCATTTAATGGAATTTCAAGTGGTGTGTACTACTATGAAGCCAACCGGCGTAACCGAGGAGCAAATTAAACTGTGAGCCTTGCCAAAAAGGATGCTGCTAAAGATTGGCTCTTCTACCTACCCTCTGGATATATCACCACGTGGACTGATTTGCAAAGAGTATTATTAGAAAAGTACTTTCCTGCTTTGAGGGCGACAAACGTAAGGAAGGAAATTTATGGGGTAAAACAATATCATGAGGAGTCACTGCACCAGTACTGTGAGAGTTTCAAGAAGTTGTGTGAAAGCTGCCCACAACACCAGATAAGTGAACACCTTCTTATTCAATATTTCTATGAATGTTTGCTTTCTACTGACACGAATCTAGTGAGTGCGGCGAGCGGATGAGATTTTATTGATAAGACACCAGAGGAGGCAAGGAACTTGATAGCAAACATGTCTGCCAACTCCCAACAATTTGGACATGCTAGACATGGACAAATGCCAAGACAAGAGGTAAACATATCTAACCTTGAACAACAACTGATTGACTTAACCTCTCTTGTGCGTCATCTTGCAGGTGGTAATGTGATGAAGATGAAGACATGTGGAATTTGTCTAGCCACGTGCCATCCTACTGATGCATATCCCGCACTTCAAGAGACATCCACTGAGCACGAAAACGCAGCAGGTGGATTTTCGGGACAGCCTCAAAGGATCTATGACCAACCACCAAGCAACTACAATCAAGGTTGGAGGGAGTAGCCAAACCAGAGCTATGGGAATCAACCGATGCACCACCCTCCACCCTACAGACCGCCATTTCAAAGGCATGAATAACCTCCAATGCATGCCACTTGCGAAAGCTTCTAAAATATTATTCATGTTATGGCTGAAATTAATGTGAAATTTCAACAAGAGACGAGGGTGAGCATTCAAAGCATAACTACTCAAGTGGGACAACTTGCCACCAACCTCAACCGTTTGGTGGCTCAAGGGTCACATAAATTACCCTGGTAGCCAGTGGTGAACCCTAGGGAAAATGTGAGCATCATCACATTGAATAGGAGTGAAGATGAAGCTGGGGAGAAGGTGGTACTGACACCACCCAAGAACGAAGATGTGAAAGAAGAAAAGGACACCAAGAAGGATAACGAGTAGCTTATGCAAGATGAGAAGATACGAGGTAAGTTCCCTCCACTTCATGAATATAAAATTGAAACCCCATTCCCCTTGCATTGAATGTGAATTGGAAAGATAAGGGCATCAAGGGGCTCTATGAAACATTTCGGAGGTGCAAGGAAAACGCTCCACACTATGTGATGCTATAAAGAAGGTACCTCGATATGCTAAATTCTTGAAGGAAGTATGGAAAGCGGAAAGGAGCAAAAAACTCAAAGGGTGCCCCAAGATTGAGCTGGGTGAGAATGTGTCTGCTGTCATCCAAAGAAGCATCCCCACAAAATGTAAGGACTCTGGTATGTTTTGTATCCCCTGTGTGATTGGAAACACTAAGATTGATAAAGAAATGCTTGACTTAGGAACTTCTATTAATGTTATGACGTACTCAATCTACACACAATTGAAACCTGGACTTTTGAAACGAAATTCTACTGTGATACAATTAGCCGATAGGTCCACAGTCCATCTTAGGGGATAGTAGAGGACATACTTGTATAAGTAGAGAATTTGGTTTTTCCCGCTAATTTCTATGTCCTAGACGTGGAAAATGGCGATCGATCTAGCCCCATCTTATTAGGGAGACCATCTTGAAAACCTCTAAATCTGTGATAGATGTGAATAGATGTTTTCTAACAATGGAGTTTGATGGTGAGATTGCAAAATTCAATATCAATGAACCCATTGAACACATGAAAAATCTAGTTGTGCTATGAATATCAATGATGAACTTGATTTTGAATTTGAATTTGATGATTTGTTTGAGATGGGAAAGGCTACTGAAGGCCTTGTGGACAAAGGAGATAAGAGCGACACCGCATAACCCACCTTGATCCATGGACTGGCATCGGGCCATCGACGTTAAACAGAGGTGCTGCTTGGGAGACAACAACACAAGGGGAGTTAGTTTTCTTTTTCTTTTTTACTTTTATTGCTTTATTAGTTTCTAATTTCTCTTTAATTACAATTTTGACTTACATTGGGGACAATGTAAGATTTAAGTATGGGGTAGGGATTAGTAGTGTGTTATTGCTTTCTTATTTTGCAAAAAATACAAATAAATTGAAAACTTTGAAATATTTTGAGCTCATAGTTAGTGATGAACTTAGACTTTTAAATCATTAGCCCATGATGAAACCTAATTGATGACATGCATATTTTTGAGCATAGGTGAATTGTTAACCTTGGAACACTTTGAACTCTAATGCAAATTATACTTTGACTTAGTATACATTGAGCACGATATTGTCATGACTTGTGAAGTGTGCATAGCATAGTGAAGATTGTGTGAATTTGTTGATAGTTTAGGAAATCTCTGATATATACTAGAACTTAACTACATGAAAGTGATATAGGCCATCTTTGATGCTTTTGAGCATTTCAAGCCTATCATGTAAACAAAATCATCACTAGTATCCCTTTTGAGCTTTAATGTAAAAGAATGGTTGTATGCTAAGCATACAAACAACCACCATTCAACATTCTTTGACTAGCTTATCATCCTTCCCTAATGAGCCTAAATATGAATTTTTATCCAAACATTTGAAGGGAGTATGACGTGTTTCATTCACATGCACATATGTACTATCATGATTCATATGTTTTGAGAGCTTTCTTGTCAAAATAATGAGATGCATGAAAGAAAATGGATACCTTGAGAAAATTACTAAAAATATGACTCCAAGGGGAGCCAAGGCACAAAAGAAAAAAAAAATTGAAATAAACCTTGTAAAAATGAACAAGGTTTGAAAAAAATCATGCAAGAAGAGAAGCTTATATTGTGCATATCACCATACTCTCTTGTTTGATGTATCTGTATCCTTTCTTTCATAAGCCAATATCTAGGCCAAGCTACAAGCTAATAAAGACCTATTTGATTTATGTTTGCAAGTGACTAAGATAGTGGAGAAGACTGTAATACTTGTGTTAGAGTACTTATGGGTTTACATTTATTGGATCTATAAGTTATACATGACACTTGTTTATGACCACACACACATGTTCGCTGCTTTGTTGAGTATGAGATTTCTAGGGATTGAACTTGTTCAACTGTTAATTTTTCACCACTTTTCATTAATATGCATGTTTAAAATTGTTGAGGCATTAAAGTGAGGACAAGTTAGTTTGTTATGATGCTGTGAGCCAACAAAAAGATTGTATTTTGTCTGATTTACTCGAGGTCGAGCAAAGAATAAGTATGATGGAGTTTGATGTGTGGTTATCGTTTACGCCCAAATTAACCCCACTCAATCCTCAAGATTGATAACAATAATATAGTAGTGTGAGTAGGGATCGATCCCACGAGGAGATGCGAATTCTTGTGTTAATGGAAGTCAAGAACAAAACAATTAAAATAAAAAGATAGGGTTGTAAGTGAATTATACTAATTAAAATTAAAATAAAGATTAAACTAATGAAAACGATTCTTGGTATCCGTCGACTCTACCTTGGAAATTATCATCTGTTTCATAGATTCACAAAAGACTCAATTTTATTTGAATATTCATCAATTGAAAATGTAATTCCTCCCTCACCTAATTCATAGTCAATAAGCGTTCTAATTTAACTTTCATCAATCAATCATTCTTTTTATGCGTAAACAAGATTAAAATCATGACACCATTCAAAACTAGTGAGCGATGAATCAAAATAACATAAACACAAGCGGTTTATATAAATTTAGTCAATGGTTTTCCCTAAGAATTTAACAACACCAACAACAGGCAATTATCAATCTTAGTCGCTTCTTCAATTAGATTACTCACAATCTCTTATTTGATATCCAATTAGAAATAGATTATATGCAAGTCATTAGGTTGTCAATCCAATGAACAAATACAAATCATATCAATAAAATCAGAAAAAACAATGATATTCAATAAAATCGATAAACAAAAGTGTAGGAATCTCCCCAAGATAAATAAATCCAAGGTATTAGTCTTCCTCAACCAAGAAGTAAAACTAGCTAATTATAATTAAACCAAAACAATAAATAAAAGAAAGGAAAGAAAACTAATCCGATCTCCACTCCACGGAGGTTGTCACTTGATCGCTATTATTTTAACAGTGTAGCGATTTATTACCGCAAGTGCATGGTGTCAACTTTTAGTATAATGATATGAAAAGTATGAGTTTCGAACCCACGAGGACTAGGAAATAATTACCAAACTGAATTAATTTAACTATATTTAGCCTACGAAAATTAGTTATGATTACTTAACTAAATAGACGAATTAACTCAATAATTAACCCAACACACAAGAACGAATAAGATTAGAATCAATAGAGGCAATTATCAAGACTTTCGGTTCACCCATGCAATCCCCACAATTTTCCTATTAGTTAAGAATTAAGGTGACGAGTTTTCCTAATGCACTTGTTATACCTTGGTCCGGGTACAACAAGTCTAATACTAAGATGCAACAAGGCAATGATCATGCGTTTATTTAACACTCAATATTGTATGTCGATTTATGAAAACTTCTAGCCTTTGATTTTGGTAAATCTATTGCTATCACACATGTATTTGAGTTTATCTTTCGATCTTAGTCTGAAATCCACGGTTTAAATTACTATATCGTATCGCAATCTCCTATTGTCAATTCAATCGCAATAAATAATCAATCAAGGATGATTAATCCATTGAAAGCATGAACAACAATAAATTAAACTCAAAGAATTGTAAGAATCAATCAAAACTTAATTAAAATTGTGGGTTCAAAACATGGGATCCCCTAAGTCTTGACAACAAAACTTAGCCAAATATCTCCATCAGATAACAATGCATAAACTTGTTTTGCAACATTCTAAACATCAAAATCAAATGGAAAATATAGAACTAGAGTTAGAGATACAGAAATAATGAGAGGCGTTGACTCTTTGCGTTGCTCCGTCGTCCCGTCTCTTCCGATGCGTCTTGTTAGTTCCGGATCTTATCGATGAGATTTTAAAGATGACAAAACATATCAGACCGGATCGAGTGAAATCAGACTGACCAGAACGATCGCCCAAAACAGATCAAGCTGATAAGATGACAAAGCATATCAGACCGGATCGAGGGTAATCAGACTGACCAGATCGATAGCTCAAAACAGAACAAGCTGATAAGGCATATTATATATCAGACCGGATCGATGGATTTCAGACTGACTAGATCGATGTTTCAGATCGATCTCAATCTTTATCAGATCAGAGCAGTCAAGGATACATAAAGAATGGCTCCTCAGTCCGAATCATTAACGGCTATTTATTATAGCATTTAATGTTGTAATTAATGCTACAAAGGACCAAAGAATGAAGATTTCCATAAAAGGTAAGAAGACAAAGAGTAGCTTACCTGACAGTCGCCGAAAGTATGAACCAGAACGGCAAGTATCCTGAAGAAGAAGACTGAAGCCTACTCAGAGTTTAAGAAGAGTCAAAGTTGCACATTAAGGGAAATAATGTCATTGGTACCTTCAACTATAAAAGGATGCAACAAAAGGAACTTACTAACTCTCGCTGATCAATTGAAAGACGCACAAGAAAGCAAAAACAGCCCAAGCTTACAAGCTCAGAAGCTCTCGAGCTGAAATCATTCTTAAGCACGTTTACTTTGTAACATTTGATCATTTAGGATCACTGTGCGCATCTTGTATTTTCTGTGTTGAAAAATAGAAGTGAGAAACTTATTGTAACTGTCAGACAAAGTGTGTCTGAGCAGATCGAGTGACTAGGAGTTTCAGATTGGTAGTGAGGTAAATCCAGTCTGAATCGGGTTTGTACAACAGGATTGTATAAATCAAAGTCTTCTAGTATAAACCTTCCTTAATTGGAAGAAGGGGAGACGTAGAAGGATTACACCACCTTCGAACTTCCAGAAACATATCCTGTGTATCTTATTTCTGCACTTGTTCTTTCATACTAGCCATCGAGCCGTTCTTACATATACAAGAACAGACCGTTCCGCACTTATACTTTCAGTGGTCTGTTCTGTACAAGAATTGATTAAGAAACAGATTTCTTTCACTAATCCGAAAGAAATCACAAAGGATTATATTTTAGAAGGAGTGTTCATTCACCCCCCTATAAACACTCCGGACCGATCCTAACACGTCTCCTTTCCAATGGTTTGATGGTGTATGGATGGTTGGTAGAGGATGAAGGTGATGGTGACTGAGTGTTGTAGGTTAATTCTGAGCCAAAAGTCCCCTATTTTCGTGCAAGACATGCTATATATAGTGGTGGAGAGTTTTGCAAAGTTTGCACACAAAATAACCAAGAAAGAAACAAAATCTTGATAATTTTAGGTCTGGCAATCGATCGATGAGAAACGGCGATCGATCGCCACATGTTTCTGCCTTTTTATTTAAAAATTCTAAATCCGCGATCGATCGGTAGGAACTGGCGATCGATCGCCAATTGTTTCTGGATGGCCGCAATCGATCAATAGGAACTGGCGATCGATCGCCATGCTTAAAATTCAACAATTTGTGATTTCGTCCCTCCTTTTCCTTGTTTGCTCGGTTTGGTCCTTTTTCACATCTATAACTTATTTCCTCCACTTTTATGCATTTGAACCTCGATTCCTGAAATATACAAATATATTCCAAAACGCGTAATATTTTCCAGGAATCACTACAAAAACGCCCCTAATCTTATATCATTTTAAGTGTAAAAATCACACTTATCATCACTCCCGTCTTCGCTTCGATCTTCGTAGCTGTCTTCAACAAAATTGAAAGAAAAATTATAAACTAGACATAAACTAATCTACCCTAACTATCTAGATAGTTTTTATGGTCTGATTGTCGTGTGTTATATGTAGGGAAGCAAGTAGGTGGGATATAATCTCCAAAAGATGGTAAAAAACCTGCTTTCCTTATTGTTCACAGACCCTGCTGGCGATCAATCGGTAAGGGCTGGCGATCGATCGTCAGCCTTTATTTTCTAGCCAGAAACTTCTCGCGATCGATCGCGGATATGTGCCGATCGATCGGTGACTTTCAACACATTGTGGCGATCGATCGTGACTTTTGCCGATCGTTTGCTGATATATTCTGTTTTCAGGGTCTTCTACAGTGTGTTTCGGAGATCGATCGTGGATAAATGCCAATCGATCGCCGAGTCTTTATCTTTGTTGACTCTTTTCATGCACTTTTTTGGTCTATTTTGATCCTTGTCAACTCCAATGCATTCCTTGATCCTTATTCCCCCTTGTTATCTTGATTTCTTTGATTCCACCTATATTTACACAAATATACGATTAGGTAGTATATCAATTCATCCATCAAAATATATCAAATCGTAGATAATTAAACACAATATATGTGTCTATTTCTAGTCACGTCAAACTCCCCCATACTTATTCTTTACTCGACCTCGAGTAAATCAGACAAAACTAAAATCATTTTATTGGCTCATAGGCTCATAACAAACTAACTTATCCTCACTTTAATGCCTCAACAATTTTAAACATGCATAGTAATGAAAGGCGGTGAACAGTGGAACAAGTTCAATCCCTATACATCTCATACTCAACAGTGCAACGAACGTGCGTGTGTGGTCATAAACAAGTGTCATGCACAAATTATAGATCCAATAATTTGTGCTCACTTGCACACTCATCTCCACTATCTTAGCTACTTGCAAACATAAATTCAAGTAGGTCTTTATTAGCTTGTAGCTTGGCCTAGGTATTGGCTATGAAAGAAAGGATAAGATGAATCAAACAAGAGAGTATAATGAATGCACACTAAAGAGCTTCTCTTCTGGCATGAATTTTTCAAAACTTTGTTCTATTTCACACCAGCTCAAGTTGTACACCCATACAAGTATATGCTCACTTGCACACTCATCTCCACTATCTTAGCTACTTGCAAACATAAATTCAAGTAGGTCTTTATTAGCTTGTAGCTTGGCCTAGGTATTGGCTTATGAAAGAAAGGATAAGATGTATCAAACAAGAGAGTATAATGAATGCACACTAAAGAGCTTCTCTTCTGGCATGAATTTTTCAAACTTTGTTCTTTTTCACACCTTGTATATTTTTGCAAGGCTTGTTTCGATTCTTTACTTCTTTTTTGCCTTGGCTCCCATTTGAGTCATATTTTTCTATTTTTTTCAAGGTATCCCCTTTTTTTCATGCATTTCATTCTTTTAACAATAAGCTCACAAATATATGATTCAATGACAATATAAGTGTATGTGAATCAAACACATCATACTCCCTTAAAAGGTATGGATAAAATTCATATTTAGGCTTATTATGGAAGGATGATAAGATATTCAAAGAATGTCGAATGTGGGTTGTTTATATGCTTGCATACAACCATTGTTTTACTTAAAGCTAAAAAAGGGTACTAGTGATTGATTTTATTTACATGGTATACTTGAAAGGCTCAAACGCATCAAAGATCGTCTATATCACTTTCATGTTCGCAAGTAGTCTAGACATACGCCTCAAAGAGCATGTAGTTAAGTTCTAGCATGTTTCGAGACTTCCTAAGACTATCACAAGATTCACACAATCTTTACTACGCTATGCACACTTCATAATTCATGACAATATCGTGCTCAAAATATTCAACTACTATGTCAAAGCATAATTTGCATTAGAGTTCAAGGTGTTCCAAGGTTAACAATTCACATATGTTCCAAACATACATGTTATGAATTAGGTTTCATAATGTGCTAGTGATTCTAAGCATGTGTTCAGTACTAACTATGAGCTCAAAATCTTCAAATATTTCAATTTTTTTGTATTTTAATAATAAGAAAACAATAACACACTATTAATCCCTCCTCCAAACTTAAATCTTACATTGTCCCCAATGTAAGTCAAAATTGTAAGGAAAGAGAAATTAGATACTAATAAAGCAATAAAAAGGAAAGGGAAACTAGCTCCCCTTGGGTTGCCTCCCACGCAGCGCCTCTGTTTAACGTCAGTGGCCTGAAGCCAGTGCTCGTGATCATGGTGGGTCATGTTTGGTGTCCAATTCCACCTCGGTATTCTTCTGATAATGCGAAGGCGATGTCTATTCACCCTGTACCTCTTGGAGGTCCTCAACCCTTTCTCATCCCCTCGTTTTCTATAGATGCATCTTGAGATCGTTCAGGAGGAAGTTTCAGCTCAATATCAGGTACCTGCAATTCAGAATTAAGAAAGTTTCAGCTCAATATCAGGTACCTGCAATTCAGAATTAAGATTTTTAGAAGGAGAATTTGGTGAAGTAGTAATAATGCATGAATATCCAGTTTATCTTACATACCTCATTCGTCAAAGAGTCGATCAGTAGTTACACATAATTCATTCTCAGTTACATGATGTGACTGTTCTAGTGATAAGTGATTGGTGATGCCAATAGTGCAATCAATATTAGAAGAATGAATGGGATTATGAGTATTGAACTTAGCTACCTCACCATTAAACTCCATAGTAAAAGCACCACCACTTACATCTATTATGCATTTGGAAGTGTTAAAAAATGGTCTACCTAACAGAATAGGGCTGCATTTATTATCATTTTCCACGTCAAGTACGTAGAAGTCAGCAGGAAATATCAATTTATCAGCTTTCACTAAAACGTCCTCAAGTATTACCCTAGGGAGCACATTAGACCTATTTGCTAATTGAATAGCAATTTCAGATTTTTTCAAAGGTCCTAGTAACATTTATTGATGCTCCTAAATCTAGCATGGCCTTATCAATTCTATTATTTCCAATCGTGCATGGGACATTGAACAAACCTGGATCCGTTCATTTAGTAGGGGTTTCCTTCTCCTCATCGTCGGAAAATATCATCAAACATGTCCATTTCATCACTAGACTCGACCTCCGGTCCTTCTTCCACAGAACACGATTCTTCTAATATTTGACATAACGCTTAGTTAGAGACATACCTTTTGGAGTTGCAGGATGTGCAAGCTCCTTTTCCTCTAGTGGCATATGTATCTCCTCTTCTAGCTTGGGTGGCGTAAGTACCACCTTCCCTGGGGTTTCTACCTCGTCATCACACCTTGAGGCGACTGAAATGATGGTCTCCCTTGGTGCCTCCATCGTCCGGGAGGTATACTGTCTGAGGTTAGTGTTGTTATCCTATTGATCGATGTTGCTATTTGCTCCAATTGAGCACTCAAATCTTGAGTGCTACACCTGAATTCCTGTTGAAATTGTGTAAGGACCTGTTGAAATTGTGTAAGGACCCCCGTGCCCTTAATCCTCTATTAGTGTATTAACCCACGTATTTAGTGCATACAATCATGTAATCAGGGGGAAAGAAAACCATGCTACCATAGCATAACATACCTATAATAAAATTTCTTACTTTATTCCATTTAATGTCCACTTTTCCCCAACCAAGTCCACATACATATCATGCACCCTTATAATACAGTAACATGTTCACAGTTCATTTAGCAATTCAATAAATAATTGCATGCGACCAATGAATGAAAAGAGAAAGGCCCTTGCCTTTTTATACAAACCATATACACATAATAGTGCTCACATGAGAGCATTGAATAAATATATGTGTATCTAATGTATAAATATCATACTCAATACTAGCTCTGGTACTTCGATCCTGGAAGTACCTCCAATTACCAGCTCGAGCTCAACTCCAAAGCCATCGCTGCACCTGTACCACCTCCCCAACAGAGACAACCCCCACACGGGGTGAGCATACTAATATCACCAATCCAATAAGCATAATATTACAAATCATATTTTACACAATGTAAAGACTATGAATATTAAAAGACACTCCCTGAATGTCATCATCCTCATCCGGGATCTTCAGTGCTGTTCATGTTCTCAAAATGACCGAAACCATTAATTTCCCAAAAGCCAATATACTGATACCATAATCAATAAAATCAAATGATTAAACAATGATTACAGATATTCCATATATCTCACTAATAGTTCCATAGTTCTATTTCATCGCTCGCTCCACAATAGCGGCATTTTAATCTCACGCACGCTCAACAGCGGCGACGTCATAACCGATGTTCGCTCAACAGCGACATCATCAAATCATTGCTCGCTCAAAAGCGGCACCATATAATTTCCAATATATATCCATTTATTGCAAATACAAATAACCATACATTTCACAGTTGCAATAATATAAAAGGCTATTCTCGTATGTTATACGTACCTTATGATCCCGTAGTCCGAACCAAACATTGACTGAGTCCCGCGGAACGATGAATTATGTACTAACACATAAATAACTCACAATTAATTATAAGCATGCAACCACGTGCCCAAGCACGTTCACAACCTCCAAACCTATCGTCAATCCATGACGATTAACCATTTTAAAAGACTCCTGGCTAAGCATGCATAATACCCAAAATATTCCATTTTAAAAGTTCAAAGATTAACCAAGTACTAAATCGAGTATTCCAATTTTGTTATTAAAACTTGGTTCCAACCATTCCATTTTAAAGGTAAAGCTTTCCCATTGGACTGTAGACATTGCCCCAAAAATTGGCTAATTAAACCTCGATTCCAAAATCCCGACAGTTTTCCAAAATTTCAAAAAAACTCACTTCTTCGAGCCGCGATTGATCGCTGATTTCATCGCGATCGATCGCGCAAACCAGTGGCCAAACAGAGCCCTCTCGTCGCGATCTATCGCGACCTGCGGTTTTCCGAAAAACTCGAGATTCTATGGTGTTTTTCACACCCAAACTCAAAATCAACACCCCATACAACTTGAACATCTCAAATACTCCATTTAAAACCAATAAAAACATCAAAGACACAACTTTGAATTTTTAACCAAAATCCCCAAATACCAAATCCAACCCAACACCTAATCAAAATCTACAATACCATAATCAATACGAAGGTAAAGACGAGGGGAAGAAGATTACCAACTTTTCTTCGAGAAATCCGGCTTCGGAGCCAAATCTACCAGCGATTTCTCCTCCATGGGAGAAAAGAGGGGAAATGGGGGAAAGGGTTTAGGCGAGAGAGAGAGAGAGAGAGAGAGAGAAACAAAGCCAACAATGATTGAACACCGAGTCCACTTTGTATATATAGTACCAAGGCTCCAAAATACCATGTCCTCCACAAATACATCATGACTCATTAAAAATCATATGTGTTCAATAATTACCTCTCAATCTCAATTTTCATTACCCGCCCAAGCACAAAGTACTCGGGACCCCAGGTCCCACCAAAAAACCAAATTCCAAGGTTTTTCACCACGATGAGAATACAATCTCAACATTTGGATCCAACGATCCCAAATACCCGATTTAACATCCTCGGGTGTCCCATACTGTAATTAATTTAATTGCCACAATTAAAATCCATTAAGGATCATTAGCACACCGGGATTAACACCATTAATTCTGGGGCATCACAATTATCCCCCACTAATAAAATTTCATCCTCGAAATTTGCACAGGCGTACCCACATACTGCCAAGACTACACAAAGTAATCGAATCCACATCGCAGAATCATGAACTCATCATGAACGACACACCAACTGCGAGGACACCGACCGCACCAAAACCTGGAATGGAGTAAATCTCCCAGATCATCATCACCTCAAAAGAACGTCAGCATACCCCGATGCTAACCACCCAAAAGCAGTCAGTCAACCCTAACTGCTTAGCAAACGAATCATTCGTGATTCCAATATAGATATCGCCTCATTGATATCTCTACGACTTAGCCTACGATGTTAAACATACATCGTTACCAAGGAAACCGCCAGTACACCACAGTGTACTTATACTAATCCGGTTTCCGCTCTCCAAATCCATCTCCATCAACGGAGTAGTTGCACCACTTTGCAAATCGGATCGGGCAACACACGGCCACCATATTAACACAAAAGACATCTCCACAGATATCAACATTTGTGTGTTCCAAGAGGTCACATCTTGGCCCAAACACGCTATCGAGACCCCACAAGGTCTCAAGTTCCACAGAGGACATGCAAGACAATTTGCATTCTCGTCACCTGTGTCGACAACGACACTCAACAAATCCGGACCTGGCCATCCCTCGTTTACCCTAGGATTCAACAATCCTAACACAGGGAGGCTATCAAATTACCTAGTAATGATCTACCATGACCCCAATATACGACAATCCCTCCTCAGAGGGAGTCAACCGGACCTCACGATCATTCTTCAGGATACATCGTGCCATCGAGATTACCAATCTCAAGGTACCACAATCTCTCACCAGAGATTCATTCATTCAAGCATCCTAATCCGATGCTCGACAAGTACCATAATGCTGGATTTCGTATACACACCCCGGTATACATGCCTAAGCACCAACACCACATGTATACTAAATGTACTCGGACAACTGTCAATCCTCAGTTATTCTCACCTAGTGGAGAATGATGATTGACGAACCAATGACCAATGGTGTGATTCCAACATCAACACCACACAAACCAACTCATCGAATCTCTTAATGATTCCCCAATATGTATCTCAATACCGCGTTCCTCGTAAGGAAAGTGTCATGAACCCATGACCCTTCAATCTCGAACCACCGTTCGGAAAACCTGGATATATTTACACCAAAATATATCTCGAACCAATAAAATACACAACCGATACAGAATAGTGTATCCTTGCCACTATTACAAATTCAAAATCCTATACACAACGTATACTCATTCTAACAATGCTCCGTACCAATACCATAGTATTCCACAATCTCGAGCATTTCCCCAGAGATGCCTCCTCGTACGTCTCTCGGAAGATATAAAGCCATTACTCAGTCCAACACTAGTAATGCTTACCATGCTGATTCACAAACAACCCACGACCATTACCAGTTGCCTCCATGACAGTATATCAAAATCTCTCCAAGAGATACAATCAACATAGTAGTGTCACTCCACTAACTATATCCCACAATTCAGATTGTGTTTCCCCATTGCATTCCATATGCAAGGATGTTCAACCAGAGGCAATAACGCTTGTTGACACTTATTGGTACTCCCAACAAAATTGAGTTGTCCCGGTACAAGTCCCTCAAAACATTTGACGTATAAACGTCCCTGTGAGGTATTCTCTGCCTCAATCCTTATGCCACGTAGCGACTACAAGAGCCCACTAGTCACTATAGGATTTACCAAACTCGATTCCAACGAGTAGTATAATGGCTACAATAAGCACACTATATCACTGCAACAATACCTGGCTAGCAACTCGCTGCCTCCTTAGGTTTATACCAAACCTACTAACATATCATACGTTCCACCCGGTATACAATACCGTATTATCAATTAGAGTAGTGGGTCATCACCCGATATTTCTCTAATACCAATGCACAATGGACATCCCGATGTCCTTACTCAAACACAATGCAATCCTAATCCATTAGGATTTATTCCACACCTCCATGTGTGGGTTTGATCATGTCCACCACATGTCACATCGGTATAAGCAAGTAGTTTCCTCAATAACTACTCTTACCACCAGTCACTTGGCCATAGTCATTCCAACGAGTATACCCAAAGGTACCACCACTCGTAAAATATTTACCTCGAATATGTGTTGCGGTACTATTACCTGTACGTCGCATCTATTTATTCGTCGATCAAACCTACTCGGCATAATGGTCTCGTCAACCAGTGACTTAGGCACTACCCTATGCCCACCATTGGCACTCAAACCATAGGACTAAATGCATATGCCTAACTGTATGTTTCATCGTAGCGACGACATCCGTCCACATAGATCACCCTCTATGTCATCGTCATCAAGTGACGGTACATGTCAACACATGACATCCACAATATCATCATCACCCGTGACAGTATATGTCAATACATGACATCCATAATCTAATCGTCAACTCGTGATGGTACATGTCAACACATGACATCCAAAATAACATCGTCAACTCGTGACGGTATATGCCAATACATGACATCCATAATCTCATCGTCAACTCATGACATTATATGTTAATGCATAACATCCACAATAATGCTAATAAAATAGCAACATACCATAACTCAGTGCTAACAAGATAGCGGCATACATGTGTCCATCACCCAACAGCGGTACGCAAGCAGCACCCATCGCTCAAAGGCGGCATAATCTCGTGCTACGTACTTAGCTGCATAACCAATCACTATAGAATCAGCGGCAAGAACCCTCGCTATAGAATCAGCAGCATGAACCCTCGCTCTAGAATCCGAGGCATGAACCCTTGCTATAGAATCAGCGGAATAGATCATCGCTATATATATCTGGTGGTATGAACCATCGCTATATCCAAAGAAGTAGCGGAATGTACCATCGCTATATAGGTACCCGGCGTCATGAACCATCGCCAAAGATGTAGCGGAATGAGCCATCGCTATATATACCCGGCGGCATGAACCATCACCAATAGAATAGCGGAATGAACCATCACTGTAGAATACCTGGCGGCATGAACCATCGCCAATAGAATAGCGAAACGAACCATCGCTATATAATACCCGGTGGCATGAACGATTGCCATTGAATAGCCAATCCCTAGCCTTGTTATAGCAGTGTATTTTAATGCACCTCGCTTCTCATGACCGCGGCACTAATACCCCTCGCTTCAACATATCAACGGCATCGAATAACCTCGCTTCAAATGCGACATGCAGCATTTACCCTCGCTTCAACATTTAGCGGCAAATATTCTTTTCTCGCTATGATATGACAGCGGCAAGTATTCTATCATCGCTTCAAATGACGGCGGCAAAGCAATCATCACTCGTTTATAACAACGACTCATGAGATATATACCAAGCACCCAATCTATACCTGCAACCACAATGCACAATCCAATATGTATACAAAGTACAGGTCAATCACCCATGATAGTCCTATTATAGCAGTGTATTTTAATGCACATCGCTAGTCATGACCGCGGCACTAATACCCCTCGCTTCGACATATCAGCGGCATCGAATAACCTCGCTTTAAATGCGACAGGCGGAATTTTACCATCGCTTTAGCGGCAAATTTTCTTTCCTCACTATGATATGACAGCTGCAAGTATTCTATCATCGCTTCAAATGACGGCGGCAAAGCATAAAAATCATCACTCGTCCATAACAACGACTACACATGTCATGCACCAAACATCCAATACATATATGCAGCCACAATGCATAATCCAAGATGTATATAAAATACATGTTACCATTTGGTGCCCGTCAGCCTTGTCCTTAGCCCTCCATGCTCAAGCATACCTATAGGAACAACCCCAAACCATGAGCATATAATAATCCATATTCACCACAATATGATTATTATGAGTAAATGCATAAACCATAAGTACAAGGTACTTCTTGTATTCCAATGCATTCAAAGATGCTCTCCTTGGTTGTCTTTGTACCACAACTCATAATCATAATCAACGGATTATATTACAATTTCATATGCCATATAATTATCTCATTAACATGTTCCTAGGCCCTCAACACCCCCAAAGAGCAAACCACTGCTCTGATACCACTAATATAGGGACTCCTGTGCCCTTAATCCTATATTAGTGTATTAACCCATGTATTTAGTGCTTACAATCATGTACTCAGGGGAAAAGGAAACCATGCTACCATAGCATAACATACCTATAATAAAATTTCTGAGTTTATTCTCCTTAATGTCCACTTTTCCCCAATCAAGTCCACATACATATTGTGCACCCTTATAATACACTAACATGTTATCAGTTCATTTAGCAATTCAATAAATAATTGCATGCGACCAATAAATGAAAAGAGAAAGACCCTTGCCGTTTTATACAAACCATATACACATAATAGTGCTCACATGCGAGCATCGAATAAATATATGTGTATCTAATGTATAAATATCATACTCAATACCAGCTCTGGTACTTCGATCCTGGAAGTACTTCCAATCACCAGCTCAAGCTCAACTCCAACGCCATCGTTGCACCTGTACCACCTGCCCTAACAGAAACAGCCCCCACAAGGGGTGAGCATACCAATACCACCAATCCAATAAGCATAATATTACAATTCATAATTTATACAATGTAAAGGCTATGAATATTAAAAGACACTCCCTAGATGCAATCATCCTGTGATATCCCCGAAATGATTAAGTGTTATTTAAACATTAATCATTGTTGTGAAAATTATGGTATTAATGCTTGAGTTGAATTAATAATATTGGGAAATGCATGTGAGGGTACATGTGTTATATGTTGGGATTTTGGGGTTGTGGCATGATTATTTGGGGTGTGTGTTGTTTGTTTTGGTAAAGCATTTTTTAAATGGGAGTTGAAGTATTTTATTGAGAAAATACTATAAACTATCATGTGAGGATATTTTAATACATCGTGCTAAATACCGGGACCAAAACATAACACATCACTTAACCCACCACTCAACCACCCCCCTTGACCCATACCCTGCTGCCAGCTGCTTGCCCATGCCTCTTGTCCCATCTCCCACTCCACCTTGCCATAGCTGGAACTCCTCCATTCCTCTCCCATTTTTCATCCAACATCTGATAAGGAAGAAAAGGAGGAGATCCACCATTTTTATTGCCTGGAAAGCTTCCAAAAATCGGAGCAAAAAGGGGTGAGAAACCATTTATGGGTTTGAATTTAAGTTGTTTAAGTTCATACTTTTATTTGTGTAAATATGGCATGTTAGCTTAGGTTTCTTAAAACCTTCGATTTAAATGCTTACATGGTGTTGTTATGTAGCTCTCAGTATTTTTCCTTATGTATATTACATGTTTTATGTTGAGGAAATAAGCATGTAAAGTAGGGTGTTCGGAAATCTGGGTAGGAGTATGCCCTGTTTTTCTGGAAAAATGGACTGGGAGTGATTTTGAGGAGGTGATATTATGCATGTTAGATGGGTTTTAGGGTAAACCTTTGATGTGAAAATATGCATGGTAGTTTTGTGAAGCCTTTGGCATTTTTATTCGAGCAACATTCATGACTTATGTGGTAGATTTCATTGCTTGAAAGTGGGTACTCAAAAATCTGGGCAGGAAGACAATGCCCTGTTTTTCGGAAAAGTTGGTTGAGTACTGATGTTATAGGGTGCTTTTAATGCATGTGGGTTTGTGGTTGGGGTACATATCTTGTATGATTACACTCAGGGTAGTGTATTGTAGCTACTAGCATGTTTGTTTAGGCATGTTGTGTGTCTTACATGTTAGAACGAAAGGTATGAAAATCAGTGTTAGAGCATTCTGGAAAATGTCGCGCACAGACCATGTGGCGATCGATCGCCACAAAAGGGGCGATCGATCGCCGACGTCCAGTAGCCAAATCAAAGGCACGCGATCGATCGCCATGGATGGCGCGATCGATCGCCATGGGACAGTGGGGTCTGGCGATCGATCGCCAAGAGGTAGCGATCGATCGCCAGAAGCAGAGTTATGAAAAATTGATTTTTTGTGGGATTTTTGATTTTGGACTATAAATTGGCATCTAATATTGTGTTGTACACTGGTGTAGAGCCTTCACAGACGGCTACACAACGCAGGGGATAGAGTCCCACCACACACTACATTTTGGAAAGGTACGTAAGCGACGTACGGGCATCCCAACGGTAACATGTACTTATGTTTGTCTGTTTGACACATGATGAATGCAATGTGACGCATTAAGAGTTGATACATGTTATTATGCATTGTTGTTGCATATTATGCATTGTTGTTGCATATTGTGATGTGGAATAAAGAGGTGTATTCCACGAGTCAGGGGTGATCACAGTGAAGGTTTTAATGCTTACGCTTGACCGCTAAAAATGTGGAGCGGGAGGGGGGAGGCTCGCTTGCACATGGAGGCGGGGTATACCATACTAAGCGAGATGAGATACCGCTAGTATGAAGAAGCGAGGATGAGATACCGCTTGTTTTGTGATTGTAAAGCGAAGAAGCATTAAAATAACTGATGATGACTGACTCAAGAAAAAGAGATGATATGTCATGACATTCATTTATGAAACCATATGTTCATATAGTGAGTTGTTTATGAATTATGGTACATGGTACAGGGACAACCAATAGGCGTTGTAAATGCGATGAAAATACAGGAAGTGTTTTGTATTTATGATTATGCATTTACGCCTTACATATTCATATTGTGTTGTATATGAATAGCTATGTGCTCATGTGTTGGTGGTTGTCTTTGTAGGTGCTTTTGCTAAGGAGAACTAGGGTCGGGCTGATACTTTGAGCTGTAAGGAGTGCTACTACAATAGCAGGACAGAGTTCTTTTGCGTAGTCTCTACAAGTAGTAGAGTAGAACTATAGTGTCACTCCTATTGTTTTGAGAAATGTAACTATTATCTGTTGAAAAATTTTATGGGTACATTTGAACTGTAAGCTCAAAATGTCAACACGATTAAATACTCTGATATTGAAATGCTTAGTTCTCATAATTGCACCTTACATTATGTTTAAGTATCAGGGTCTCACATTTAGTGGTATCAGAGCAGTGGTTAGATAACCAGGGAAGAGTGAAGGGTAGCCTTTAGAGACAAGTTGGTTAGGTATTCATTGTTGGGCATGTTATGCATGTGATGCATATTGTTGTATAAGTGTTATACTAACATGCTTTGAATATAATACTCTTGTTATCTAACGGCTTATATTATGAACTGCTTTTGGTATTGTTGTTAACTCTTGTGTTGCAGCATGGCGGCTATTAACCCGGAGAACCTCAATGAAGAGGTAGGGGATATGGGCAGTATGAATGCTAGTGTTGCTCATATGAATCCTTTACCGCCACCTGATGTAGGAATGGAGCCGAGTGCACAGATGTTATTACCAGGGGAGCTCAATTTGACACAGTTTCTGAACTTCCGTCCACCCATGTTTGAGGGGACCGAGTCTGGAGAAGGGGCCGGAGAGTGGCTAGAACGTATAGAGCAGATACTTGTGACTGCGCCCTGTGCACGTACCGCATGTCTGAGGTTAGCCGAGTTTCAGATGGCGAAGAAGCCTTCTATGTGGTGAAAGACCACTGTGGTGGAGCTAAGGGCTCAAGGTATGGTAGTGGACTGGACTGTATTCAGGACCCGGTTTCTTAACCGGTATTTTTCTGCAGCTGCCAGACAAGTAAAGGAGGACGGGTTCACTAATTTGAAGCAGGGCAACATGTCAGTTTCAGACTTTGCCTTGTAGTATTCCTCACTGTTGAGGTATATCCCCCATATCGCTGTGAGCAGCCATGCAAAGATGAGGCATTTCCTGAAGGGACTGAGGCCAGAATTGTTTGATCGGGTTGTTTCCAACAACCCCAGCTCTTTTGATGACGCCCTGACTAGGGCAGAGCTGGCAGAGATTGCAGTGGGAGCATATAAGGACGCTGTACCCCCTTTCGTACCACCACAGAGGCCTGTTACTGATAGTTTGAAACCTTGAGGGGATCAGTTCAAGGCTCGTGGAGCCTCATCATCTTCCAGGTTTAGTGGGAAGAAACCTCAGGGTCAGAAGCAAAGCAATCGAGGACCTACACAGGGGAGTAAAGCAGGAGGGGACAGGTGTGACCGCTGTGGAGGATTTCACTTGTCACGTGACTGCCGAGGCTGTTATGTTTGTGGCAAGGTGGGCCACTTAGCTCGGAATTGCCCCAATCGGGCAAGTCAGGCAGACTCAGGGCCGAATAGGCCAAGATTTGATGCTAGGACGGCACCACCGAGGCAGCAGTTTGTGCCTCGACCACAGGGAGGTCAGGCGACAGGACCACCGCAGGGACAGGTGTATGCACTGACTAGAGAGCAGGCTGAGGCAGCCCCGGAGGAGGTCATTGCTGGTAAGTGTCATTTATTTACGTACCCTGCATTTATTTTGGTAGATACAGGTGCTTCTCATTCTTTTGTATCTGTTGCTTTTGTGGAGAGATACCACTTGTGCTCGTCTCTGTTACCCACGCCTCTCATGGTCTCGACACCCACGGGAAAGCATGTGATTGCGGACCGACTGTTATCTAATTGCCTCATTTATTTTGAGGGCAATGACCTGAGGGCCGATCTGATTCAGTTAGAGATGTCAGACTTTGACTGTATTATCGGCATTGATGTGTTGAGCAGATACCGAGCCGTGGTAGATTGCCGACAGAGGATGGTGCGTTTTCTATCTGATCAGGGGTTCCAGTGGACTTTTTATGGGGACGGATCTCGTCCAAGGATTCCAGTGATCTCAGCGGTTAAGATGTCACGGTTATTGGAACGTGGCCACACTGGGTACCTTATTTATGCCGTGAATGCATCAGAAGAGAAGGAAGTGAGAGCCGAGGACATTCCTGTTGTGGCGGAGTTCATTGATGTGTTCCCAGATGAGATTCCGGGGTTTCCGCCTATCAGGGATGTTGAGTTCGCCATTGAGCTGCTGCCAGGGACTTCTGCTATTTCTCGTGCCCCATACAGGATGGCACCGGCGGAGCTGAGAGAGCTGAAGGTACAGTTACAGGAGCTCCTTGACAAGGGATACATTCGTCCTAGTGTATCGCCTTGGGGTGCACCAGTCTTGTTCGTGAAAAAGAAGGATGGTTCAATGCGTCTGTGCATTTACTACAGGCAACTGAACAAGGCCACAGTGAAGAACAGGTATCCACTTCCGAGGATTGATGATCTGTTCGATCAGCTTCAGGGTACAGAGGTGTACTCGAAGATAGACTTGAGGTCAGGCTATCATCAGGTGCGGGTTAGAGCTGGCGATGTCCAAAAGACGGCTTTTAGAACTCGGTATGGGCAGTACGAGTTCTTAGTGATGCCATTCGGAGTTACAAATGCACCTGCAGTTTTTATGAGCCTGATGAACAGAGTATTTCAGGAGTACCTCGATCAGTTTGTGATCGTATTCATTGACGACATCCTTGTCTACTCAAGGAGTGAGGAGGAACATGCCGATCATTTGAGGACAGTACTTCAGATTCTCAGAGATCATCAGTTGTACGCCAAACTCAGCAAGTGTGAGTTTTGGCTGAGCAGTGTATCATTTTTGGGCCATATCATATCACGAGATGGGATATCAGTAGACCCGAGGAAGATAGAGGCAGTTATGGATTGGTCTGCCCCTACTTCAGTCAGTGAAATTCGAAGTTTTCTTGGTCTGGCTGGCTATTACCGACGTTTCGTCGAGGGTTTCTCAAAGATCGCCAAGCCACTTACACAGCTGACTCAGAAGGGAGTTCCATTCCTTTGGTCAGAAACTTGTGAGCAGAGCTTCCAGGAATTGAAGCACAGATTGACTTCAGCGCCAGTTTTGGTGATTCCCAGGGAGAACAAAGGGTTCGTTCTCTATACCGACGCATCGCTTCAGGGTTTAGGATGCGTGCTGATGCAGGATAAGCACGTAGTGGCTTATGCTTCTAGACAGTTGAAGCCACACGAGACGAGGTATCCGGTCCATGATCTGGAGCTAGCAGCCATAGTGTTCGCCTTGAAGATATGGCGACACTACTTATACGGTACCTCATTCACCATCTTCACTGACCACAAAAGCCTGAAGTTCTTGTTTACACAGGCTGAGCTGAACATAAGGCAGAGGAGATGGATGGATCTGCTGAAGGATTATGATTGTGAAATCCTATACCATCCCGGGAAAGCAAACTTGACAGCCGACGCTTTGAGTCGGAAGGTGAGGAGCACAGCAGATGATGCCATGTATCTATCAGCTATGTTGGGCTCCTACTGCCATTTGGGATTGGATTACGATGTGTCTACTTCACCAGCACAGGTTTTGACCTTGTTAGCTGAGCCTGTTATTTATGATCACATCAGGAAGGCTCGGGGGACCGATGCAGAGGTTCAGAGATGGATGTCAGTGGTTCATTTAGGTCAGCCATCGAGATTCAAAGTGGCTGAGGACGGTTCTCTGAGACTTGGCGACAGATGGGTGGTTCCAGATACACCCGAGTTGCGTCAGGGTATATTACAGCGAGCTCATTGCAGCAGGATGAGTGTCCACCCGGTCGGGAAGAAGATGTATAAGGATCTACGCAGCCAGTTCTGGTGGAGGCGTATGAAACAAGATGTCACCTCATTCGTCAAGAGATATTTGATCTGTCAACAGGTGAAGGCTGAGAGGCAGAGGCCTAGAGGTGAGCTAAGGAGCGTGGAGATACCACAGTGGAAATGGGAGCACATATCCATGGACTTCGTGACCCACTTACCAAGGACTGTTTCGGGTTTCGATGCTATATGGGTAGTCGTCGACAGATTGACTAAGAGTGCTCATTTCATTCCCTACTGTATGACCTTCTCGTACTTGAGAATGGCACAGTTATATATCAGAGATGTGGTGAGACTGCATGGGATCCCTGTTTCGATTGTGTCTGATCGAGATCCGCGGTTTACATCTCACTTTTGGGAGGGTCTTCAGTCAGCTCTAGGTACAGAGTTGAGGTTGAGCACAGCCTATCATCCACAGATAGACGGACAGACCGAGCGTACGATACAGACGCTCGAAGATATGTTGAGGGCTTGTGTGCTGGAGTTCGACACTTCATGGCATGACTCGATAGCCTTGGTGGAGTTCTCTTACAACAATAGCTACCAGGCAAGTATACAGATGGCTCCTTTCGAGGCCCTCTATGGTAGGCGTTGTAGGTCACCCTTGTGTTGGGATGACGTGGATCGCAAATCAGTCGGAGGACCAGATTTGATCCGGGAAATGGAAGAAAAGGTAAAAGTGATAAGACAAAAGATGAAGGCAGCTCAGGACAGACAGGCAGTGTATGCCAATCAGCGGCGAAGACCGTTGGAGTTTCAGTTGGGCGACAGAGTCTTTCTGAAGATCTCACCCTTCAGGGGTGTGGTACGGTTTGGTATGCGGGGGAAGTTATCCCCGAGATATGTGGGCCGTACGAGATCTTGCAGCGTGTGGGTACTCTGGCTTACCGGTTAGCTTTACCGCCCTCTCTGTCTGGTATTCACGATGTATTTCATATGTCTATGTTGCGGAAGTACGAGCCAGATCCTTCTCATGTGTTGCAGCCTTCTGAGGTTCAGATTGAGTAAGATGTTTCCTATGTTGAGCGGCCTATCAGGATTTTAGATAGGGCAGATCGCAGACTGAGAAACAAAGTTATTCCTATGATCAAGGTTCAGTGGGATCGTAGGGGTGTCGAGGAGGCCACGTGGGAGACAGAACGACACATGGTGCAGCACTATCCAGAGCTGTTTTCTGGTATGCGTTTATGTTTTGTTTTACTTCACGTTGGTAAGCATGCTGATTTCGGGGCGAAATCTTATAAGTAGGGGAGTATTGTGATATCCCCGAAATGATTAAGTGTTATTTAAACATTAATCATTGTTGTGAAAATTATGGTATTAATGCTTGAGTTGAATTAATAATATTGGGAAATGCATGTGAGGGTACATGTGTTATATGTTGGGATTTTGGGGTTGTGGCATGATTATTTGGGGTGTGTGTTGTTTGTTTTGGTAAAGCATTTTTTAAATGGGAGTTGAAGTATTTTATTGAGAAAATACTATAAACTATCATGTGAGGATATTTTAATACATCGTGCTAAATACCGGGACCAAAACATAACACATCACTTAACCCACCACTCAACCACCCCCCTTGACCCATACCCTGCTGCCAACTGCTTGCCCATGCCTCTTGTCCCATCTCCCACTCCACCTTGCCATAGCTGGAACTCCTCCATTCCTCTCCCATTTTTCGTCCAACATCTGATAAGGAAGAAAAGGAGGAGATCCACCATTTTTATTGCCTGGAAAGCTTCCAAAAATCGGAGCAAAAAGGGGTGAGAAACCATTTATGGGTTTGAATTTAAGTTGTTTAAGTTCATACTTTTATTTGTGTAAATATGGCATGTTAGCTTAGGTTTCTTAAAACCTTCGATTTAAATGCTTACATGGTGTTGTTATGTAGCTCTTAGTATTTTTCCTTATGTATATTACATGTTTTATGTTGAGGAAATAAGCATGTAAAGTAGGGTGTTCGGAAATCTGGGTAGGAGTATGCCCTGTTTTTCTGGAAAAATGGACTGGGAGTGATTTTGAGGAGGTGATATTATGCATGTTAGATGGGTTTTTGGGTAAACCTTTGATGTGAAAATATGCATGGTAGTTTTGTGAAGCCTTTGGCATTTTTATTCGAGCAACATTCATGACTTATGTGGTAGATTTCATTGCTTGAAAGTGGGTACTCAAAAATCTGGGCAGGAAGACAATGCCTTGTTTTTCGGAAAAGTTGGTTGAGTACTGATGTTATAGGGTGCTTTTAATGCATGTGGGTTTGTGGTTGGGGTACATATCTTGTATGATTACACTCAGGGTAGTGTATTGTAGCTATTAGCATGTTTGTTTGGGCATGTTGTGTGTCTTACATGTTAGAACGAAAGGTATGAAAATCAGTGTTAGAGCATTCTGGAAAATGTCGCGCACAGACCATGTGGCGATCGATCGCCACAAAAGGGGCGATCGATCGCCGACGTCCAGTAGCCAAATCAAAGGCATGCGATCGATCGCCATGGATGGCGCGATCGATCGCCATGGGACAGTGGAGTCTGGCGATCGATCGCCAAGAGGTAGCGATCGATCGCCAGAAGCAGAGTTATGAAAAATTGATTTTTTTTGGATTTTTGATTTTGGACTATAAATTGGCATCTAATATTGTGTTGTACACTGGTGTAGAGCCTTCACAGACGGCTACACAACGCAGGCGATAGAGTCCCACCACACACTACATTTTGGAAAGGTACGTAAGCGACGTACGGGCATCCCAACGGTAACATGTACTTATGTTTGTCTGTTTGACACATGATGAATGCAATGTGATGCATTAAGAGTTGATACATGTTATTATGCATTGTTGTTGCATATTATGCATTGTTATTGCATATTGTGATGTGGAATAAAGAGGTGTATTCCACGAGTCAGGGGTGATCACAGTGAAGGTTCTAATGCTTACGCTTGACCGCTAAAAATGTGGAGCGGGAGGGGGAGGCTCGCTTGCACATGGAGGCGGGGTATACCATACTAAGCGAGGATGAGATACCGCTAGTATGAAGAAGCGAGGATGAGATACCGCTTGTTTTGAGATTGTAAAGCGAAGAAGCATTAAAATAACTGATGATGACTGACTCAAGAAAAAGAGATGATATGTCATGACATTTATTTATGAACCCATATGTTCATATAGTGAGTTGTTTATGAATTATGGTACATGGTACAGGGACAACCAATAGGCGTTGTAAATGCGATGAAAATACAAGAAGTGTTTTGTATTTATGATTATGCATTTACGCCTTACATATTCATATTGTGTTGTATATGAATAGCTATGTGCTCATGTGTTGGGGGTTGTCTTTGTAGGTGCTTTTGCTAAGGAGAACTAGGGTCGGGGCTGATACTTTGAGCTGTAAGGAGTGCTACTACAATAGCAGGACAGAGTTCTTTTGCGTAGTCTCTACAAGTAGTAGAGTAGTGTCACTCCTATTGTTTTGAGAAATGTAACTATTATCTGTTGAAAAATTTTATGGGTACATTTGAACTGTAAGCTCAAAATGTCAACACGATTAAATACTCTGATATTGAAATGCTTAGTTCTCATAATTGCACCTTACATTATGTTTAAGTATCGGGGTCTCACACATCCTCATCCGGATCCTTTGTGATGTTCCTGTTCTCAAAATGACCGAAACCATTAAATTCTCAAAAGCCAGTTAATCATTACATTGATTAACAAATCCGGTCCCTATATACTGATACCATAATCAATAAAATTAAATCATTAAAGAATGATTACATATATTCCATATATCTCACTAATAGTTTCATAGTTCTTTTTCATCGCTCACCCCACAATAACAACATTTAATCTCACGCACGCTCAACAGCGGCGGCGTCATAACCGATGTTTGCTCAACGACGACATATCAAATCATTGCTAGCACGGCACCATATAATTCCCAATATATATCCATTTATTGCAAATACAAATAACCATGCATTTCACAGTTGCAATAATATAAAAGGCTATGCTCGTATGTTATACGTACCTTATGATCCCGTAGTCCGAACCAAATATTGACTGAGTCCCGCGGCCCAATGAATTATGTGTAACACATAAATAACTCACAATTAATTATAAGCATGCAACCACATGCCCAAGCACGTTCACAACCTCCAAACCTATCGTCAATCGATGGCGATTAACCATTTTAAAAGACTCTTGGCTAAGCATGCATAATACCCAAAATATTCCATTTTAAAAGTTCAAAGATTAACCAAGTACTAAATCGAGTATTCCAATTTTTTTATTAAAACTTGGTTCCAACCATTCCAATTTAAAGGTAAAGCATTACCATTGGAATGTTGACATTGCCCCGAAAATTGGCTAATTAAACCTCGATTCCAAAATCCCGACATTTTTCCAAAATTTCAAAAAAACTCACTTCTTCGAGCCGCGATCGATCGCTGATTTCATCGAGATCGATCGCGCAAACCAGTGGCCAAACAGAGCCCTCTCGCGATCGATCGCGAGTCTCCGCGATTGATCGCCAAACTCCTCGCGATCGATCGCTAATCGATCGCTGAGACTTAGCGATCGATCGCCAGCACTGTGCATCTTCACCAAATTTCAGAATCTCGTCGCGGTCGATCGGCGCCAAGCCGCGATCGATCGCGACCTGCGATTTTCCAAAAAACTCGAGCTTCAATGGTGTTTTTCACACCCAAACTCAAAACATACACCCCCTACACCTTCAACACGTCAAATACTCCATTTAAAATCAATAAAAACATCAAAGACACAACTTTGAATTTTTAACCAAAATCCCCAAATACCAAATCCAACCCAACACCTAACCAAAATCTACAATACCATAATCAATACGAAGGTAAAGAGGAGGGGAAGAAGATTACCAACTTTTCTTCGAGAAATCCGGCTTCGGAGCCAAGCTACCAGCGATTTCTCCTCCATGGGAGAAAAGAGGGAAAATGGGGGAAAGGGTTTAGGCGAGAGAGAGAGAGAGAGAGAGAGAGAGACAAAGCCAACAATGATTGAACACCGAGTCCACTTTGTATATATAGTACCAAGGCTCCAAAATACCAAGTCCTCCACAAATACATCATGACTCATTAAAAATCATATGTGTTCAATAATTACCTCTCAATCTCAAGTTCCATTACCCACCCCAGCACAAAATACTCCAGACCCCAGGTCCCACCAAAAAACTAAATTCCAAGGTTTTTCACCACGATGAGAATACAATCTCAATGGATCCAACGATCCCAAATACCCGATTTAACATCCTCGGGTGTCCAATACCGCAATTAATTCATAATTGCCATAATTAAAATCCATTAAGGATTATTACCACACCGAGATTAACACCATTAATTTCAGGGCATCACAAATTGCAAAGTAATATCACTAAGTTTTGAAACAAGATCCTCTAAAGACTCACCAGGGGTAGTGGGTTGAGATTGTTGTGGCCATGGCGGGTATTGCGGTATATATGACGGTAGATAAGACTGCATCTAAGGTGGAGGTGGGCTCATCCATTGATTTTCATAGTTGAGATTTGGATGATCATTTCAACTTGAGTTGTATGCGCTTTGTCCATTCCCTACGCCAAGTTGGTGCACAAGATACTCCAATTCGTCCTTGCTACTATATTCCGCCATGGCAATCAATGTACTTCAGTGATTCGAGATTTGATGTCCACCTGCAAGTACAAACAAACCACAGTAGCACTGGAAGTAACAATACAAAAAAAAAAAAAAAAACTCAAAAATATACAAAGCCTCCCCGGCAACGGCGCCAAAATTTGGTCGCGCTTATCGTGTACGCCCAAATTAACCCCACTCAATCCTCAAGATAGATAACAATAATGTAGTAGTGTGAGTAGAGATCCATCCCACGAGGAGGTGTGAATTCTTGTATTAATGAAAATCAAGAACAAAACAATTAAAATAAAAAGATAGGGTTGTTTATATGCAACCACGATTAAAATCATGACACCATTCAAAACTAGTTAGCGATGAATCTAAATAACATAAACACAAGTGGTTTATATAAATTTAGTCAATGGTTTTCTCTAAAAAATTAACAACACCAACAGCAGGCAATTATCAATCTTAGTCCATTCTTCAATAAGATTACTCAAACAATCTCTTATTTGATATCCAATTAGCAATAAATTATATGCAAGTCATTAGGTTGTCATTCCAATAAGCAAATACAAATCATATCAATAAAATAATAAACACAATGATATTCAATAAAATAGAGAAACAAAAGCATAGGAATCTCCCTAAGATAAATAAATAAAAGGTATTAGTCTTCCTCAACCAAGAATTAAAACTAGCTAATCATAATTAAACCAAAACGATAAATAAAAGAAAGGAAAGAAAACTAATCCGATCTCCACTCTGCCGAGGTTGTCACTCCCATCTTCACTTCGATCTTCGTAGCCGTCTTCAACAAAATTGAAAGAAAAATTATATACTAGACCTAAACTAATCTACCATAACTATCTAGATAGTTTTTAAGGCCTGGTTTTCGTGGGTTATATGTAGGGAGGCAAATAGGTGTGATAGAATCTCCAAAATATGGTAAAAAACAGCTTTCCTTGTCGTTCACGGACCCTGCTAGATATCGATCGATAATGGCGGGCGATCGATCGCGATCCTATATTTTCAACCAGAAACTTCTCATGATCGATCGCGGATATCTGCGATTGATCGGTGACTTTCAACACATTGTGTTGATCGATCGCAACTGTTACCAATCGATCACGGATATATTCTGTTTTTTCAGGGTCTTTTCCAACGTGTTTCGACGATCGATCGTGGATAAATGCCGATCGATCACCGAGTCTTTATCTTTGTTGACTCTTTTCATGCACTTTTCTTGGTTTATTTTGATCCTTATCAACTCCAATGCATTCCTTGATCCTTATTCACCCTTGTTATCTTGATTTCTTTGATTCCACCTATATTTACACAAATATATGATTAGGTAGCATAAACATCAATTCATCCATCAAAATATACCAAATCGTAGACAATTAAACACAATAGATGTGTCTATTTTTAGTCGCATCAATGTGACTAGAAATAGACACATCTATTGGGTTTAATTGCCTACGATTTGGTATGTTTTGATGGGTAAATTGATATATATGTTACCTAATAGTATATTTGTGTAGATTTATGTGGAATCGAAGAAATCAAGCTAACAAGGGCGAATAAGGATCAAGAAATGCATTGGAGTTGACAATGGATCAAAGTAGACCACGAAAAATGCATAAAAGTTGACTGAGGCCCGCGATCAATTGCCGAGAAGAGCTCGATCGATTCCAGCCTTAAATTTCTGAAAAAAATAGCCAGCGATCGATTGATGGCTTGTACTGATCGATCGCCAGAAGAATCCTCAAATTATGAAAACTCGATTTTTCCATCTTTGGAAAAGATTTTTACCTACCCTATCAGGCTCCTACCCTATATACACGATTTTGGGACCTCAAGTCACGGGATTCATCATATTTTTAAAGTTAGAACAATTCTCTCACACTTTCGGGAAGAAGGATTTGAAGATTTAGAACGAAGACGGAAGTGACGAGCCGGAATCGTGATACTCCTTAGTAACTCTTTCTCTAGCTTTTATTTAATGCTTTCTAGATTAGATCTTGTTGTTTTTGATTTAGTCATGAGTGGCTAAATAATTTTAATTCTTGGTTGAAGGTAGAAAAACCTTGGAATTTATGTATTTAATGAGATTGATGTTCTTTTATTTATTTATATTGAGTATCATATGTTTTTCTATGATTTGTTGCCATGATTGTTGTGTTTTGATTATAAGATTGGCCATATAATGATTTTTACATACAATCTAATGATTGGCTTTTGAAGCAACTAAGATTAAAGATTGTCTGTTGTTGATGTTGTTAAATTCTTATGGAAAACGCTTGAATAGATTAAACATAGACGCTTGGATTATGTTGTCTAAGTTTCATCATTCTTACTAGTTTTGAAAGCTATTGTTAGTATTAATTTTAACTGCTGTTGTTTTGACTGATTTAACTATACGGGTTAACTTAGAGTGCTTTGGCTATTTTAATTAGGCATAAGGTAAGATAAGAGTTGAATCTCTAATGGTGAATATTCAAGTAAAAATTAAATCTTTTGTGATAATCGATGATTGAATGCATAATTCAAAGGTAGGGTCGACTGAAAATCAAGAATCGTTTTTCTCAAAATTTAATCACCAGTTTAATCTTACTAATTAGTTTAATTCATAGATATTTTTTATTAGTAGTTTAATTAATTCCAAAAACCCCTTTATACTACATGTTTGTATTATTAACACAAAAATGCATCATTCCTCGTGGCATCGACCCCTACTCACACTACTACATTCATTATTGTTATTAAATTGAGAATGGTAAATTTGAGCGTACGTGATAAGTGCTACCAACCACACCCATACGAGATTTCTCATGTTGTTCCTGTTCTCACAATATTCAAAATTCATCAATTCCAAAGTCAAATAAATCATCACCAACAATAATTTATTGTGATCCTACTCACAATTCATCGGTTCCAAAATTGGATAAATTCAACCATAAAAGTTCATCATATCACATCGCTCGCTCAACAGCGGCGGCAGTATCACCCATCGAACGCTCAATAGCGGCGGCACAATGTTTATCGCATGCTCAACAGCGGATCATCGTGTACTATGATATCATATCACCATTCGATCACAATTCATTTCATACAACAATATTTACAATCGTATCATAAACTCTCAATTCATTACCTTATCACATAACATTACGCATACCTGCTCATACGTCACTACGTACATTAAAGTTGACAACATGATCATACATCCTCGACAATCGGAGACTCGTACGGTATCTATATTAAATATCAATTCAATATTGACATCTCAATAACAACTCACACAACTATACCACAAATATCATACAAATTCGTCATGCTTCCTATAATAATTAGTTACGATTAATAGTACTCCGTATACTACTCAAATCATCACATTTATCATTTATTAACTTGAGTTATCAATTAACTCAATCAAGTAATATATTCATTTCTAAGGTTTTCATGCAAATCTTATTCCATTGTTCCAGATTTCCTAGAATGTCATAAACACCATCAAAACCATCAAAAAATTTGAACAGCGGCGATCAATCACCACCCAGCCGTGATCGATCGCGCGCTCAAAACCCAGCTTTGGTTGGCTTCGCCCGCCGCGATCTATCCCTCTGAATTTTCTGACGTTGAGGTACGCTCAGTCAAGATCGATCGGCGCCCTCGCCGAGATCAATTGCGGAGCTCTGCACCTCAAAAATGTCTTCTCCAATTCACTCCAATCCCAACCAAACTCAACCCAAATCATAATACTACTCCATTTCTTTCAATATTTCAAAAAAAAAAAAAAAAGACAATGAAACACCGTAAACCTTCATTTCTTTTCTACAAACCCACTTCAATTACATATTTTTCCCAAAATAATTCATAATCCCAATCTCTACTAATACAATAATCAACACACAATTTAAAGCTTCAAATGCTTACCTCAACACAATCAAAACAAGCCACTCTAAATCAAGACCAATCATTGATCTAAGCTCCACAAGAGATTGAGAAGAGAAGGGGAAAGATGGGTTTGAGAGAAAGTGTTGGGGTTTGGTCTGTGAAAAATGGTGTAGAATGTAAAGAAGAGTTGGGTATATTAATTTGATTTTGCACTTCAGTCCTTCAACTTTAATTCACAATACAATCCCACCCCAATTATTATTCATCTCCAATCCCCTAATTAATGTTCAACTTCAATAGTTACCCTACAATTTCAACTCAGAGTTATCTTCATAATTCACATGATTCATTTAAACCAATTATTAATTCAATAATTACGACTCAATCAAAATTCTTAATCACACTCGATTTATCTTGAAACCGAGTTCAAATAATGACACTCATTTATAATTACCCCTTAATTATTTACATCAATTTAATTAATGTAATTATGTTCCAGGCATCACAATTCTCCCGTACTAATAAATTCCGTCCCCGAAATTTAAGTACACTTTTACGAAAATGTCAGAAATGATTCACATACAATATAAATATCAAAGAGAAAGTGGACATACCGTCGAACATCTTATTGGATCACACACGGTCTGTTCAAACCAGTGCTGGAACAAGATGCTTCACATATGAACATTAAACTCTAATCTCAAGATGATCGTCTCATAAGGTAGTATACAATATAGCAATACCTCGTTCATTAATATTCTTTGTTTTCAATGTTAGACCGAGTTGTTGCAAGAATATTCAAACTCTCAAATCACATATGCATGTCCAAAGACTTCGCGAGCCCCCATATTACACAAATACCAATACTCGTTCATTAGTATTATTATCAATCATCATGACTTAGTATTAACATACCACCAATTATCATGTGTTACGAGTGTATCCGTTCTAGTCCATAAGTGCACATACCGGTACTTATGCAAAAAAAATTCTTTTCAAATTCTTTATTAAATACTCATTATCATCTCAAACCTTAATTTCTAGTAAGGTCAATGATATTATTCTTCATATGAAGTTTACAGAAATCACACATTCTCATTACTATTGGTTCAAGTATAGATGTCTTATCACATAAATCCAAAACTCCACAACTAATATGAATTTGGCTAGATAGGTTTAAATCTAACACATCTTTACCCAGATAACATACTTGGTGTACCAATCAATTCTTTTAACATTATCATTTCTAATCTTAAATACTTTCAACATCATCCTTCAAAGGTGTAACTAATACATATATCTTTTATTCCACTATTTTTTTCAACTTTTCGCTTAACAGTACATTATCTCATTATTTAATATGAGGCAGAGTTCTTATAAAATAATTTGAATTCTCTCATACATGTGCATACTATTTCTTTACGTAGTAATAGGTTTTGTATCTCACGCGATGGCACATTTCAAATATTACATGCCCTTTACACATCATTAATTTAACAAACTCATAATGAACTTATTTAGAACAATTTTGTACAATTTATATCAATAACTAATCAAAATCATTACTCATTTATCCGTACTCAATTTTTCTCTATCTTTTGGATTAGTGTAAAACACAACCCATTATTCATATCACATCTGGATCCTTACTCATCTAGAAGTATACATGCCTATCATTTTAGTTATTCTTTTGGGTTAGACACTTCGTTTATCATGTATACATTGTCATCTCATCAATATTCGGTATATTACTACGTCGTACCCTACTATCAATTTCACTACATTAATAATCAACATTCTTATTAACTCTTCAATTACATTCCAAAATCCATTAAAATTTACAAAATTGTTTTCACAAGGACATTATAATATTCTTCGGGTTTCATCTCATAACAATAAAATTCCTCCTTCGAATATCAATTCTATAACACCGTAACAATAATAACATTGTAAAATTTATCTTATACCTATGTGACTGCAATCACCAACAATATACATCAGCATCATAGCATTATGATCACAATACTCACATGCTCTAAAGCACCAGTCTTTTAACAACTCATCATCCAACTACCATCTGGCATAAAATAAGCACTAGGAACAATTTCATTAGTACTTATCAAATACGCATGTCATAATTACGCACTTTGTCATTTACGCACTACAAATATTCATAACGTCACAGTAATTAACATGACATGCGTCAAAATTTCACGAATTCTCGTACATATCATGCTTCAGTATACTACCATATACCTGTGTGATTACATTCAACATAGGAATCAATTTCTTATTTCAATGATGTATTTCTTTTCAATCATTAACTCAGTAGTATTCAATGAGTTCTTAGACATCCTTTCATCATTTAACCAATATCCGGTGTCAATGATGTAATTCTTTTCAATCATTAACTCAACTTTTCTACTTGTATAATTGATTCTCATAAATCAATATAAATCAACATATTAACCCAAATGAAATGGTTTACCTCGATACCTCGTTCTTCTGGACCTTCTAATACCCTCTTAAGCCTATGTCACATGTACCTAAGGAACAACACATAGGTGAATATAACACGATGTTCTCTGCAATCTGAAATCAACATATAGTCAATACTCATCGCTAATACAATATTAGTAGAACAATACTCATCGCACCATGGTGGTACATAATTATCGCCCCTACGGCATACATATCAATACCCCTCATTTCGTGGAACATCGGCATGTATTCTATTTATTATTGGTTCAAAATATTCATCGCTTCGAATTATCGGCGGCTCCATGGATATACCTCACTTCGACATACCAGCGACCGACACTACGATATGCCAACGACAAATATCCTGATTCATCGCTCAACAATACAGCGGCATTATCATCGCTTCGATGTGACAACGACATTATTCATCGCTTCGACATGACAGCGACATTATCATCGCTTCGACGTGACATCGGCATTATTCAACGCTTCGACACGACAACAACATTATCATCTTTCCATGCATGTTAATAACAGTTCAATTTCTATGCATGCGTATAAATTCGCATATACCTGCATTATCATAATCACAACGTTAAGCATACCCGCTCATCACATCGTCTGTTGTCGCAGATCAACAGTACCGTAATGTCCACCATTTCCTGTCATCAGACACCATTTCTCTTTTCTCATTTTCTGATTCTCCTACAAAATCAGACTTCTTAACATGGTATAAATATATATGTGTGCTATATAACACGTTTCTCATCAACAATACATTATAAAACAATTACCAACTCAGGGCACTTCTCAAGAAGTGCATCATTAAGATAAGTACCTATTGCACAACAGTTATTTCCCCACTACCATGTTTATCGGATTTTATCTACGATCCTGTAACCACAACGGTTAGCAATAACAAAAATTTCCATTACTGCGTATCATATTATGCACATAGCATACAATTGTCATACCACATAGAAACAAAATCGTAATCATGTATAAATAATTTTTTATTCAGCTTTCTCAACACACCCTAGGCCCTTAAACAGTCCAAAGAGCTAACTTGGCTCTGATACCACTAATGTAGGACCCAATCTCTAATCACGTCATTGGTGCGATTAGATCCTTCTTTATGTATACATTTACAAACATTAGGGAATTCTCATTTTCCATGCTTCATAATTATGGCTTAATGCCTATAAAATTTTCATTAAAATCCATTTTAACATTTTGTCAGGATCGATTTCGAGGGTGGGTTGCCATTCCACACCCGAGTTCAACCAACTTGAGCTTCAATAGCTCGTGTTCTTGAAATAATTGCACCGAGAGATTATATCGAGTTCGGTTACAAAACCGAGCGGAAGACACTCGACATAACCCGCTCTATAATCGATTAAACATTTGAAAGGCATTTTAACGATATGCAATTAAAGTAAAATAAACAAGCATTTGTTTATGGAAGTTCGAAGGTGGTGTAATCCTTCTACGTCTCCCCTTCTTCCATCTCATGGAAGGATTCCACTAGAAGACTTTGATTTATACAATCCCATTGTACAAACCCGATCCAGTTGGGAATTCCCCATCCAACTAGAACTCCTAACAACTCAACTACGTATGTTCTTTAATGTCTCACATACAAAAACCTCTCATCGGTTGTGATAAATCATCAACCGTTACAATGATATTCACTCATCTATTAAGCTCTCATATACAATGAATAGAGTGAATATATATGGCACAAATGTCTCTAACTAGATCTGATATAGCAAGGTAAGTGGTGCCAAAGGTTTGAGGAGTGCTCTTCATTTAGCAGCTTTTGTCTTTTAAGTTCCTCAAATGAATCCCAAGTGGGTTTGCTTTGGAAGGCTTGGATTGATCTTCAATCAGCTGTTATTGAGCCTCCAAATCATGTATATATAGCCCCAAGTAATGATATATACGTTAGACACAAGAATATGCCCGTTGGAAAAGGTTCTGCACCATTCCCGAGCTTGCAACGGTCATATTCTGGTTTCTGGGCTCTTTGTATTTCGGACCGGACTGCCCGGATCAGCTTGGGCAGATCAGTTTGGCCGGATCAGCTTGGCCGGATCAGCATGGGCAGATCAGTCTGGCCAGATCAGCTTGGGAAGATCAGTCTGGCCCGGATCAGTCTGGGTAGATCAGTCTGGACAATCAGCTTGATACAAAACAGATTGATAAACTTGCTCTTCTGATCTGTTGCTTGTAGCTCTTGATTCTTTGATTTCTGGGCAAAGTGATCTACATGAAAGTTGTATCCCTTTCTCTTAGATTTCCATGGAATCAAGAATCGCTCGATTTCGAGTCCGTATGAGAGAGTTCTGCTCAAAATACGAGTCAATGCTCCTGCTGTCTGTTTGCTGGATGCAGCAGCACATGGCGTGACTTGCAGAAGGGTTTTGGCCATCTTAACTTCCGATTCAGTCTTTGACTTCCAAAGATGACTTGTAGATCTTTGGCTTAGATTTTCAACCCATACTGAATCGTCTCGTTCCGATAATGGAGCTAAGAGTTATGCCCAACAGACTGACAGTTACTTGCTGAAACAACTTGTTGTTTCTTCGCGGTACAGCTCGATCTTGCAGGCATCTTTTCTCCTTGATAACATTCGAACTAGCCGATCTGTTGTGAAATATGACTTTTATTATTTTGAGTTGGATGTTCAACCTCTTTGGAATCACACCATTTCGATATCCGAGCTATGAGATATGATCGAAACAATCCGCTCTGCCAGAATTTCAGTCTTGGTCCAGCTTGATATTTTCAAGCTACTTCTTTGTAATTCATCAAGCTTCTAAATTATGATCTATGAACTGCACACTTGATGAAATATGTTAGCAACACAATAACAAGTTTTGTTAACATCAAAACCAAGAATATTTTTTAAAAAACATATTTCTCCCCCTTTTTGTATGAATCAAAAAGGAAGACAAATAAAATTTACTCCCCCTCAAGGATTGAGATTAAACTCTCCCCCTTAATTTTAAAATGTTTGAAAATTTGAGCAAGTGAGGGGCAAATGGGGTAAGCTAAAATAAAATAAAAAAAATGCAAATCACATTAAATTTTTCAACAAAAAATAACCTCTTTGATGATGCATGTAGCATACTTGGCAACAAATTTGAATTTCTTGACAAAACTCAACAATGTCCATTTCATCTTTCAGCGGTGGCAGCACATGAGTCAACTTTGCAGAATAAACTGCTTTTCCTCGTGAAGAATTAGGCTGCAAGAACTATACCGTTGCGATCCTCTATGAGTCTAGTTTGCAACGCAAAAAACGGTTCGTCGTTTGGACATCTGAGCAAGACGTTATGCCAATTTTCCAAAAGTCGCTGTAATCTGCCAGAAAAACAAAAATGCTTCGAAAATTGTTAGATAAAATCTCAAAATAAAAATTATAAACTTAAAATGAGTTTAGAACAATTTGAACGAGAATTTGAACATGTAAAATAGATTTTAAAATTATTTTCGTGCAAAATGAATGCAATGAAATTGATTTTTATGCTAAAAATTTTCGTACACCATATTTTGAAAAAATATGCTATGAAAATATTTCATGCTCATGAGAAAATTTTGAAAATGATTTCAAAAGATATCCGCTAAAAAATCGGTTAAAATGCTTTCCAAGAACAACCCGCTCTGATACCACTTGTCAGGATCGATTTCGGGGGTGGGTTGTCATTCCACACCCGAGTTCAACCAACTTGAGATTCAATAGCTCGTGTTCTTGAAATAATTGCACCGAGAGATTATATCGAGTTCGGTTACAAAACCAAGCGGAAGACACTCGACATAACCCGCTCTATAACCGATTAAACATTTGAAAGACATTTTAAAGATATGCAATTAAAGTAAATAAATAAGCATTTGTTTATGGAAGTTCGAAGGTGGTGTAATCCTTCTACGTCTCCCCTTCTTCCATCTCATGGAAGGATTCCACTAGAAGACATTGATTTATACAATCTCGTTGTACAAACCCGATCCAGTTGGGAATTCCCCATCCAACTAGAACTCCTAACAACTCAACTATATATGTTCTTTAATGTCTCACATACAAAGACCTCTCATCGGTTGTGATAAATCATCAACCGCTACAATGATATTCACTCATCGATTAAGTTCTCATATACAATGAATAGAGTGAATATATATGGCACAAATGATCTCTAACTAGATCTGATATAGCAAGGTAAGTGGCGTCAAAGGTTTGAGGAGTGCTCTTCATTTAGCAGCTTTTGTCTTTTAAGTTCCTCAAATGAATCCCAAGTGGGTTTGCTTTGGAAGGCTTGGATTGATCTTCAATCAGTTGTTATTGAGCCTCCAAATCATGTATATATAGCCCCAAGTAATGATATATACGTTAGACACAAGAATATGCCCGTTGGAAAAGGTTATGCACCATTCCCGAGCTTGCAACGATCATATTCTTGTTTCTGGGCTCTTTGTATTTCGGACCGGACTGCCCGGATCAGCATGGGCAGATGAGTCTGGCCGGATCAGCATGGGCAGATCAGTCTGGCCAGATCAGCTTGGGAAGATCAGTCTGGTCCGGATCAGTCTGGGCAGATCAGTCTGGTCCGGATCAGTCTGGACAATCAGCTTGATACAAAACAGATTGATAAACTTGCTCTTCTGATCTGTTGATTGTAGCTCTTGATTCTTTGATTTCTGGGCAAAGTGATCTACATGAAAGTTGTAGCCCTATCTCTTAGCTTTCCACGGAATCAAGAATCGCTCGATTTCAAGTCCGTATGAGAGAGTTCTGCTCGAAATACAAGGCAATGCTCCTGCTGTCTGTTTGCTGGATGCAATAGCACATGTCGTGACTTGCAGAAGCTTTTTGGCCATCGTAACGTCCGATTCAGTCTTTGACTTCCAAAGATGACTTGTAGATCTTTGGCTTAGCTTTCCAACCCATACTGAATCGTCTTGTTCCAATAATGGAGCTAAGAGTTATGCCCAACAGACTGACAGTTGCTTGCTGAAACAACTTGCTGTTTCTTCACGGTACAGCTCGATCTTGCAGACATCTTTTCTCATTAATAACATTTGAACTAGCCGATCTGTTGTGAAATATGACTTTTAGTATATTGAGTTGGCTGTTCAACCTCAAATAAATTACACGCAAAGATCAAATGACAAGATAAATCCCCAGACATTTATACATGTCATATATAGACATCGAGTGCTCACAGACGAGCCACAAAAATGAATACCCATCTTTGCATAAATAACATATACCATTTACCCTCTCATGCTACGCTTCCAAAAGCAGTATCATCCATCCCAGCTCGAGCTTGCCACTCAAAATAACTTTGTATCTGTTATACCTGTTTCAACAGAAACAGCCTCCACACGGGTGATCACACCAATAACATGACTCACAGTATTATCAAAATATACGATGCAAAATTAATAAAATAATTAATAATGTATCTCAAAAAGATACAAGCTGCATGCTGGATATCTCAAATTGTTCTTGTTTCACAAAACTACAATCTTTAACAATTATAAAATCCATACCAACCATTATAATGTAGTTTCATTACCACTTTAATTCATTACTTTCACAATACTTATTTTTACTATCATTTACAACCCATATTGTGTGGTTCACCAGAATGTAATACTATAAAGTAAAGAGATACCCCATGAGTATACCACACCCATACGAGATTTTCCACGTTGTTCTTGTTCTCACAATATTCAAAATTCATCAATTCCAATGTCAAATAAATCATCACCAACAATAATTATTGTTCTCATACTAACAATTCATCGGTTCCCAAAATGGATAATAAATTAAACCATAAAAGTTCATCATATCATATCGCTCGCTCAACAGCGACGACACAATGTGTTAGTTCCGGATTTTAAAGATGACAAAACAGATCAGACCGATCAAAGCCGTAAAACCATGATTAAAGCAGATCAAGCTGATATGGTTTATCACAAAAATCAGAACGGATCGATGAACAATCAGCCTGACCAGATCGAAGCACGAGATCAGCTCAATAATAATCAGATCAAGGTTGAATAAGCTTTGTTCTTCAGTCCGAATCATTAACGGCTATTTATTGAAGCATTTAATGATACAGTTAATGTTGAAAAAGACCAAGGACTTAAGATTACCTTAAAAGGTAAGAAGACAAAGAAGAACTTACCTGACAAACGCCGAAAGCATAAACCAGAATGGCAAATGCCTAAAAGAATGAGACTGAAGCTTACTCAGAGATTGAACAGAGTCTAGAGTTGCACAGAAAAGGAAATAATATCGTCGGTACAAGAAACTATATAAGGATGCAACTAAAGAGCTCAAAGTGCTGATCTGATCAATCAAGAGATAAAAAGAAAACAAAAACAGCACAAGCTTACAAGTCCAGATATTCTTGAGCCGAAAGTTTTCATAAGCACAGCATACTGTAATATTTGATCATCATAGGATCATTGTGTGCATAGATAAGATCAGTCTGTCTTTTGTATTCTTTACTAAGATAGAGAAGTGAGAATCAATTATAACTGTCAGACGGTGTGTGTCTGAACTGATCGAGAGACTAGGAGTTTCAGTCTAGTAGTGAGGTAAATCCAGCTGAATCGGGTTTGTACAACGGGATTGTATAAATCAAAGTCTTCTAGTGGAATCCTTCCTTAATTGGAAGAAGGGAGACGTAGAAGGATTACACCACCTTCGAACTTCCAGAAACATATTCTGTCTTTTATCATTCCGCACTAAGTTACACTCTCAAAGACATCGAGCTGTTCTTACTAGTCTAGAATAGATCGTTCCGCACTGTTATATCCAGTAGTCTGTTCTGCTGAGAAGTTGATTAAGAAATAGATTTCACTCACTAACCTGAGAGAAATAAAAAAGGATTAATTTTAAAGGAGTGTTCATTCACCCCCCCCCCCCCCCCCGCTAAACACTCCGGACCGATCCTAACAAGTGGTATCAGAGCAGGTCGTCTTAATCATCAAAGATACTTTGACTGATGGCATCATTCAACAAGATTCCCATGTTCTCAAAAGAAGACTATGATGATTGGAGAATCAGAATGCAAGCTCATCTGGCAGCACAGGATGACGATATGTGGTTCATCATCACTGATGGACCAATGAAGATTTTGAAAGTCAATATAGCAGCTGCCATTACTGATGGTGAACCCCAAATGGTCGAAAAGGATAGATCCCTCTGGACGAATGAAGAAAGGAAGAAAGTTGTGGGGTCCTCAATACTTAATCCATTATGTATTTAATTAAGCATACATATGTGAGTCAGAATTAAGTAATGCATCCACTGTTTAAGAGTTTCTCACTAATAGGTTGTTACAGATGTACCAAAACCACTCGTACAAAACACCAAATAACTTTTTTCACATATACATTACATGTACAATGAACAACTTAATCCAGTACAACTCATATGCAGTGGTTCACCTCGCAGCGGAAAAAGACTCACGATTCCCACGTCTATGTGTCCCTACAGAAACCTTCACACAACGAGTATAGAGAACAACTATCTCAGTGCAATATCAAAACACAATATCAATATCAATGATAAAGCACAATAAATCATCTAACGTGAATGTTCTGTATCATGCATCCACAAATGCACTATGTCATGACATGTCTCAACAATCACCCTATTATCACGAGCCCCATATGATATGCCTATTCAGCTCAATATGTCAGTGGAACCACATCACATCTTCATATTAGCAGCACATATCATAGTACCATACTCATCTGTGATAATAGCCAGAGCATATACCCAAACCAGGCGTATATCTCTCAAGCCAAAGCATATGTAGTATATCTATCGTGGCAACGATCCCAGCCAAAGCATATACCACACCAGGCATATCTATCAAGGCAATGATCTTACCAAAGCATATACACATATCTATCAAGGCATCCATCCCAACTCAAGCCAAAGCATATGTAGTATATCTATCGTGGCAACGATCCCAGCCAAAGCATATACCACACCAGACATATCTATCAAGGCAATGATCTCACCAAAGCATATACACATATCTATCAAGGCCTCCATCCCAATCATATGAAATCCATGTATGTACATGCATATGAAACTACCAATCATATGACACAAGATAACATAAATCATATGATATCAAAACCATAACATCATCACATCATATCTATACTCCGTACGTCAACACGTACCTGTAAAGCGACACAAACCAGATAAATCAGTCGTCAATGGTTAATTGCCTCTGTGCCCTGTCCCCTGTGATGATGCAAGATATTAAGAAGGCACTTCACACACCTTCCTAGCTCAATTTACAAGTGAATCCCAAGCTCAAACCACAAGGAACTTGAAAGAGATGGAGAGGAGCTTGGTAGAGATTTGTAGGTGTAAAATGGTGTATTGTGAGTTTAAGTGCATTAATCCCCTTAATATAGCCACTTGTTATAATACCATGCCAATTACCATAAACATGTAAATCCAAACTCAAATTCACATGTTAATGCAACTTTAAATGAAAGGCAGAGGCATATGAAATTCAATTAAAATGCATACTAGTCCATGTTGCTTGATATGCCACTACATTTGATTTCATTCAAGTCATTTCTATGCAATACATCTTGTGCATCATATTTCTTTCCTTGTCATATATCTACTATTCATTTCATGTATGTGAGTATTACCCTCGGTTCAACCCAAACCCGAGTCTACATCGTACCGTCATTATTCAAAATTACGCCATAACAAATCGAGGCAGTACAATTCTCCCCCACTCATTGAATTTCGTCCTCGAAATTGCATATACAACATATGAATCTCATATATCATATGAATCACATACAGAAAGCCATAAGCTTCAACCCTATTAGCAATACTACAAGGAATAATAACATAGTGGCAAATAAGCTTTGCACAAACATGCCTTATAAATGCAACATTATTTGCCTGCTGGAACAAATAATCAAAAGTAAATCTGCTACATACTCAACATGCTCAACTAGCAGATACTTACCAAATTAGCAGTATAAGAAATCAAATGCAAACATACCAGACATTGCACTTTGGATTCTACTGCATACTCATGTTCTCGCATACCACGTATACCAGCTTGTTACTATTTGCTTTTTGTCCACGTAGCCATATGCTCACAACACTCTACACCAGTCAGGCATAGATAGTATGTATGTCTTGTTGTAAAACCATCAACAGACAAACATTTCACTAGTATCAATGAATACTCCAGAAATCATGTCTGAATATTGGCACATATACAGATCCTGTTATACACAACAGTAGCCATCAAATTGACTTGAGCTCATACAACTCATTGTACGGTGAATACCCATACCCAAGTCACTGCCCACTCACATTCCTGCGGGATGCATCCAAATGATCCCCAATGGAGCATCTGTTCGTCTAATGTCTAATACATCCATCCCTCCTTGGACAACTAGTCACCATATAATAATACAGTCAATGGTTCAAATCCTGGTATTACACCTTTTCCATACACCTTATGCCACACTTTATAAACACAGCAACACACATACCCGCATTGTGTATTGTATAACGGTTTAGAATGTTTCCATTCGTCTGTACTCCTGTGTAAACCTACGCAGAATATCGAGATCAACAAGATACTCTAAACCAAGTACCTCGATCTTTGTCACATTCAGATTCTACACATCCAAATGTGCACAGAGCCATCTCTGCTCTAACATTTCACAAAGTTGTATTATAGTATGTACTTACACAATGTGATAGATACAACATAATCTATCGTTTGCATACTAATCTCCCACGCCAGACTTCTCAGTCTAGATTAAACACTGAACACGATACCAGTCCAGAACAAACACTGGACACGAACTTGACCAAACCACAAGAAGCAATCCACATCAGACTCATATGTCATCAATGCACACTGTACACCAAAACCATGTACAATACATATGTCCATATGATTATATGGTTATCTTAATCAATGACTATGTGCTCATAGTATCTATTCACACCATTTGTGTGGTTCCATATTCCCCTATCCTGACCCCTGTACCGTAAATGTCATTATTTGCATCAATTGTTTCCTCCAAGACTACCATCTTGAGTATGACAAGCTTTTACAACGATTCATTGCTCCTTGTACTGATCAACACAAAAACATCATGTAGCAGTGGAAACCAACACGTTTTCCACGTATGTACAATTCACTTGCTACATGGCTTACGCCAACAAGTTCCATACATCACAGGTACCTGATAACCCCTTCCATTCTGCTTCAAAAACTTATCCATACGGATTATCATATCACCCGGATAGATCATACAATCGAAGATATCACCCGACTATATCACTCAGATATATCACATGATCGCATATAGTACATAACAGTTGTCTATCTCGCCATATTCATTGAATCTTTCTTTATTGGAATGCATTCCTTATAAACACGACTGCTCCCAGCAAATCGTTATCACCTCTGGTTCATAAAGGAATAGCCAATCCAACAATACATGGAGAGGAACAAATTCCAACTCAACTGCAATCACACAATCCACACAATCTTGTTGACATGAATGACAATCAACGTACCATACCACTCATGGTCATTCTGGCACTATGACTTTACATCGGACCCAAAAGAATTACCATATCATATAGCCTTTCCAATGATACCTTCACAATACTGTAACCGTATTATGTTACTAGTACACCTTCCGTGCATAATCAAAGGATATCATATCAGAATACTCAAGTACAAATATATAGCAAAATACCATCCACCATCTGGTATATGTCAACTCAGTCTCATAGTGGTCGTACCACTATAACATGACACAAACTTTAATGTCATACACATATATGTACTAACAAGCTCAAGAACTAATTCATTTCATGGACAAATCAAGTCCCATCACACTATTTCATACGTGTGAGCTTCTTCATCCGTCTCAAAACCATCTGCTATCAATCATCACATGGTTCAAAACCATCTGCTATCAATCATCACATGGTTTAGCATACCAACCATTCATTAACCATTACATGGTTTAGTATACCAACCATATTGTTTCCTCATGAAACATATGCGCAGACTGTCCATCAATAGATATCAATCCAACATCTATCGAGCACAAACTGAAAACCAATCAACGATGCAAACCAATTGCATGACTAGGTCGGCATATCACAATCACGATCCCATCAGTCATACATCTTCCGTCCTGACTCAAGAATATATGAATTTCATGTCAAACGCATAGTACCATCACAACACAACGGAAACTCTGATTGCATCAGCACTACAGTCGCAGTGTACAAGCAATCTACGGAAACTCAAACTTCCTTATCAATCTGGATAACTTGGACCTTCAACATCAGACTTGTGAACCATACATCATAGCCACCAAGCTATGCTATCATACAATAGCTCACACTCAATGCTTACTGGATACTCACATTGCCAACCAAACTCTGTTGGTCTCACATTACCAACCATTCTCTGTTGGTCTCACGTATACAGGTCACTACTGTCATGCAATAATCCAAAATATGACAAGGTGTCATACACAGTTCCACTAAAGAACCAGTTTACGGATGTCTATCATGACGTCCTTTTCTATATCCAGAAGCCATATAAGCATCCAATGCTCTCAGCAACAACACAGATACCCACACTCTGTTCAAAACAGACCAACCAATTTCAATCTCCGAAATATCGTTCACAAACACAGAACGAGATGTTCATACACAACATCCCATACATAACTGTATGCACTTGAGGTATCTCGTGTCAATCAAAGAAGAGTCTCATATGGACAACCTTATAGCTCGGACGGAGTTCACATCAAAACAATGATATCCATTCCCATCTGTACTATATACTAACCAGATATAAGACATGGCCACATAGCACCATGTATATCCCAGTACAGCCATCACAAAGATCACATGTGCAGGCATCACAGCAATCTTTGCCGGTGATCATTGCATCACTACAATCTCCATCGGTACTCATTTTCTTTCAATCTGAAAGACTTCCATGCCCAAATCCATATGATACAACGAGAACGAACACAAGAGGCTAATACACAGAAAGGATCACACAGTCCGTTAACCAGTCACCAAACACGAGTGACTTGAATGGCATCAACTGATAACAGTCGAACATACTGCGGTTGTACCGCTCCATCAATACGCCTCAGCGCCACTATCATTGAACTCTCTCAATTTCATGTTCCTTGCCAACTCCATGACAACAAACACATACACATACACACCGGAGAACTAGACACAGATGATACCCTGACAAGAAGACCTCACCACAATGATCTCACAAATCACCAATTACCGCTGTGAAATACCACAATAACGAATACTATGATTGTACACTAATTTCACAATCGCTACATGTACCATCTGAGTACCATAAGTAACTCATGTCTGCATCATCTCCCAATGTCAACACACTGCGTTAGCCATACTATCCACAGATCAAGAGCAAAGTATTACATTCCCATTCAGGCCATACATGTCGAACTGACAATGCGACCACATACTACAATATCATGAATTGCCCCTGAACTAGATACAGTGATCACTAACCTGTATCTTTACTTCCATTCACACATCATGTGTCAACGGCCAGTCCATCATTAGGTCGGATACACAATCTCATGCAGGCTGACTTTGCACATGGAGCTGATACCAAGCTTTGCTTTTCACGCTCCACCCACTGTACAACTTACTCCTCTGATTCAGTATCGACCGACATACCATGACCACATAATCAGTGGAATAGCTCCCGCAAAACCTATCATGTTTCCCTTGCCAAATGATAGTACAGAAACCCGGTATACCAATCACGAGTACACCCACAACATCACTTATGACACGCATAAGGATTCATACTAAATCATACTATCATCCTGCAAAACAAGGGTTAACAATAACAGATACAAAAACAAAGCATGTTCCCAGACACTATATCATAAGTATCACATGCCTTTAAGTGATTAGGTAACTCCCTAACTCACTTCCTCTACCCTTGTTCATCCCGTTCTCGAACCACTGCTCTGATACCACTAATGTGGGGTCCTCAATACTTAATCCATTATGTATTTAATTAAGCATACATATGTGAGTCAGAATTAAGTAATGCATCCACTGTTTAAGAGTTTCTCACTAATAGGTTGTTACAGATGTACCAAAACCACTCGTACAAATCACCAAATAACTTTTTTCATATATACATTACATGTACAATGAACAACCTAATCCAGTACAACTCATATGCAGTGGTTCACCTCGCAGCGGAAAAAGACTCACGATTCCCACGTCTATGTGTCCCTACAGAAACCTTCACACAACGAGTATAGAGAACAACTATCTCAGTGCAATATCAAAACACAATATCAATATCAATGATAAAGCACAATAAATCATCTAACGTGAATGTTCTGTATCATGCATCCACAAATGCACTATGTCATGACATGTCTCAACAATCACCCTATTATCACGAGCCCCATATGATATGCCTATTCAGCTCAATATGTCAGTGGAACCACATCACATCTTCATATTAGCAGCACATATCATAGTACCATACTCATCTGTGATAATAGCCAGAGCATATACCCAAACCAGGCGTATATCTCTCAAGCCAAAGCATATGTAGTATATCTATCGTGGCAACGATCCCAGCCAAAGCATATACCACACCAGGAATATCTATCAAGGCAATGATCTTACCAAAGCATATACACATATCTATCAAGGCATCCATCCCAACTCAAGCCAAAGCATATGTAGTATATCTATCGTGGCAACGATCCCAGCCAAAGCATATACCACACCAGACATATCTATCAAGGCAATGATCTCACCAAAGCATATACACATATCTATCAAGGCCTCCATCCCAATCATATGAAATCCATGTATGTACATGCATATGAAACTACCAATCATATGACACAAGATAACTTAAATCATATGATATCAAAACCATAACATCATCATCACATCATATCTATACTCCGTACGTTAACACGTACCTGTAAAGCGACACAAACCAGATAAATCAGTCGTCAATGGTTAATTACCTCTGTGCTCTGTCCCCTGTGATGATGCAAGATATTAAGAAGGCACTTCACACACCTTCCTAGCTCAATTTACAAGTGAATCCCAAGCTCAAACCACAAGGAACTTGAAAGAGATGGAGAGGAGCTTGGTAGAGATTTGTAGGTGTAAAATGGTGTATTGTGAGTTTAAGTGCATTAATCCCCTTAATATAGCCACTTGTTATAATACCATGCCAATTACCATAAACATGTAAATCCAAACTCAAATTCACATGTTAATGCAACTTTAAATGAAAGGCAAAGGCATATGAAATTCAATTCAAATGCATACTAGTCCATGTTGCTTGATATGCCACTACATTTGATTTCATTCAAGTCATTTCTATGCACTACATCTTGTGCATCATATTTCTTTCCTTGTCATATATCTACTATTCATTTCATGTATGTGAGTATTACCCTCGGTTCAACCCGAACCCGAGTCCACATCGTACCGTCATTATTCAAAATTATGCCATAACAAATCGAGGCATTACAAAAGCAAATCTAGACAACGTAGCCAAAGACATCTTGTTCATAACGCTGGACAAGAATATGTTCAGTAAGATCAAAATGTGCTCAACTGCCAAAGAAATTTGGGAGAAGATAGCACAGCTATGTGAAGGGAACGACCAGACTAAGGAAAACAAGCTGACTGTTGCCTACAAAAATTTGAGAGCATAAAAATGAAACTTGGAGAAATTCTAAACTAGTTTGATGAAAGAGTCACTGGCATTATCAATGAACTAAATGGTCTGGGCAAGGAATACTCTAACAGAGAGATTGCTCTGAAAGTAATGAGAGCATTGCCAAAGGAATGGGATGTCAAGACAATTGCAATGAGGGAGTCTAAAGATCTGAACAAAGTTGAACTACATGATCTGTTCGCAGATCTTAAGGCGTATGAGTTTGAACTGATCACCAGAGGTGAAGCAGAGCCATTCATCTCTCAACCAAACAAAGCAGTGGCAGCCATTCCAAACCAGACCACCCCTTCAACAGACCAATCTATCGAACAGATAAGTAATGATGCTATGTCATTATTTATCAAGAAATTTGGTAAATTCATGTCTAAGAACAAACAGAATTTCAAACCTTCTCATCACTATAAATCGAGAAAAGACGATGCTGTTAATGACCAAGCTTGCTACAGTTGTGATAAGATCGGACACTTCATTGCAGATTGCACCAGACCGAAGAGAGACGAGAGAAAAGAAAGGCATCGTGATGAAAAGAAAAAGAAGCATTACAAAGACCATAAAAATCATCATGGGAAGTCTCAAAAGGTTCTGGTAGCAGAGGAAGGTAACACAAGTGGGCTCAGACTGACTCAGAATCAGAAAGCTCAGAATATTCATCTAGCGAAAGCGAAGAGGAAATCCAATGTCTAATGGCAGACGAAGAAATGAGTCAAACAGACGAGGTATTCGATTTTGACTCAAATGAATTCACACGTGAAGAGCTCATGTCTGCACTGCAAGACATGGCTAATGATTATAGAATATTAGCTGAATTATTTGAAAAACTAAAGCTAAAGCCAATGATCAAATAGATGAGCATATCAATCCAAGCTGCTATGAGCTAGCTGAATGCAATAATCTAAAGATCGAGCTGCATAAGCTGAAAATCTCTTACGAACAGCTCCATGAAGAAAACAAGAGAATTAGCACACAAAATGCTAAACTCTCTCATATTTTCAAAACATGGACAAAATCAAGAGCATCACTGGAAGAATTGCAAGAGGTACAAAGAAATGTCGGTGACATCACCGGCATAGGCTTTGACAACAATGATTGCACCAAAGATGAATCTGAATTGTTGCTGGTAAAGAACAAAGTCAAACAAATGACATTTGTTAGATCTAGCATAATATATGAAACCGAAGTGCCTAAAATTCAAACGGGAGTCTCCTTCGGAGAACAACTTGAGAAAAGGAATTGGATACGTTAACCAAAACCAAAGATAAGGCACCAGCAAGCTTTGTGTCTATCAGACCAAACCTAAAGGTGCAAGATCTAAGGCAAGGAAGACCATCCAACTACTATAACTCAAAACCAGTTCAACAAAGATATAGATTACCTTATAAGAATCAAAGGCTTCCATATCGCACACATCATCACACACAACATCGAAACAGATCAGCTTACATCACACCAGACACACACAAGCCATTTAAGCTGATTCAGGTGTGGGTTCCCAAAGGGCTAATCCGTTCTGGACCCAAGTAGGATTGGGTACCAACAGTAATTATGCTTGATGACAGGTACTGAAGAAACAAGTGTCGGACTGGTACTTAGACAGTGGGTGTTCTCGTCCCATGACAGGAAACGTCGAGCTGTTGTCTGAAGTCACAGATTGCACTGGTCCAAAGATTATCTTCGGGGATAACTCAAAGGGTAAGACCGTGGGCAAGGGTAAGATTGTCCATGGTAATATTACTATCAATGATGTGCTATTAGTTGAAAATCTATGCTATAATCTGATTAGCATAAGTCAATTATGTGATAATGGTTATGCTGTAGAATTTCACAAACACACCTGCACTGTTAAAACATCAGACGGTATGACCATGCTTGTAGGAATCAGAAATGGAAACACATATAAGATTAACTGGAATTTTGCTCAACCTGATAATCCTACTTGCTTCATCACGAATAATGATAATAAACACTGGCTATGGCATAAACGCTTGAATCATCTCAACTTTAAGACTATCTCTAGCCTGTGTAAACATGATTTAGTTGTCGGTCTGCCCAAGATCGACTTTGCCAAGGATAAGATCTGTGAAGCCAAGGATAAGATCTGTGAAGCTTGCCAAATGGGCAAACAGATCAGATCATCCTTCAAAAACAAGAATGCCAAATCCTCCTCACGCTGCTTAGAACTATTACATATGGACTTGTTTGGTCCTATACCAATAACAAGTTTAGGAGGAATGCGGTATACTCTTGTTGTTATTGATGATTACTCACATTTTACATGGACTATATTTTTAAGAAGTAAAGATCAGACTGGTTCGAAGTTGATCAAGTTGCTGAAACACACTCCGAATGAGAGATCATCAAGTATAGATAGAATTCGAAGTGACAAAGGCACTGAATTTTCAAATCAGAATCTTGAATCCTTTCTAGAAGACCAAGGAATTAAGCATGAATTCTCAGACGCTCGAACTCCTCAACAAAATGGAGCTGTAGAACGAAGGAACATAACGCTTAAGGAGGAAAAAAGGACAATGCTTGCAGATTCTGGAATTTCCCAAAAGTTCTGGGCAGAAGCTGTAAATACTGCATGCTACACTCAAAATCGATCTATGATTAACAAGAAGTTAAATCTAACTCCATATGAAGTATGGACTGGTAACAGACCGTCTATCTCTCACCTTCATGTATTTGGTTGCAAATGTTTCGTTCACAATAATGGTAAGAATCATCTTACTGCATTCGAAGCTAAGTCATATAATGGAATATTCTTAGGATATTCATCTAATAGAGCTTTTCGCATCTTCAATAATCGAACTTTGACTGTAGAAGAATCAGTTCATGTAGTGTTTGATGAATCCTTGTGTATTGAGGGTAACAATGAATTAATTCAAAATCAGATGGAAAATATCCATCTCGAAGCTAACAGTGATGATGAGATTGTAGCTAATAGATCAAGAGACAATCCACCAGAACCTGAAGTACCAGATAGACCGGATCAAGGCACTGAAGCTCTTCCAGATCGAGCCGATCCGGAGGTTCTGAACTCCAATATTAAAGCAGATACTGATAATATTACTACTACCGATCCATCTGGACCAGATAATCCAGAATCAAGACATCGATGGACAAAAAGGCATCCACCTGATCTAGTAATTGGAAGTCCTTCTGCACCCATAAGAACCAGAGGACAGATGATGGATGAATTCATTCACGCCGCCTTTATATCTAATCTGGAACCCAAACAGATTGATGAAGCTTTGACTGATTATAACTGGATAAAGGCCATGCAAGAAGAGCTTAACCAATTTGAACAAAATCAAGTCTGGAGATTAACCCCAGGCCAAGTGGTCTGCCTGTTATTGGAACCAGATGGGTTTTCAGAAACAAGCTAGACACATATGGAGTGGTGGTTAGAAACAAGGCCAGACTAGTGGCACAAGGCTTCCGACAAGAAGAATGAATCGACTTCGATGAATCGTTTGCACCAGTTGCCAGACTTGAAGCAATCAGAATATTTCTTGCATTTGCTGCTTTCAAAGACTTCAAAGTATATCAAATGGATGTAAAGAGTGCTTTTCTAAATGGTGAGCTTCAGGATGAAGTCTACATTGAGCAACCCCCTGGATTTCAGAACCACTCATTTCCAGATCATGTATATCTACTGAATAAAGAAGTATATGGACTGAAACAAGCTCCAAGAGCATGGTATGATACTCTATCTCAATTTCTTCTGAACCACGATTTTCAGACCGGCTTAGTGGATAAAACGTTATTTAAATTTATTAAGGGGGAACATACCTTATTAGTTCAAATCTATGTTGACTATATCATCTTTGGGTCAACTAACCTGCGAGAAATTCTCTAAGTTAATGCAGGGACAATTTGAGATGAGCATGATGGGAGAACTATCATTTTTCTTGGGTCTCCAAGTCAAACAGCTCAGCAATGGTATTTTTATCAATCAAACCAAGTATACAATAGAGCTTCTCAAAAGATTCGGAATGGAGACTTGTTCAACTGCGTCAACTCCAATGAGTCCTTCAATTAAGCTAGATAAAGACGAAGGGGGAACAGCAGTTGAAGTAACCATGTATCGAGGTCTGATCGGATCGCTATTGTATCTTACAGCGAGCCGGCCTGATATTATGTTTTCAGTTTGCATATGCGCTAGATTTCAGTCTGATCCAAAGCAATCTCACTTTATTGCTGCTAAGCGCATTCTTAAATACCTAAAAGGGTCTCAGAACGTTGGTCTTTGGTATCCCAAAGATTCAAATTTCAGTTTAATTGGATATTCAGACGCTGACTATGCAGGGTGTAAGATTGATCGCAAGAGCACCAGTGGAACCTGTCAATTTCTAGGTGAAAGATTGATCTCATGTTTAGCAAGAAGCAAACATCAATTGCCACATCTACAGCTGAGGCAGAATATCTTGCCACTGGAAGCTGTTGCGCTCAAATGCTCTGGATTCAACATCAGCTCAGAGACTATGGCATTCAAGCTGTTGAATCTCCGATATTTTGTGACAACACCAGTGCCATTGCTATCACGTATAATCCAGTTTTGCACTCTCGAACAAAGCATATTGATATCAGACATCATTTTATTCGAGATCACGTTGGCAAAAAGGAAATTCGGATTGAGCACATTTCAACAGACCAGCAAGCAGCAGACATTTTCACCAAACCACTCCCTGAGGCTAAGTTTAATTATTTTCGTCAAATTCTTGGCTTAGTAGATTTATCTTGATATTTTAAAGGTATCTTTAATTTTGTTTTTTTAAAGACCGTGAAATAAGCACAAATCGATAATACAAAAATCAGAAAGACACAGACCGGTTCTGAACTTTCAGACCGATCTCTGTCAAATCTGATATTATCATATGATCTGTCTGCTCTATCACAAACCAGTCTTTAATATATTAATTGTTTAAACAGCCCGGACTGATCGAATTTTAACCGCCTTATCTCTCCTTCATCCCGTCCGTTTTTTTGAATTGCTTAAATATCAGTCATCGAGATACAAACACGTGTCCTCTTTCTCCTATTTAGCGGGCTGTACATCTCACTCTCATTTCACTTTTTACGACTTACTGCTGTCTGTTTCTATCTTTCAAATATTTCCGATCTCTCTGCATTCTTCATTACATACTCAAATGGCTACTATCACTCACAACTCTTTATCTGTTGAGTTCGATGAAATTTACAGGGCTGAAGATCCAGAAATGATTTCCATGTTCAGATCCTTGGAATCCTCGGGATTAAAGAACTTCCTGGAACGTGGAACTGTGGTTTACGAATCAGAAATTCGGGAGTTGTTCGCTAATGTTGTATCTCAAAAGACGTTCATCTCCACCTCCGTCAAGGGCAAATCATTCGATATTTCTCAGGCAACGCTGTCAAAGACCTTTGGTCTTCCTAGCACCGGTCTGACTGATTTTGGTCACATTCCTCAAGCCACTCTCACCAATCTTCAGGGCAAAGTATCTATTTTTGGCCACAGACTGCAGTCATCCTTCAAGAAGAAAGAAATGCTGTTTCATTTTAAAGTCCTTTGTGAGATTGTTGGCAAGCCACTATTGGTTAAAGCTGGAAGCTATGACGCCGTAACCGCCGAAAAATTCCGGGCCATGGCTTCAATCCACTCCGGACAGAAGATGACAAAACAGATCAGACCGATCAAAGCCGTAAAACCATGATTAAAGTAGATCAAGCTGATATGGTCTATCACAAAAATCAGAACGGATCGATGAACAATCAGCCTAACCAGATCGAAGCACGAGATCAGCTCAATAATAATCAGATCAGAGCAGACAAGGTTGAATAAGCTTTGTTCTTCAGTCCGAATCATTAACGGCTATTTATTGAAGCATTTAATGATGCAATTAATGTTGAAAAGACCAAAGACTGAAGATTACCTTAAAAGGTAAGAAGACAAAGAAGAGCTTATCTGACAGATGCCGAAAGCATAAACCAGAATGGCAAGTGCCTAAAAGAATGAGACTGAAGCTTACTCAGAGATTGAACAGAGTCTAGAGTTGCACAGAAAAGAAAATAATGTCGTTGGTACAAGCAACTATATAAGGATGCAACTAAAGAGCTCAAAGTGCCGATCTGATCAATCAAGAGATAAAAAGAAAACAAAAACAGCACAAGCTTACAAGTCCAGATATTCTTGAGCCGAAAGTTTTCATAAGCACAGCATACTGTAATATTTGATCATCATAGGATCATTGTGTGCATAGACAAGATTTGTCTGTCTTTTTTATTCTTTACTAAGATAGAGAAGTGAGATTCAATTATAACTGTCAGACGGTGTGTGTCTGAACAGATCGAGAGACTAGGAGTTTCAGTCTGGTAGTGAGGTAAATCCAGCTGAATCGGGTTTGTACAACGGGATTGTATAAATCAAAGTCTTCTAGTGGAATCCTTCCTTAATTGGAAGAAGGGGAGACGTAGAAGGATTACACCACCTTCGAACTTCAGAAACATATTCTGTCTTTTATCATTCCGCACTAAGCTACACTCTCAAAGCCATCGAGCCGTTCTTACTAGTCTAGAACAGATCGTTCCGCACTGTTCAATCCAGTAGTCTGTTCTGCTGAAAAGTTGATTAAGAAATAGATTTCACTCACTAACCTGAGAGAAATCAAAAAGGATTAATTTTAAAGGAGTGTTCATTCACCCCCCCTCTAAACACTCCGGACCGATCCTAACACAATGACTATCGCACGCTCATTAGCAGTTCATAATTAACATTACCCATACATGCCCGTACGTAACTACGTACATTAAAGTTGACAACATGATTATACATCCTTGACAATGGGAGGCTCGTACGGTATCTATATTACATATCAATTCAATATTAACATTTCAACAATAACTCCACAACTATACCACACATATCATACAAATTCACCATGCTTCCTATCATAATCAGTTACGATTAATCGTACTTCGTATACTAGTCAGATCTTCGCATTTTATCATTTATTAACTTAAGTTATGTGATATCCCCGAAATAATTAATTGCAATTTGGGCATTAATTATGGTTATATGATTAATTATGGTGATAATTGATTTATGGGCTGGACTTATTTATCTTGATGAAATGCATGGTCACATAGAAAGTGTAAGGCCCCGATACTAATTAATCCGGATTAACGATGATTAAGCAAACCCGGATAATTAAAAGTGCAAACTTTAAATTAAGGTGTCCCGACTTCGATGAGCCAACCATCTAGTGGAACATGTTGTAGTGCATGAGCATGTGCATGATCACATGGCACTTGGAGAACACATGCCACTAATTAATTTAACTCATGTTTAATACATGATTTTGGACCATTGTTCTTGCAAGATAATGATGTATTGACATTTGGATTCCAACATGCATCAAATAATTAAAAAAACATGCCCAAATGGCATAGGAAGCCACGCCTACCATGCAAGATTCAGATTTGGGGGTTGCTTTTTAGCTAGCACTTCCTCTCTCTAATTCATAAAAAGTTTCCTCTTCCTTCTCTCATCCCCATTTTCGAAAATGCAACCTTTCTTTCACCCCAAATTTCTTTTAAGTTTGTGAATGCATGTCACATGCAATCATAGAATTGAAGAGGCCTTGAGGTGGGAAGCTAGAAACCTCAAGAAATTGTGGGAGTGGAGGCTTGGATTGATCTTTGGTGGAAGTTTTGGGTCTACAAGGGTATGGACTTGTCCTTATTTATTTTTAGTTGAATTTTGTTAATTTGGAGTCGAAAATTTAAGAAGAAGCATGAATGTGTTGATGTCTTTTTGGTAAACCAGAATCTGCAGAAATGTTGTTGCATGCAGTAGGTAGCTTCGAAATTTCGATTTACCTAACTTCCAATTCTGACTTTGAGCCTCAAACCAAAGTTGTAGTTATATGTGTTTTCGTACTGTGGTTAAAATTTAAGACGATTTGGACTTAAAATGAATGAGTTGTGATGTTTTTACCACAAGGTGCACAATCTGGAACATGCATGTAGGCGGGTTGCACATGCAGTGTGTTCTTGGTAAATCTGGGCAAACTGTGCTACGATTTTGACCTTGGTGTCCGAATAAAGGTTGTAAAACTTTGAGTTATCTTGCATTAGAAACTGGCCTCACATCATTTGGAGTTTATTTGTGCAAGATATGCACTTTTTCCTAGAACCGCTCACTCTGTCAAAACAGAGTGTATAAGTATTTTTAAAACAGTCATACTTTGTTTTGCATGTGCCTCTAGATGAGCGAACTAGCTTCTGGACTTCAAATATGAACTTTAGTACATTGGGTTTTCGTGATTTTCCCACTAGCCTCAAGTCATTTAAATGTCATATGAATTTATTATGATTTCTATACAAAAATGGGTCAGGCTGGAATTTGGTGAATTGTCCTGTTTTTCCAGCAGATTGTTCTTGGCCATTTTACCTAGGCTAAATGAATGAATTTGAAGATGAGTTGAACTGATGAAATGTTCATTTTTGAGTTAGCTTTGAAAATAAATCGGACCCGTGTTATTTTCTTAAGTATTGGACAAGTTATGAGCCGATCTCTACGGTTGCGCAGGCTGAAATTTAGAGAATTGGTTTTGGGTCTAAGTTTGAGTTTTATTTTGATATGTTTAAGGCTAGTATGTGACATTATGTTGTATTTGGAACTGTTATGGCCAGGTTTATTAATCCTAAGATTGAGTCGAGGATCACTTGGTAATTAGCTAACGGTTTGAGGTACGTTGAAATGAGTTTTATCATGACGTCTGGCAAAGACGCGTAATGATGCTAATGTATGGCCTTTATATGTCATTATTTGATTTATATGACTTATTTGTCACTATATGATTCTTATGTGACTATATGATATGATGAATGTCTTGGATTACATGATTTGTGAAATTACATGAATTGTATATACTTTCACATGAGATTGCATGATATATTGAGTTGCATATGTCATTTGATGCATAAATGATTCATGGGCATATCATATTGATCTATCATTCCTTTGATATCCATGATTTGACTGAGTTGACTTACTCTGAGTGTCGGGTACGACGAGCATGGCGATGACAGGCAGTATAGGTAGTAACTGTAGTCACGTGCAGGTGCGACCGGACCTAGACACGAGGGCTGGATGCAGTAACGTACATAGGATGAGTTTTCCTAGCGCAATGTATGTATATTGTCACCCTCTGCTCGAGCTTTGATGATTTGATGATACCTTCCTTTGGACTCCGATTTTGGTATCTTGATATTCGATTCCTTGTACCCATTCATACATCGCATTCATACATGGTATGCATTGCATGATACTTTGTCATTTGACATGATTTATTTATTTCTCGTACTGGGGTACTGACCCCCTTTGTGGGGGCTGTCATGTCTTTTATTGTTCGGGCATGACAGGCTTTACAGGAGGACATGGTGACGATGCTTTCAGCGACGCATCGAGAGATACCAGAGCTCCTTGAGAGCGAGCTCAGGTTTATATTTTATGTTTTGTGTCCCAGTAGTTGTTAGAATATTTTTACTTATGTTTTAAATTACCGGGGTATGCCCCGAGTATCTGTATTTTAATTATTCTACTACTGGTTGATGATATACTTGATAATTTATGTTATGATTAACATGTTGAATTGGAAACCGAAATTACATATTTTAAGTATCAGTATATATGTATCACCTAAAAGCGAAAAAATTTTAGGGCCATTTGATAAGACCTTTGAAATAAATCTTCCGCTGTTTACGCAAATTAATCATTATGTGTTAATTAAACACCACATTAGGATCGGGCCCTCACATTATGGTATCAGAGCATAATCTGGGTTATGCTCGAACTAGAGTTAGGACACTGAGTCTAGTCACAAATAAAATTGTTTGTGCATGTAATTGACTACGTGTTTTTATATGCTCTTACATGCTATGATTACATGTTAGATAATGAGATTTTATACATGTAATGGATTATTAAGCAAGGATATATCTCTGAATATTTTAATATTCTGATTTACATATACTCTAGCGAATTTGAATGCTGGGTTGCATATATTCTAGAGAATTTGAGAATTTTATTTGTTAGCACTGATAGTTGCTGACCGGATGATGATGTAGAATAAGTGATGAGAACATCTCTGACTTGAGATTATATATGATGTTTTGATTTTATGATGAACAGTTAGTGTTTGGACAGGTAGCAGCGATACAGACTTTAAGAGCTATCTATTGTACCTGTAGGGACTGCAAACTGTTAATTGAATTATAACTTAGTGATATGCGTCCATTATTGGGAATTTTATTTATCACTTTGGGACTATTCCTTGTGATTAGTGGGATGACACTAGAACTAGTTAAAACGCATTTTGTCGATTGACATCGGGAATTTGAGTCTGAAAGACCATGTAATACGTATGAGTTTAACTCAAAACATGTACGCCAAGATGATAATTTAGAACTTGAGAATATTGAAATTAGCGATTTTTTTTTCAATTGAAGGATCGAGTGTAGTTGTTGTGAGAAACAACGAGAATTGGTTTGAATGGAGACTGTCGTAATTTAGTTCCAGGCTATGTGTCCGAACTATGAATAAAAAACTTCACTCTGAACTCTTTTAGATGATGATTTTTCCTCTTTCTGTTACGGGAAAATATGTTTACGAGAATGCCATGTTGATGACATAGAAAACGTTAATTGATTATCGTGGACTTGAGAAATGGAAATATCTGCTTAATCTCAATAGCTATTCACTAGTGAAGAGATTAGATTTTGACTAAGGAATAAGACACCAATGTGGTGCGAAGTAATTAGAACTGGATTAAAGATTAATGAATTGACTATCATTGGGATAATCCAAGTAATCCTGGAAAAGTTTCAGAAGTATCACTCAAATTTATCCAGCTCTAGTAGTTCTTAAGGGACTATGAGATTGTAGAATACCAAATCTTTTGAGGTCACTGTGGATGTAAATATCTACTGATCTATTTGAAAGAATAATAAGAACTGATATTGATTGTGGCCAGTCAGAGCATGTCTATTACTACTCGGGAATAGATGCAGCCATAACAACAAATACCCTGAGCTAGGGGTAGATATCATGGTGGTTATTCTTTACGACCACTCAGTTCCAGCAGCAGTAAATTACTTGCAGACTAGAGGTAATACCTGATAGTTATTTTTGGTTTCCCAACAGACCAGAGAGTATACCTTGATAAAGGATACGGTTAGAGATTCTTAAATACTAGTGATCACAGATACATGTCATGTATTTGATCACACTGCACAAGTGTTATTGAGACAAAAAAATGTGCATCAGTTATTATAATTTGGAAAATAAATCAGCAGTGCTAATTATACTATCCACACTTGTAATAGTGAACTGTAGCTTACAGTTTAATGATAGTGATGTGGATTCGAATTCAATGGTGTTGCCCATAGATGGTTTTGATTATATCAAGGGCATGGATACTCTGATAAATTTTGAGATATTGTAAGTTGATTTCAGGGTATAATGAATTTTTGACTGCATTGTGACTACAAATGAAATATTTATAGCCACGAATAGCGAGCTAAGATACTGATAGTATCAGCTATGAAAATATTGTTGTTGCGATATTTGGAAAATGAAGGATATTTGATCATAAGCAGTTAATGCTGATCAGGAAGAATCGATGTTGACTGATATCTTAGTGGTAAGAAAACTTACCAAGATTTTTCTGAAGAAATAAAAGAATTTCCACTAGAGAAGGAAATCGATTTTAACTTCGTTGATGCCAAGGAATAGATTTGATATCAAAAGTACTGTATGGAATGTCATCAGCAAAGTTGACATATACGGAAGAATAGTTGCAGAATCTTCTTGATACGAGTATAAATGTCTGAGTATGTCACTTGAGGAAACATCAGTATTGTTCGTGAAGAAGAAAGATGATATTATGAAGACGTGTATCGACTAAAGGTAGTTGAATCAGGCTATTGTCGAGAATAAATACCCACTGCCTAAGATCGAGAAGTAAATGATCAACTGTAAGAAACTTGAAGTATAAGAAGAACGATTTTTACTCTGGTTACCATCAGTTTGAGTCAGAAGAGAAAATGTCCTCTAGGAAATTGATCAAACCAGATATAGGCATTTTGAATTTTTGGTAATGTCGTGTGGTCTGACAACTATACCGGTAGAGTTATGAATTTGATGAAGAAAATTTTCCGTAACTTTTGGGCGGAAGTGTAATCATATTCATCAGTGGTATACTAGTGTATACGAGATCCGGAAAGAACCACACAGTACACAAGTGATTGATTTTTCAGACGCTTCGTGAAGCTCAAAGGGTGTACCAAGTTATTGAAATGTAAATCTTGATTGAATCAAGTGTTGTTTTGGGATAGGTGATATCATCTCACCAGATACCTGTTGATTCCAGTAAAGTAAAGATAGTACTAATTTGACCAAGACCAATTATTGTACTCAAGATGAAAAGTTTGATGAATTTTGACAGATACTACAGGCTTTTACGGAAGGATATTCTAGAATAGCCTGTCTTATGAACTAATTGACCAAGAAGAAATTTGATATTCGTTTGGTCAGATGAATGATAAAGCTGTTTTCATAACTGAAACTTAAATGGAAGTGAAACTACAGCCCCAATGTTTATGTGGTTAACTGGTTCAGGGAGATATGTAGTTGTGCAAATACGTGTGTCAAAGATTTGAAGATATGTTCTAATGTATCATGAGAAGATGATTGCATATTCTTGAGATATAAGCGATGACTGGATTTATTAAAGAATTTGACTTTGATAGTCAATATAAATCAAGGGAAATGAAACTAGTAGCAGATGTACTGAACCTAAAAGTGCAAGGTGCAATGGTAGCATCGATGTTTGCTTTGCAGTTTGATAACATCTGATTTTGACGATCGGAAAGACTCGAAGGACAGACCCATACAGATATTGAGTTAAGAAATTGGTTCTGTCTTATCAACCAAGTAAATTTAGTATGCCATTTAGTGGTGGTTGCGAATGAAAAATCAGTATATAGCATCAAATTTTACTGATTTGAAAGACGTATTACAGTAGAAAGCACACTATAGAGAACATAGTGTTATTCTGGGAATGATGAGATGTATCATTCTTGAGATCATAATTATGATGGAATGTTATAAAGAAAGAAATTTTGGAAATCGTGGCAACTTGTTTGACATGCCAGCAGGTCAAGATAAAAATACGAGACCTAATGAGATAGTAAAGAATTTGTAAGTTCCACAATGAATTTGGGAAATTTCTAGTTTTGGGTTTTATAGCTCAAATTGTTTAGAACAAACAGAGATTGTGAAACAAGTTGAATCGGAATTGATTGACTATTCAATACAAGATATTGATTTCATATGATAGTCTATATGTCTATGAGAAGAGTACATGTTTAAGATATGGATAATGTGGTTTAGTTACAGTGAGTTTCTGTAACAGATGTATCTGATTGAGATCCGAGGATAGTATCAGAATTCGAAAACTATTTTCGGAATGTAATGGATACTAAGTTAGCAATGAGTATTGCTTAGCATACCTATCCAGATGGATCAACTGAGAAAATATCCGGACTTTGGAAGTTATGTCTCGATTAATAGTGGTGATTTAGTGGGAATTGACAGAGATCATCATTCACCAGTAGAATTTTCCTATACTTTAAGTTTCAGAAAACTTTTGGGATGGCATCGGTTCAGGTTTTGCAGAGCCAGAATTACCGATCGCTGATGTGATGATAGAAAATTGATAAGAAATTTAGGCATACTTAAGATTGTTGAGAAAAAAAAATGCCAGGAACTATAAAATTTCTGCGCAAACGATTAAAATTTGGCTTGAGGTGAACAGATTAGCTATGCCAAAGAGAAATATATCGTTAGACTTCGAGTTGAGAATCAGGTAAATATGGAAATATTACATTGGCGATGATCAATATGATTCGTTAAGTGAGGTTTGATGTTGCCTCGATATTTTGAACTTTGTGGAATCATAGAGAACTTTGATTAAGTGGTAGATCGTTGAGACGACCACAGCAGTTGTCATTGATACATGATGATCCTTAAGTATCTATGAATGAGATTGAGACATCTCATATGTTTTGATTTATTGAGTTATACTTGGTTTTGCGATTTCGAGGACGAAATCTTTTTAAGAGGGGAAGAAGTGTAAGGCCCCGATACTAATTAATCCGGATTAACGATGATTAAGCAAACCCGGATAATTAAAAGTGCAAACTTTAAATTAAGGTGTCCCGACTTCGATGAGTCAACCATCTAGTGGAACATGTTGTAGTGCATGAGCATGTGCATGATCACATGGCACTTGGAGAACACATGCCACTAATTAATTTAACTCATGTTTAATACATGATTTTGGACCATTGTTCTTGCAAGATAATGATGTATTGACATGTGGATTACAACATGCATCAAATAAATTAAAAAAACATGCCCAAATGGCATAGGAAGCCACGCCTACCATGCAAGATTCAGATTTGGGGGTTGCTTTTTAGCTAGCACTTCCTCTCTCTAATTCATAAAAAGTTTCCTCTTCCTTCTCTCATCCCCATTTTCGAAAATGCAGCCTTTCTTTCACCCCAAATTTCTTTTAAGTTTGTGAATGCATGTCACATGCAATCATAGAATTGAAGAGGCCTTGAGGTGGGAAGCTAGAAACCTCAAGAAATTGTGGGAGTGGAGGCTTGGATTGATCTTTGGTGGAAGTTTTGGGTCTACAAGGGTATGGACTTTTCCTTATTTATTTTTAGTTGAATTTTGTTAATTTGGAGTCGAAAATTTAAGAAGAAGCATGAATGTGTTGATGTCTTTTTGGTAAACCAGAATCTGCAGAAATGTTGTTGCATGCAGTAGGTAGCTCCGAAATTTCGATTTACCTAACTTCCGATTCTGACTTTGAGCCTCGAACCAAAGTTGTAGTTATATGTGTTTTCGTACTGTGGTTAAAATTTGAGACGATTTGGACTTAAAATGAATGAGTTATGATGTTTTTACCACAAGGTGCACAATCTGGAACATGCATGTAGGCGGGTTGCACATGCAGTGTGTTCTTGGTAAATCTGGGCAACCTGTGCTACGATTTTGACCTTGGTGTCCGAATAAAGGTTGTAAAACTTTGAGTTATCTTGCATTAGAAACTGGCCTCACATCATTTGGAGTTTATTTGTGCTAGATATTCACTTGTTCCTAGAACCGCTCACTCTGTCAAAACAGAGTGTATAAGTATTTTTAAAACTGTCATACTTTGTTTTGCATGTGCCTCTAGATGAGCGAACTAGCTTCTGGACTTCAAATATGAACTTTATTACATTGTGTTTTCGTGATTGTCCCACTAGCCTCAAGTCATTTGGATGTCATATGAATTTATTATGATTTCTATACAAAAATGGGTCAGGCTGGAATTTGGTGAATTGTCCTGTTTTTCCAGCAGATTGTTCTTGGCCATTTTACCTAGGCTAAATGAACGAATTTGAAGATAAGTTGAACTGATGAAATGTTCATTTTTGAGTTAGCTTTGAAAATAAATTGGACCCATGTTATTTTATTAAGTATCGGACAAGTTATGAGCCGATCTCTACGGTTGCGCAGGCTGAAATTTAGAGAATTGGTTTTGGGTCTAAGTTTGAGTTTTATTTTGATATGTTTAAGGCTAGTATGTGACATTATGTTGTATTTGGAACTGTTATGGCCAGGTTTATTAATCCTAAGATTGAGTCGAGGATCACTTGGTAATTAGCTAACGGTTTGAGGTACGTTGAAATGAGTTTTATCATGACGTCTGGCAAAGACGCGTAATGATGCTAATGTATGGCCTTATATGTCATTATTTGATTTATATGACTTATTTGTCACTATATGATTCTTATGTGACTATATGATATGATGAATGTCTTGGATTACATGATTTGTGAAATTACATGAATTGTATATACTTTCACATGAGATTGCATGATATATTGAGTTGCATATGTCATTTGATGCATAAATGATTCATGGGAATATCATATTGATCTATCATTCCTTTGATATCCATGATTTGACTGAGTTGACTTACTCTGAGTGTCGGGTACGACGAGCATGGCGATGACAGGCAGTATAGGTAGTAACTGTAGTCACGTGCAGGTGCGACCGGACCTAGACACGAGGGCTGGATGCAGTAACGTACATAGGATGAGTTTTCTAGCGCAATGTATGTATATTGTCACCCTCTGCTCGAGCTTTGATGATTTGATGATACCTTCCTTTGGACTTCGATTTTGGTATCTTGATATTCGATTCCTTGTACCCATTCATACATCGCATTCATACATGGTATGCATTGCATGATACTTTGTCATTTGACATGATTTATTTATTTCTCGTACTGGGGTACTGACCCCCTTTGTGGGGGTTGTCATGTCTTTTATTGTTCGGGCATGACAGGCTTTACAGGAGGACATGGTGACGATGCTTTCAGCGGCGCATCGAGAGATACCAGAGCTCCTTGAGAGCGAGCTCAGGTTTATATTTTATGTTTTGTGTCCCAGTAGTTGTTAGAATATTTTTACTTATGTTTTAAATTACCGGGGTATGCCCCGAGTATCTGTATTTTAATTATTCTACTACTGGTTGATGATATACTTGATAATTTATGTTATGATCAACATGTTGAATTGGAAACCGGAATTACATATTTTAAGTATCAGTATATATGTATCACCTAAAAGCGAAAAAATTTTAGGGCCATTTGATAAGACCTTTGAAATAAATCTTCCGCTGTTTACGCAAATTAATCATTATGTGTTAATTAAACACCACATTAGGATCGGGCCCTCACAGAAAGAGTGACCCGGGAGTGCATTTCAGGGTGCATGTTATGCATGTTGGGAGTTTAAGGGTTATCATGGTTGTTTATGGTAATCAATAATTATTTAGTCGAGCATGATATTAATTGGGATTTTGATGCATTTTGGTAAATGCTTTTAAAATATCATGTTGGGGTGTTTTATACACCATGGTAATTGTGGAGTGCAATTCTTTTAAAACAACCCACTTTATACCCCCCAAACCCCACCATACCATCACTTTTCTACTTTCCCAAATAACTCCTCCCAAACCCTTTCCCCCTTGAATTTCGAAATTGTACAAAAAGGTGGAGAGAAATCCTTCCAAAAACTTGATTTGTGGGATTTGGTGTGAGATTTGAAGTCCCCTAGAGGTATGGATACCTCCATGTTGTTTTTATTGTGTTTGGATTGAGTTTGAAATAGTTTTGAAGGGTTTTGAAATGGGTTATTTTGGGTTGGTATTACTTTTGGTTGGGTGTTGGATTTTTGTGTTGCTTGAGGTGTATTTTGTTGGTTTATTGTGTTCTTATGTCGTTGGGTTGGTGGAAGGAGTATTGGTATGATTTGGGATGGTTTTGGTGTGCATTAATGGCAAAAATCGTGAGTCTGTATGGGGCGATTGATCGCCTGAAATGGCGTGATCGATCGCCAACAGGCAGTATCGAAATCGCAGGGTAGGCGATCGATCGCCTGAAATGGCGCGATCGATCGCCGAGGGGCAGTGTCCAAAACGTAAGGTAGGCGATCGATCGCCGCGAAGCAAAAATTGAGGCGATCGATCGCCAGCAGCAGAGTTTTGGAAAATGGATTCTTTTGACGAATATTTGGTATTTGATTATTATTTGGCTTCTAATATGGGGTTGTGTGATTGTGTAGAACCATCCCAGGTGGCGACGCAACCAAGGAAGTGAAGCCATATCAAATTCCACTTTTGGAAATGTACGTAGAAGACGTACGGGCACCCAACGGTACATGTATCTAATATACTCATTGATTATGCATTGTGGATGCGAGTATATATGGAATTATGCATTGTTGATGCAAATACATGTTGAATTATGCATGATGATTGTATATGCATATGATGGTTATTGGTACATATCCCATGAGTCATGGTCATCCCTTGATGATTTTAATGATTGCCGCTATTTGATTTGGTGCCGCTAAATGTGAAGCGAGGGGTGGGAGCGCCGCATGTCACATTTATGCGTGGTTATCATATGAGGCGAGGAAAGAATATTTGCCGCTCAATGTGAAGCGATGGGTGGGAGCGCCGCATGTCCATTGAAGCGAGGTTATTCTATGCCGCCGATATGAAAAGCGAGGGGCATTAAAATACATTGTGATGAACAGACTAGGGATTGTTGATTGGTAATTGGTGATGATGAAATGGTATTGTGTCATGACATGTGTGGACCATTAAATAATCTATTTGATTATACTCATGAGTTATGGTACAGGGACAACCAAACAGGAAGCGTTTAAAATGCATGGGAAAAACAGGAAGTGTTTTATTATGATTTATGCACTTACGCCTTATATTCATATTGTGTTGAATATGAATAATATTATTGCTCATGTGTGGGGGTTGTCCTTGTAGGTACATTTTGGCATGAAAAAAGGGCTAAGGCGGGTTGAGGCGGTGAGCTTGTGAAGAACACTTTTGAGAAATGAAGGACAGGATTTCTTTTGTATAGTGTCTACTCTAGGAGTAGTGTAAAGCTATAGTTGATAACATTCATTTTTGATTGGGAATGTAATTAATCCATTGATAGTCCTTGAATTGGCATGTAATTCTTAAGGCTCATAGTCTCAACACGAACATTTAAACTCCGATGATGTATGTTAGCTCTAATTATGCCTTTAATCCGCACTTAAGGAACTAGGGGCCTTACAAGTTATCAATTATCTCAATCAAGTAGTATATTCATTTCTAAGGTTCGTTCATGCAAACCTTATTCCATTGTTCCATATTTCCATAGAATGTCATGAACACCATTAAAATTATCAATAACATACCACACTCCGAAATCCCACGACAAATTTTTCAAAAAATTTGAACAGCGGCGATCGATTGGCACCCATCCGCGATCTTTCGCGCTCTCAAAACCCATCCTTGGTTTGCTTCGCCCGCCGCGATCGATCGGCACTTGCTCACGATCAATCACGAGCTCTGGATTTTTTCATGTGAAGGTACATGATAAGTGTGATTATTACACTTATATTTCTAGGATTTTTAATATTGTTTAAGTTGATTCCTGGATGATATTATACGTTTTTGTGTTGTTTTTGTTTATTTCAGGAATCAAGGTCGGATTATATGAAATTGGAGAATTTATGCTTAAAATGATGAAAAAAGACTCAACTGAGCGAATAAGGTGAAGAAGCGGCGAAGAAGAACTCGAGTTGTAAAAGATTTCCAGGTAGCGATCGATCGCTAGAGAGGCAGAAGTTGGGGAAATTTTGAAGAATCTACCGAACGATCGGTAGAATGCCGTACCTTAAAATTTTAATTCGTGGAAATACCAATCGATCGGTACATCTTACCGATCGATCGGTAGCCGAGAAAAAAATACTTTGAGAGTTTGTGTCTTACAAGGAACCTTAAAGAATTCTTCTCCACTATTTAAGACAAAAAATGTCTGGCCCTAAAGAACGAGGGACTGATTTTTCACCATAGAATTCAACTCTCCACCATCTTCAAGCCACCAAGCAAGGATTCAACAAAGAGACGGAAGACGAACGACGCCCGGAGTCAATTCCTCTGTTTATTAGTATTTCTGAACCTTTAGCTTATTTGATTTATAGTTTTTGATGTTGTTTTTTTTTTTTTTTAATATTTATATAATCATCTTGTTACGAAGATGATTATAGGCTAAGTATGCTATCGAGACAAGGGGATCTTGTGTATGAACCCACAATTTTAATTCTAGTTTTTGATTGCGTTATTGTTATCTTTGTGTTTGTGTTATGCTTTTAAGGGATTAACTACCCTTTGAATGATGTTAGTTTACAATTGAGATCGAGAGATGATATTGTAATATAGAACCAATAACATATACCGTGGATTTCAGACCGAGATCGAGAGATCACGTCAAATACACGAGTGATAGCTATAGATATCTAGTAATCGAAGGCTAAGGGTTTTCATAGAGCGTATGCAACATTGAATTATTAAATAAGTGAACAAGAGTTACTTACTGCAAATTGGTGTTAGGTTTAATATAGCTCGAGAGAGTGTATTAGATATAACCGAAAAACTTGTCACCTTAGATGCATTAATTTTAATTGGAACTAGTAGATGAATTGTGGGGGATTACTCAAATGAACCGAAGTCTCGATATTTATCTTTACTGTTTACTATCTTATTTCTTGGTGGTGTGGTTGATTTTTGGAGTTGAGTAAATTAGTTAATCTTTCAAAACAATTTTGTAGGTTAAATATAGTACCCTAATTAAACTTGGTAATTACAACTAGTCTTCGTGGGATGGACAATCCTTAGTTTTAGATCATTATACTAAAACTTGACGCCGTACACTTGCGGTAAATAATCGCTACATCGAAAATACTGTTTAAAATAAAAAAGCGATCAAGTCTTTGGCGTCGTTGCCGGGGGACTAGTTTAAGTAATATCATAAGAGATTAGTTGACTATAATTTAGCCATATTTCTTTTATTTTTACTTTTATTATGGTTTATACGATTTCACTACTGATGTTCCTTTGTTGTTTTGATTTCTGCAGGTAGTTGTCCTTGTAGTGCATGCTACGAAGTGACAAACCTATACTAGAGCCACTTGACTTAGAGATTGAACGAACTTTCCGTAAACTTCAAACAGAAACTTGAGAAATGGCTGAGAATAATCAAAGAGGGAATGGTGAACAACACAACAAGGAAGTGTCAATTACAAGATCTATGATGGACTATGCACAACCAACTTTTCAAGGCACTATATCTAGCATCACTAGACCAAGGATTCAGGATAATAACTTCGAGATCAAGCCTGCCATAATTCAGATGATTCAACATTATGTGCAATTTGGAGGATCACCTACTGATGATCCTAATGCTCATATCTCCAACTTCTTGGAGATATGTGACACGTTCAAGCACAATGGCGCCACTGACGACGCCATCAGGTTAAGACTTTTTTTTCCTTTTTCCTTAAATGACAAAGCTAAGAGTTGGTTAAATTCATTGCCTGCAGGATCGATCACTACTTGGGAGAGGATGGCTAAAGCCTTTTTATCAAAATACCTTCCCCTTTCCAAGACAGCTAAAATGCGCAATGATATCACCACATTCGTGCAACATGATCCGGAGACACTGTATGAAGCTTGTGAGCGCTTCAAGGATCTACTTCAAAGATGCCTACATCATGGCCTTTTGATTTGGCTTCAGGTACAAACATTTTACAATGGTTTATTTTCTGCTAATAGATCCATGATTGATGCAACAACGGGAGGAACTATTATGAGAAAGACACCTAAGGAAGCATACACACTTTTGGAAGAGATGGCATCCAACAGTTACCAGTGGCAATCCGAGAGGAATGTGCCCAAGAGACCGATTGGGGTGCATCAAGTTGATGAGGTGACATCGATACAAGCTCAGTTGGAGGCGTTGAATATGAAAATGGATAGCTTGAGCATGACAGCGATGCCAGCTCAAGTGGTCATATGTGATTTATGTGGAGGCAACCATCTGAGCACGGAATGTCAGGCCAGTAGTGCAATCTACTGAAAATGCTAACATTGTAGGAAACAGGCCACAACAGGGTGACTCTTACTCCAACAACTATAACCAACCGTGGAGGAATCATCCAAACTTCTCTTGGTCCAACCAAAAGAATGTTTTGAATCCACTGCCTCTACCGGGTTATCCACCAAAGCCGGGTATGGAAGAGTTGCTGACCAAGTTCATTAATAGAATGCAGAATCAGGATGCTTCAATAAAAAACTTGGAAGCTCAAGTGGACAGTTGGCGAACATTCTATCAGGAAGAATGCACAAGGAACCTTGCCTAGCGATACCGAGAAAAATCTGAAGGAGCAAGTAAAGGCTATATCATTGAGAAGTGGTAAGCAAACCGGATCACCTATTGAGGAAAAAGAGGAAGCTGAGGACGTGCAAGTAGAGGAAAGTGAACAGACTGAAGCAGAAGTTGAAGAGAAGGTAAGTCTTCTACCAAGACACCCATCACACTACCTAAGCAGGTACAAATCCCACCCCTTTTCCCGCTGCATTAAAAGAGCTAAGGTAGATGCAAGTTTTGCAAAATTTCATGAAATTTTTAAGAAATTACATATAAGTATACCATTTGCTGATGTTTTATTTCAAATGCCTAGTTATGCTAAGTTTTTGAAGGAAATTTTATCAAATAAGCGGAAATTAGGAGAGCATGAGATAGTAAGTTTAACAGAGGAGTGCTCAGCGAATGTGCAAAACAAATTGCCTCCTAAGTTAAAAGATCCCGGGAGTTTCTCTATACCCTGCACCATTAGCTCTATTTCATTTACTAAATCTTTGTGTGACTTGGGTGCGAATATTAATTTAATGCCATTGTCAATTTTCAGGAAGTTGGGATTAGGCGAGCCTAAACCCACTACAATGTCACTTAAGCTGGCGGATAGATCTATCACCTACCCTCGAGGAATCATCGAGGATGTACTTGTCAAAGTGGATAAATTTATTTTCCCGGTGGATTTTCTCGTGTTAGATATGGAAGAAGATGCCGAAATGCCCTTGATCTTGGGAAGACCATTCTTAGCCACTGGCAAAGCACTCATAGATGTTCATCAAGGGAAGTTGATCCGTCGTGTAGGGGAGGATCAAGTTACTTTTAATGTTTTTAAGGCTATGAAACACCCACATGACGAGCATATGTGTTTTAGTATTGACCATGTTGATGTGTTATCTGACAAGGTATTTCGAACAGCATGCAAAGATGAAGTGGAAGCTTACCTCACTAATGCTGAAGACATGCTTGAGGAGGAAGAAGAACAAGAGATTGTTGCTCAGATGCGAGCTAACCCTCTCCTTACATAAGACGCCAAAGCAATAATTTAGGAGAGTAGGGAGAAAGGGACATCAAGCCACAAAAATCTTCCATTGAAGAACCACCAACTCTTGAACTCAAGACCCTACCAACTCACCTCAAGTATATTTATTTGGGTAATAATAATTCTCTACCAGTAATTGTGTCTTCATCTCTGACAAGTATTGACGAGGAGAAGCTCCTTAGGATTTTGAGGGAGCACAAGAAAGCCTTTCCATGGAAAGTGGTGGACATAAAAGGAATAAGCCCATCGATGTGCATGTATAAAATTTTGATGGAAGACACTTACATGCCGTTGGCGCAACCACAACGTCGTTTGAATCCAAAGATGCAAGAAGCAGTCAAGGCGGAAGTGATTAAGCTACTCGACGCAGGTATTGTCTATCCTATCTCCGATAGTGCATGGGTAAGCCCGGTGAAATGTACCAAAGAAAGGAGGTATGATTATTATTACCAATGAAAATAATGAATTAATACCTACTAGAACAGTCACGGGTTGGGGAGTCTGTATTGACTATTGAAAATGAAGCTACACGTAAGGATCACTTTCCCCTTCCCTTCATTGATCAAATGATAGAGATAGTAGATGGGTATGATTTTTATTGCTTCCTAGATGGGTATTCGGGATATAATCAGATAGCATTTGCACCTGAGGACCAAGAGAAGACTACATTCACTTGCCCTTATGGTACAATGGCATTTAGAAGAATGCCATTTGGGCTATGTAATGCACCAACTACGTTCCAAAGGTGCATGATGTCTATATTCCATGATATGGTAGAAAATTTTCTATAAGTGTTCATGGATGATTTTTCTGTGTTTGGAAATGAATTTGATTCCCGTTTGCATAATCTCGATTTGGTATTGACAAGGTGTGAAGAGAATAGCTTGGTATTAAACTGGGAGAAGTGTCACTTTATGGTACAAGAAGGTATATTCTTGGGCCACAAAATATCGCAAAAGGGTATTGAAATGGACCGAGCAAAAGTACAAGTGATACAAGAACTACCTCCACCTGTATCAGTGAAGGGAGTTCGCAATTTTCTAGGCCACGCTGGTTTCTATAGATGATTCATTAAGGACTTTTCTAAGATTTCAAAACCTTTATATCATTTGTTGACTAAAGATGCACCGTTTGAGTTTAATGATGATTGTTTGCAGGCATTTGAGACACTAAAGGAGAGATTGGTAACATCACCTGTCTTGATAACACCTAACTAGGCTCTGCCATTTGAGTTAATGTGCGACGCTAGCGACACAACTGTCGGAGCGGTATTGTCAGGAACAAGTTATTTCATATTATTTACTATGCTAGTAGAACTTTAAATGAGGCACAACAAAACTATGCCAACACTGAGAAAGAACTTCTAGCAGTAGTATTGGCTTTTGATAAGTTTCACTCGTATCTTTGTCTATCGAAAGTAATTGTGTACACCGATCACTCGGCGCTAAAATATCTTCTTGCTAAAAAAGACGCTAAAGCACGTTTAATCCAATGGATTCTTTTATTGCAAGAATTTGACTTAGAAATTAAAGATAAGAGGGGTGTAGAGAACGTAGTGGCGGGTCATTTATCTAGGATTGATAATGAGATTGAGAAACATGATACTGGAGTGGAAGAGATCAACAAAAAATTTCCTGATGAACAGCTTTTTCAAGTTCTTGCACTACCTTGGTATGCCGATTTTGCAAATTATCTGGTTAGCGGTATCCTCCCACGAATGACCTTTTATCAAAAGAAGAAATTCTTATCTGATGTTAAATACTACATGTGGGAGGAACCACTGTTGTTAAAGGTTTGTGCATACAATATGATCAGAAGTTGCGTTCCAGAGGAGGAGATGTCATCTATTATGAGCCACTGTCATGATCGAGAGGTAGGGGGACACATGGGTCCAACCAAAACTGCTGCAAAGTTACTGGAATCTGGTTTTTATTGGCCTACCTTATTTAAGGATGCATCCAAGTATGTTTCAGCTTGCGATAGATGTCAAAGGACTGGTAATATTTCTAGGAGACTGGAGATGCCTTTGAACAATATTCTTGAATGTGAATTGTTCGATGTTTGGGGCATAGACTTTTGGGACCATTTCCAGTTTCGTGTTCGAACTACTTGACACCCCTCGAGCAATCATTAGTGACGGTGGGTCACATTTTTGCAACAAACTTTTTGGCAAACTCTTAAGCAAATATGTTGTCACCCACAAAGTTGCAACACCTTACCATCCGCAAACTTGTGGGCAAGTGGATGTGTCGAATAGGGAAGTGAAACGCATTTTAGAAAAAAACTGTCAATACGTCTCGAAAGGACTGGTCCTTACGGTTAGATGATGTTTTATGGGCATATAGAACTGCATATAAAACACCTATTGGCACCACACCATATAAGTTGGCTTTTGGAAAAGAATGTCATCTTCCGGTTGAACTGGAGCACAAAGCATATTGGGCAATAAAGAATCTAAACTTAGATTTAACTGCTGCAGGTGATCACCACCTCCTCCAAGTGAACGAATGGAAGAGTTTCGCAACCAAGCATACGAGAATTCCAAGATCTACAAAGAAAAAACAAAAAAATGGCATGACGCAAGGCTCGGTCAACGTGATTTCAAGAAAGAAGATATGGTGTTATTGTTTAACTCCAAATTACGGTTGTTTCTAGGCAAGCTTAAATCTCGTTGATCCGGACCATTTTGCATTTCCAAGGTGTATCCCTCAGGTGCAATCGAGCTCTATGATCCAACCAAGGGAACGTTCACATTGAATGCACAGCGATTGAAGCACTACCACGGGCACGATTTTAGTATACAGCAGTGCACCACTGTTCATTTTGTTGAATGAGTGACAGAGGCAAGAAGTCCAGCTTGAGACTATAAATCAAGAACTTTTTTTCCCTTATCTTTGTTTTTAATCTCTTAGTTAATTTTCATATTCATTAGCATGGGGTTGACTAAAAAAATTTGACTGCATTTTATAAAAAAAAAAATCATAAATTAACAGATCGATCGGTACATCTTACCGATCGATCGATAATTCTAGGAATTAAAATAAAAAGCTACGACAATGTCCTACCGATCGATCGGTAATTCTGGGAATTAAAATAAAAGCTACGGCAGTGGACCGATCGATCGGTAATTCTGGGAATTAAAATAAAACGCTATGGCAATGTACCGATCGATCGGTACATTATACCGATCGATCGCTAAAGCGCATATTCATTTTTTTAAAACCCAAACTCACACACTAACACACACAATTACACATTCACTCCAAACGAAAACCCTCCCCAAAAATTGCTTCTTGCCATTTTTCTTGAGATTTTACTCCAATCTTTTCACATTTCTTCAATTTCACTACTATATTATACAAACTAGACTCAAATTGTTCTAATTGTTCCAGATTTGCAGACTTAGAAGAGTAATTCAACACGAACCCACAAGTTTGACAAGGTGCAAGTCAAGGACTCAAAACTACTACAAATTTTGAATTATTGAGGTACTTTGGCAATGCACTTCTTGGAATTTCAATTTGTGGAGTTGGATATTGAAATCGTTAAGTTTGGGGGATTTTTGTGGAATATAATTGTTGAATATTATGGTGGTGGTGGTGGGACAATTTTGTTGGTGGTATTCTTTGTTGGTTGGATTATTGTAGTGTCATGACACCGAAGAGGAGAATAACGAGTGAGGCATCCACTTCTGCGGCACGCCCGGATGTCGATGAGCAAAAATTTGTTAATGAATCTGCTGTAGAGTTCTACCGTGCCATGCTGAGAAAAATTTTGTTAGAGAACGAGGCATGGAGTTTAACTCCACAGACGGTGCGGTGTTTAGAGAGGCACGGAGACGTGATTGGCTAACCTTTTTGAGGACTCCATGGGTTGCAGTGGTGCCAGTAGTAAGAGAATTCTATGCCAATCTGAAGGCATTCCTAGATGCGGTTGATACATTTGTCTAGGGGAGGAGAGTCAATTACAACCGCCACACGATCAATGTCCTTTACAATGTGCCGGACATTGTGGAGGATCAGTACTCGGTGTATGCTCACAACCAGGTGAACAACAATGAAATCTTACAGACCATCTGCGTCGAGGGGACTGAGTGGATGAGAAACAACGATGGCGAGCCACTCAAAGTCCTAAAATCCGAGCTGATAGAGGAAGCAAAGGCTTGGTTTTCTATTGTGGTTTCCCGGCTCATACCAGGTACCCACACTTCCGAGGTCACCACAAATCGAGCTATACTGGTTTTTGCATACTCACCGGCAAATCTATTAACTTGGGGACGACGTGTGGAGTTGTCTATCCGGAGCATCATCCGAGGCTCACCTATCTCCGGCCTGCCATGTCCTGCCACTATCACAGAGTTATGTTGCCGGCAAGGAGTTTCTTGGGACGACGGTGAGGAGATTTTAGCGCCAATGTCAGCTATCGTTATTCAGGATCCTGCCGCCGCCGCCACCGCACCGACCCTCAAGCAATCAGACTGCATCTCAGCCGACTACATCTTCTGTTGTGCCTGGGACTCCCACTGTCACTCTAGACTTGATCATCAATGAGGTACGAACTATGCAACTACGACATGAGGAGTTCCTGAAATACCAAGTCGCATGGAACAATGTAATGGCACAAGGCTTCCCAGCTATTCAGTTTCCACCACCGCTTCACTTCCCATGACCACATAAACACATTCACTGTTTTGTTGGGTACGAAATGTGTGATGCCCGGGAATTAATGGCGTGAATCCCGGTGTGGTAATGATCCTCAAGGGAGTTTATTGGTGGAAATTATGAATTAATTACGGTGTTGGGGCACCCGAGAATGTTAAATTGGGTATTTTGGGATCGTTGGATCCAAATGGTGAGATTGTATTCTCACCGTGGTGAAAAACCTTCGAATTTGGTTTTTGGTGGGATCTGGAGTCCGGAGTACTTTGTGCTGGGGCTGATAATGGAAATAAAGATTGAGAGGTAATTATTGAAAACAAATGATTTTTAATGAATCATGATGTATTTGTTGAGGTATTGGTATTTTGGAGCCTTGGTAATATATATACCAAGTGGACTCAATTTTTTGTCATTGCACGAAATATCCTCTCTCTCTCTTCTCTCTCCCTCTCTCCTCGCTTCCCACCCATTTTCCCCAAACCCCTCTTTTCTTCCTTTGAAGAAAATGGCTGGAAACTCGGCTCGAGAGCCGGATTTCTCGAAGTTGAGTTTTTGGAGTTTTTATTGGTTTTAAATGGGGTATTTGAGGTGTTGAAGGAGTAAGAGGTGTTGGTTTTGAGTTTGGGTGGGAAAAACACCATTAAAGCTTGAATTTTTCAGAAACCCGCAGGTCGCGATCGAGCGCGGCTTGGCGCCAATCGATCGCGACATGGTACTGATTTTGGGAAGGCGATGAACAGTCGCGGTGATCGATCGCGAAGAATGGGCGATCGATCGCGAAGAATGGGTGATCGATCGTGGATGGCAGTGTTTCGGGCAGTGGACTTGTGCGATAGATCGCGCCTGAAGAGCGATCGATCGCGCCCTGTTTGGTTGGTTTTTTTTTTTGAATTTTGGGAAATATCGGGATTTTGGAATCGAGGTATAATTAGCCGATTTTCGGGGCAATGTCTACATTCCAATGGGAATGCTATACTTTTAAAATGACATGGTTGGAGCCAAATTTTAATAATATAATGGAATACTCGATTAAGTAATTGTCTAACATTTGATCTTTTGAAATGAATTATTTTGGGTATTATGCATGCTTAGCCGGAGTCTTTTAAAATGGTTAATCGTCATGGATGACGATATAATTGAGGATTGTGAACGTGGTTGGGCACGTGGTTGCATGCTTGTAATTGATTATGAGTTATTTATGTGTTAGCACATAATTCATTGGATCACGGGACTAAGGCTAGGTTGGACTCAGACTACGGATTTATACGGTACGTATAACGTACGAGCATAGCTTTAAATATATTATTGCAATTGTTGTGCATGAATAATATATGATTGTTGCAATCACTTGATGTGCATTGAGAATTATATGGTGCCGCCTTTGAGCGAACAATGATTGGGATGTTGTCGCTGTTGAGCGAACATCGATTATGACGCCGCTATTGTAGAGAGAGCGACGGAATAGAAAGTGAAATATATGGAATACCTATAATCATTGTTTAATGATTTGATATTATTAATTATGGTATCGGTATGTGGGAAACGGATTAGTTAATCAATATAATGATTAACTGGCATTTGAGAATTTGATGGGTTCGGTTATTTTGAGAACATGAACAGCATAGGGGATCCCGGATGAGGATGATGCCATACAGGGAGTGTCTTTTAATATTCATAGCATTTACTTGTGTAAATTATGAATTGTAATATTGTGCTTATTGAAATTGGGGTATTGGTATGCTCACCCCGTGTGGGGGTTGTCTCTATTGGGGCAGGTGATACAGGTACAACGATGGCTTCGGAGTTGTGCTCGAGTTATGGATTGGAAGTGCTCCTAGGATCGAAGTACCAGTGACAGTATTGAGCATGATGTTTTATACATTTGATACACATATACTTATTCGATGCTCGCACGTGAGCACTATTATGTGTATATGGGTTGTATAAAAAAGGCAAGGGCCTTTCTCTTTTCATTTATATGATGCATGAAATTATTTAGGAATTGCGAAATGAATTGAGAACGTGTTAGTGTATTACTAGGGTGCATGATATGTTAAATGGACTTGGTTGGGAAAAGTTTGATATTAATGAAAGGATGCAAGAATTTTATAGATGATATTTTATGCCATGGTTGCATGTAGTCTTTTCCTCTGATAACATGATTGTATGCACTAATTACATGGGTTAATACACTAATAACGGGTTAAGGGCACGTGGGTCTTTACATTAGTGGTATCAGAGCAGTGGTTTGCTCTTTGGGGCTGTGAGGGCCTAGGAACATGTCGGTGGAAATGGGTAGCACATACTTATGCATGATAGTAGTTAGTGTTGTGCGGCACAACTATGTTGCTTATGTGCGTTTATGATATGTGGTCATAAATGGAATGGTTATATGTCATGACACTATTTGACCGTAATATAACCCAATGTTTATGATTATGAGTGTAGTACAGGGACAACCAAGGGGAGCATCTTTAAATGCATTGGAATACATGAAGTACTTTGTACTCATGGTTTATGCATTTACTTATTATAATCATATTGTGGTGAATATGGATTCTTATGTGCTCATGGTTTGGGGATCGTTCCTGTAGGGACGCTTTGGCATGGAGGGCTAAGGTCAGGGTTGACGGACACCAAATGGTAACATGTATTTTATATACATCTTGGAATATGGATTATGCATTGTGGTTGCATATATTTGAGTGATGATGTTAATTCTTTGCCGCTAAATGTTGAAGCGATGGTAAAATTCCGCATGTCGCATTTGAAGCGAGGTCCATTAAAATACACTCATAGCGTCGTATATTGGAATATGGATTATGCATTGTGGTTGCATATATATTTGAGTGATGATTTTAATGCTTTGCCGCTAAATGTTGAAGCGATGGTAAAATTCCGCATGTCGCATTTGAAGCGAGGTGCATTAAAATACACTCATAGCGAAGTATATTGGAATATGGATTATGCATTGTTGTTGCATATATATTTGAGTGATGATTTTAATGCTTTGCCGCTAAATGTTGAAGCGATGGTAAAATTCCCATGTCGCATTTGAAGCGAGGTGCATTAAAATACACTCATAGTGACGTATATTGGAATATGGATTATGCATTGTGGTTGCATATATATTTGAGTGATGATTTTAATGCTTTGCCACTAAATGTTGAAGCGATGGTAAAATTCCGCATGTCACATTTGAAGTGAGGTGCATTAAAATACACTCATAGCGATGTATTTGGAATATGGGTTATGCATTGTGGTTACAGGTATAGATTGGATGCTTGGTGAATATCCCATGAGCCGTTGTTATAGACGAGTGATGATTTTAATGCTTTGCCGCTGTCACTTGAAGCGATGATAGAATACTTGCCGCTGTCATATCATAGCGAGGAAAGAATAGTTGCCGCCAAATGTTGAAGCGAGGGTATTGCCGCATGTCGCATTTGAGCGAGGTTATTCAATGCCGCTGATATGTCAAAGCGAGGGGTATTAGTGTCGCGGTCATGATAAGCGAGGTGCATTACAAGACAATGTTATAACAAGGACAGGGATTGGCTATTTTATTGGCGATGGTTCATGTCGTCGGGCATCTATATAGCGATGGTTCATTCCGCTATTCTATTGGCGATGGTTCATGCTGCCGGGTATCTATATAGCGATGGTTTATTCCGCTATTCTATTGGCGATGGTTCATGCCGCAGGGTATCTATATAGCGATGGTTCATTCCGCTATTCCATTGGCGATGGTTCATGCCGCCGGGTATCTATACAGCGATGGTTTATTCCGCTATTCTATTGGTGATGGTTCATGCCGCCGGGTATCTATATAGCGATGGTTCATTCCGATATTCTATTGGCGATGGTTCATGCCGCCGCGTATCTATATAGTGATGGTTCATTCCGCTAGTTCTATGACGATGGTTCATGCCGCCGGATATATATATGGCGATGGTTCATGCCGCCAGATGTAAGTATCGATGTTTCATTACGCTAATTCTATAGCGATGTTTTATGTCGCTGACTCTATGGCAAGGGATCATGCCGCTGATTTTATAGCGATGGGTTATGCCACTATCTACGTAGCACGGATTGTGCCGCCCACAAGCTATGGGTGTTGATTATGTACCGCTATGGACGACGGAGACAGGTATTTGGATGATAACACAATACTCTAATTGATGGTACAGTATGGAGTACCGCGATGGAACGTATGATATGCTGGTAGGTTAGTATAAACCTAAGGAGGCAGCGATTTGCTAGCCAGGTATTGTTGCATTGCTAGCCGTTATACTACTCGTTGGAACCCAGTTTGGTAAATCGTATGATGATACGATGAGCGCCTATGGTAGACTCTTGTAGTCTCTATGTGGCATGAATTGAGGCAGAGAATACATCACGGGGACATTTTACGTCAAATGTTTTAAGAGGCTTGTACTGGGACAACTCAATTTTGTTGGGACTACCAACGTGAGTGTCGACAAGTCGTTGTTAGCTCTGGTTGAGCATCTTTGCATATGGAATGCAATGGGAGTCACAATTGGAATTGTGGGATATAGTTAGTGGGGTGACACTACTATGTTGATAGTATCTCGTTGAGAGATTCAGAAATACTATCATGGAGACAGCTGGTATCGATCGTGGGTTGATTGTGAGTCAGCCATGGTAAGCATTACTAGTGTTGAACTGAGTAATGACTTTTTATTTTCCGAGAGGCGTACGAGGAGACGTCTCCGGGGAAATGCTCGAGATTATGGAATACTATGGCATTAGTACAGAGCATCGTTAGAATGAGTATACATGGTGTATACGGGTTTCGATTTGGTAATAGTGGCATTGATGCACTATTCTGAACCAGTTGTGTATTTATTGGTTTCGAGTTATATCTTGGTATAAATGTATCTAAATTTTCCGAACGGTAGTTCGAGATTGGAGGTTCATGGTTCATGACACTTTCCTTACGAGGAAGGCGGTATTGATATACCTAATGGGAATCTTTAAGAGATCCGATGAGTCGGTTTGTGTGGTGTTGATGTTGGAAACTCACCATTGGTCGTTGGTCTGTCAATCATTATTCTCCGTGGGGTGAGAATAGCTGGGGATTTACAGTTGTAATTGGGACTTCTGGGTATGTTTGGTGATACCTGAGTCGATTGCATTGAGTATGCATGTGGTGTTGGTGCTTAGGCATGTATACCGGTGTGTGTATATGAATGCCAGCATTTTGGTACTTGTCGAGCACCAGATTAGGATGCTTGGATGAATGAATCTCTGGTGAGAGATTATGGCACCTTGAGATTGGTATTCTCCATGGCACGATGTATTCTGAAGAATGATTGTGAGGTCCGGTTGACTTCCTCTGAGGAGGGATTGTCGTATTAGGTTTATGGTAATTCTTTAATGGATAATTCGATAGCCTCCCTGTGTTAAGATTGTTGGATCCTTGTGTAAACGAGGGATGGCCGGGATTCGGATTTGTTAAGTGTCGTGGTTGACACGTGTGGCGGAAATGCAATTGATTTTTCTTGCATGTCCTTTCGAGAACTTGAGACCTGGTGGAGTCTCGATGGTGTTTGGACCAAGATACGATTTCTTGGGACACACGGATGTAGGCATCTTTAGAGATGTGGTTTGTGTTGATCGGTGGCCGTGAGTTGCCCGATCCGTGTTGCAAGGTGGTGCAACTACTCCTCTGATGGAGATGGATTTGGAAAGGAGAAACTAGATGTAGTTTAGGTGCACTGTGGTGTACTGGTGGTTTCTTTGGTAACGATGTATGTTTAACATCGTTGGCTATGTCTTAGAGATATCATTGGAGTGATATCTACGTTGGAATCATGAATGATTCGTTTGGTTAGCAGTTAAGGTTGACTGACTGCTTTTGGGTGGTTAGTATCGGGGTATGCTGACATTCTTTGAGATGGTGTTGATCTGGGAGATTTACTCCATTCCAGGTTTTGGTGCGAGATCGGTGTCCTCGCGGTGGGTATGTCGTTCATGATATGTTCATGACTCGACGTTTGGATTATATGGTCTCGACGATACGTGGAGTACGCCTGTGCAAATTTTGAGGACGAAATTTTATTAGTGGGGGATATTTCTGATGCCCGGGAATTAATGATTCCTGGTGTGGTAATGATCCTCAAGGGAGTTTATTGGTGGCAATTATGAATTAATTACGGTGTTGGGGCACCCGAGAATGTTAAATCGGGTATTTTGGGATCTTTGGATCCAAAGGGTGAGATTGTATTCTCATCGTGGTGAAAAACCTTGGAAGTGGGTTTTTTGTGGGATCTGGAGTCCGGAGTACTTTGTGCTGGGGCTGATAATGGAAATAGAGATTGAGATGTAATTATTGAAAACAGATGATTTTTAATGAATCATGATGTATTTGTGGAGGAATTGGTATTTTGGAGCCGTGGAACTATATATACCAAGTGGACTCGGTGTTTCGTCATTGCATGAAATATCCTCTATCTCTCTTCTCTCTCCCTCTCTCCTCGCTTCCCACCCGTTTTCCCCAAACCCCTCTTTTCTTCCTTTGAAGAAAATGGCTGGAAACTCGGCTCGGAAGCCGGATTTCTCAAAGAAAAGTTGGTAATCTTCTTCCCCTCGCCTTTACCTTCATTTCGATTGTAGTATTGTTGTTTTTGGTTAAGGTATGTGTTGTTGGGTTTGGATTTGGGGGATTTTTGGTTAAAATCCAAAGTTGAGTTTTTGGAGTTTTTGTTGGTTTTAAATGGGGTATTTGAGGTGTTGAAGGAGTAAGGGGTGTTGGTTTTGAGTTTGGCTGTGAAAAACACCATTAAAGCTCGAATTTTTCGAAAACCCGCAGGTCGCGATCGATCGCGGCTTGGCGCCGATCGATCACGACATGGTACTGATTTTGGGAAGGCGATGAACAGTCGCGGCGATCGATCGCGTGGGTCTTGGCAATCGATCGTGAGATTTGGCGATCTATCGCGGATGGCAGTGTTTCGGGCAGTGGACTTGCGCGATCGATCGAGCCTGAAGAGCGATCGATCGCGGACGGCCCTGTTTGGTTGGTTTTTTTTGGAATTTTGGGAAATGTCGGGATCTTGGAATCGAGGTTTACTTAGCCAATTTTTGGGGCAATGTCTACATTCCAATGGAAGTGCTATACTTTTAAAATGACATGGTTGGAGCCAAATTTTAATAATATAATGGAATACTTGATTGAGTAATTGTCTAACCTTTGATCTTTTGAAATGGATTATTTTGGGTATTATGCATGCTTTGCCGGAGTCTTTTAAAATGGTTATCGTCATGGATGACGATATAATTGAGTATTGTGAACGTGCTTGGGCACGTGATTGCATGCTTGTAATTGATTATGTATTTATGTGTTAGCACATAATTCATTGGATCACGGGACTAAGGCTAGGCGGAATTATAAGGTACGTATAACGTCCGAGCATAGCTTTAAAATATTATTGCAATTGTTATGCATGAATAATATATGATTGTTGCAATCACTTGATGTGCATTGAGAATTATATGGTGCCGCCTTTGAGCGAACAATGATTGGATGTTGTCGCTGTTGATCGAACATCGATTATGATGCCGCTATTGTAGAGCGAGTGACGGAATATAAAGTGAAATATATGGAATACCTATAATCATTGTTTAATGATTTGATATTATTGATTATGCTATCGGAATGTGGGAAACGGATTAGCTAATCAATGTAATGATTAACTGGCACTTGGGAATTTGATGGGTTCGGTTATTTTGAGAACAGGAACAACACAGGGGATCCCCGGATGAGGATGATGCCATTCAGGGAGTGTCTTTTAATGTTCATAGCATTTACTTTTGTAAATTATGAATTGTAATATTGTGCTTATTGGATTTGGGGTATTGGTATGCTCACCCCATGTGGAGGCTTTCTCTGTTGGGGCAGGTGATACAGGTACAATGATGGCTTCGGAGTTGAGCTCGAGCTATGGATTGAAAGTGCTCATAGGATCGAAGTACCAGTGACGGTATTGAGCACGATGTTTTATACATTTGATACATATATACTTATTCGATGCTCGCATGTGAGCACTATTATGTGTATGGGTTGTATAAAAAAGGCAAGAGCCTTTCTCATTTCATTTATATGATGCATGCAATTATTTAGGAATTGCGAAATGAATTGAGAACGTGTTAGTGTATTACTAGGGCGCATGATATGTTAAATGGACTTGGTTGGGAAAAGCTTGATATTAATGAAAGGATGCAAGAATTTTATAGATGGTATTTTTTGCCATGGTTGCATGTAGTCTTTTCCCCTGATAACATGATTGTATGCACTAATTACATGGGTTAATACACTAATAACGGGTTAAGGGCACGGGGGTCCTTATAAATGTTTAGGATTGAACTTGTTCCACTGTTAATTTTTCACCGCCTTTCATTACTGTGCATGTTTAAAATTATTGAGGCATAAAAGCGATGCCAAGTCAGTTTGTTATGATAATATGAGCCAACCAAAAACATATTAGTTTAGTCTGATTTTCTCGAGGTCGAGTAAATAGTAAGTATGGGGGAGTTTGATGTGACTAGAAATATAGACATCTGTTGTGCTTAATTGTCTACGAGTACGTTTGGATGAATAATTCGACACATATGCTACCTAATAGTATGTTTGTGTAACTGTAGGTGAAATCGAAGAAATCAAGCTAAAAAAGGCGTATAAAGATCAAGGAAAGCTTCGAAGATGATAAGGACTCAAGGTAGATGAAGAAAAATGCCAAAAATGTAATTTTGGAGAAGTGATCGATCGCATGGAAGAGGGGATCGATCGCCTTTGGACAGAAAGTTGAGCAACAAAAATCACGAGCTAGTGATCGATCGCTACAATTGGGGCGATCGATCGCCAAAAGACACTGGAGCCAAGAGATCGATCACAAGAAAAGAGGTGATCGATCGCCCAGAGAATTTTGCTGAAAAAATAAAGGAAGTGATCGATCGCTAGGAAGAAGCGACCGATCGTTGCAGAGTCCGGGAAAATAAGGAAATTAAGAGTTTTACCATCTTTGGGAGGATTTTAACCTATCCTACAATATTTACTTGCTATATCTCAAAATTATCAGCGTGATAGACCAGAATTCAGACTTTAGAACATAGTTTAGACATTAGAATATATTTTTCTTTCAACTTTTGTGAAGAACAACTTGAAGAACGAAGAACGAAGACCGAATTGACACTCCAGAATCATGCTTCCTTTTAGTAATTCTTTCTTTTGCTATTGATTTAATGTTTTCCAGAATAGATTTGATAGTTTTTAATTTAATTATGCTAGGCTAAACACTTTTGATTCTTGGTTAAAGGAAGACAATACCTTGGATTTTATGTTGTTCATGAGATTGATTTTCTTTTATTAATTTTATTGAGTATCATGTGCTTTTCTGATTTTCATGCCATGAATGTTTTGTTTGATTGTTAGATCGGCCATCTAATGATTTTTACATGCAATCTAATGTTTGTCCTTTGAAGCAACTAAGACTGATACTTTCATGATGTTGGTGTTGTTGAATTATAAGAAAAAATCACGTGACTAGATTAAACATAGACTTGGATTATGTTGTTGATATTAATCTTAACTGCTGTTGTTTTGATCGATATATCGATACGGGTTAACTTAGAACGTTTGAGCTATTTTAACTAGGAATAAGGTAAGATAAGAGTTGAATCTCTAGTGATGAATATTCAAATAAAAATTACATCTTTTGTGATAATCGATGATTGAATGCATAAATCCAAGGTAAAGACAATTGAAAACCAAGAATCGCTTTTCTCATAATTTTAAATCACTTTAGTTTAATTTTGCTAATTAGTTTAATTCATAGATTTTGCTTAGTAGTAGTTATCAAATTTCAAAATCTCATTTTTACTATTTGGTTACATAATTGACACGAATAATACATTTTTTCCTGTGGGATCGATCCCTACTCACACTACTACATATTTACTGTTGTTAACTTGAGAAGGGATAATTTGGGCGTACGTTATAAGCGCTACCACCAATACATAAATATGTCCATGTTCTCAACTCAACTCAACATATGTAATGTCTTATCATAATTGTCATCGATTTATCACACTCGGTTCAACCCAAACTCGATTCCACATCATGTCGTAATTATCACATAATTACGCAATAATCACATCAAGAATATATGATTCATATCGAGGCATTACATCCCAGTACAGGTTGTGCCAAAGAAAGAAGGGATACGGTGGTAAGAAATGAAAATAATGAGTTGATCTCAACTCGAACTGTGACGGGGTGGCGAGTATGCATTGATTATAGGAAACTCAACAAGGCCACAAGGAAGGATCATTTCCCTCTCCCATTTATTGATCAGATGCTCGACAGGTTAGCCGGTTATTGTTAAAACTGTTTCTTAGATGTCTATTCAGGGTACAATCAAATTGTCATAGACCCCGAGGATCAAGAGAAGACAACATTTACTTGTCCATATGGAACTTTGCTTTTAGAAAAATGCCTTTTGGTTTATGCAACATACATGCTACCTTTCAACGGTGCATGATGGCTATCTTTTGGTGGATGAGATCCTAGAAGTTTTCATGGACTACTTTTTGGTAATTGGTTCTTCTTTTGATCATTGTTTGCATAACTTATCTCTTGTGTTGCAGCGGTGCCAAGAAAAGAATCTGGTGTTAAATTGGGAGAAATGTCATTTTATGGTACAAGAGGGTATTGTCATTGGTCATAAGGTGTCATCTCAAGGACTTGAAGTGGATCGAGCAAAAGTGGTTGCAATTGAAAAGCTTCCACCACCGAAGAATGAGAAAGCAATTAGGAGTTTCATCGGACATGCCGGGTTTTATCGATGTTTTATTACTGATTTCTCTAAAGTAGCTAAGCCATTATGCATTTTGCTCGAAAAAGACTCCCTTCTGTCTTTGATGATTCTTGTTTGCAGGCATTCGACAGATTGAAGAAAGCACTTATATCAGCACCGATTATCATAGTGCTTGACTGAAAGAGCCATTTGTGTTAATGTGTGATGCCAGCGACTATGTTGTTGGAGCAGTATTGGCACAAAAGAAAGACAAGATCTTCAGGACAATTTACTATGCAAGCAGAAATCATGATGGAGTCCAACCGAATTACACCACCTCTAAGAAAGAGATGTTAAATGTGGTGTTCGCATTCGACAAGGTTAGATCATATGTGATTGGGATGAAGGTCATGGTTTACGAAGATCATGCTGCCATTCGTTATCTATTTGCAAAGAAGGATGCAAAACCCCAATTGATCCGATGGATTTTATTGCTACAAGAGTTTGATTTTGAGATCTTGGATAAGAAGCGTAGCGAGAACCAAGTAGCAGATCACCTATCTCGTCTGGAGTTAGAGGATAAAGTGGAACATGGAGTCATACAAGAAGATTTCCCTGATGAACATCTCTTTGAGGTAAGTACGAAAACCCCTTGGTTTGCTGATTTTGCTAACTATTTGTCATGTGGTATACTGCCTCCAGACCTCAATTACCAGCAAAGGAAAAAGTTCTTTCATGACATCAAGAATTATTACTGGGATGAGCCACATGTATTCAGACGTTGTGCAGATCAAATTGTCAGGTGATGTGTAACTGAGGAGGAAGCAAGGGAAATTTTAGAAAAATGTCACTCAACTCCTTATGGGGGACATTTTGGAGCATCGAGGACCGCATCAAAAGTTCTTCAGTCAGGTTTCTATTGGCCCAGCTACATCGAGACAGTTATACTTTGGTGAAGACGTGTGATCGTTGTCAAAGAATTGGTAATATTTCCAAACGCCATGAGCTGCCATTAACAAATATCTTGGAAGTAGAAATCTTCGATGTATGGGGTATTGATTTCATGGGTCCCTTTCCACCCTTTTGTGGTCAATCGTATATTTTGTTGGCAGTGGATTATGTTTCTAAGTGGGTTGAAGCAATCGCCACATCCACTAATGATGCTCATGTTGTGGTTAAGTTTGTGCAAATGAACATCTTTACCAAGTTTGGCACTCCAAGAGCGATTATAAGTGATGAAGGGACTCATTTCTGTAACAAGATCTTCAGTCCTTTGATGACGAAATATTGTGAGGCATAAAATTACACTGGCTTATCATCCACAGACAAATGGCTAAGCTGGAATTTCTAACCAGGAAATTAAGTTAATTCTAGAAATGACTGTCAGCATCAACCAAAAGGATTGGGCTCTGAAATTGGATGATGCACTATGGGCATACAGAACTGCATTTAAAACGCCCATTGGTATGTCCCCATATCATCTTGTCTTTGGGAAAGCATGCCACTTATCTGTAGAGTTGGAGCATTGGGCTTTTTGGGCCATAAAGAAGCTGAACTTTGATTGAAGGCCGCTGGTGAGCAACGGTTGCTACAGCTCACTGAAATGGATGAGTTTCGCAATTAAGCTTATGAAAATGCAAAAATTTACAAGGAGCGAACAAAGAATTGGCATGACAAGCAAATCGTGATAAGAGAGTTCATTCCTGGTCAAAAAGTACTTCTGTATAACTCTCGTCTCCGGCTGTTTCCAGGAAAGTTGAAGTCACGATGGTCCGGACCGTTCATCATCGAGAAAGTGACACCACATGGAGCAATTAAACTGAAATACAATGACGGTCAAACAATTCAAGCAAATGGTCAGCGTTTGAAGCATTAATATGGGGCAGAAGTAAGGAATGTGGACTACATTCATTTGAGCGAGCCTAAGTGAACGAATGGAAGACAATCGGGCTGGTGACTATAAACTAAGCTCTTTTTCAGAGGCAACCCAAATTCTGTATCCTTTATTTTATTTATAAAAAAAAATTGCATTGGCATATTCACACCGTTACCAGGCGTAAATATGCCAGAAAAAAATGGTTTCTTCAATACCGAAGAATAGGCGTATTTACGCCTAGTATGCGTAAATATGCATGTTCAAACATTCAAAAAAAAAAAGATTATTCAAGGCCGTGCAGTCGGTGTATTTACGCCTCTTATGAGGCGTAATTACGCCACTCGCGATTTAAGTCAAAAACTTCAGATTTGTTCACACATTTTCACCTTCCTCTCAAACCCTAACCCACGCCCCTCCCACCAAAATCCCATTTTTCACTCTTTAATCTTCAGATTCCCTTGTTTAAGCAACTCCATCTCTAAAATCTATCATATTTTCTATTATTTGCAGGTTTTTGGAGTTAGTTCTTGCATGAAGCAAGTTTAGGGGGTTTGCTAAGTGGTGATCTTGCTTCTCCAACCGAAACTCGATTTTACTTCATCTAAAGTTGGGTGAGTATACTTTCTCAAAGATTATTGATTTCTTGTGAGGAAAACTGGAAAAAAATTGTAATTTGATAGACTTGGAGTTTTGAATTGGGTGTGCTATTCTTGTAGAGTTTAAAAGCTTGGATTGCTTGTTGTGGGGGTTAATTATCCACGTTGGGAGAACTTTTGTGGGTTATTATTAATTCTAGTTATATTGGAAGTGCACATCTAATGGCACCCAAAAAGAAACAAAAGGGGAGCACTTCCAAACAAAAAGAACTCGCTTCTTCATCCGTATCTTTTGATGCCCACAAATTTTGGAATGTCGACGATGAAAATAATTAAGTCGGAATTATATAGTCCCTGGATCAGTGAGCGCAAGTTTGATTTTTCTGATCCCCACCACTCTATCCTTCAAAGTGCCATAGCTCGTGGTTGGGGGGGATTTATTAAGGAACCGAATGATGCGGTGCAGCCTGTGGTACGTGAATTTTATGCCAACCTATTTGTGAGACACGAGGACTACAAAGTCTTCGTCCGAGGACAAATTGTAGTCTTTGATCGCCACACCATCAATACACTCTTAGAGATGTCAGATGTGGACGACGACAAATACACTAACTATATCAATGAACACATCGACTACAATGAGATCATTCTGAGGTTGTGTGGCCCTAATGCGTGTTGGAAAATGAACCATGATAGGTTTGTCAATTTTCCAGCCTCTGCACTAAAAGGAATTGAGAAATTGTGGTTCTCCTTTATCAAGGCGAATTAAGCCAGCTCTTCATGCCAATGATGTGACCAAGGACAGAGCTGCCTTGCTTTTTGCTATTGTGACTAGCTTATCTATTGACTTAGGGCTTGTCCTACAGTACTCCATTGAGTTTGCTTGCAGGGAGCAATGACTTTGGGATTCCCAAACCCCATGCTGATACGGATTTATGCTACTATGCGGGGATGCGATGGGCCGTGATGAAGAGCGTTTGAAAATTCAAAAGGCAATCTTGTTATTGAGAAATTCTATTCGAGGGCGACGCCCCCAATCATCTAGCCACGCAGGCACCTCAAGTGAGCCAGCACCGAATGAATCTGCTCCGATTCCCGACCTTCACAACATTGTTAACAGACTCACTGATTTGGAGCACTGTGTAGCGGATCAAGCTCATCAATGGGAAGCGTTCCAACAACGTCACGAAGCATACCTGCAGTGCCAAGAGGCGTCCAGCAGCGTCAAGATACATACATGAACTTCGTGGTAGACTTTCCTCAGCCCTCGCTGAGGAGTTCCCTCAGAGATTTTTTTTTTTTTTTAAAAAAAAAAACTTTTTTTTTTATTTATTTATTTATTTATTTTTTTCGAAATAAATAAACAAAAAATGGTTAAATTACAGTCAAAGAACCTAGTATGATATTACTAAAGTTAGTCCCCGGCAACGGCGTCAAAAACTTGATCGCTTTTATTTTAAACAATTATTTCCAATCTAGCGATTTTAGACCTCAAGTGCACGGTGTCATGCTTTAGTATAGATAGGAAGATACGGATTGTCGAACCCACAGGGACTAACAAGTAATTACCAAATAAGATGTCTTTTAAATATATTTAACCTACGATAATTAATTTATAATTAACGACTAATTAATTAAAATTAACTACTAATCCAACCAAGTCAATTTTTTTTTTTTTTTTTAGAATTCAATCATCAAATCGAAGGTTCATAACAAAGGATTCGCCTAATCTCGATAAATAAATTAGTTCAACATAGTAAATCAAAGAAAATCAAAACTAATATTAAAAGACAAAAATAAACTCCCGATGTCGACTTCGTTCGTAGATCCTTGCTCCTTCTCTCGCTTCCTTCTCGACGTCTCTTTTTATCACCTTGTTGGCTTGTTCCAATTCCTAGGGTGAAGTGTTGATGGTGGATGATGGTGATGAGTGTTGGACGAAGAGTGGAAGATTGGTGGAGGTTTTGACGTGTGGTTTGGTGAGGGGAGAAGAAGGTGGAGGCGTGTGATTGAATTAGGGTGAAGGAGTGTGAAGGAGGCGTGAGGTTTGGATGATGAATGGGTGTGTGGAGGCTATACCCTAGGTTAAAATCTGATATCTCCTTTTTTAGGCTAATATTTCGAGCTATATAGGGTTGGAGGCTAGGAGGATGGAATAGAATCCAACTTGGAAGGCAAGAAATCAAGTTTCCATATTTTTCAAAACTCTGGGCGATCGATCGGGACAGAGGGGTCGATCGATCGAGCTGGACAGTAGAAATTCGTGGCTTTTTCAGCTTTTCTCGATCGATCGGAAATCCTTGCTCGATCGATCGAGCTTCACAGTAAGTTTCTTCGCCTTTTTCAGCTTCTGGCGAGTTTCGTATTTTGGCCGTAACTCTCTCATACGAACTCCAAATTTGATGAATCAGCTGTCCACGCGAAGATAAGAGAAAGTTCTACAACCTATATATGGACCACATTTCCAAAACATGGCTCGAACATATATTAATTGGAGGATAAAGGAGCAACATGTGTCTTGGATTCCGGTTTTTTCCTCTTTTCTTCAACTTTATTCATTTTTTCATCATTTTAGCTTGATTTCTTCACCTTTCCCTCATTTCAACATTGATTCCTGAAATAGAGAAATATATACCATAAATCGTAAAATAATCCAAGAATCAACACGAAAACATATACATATCATAGCCTAAAAACGCGTAATATTCACCCCTATCAACTTTACCTCAGCCCTCGCTCAGGAGTTCCCTCAGAGATTGTTTCCACAGTCGCCTACTTTCCAGCCACCACCATTTCCAAAACCGCCCCAAGATGATATGGATGACGACGACCACTGACGGTCGTCGCCTAGGTATGTGCATCGTTCCGTTTCGTTCTTCAAGTTTTATGCATTGAGGACAATGCACATTTCTAAGTTTGGGGGGGTACTTTGAACTGTATATCAAATTACTTGGATTTCTATTTATTGGTCAGTTGTGTCTTCCTTGCTTTATTTTAGATACTTTGTTTGTTTGTCCTTGATTAGAGTCTGTTGAGTCGTGAGTGTCATCAGTTGTGTTACGAGTCAGTTGAGGCCAATGATGAGATGTGTGCTTTAAATTATCTGAAAACTTTGAACTGGTTTAAGAAATTGCATGTTAAGTTTCTCACATAAATATGCACTTGATGCCATGACTACTTGATTAAATTGATGTTTTCTTGAGCAAATGAATGACTTGTAATTTTTTTTTCCGAATGACATTTGATGCTATCAGTCAATTATAAACAGCAACAGAAATGACATAGGCAGTTCTTGTGAAGTAATTGGACCGTCGATATTTTCATTGACACTAAAATGCCTTAGTAGCCCTTTGAGCCAAATTGTGAAAGAAGGAAACCTAAATTGTTGCATTATGTTTCAGATTCTCATTCAAATTCTTTTGATAGCACCTTCTCCGAGTGCAAATGGTTAAACCACATTAATTATTTGTGAATTGAGAGAAGTCTAGAACTTGCTTTAGTACACTTCGAGGCAAAATACAGACATATGTGGCTTAGGGGTGAGTTAAGGAATTTTCTTTGATCGTTTGAGCTTTTCATGCCACCCAATAACATAATTTATACCTTAGTAAACCCCTTTGGTCTTAATAAAAATCGAATGGAATGTGCTTAGGCACATGAATGACCCCCATTCGGCATCGCTTCAAAATCCCACATCAATCACTTTGTTGATAGCTTATACACTAATTTTCCTACCGTCAAGTGAGTAAGCCCTTATGCGCTCTGGATTTCCAACAACTCATGGTTCTTACTTGTAAAACAATAGAGATTGAAGAAAATAGTGATATGAATAAAAAAAATGGATGAGAAAAGAGGGTGAGTTTCAAAGAAAATTGGATGAATCTAGAAATGAGTGAAAATTTAGTTGAGATGGAGCAACAATGTTATATTTGACTTACTCTCTTGTTTTGAATATCCTACCCTCATTGAATCCATGAGCTGAAACCTTACATTACAAGCCACTTAGACCTATTAACCGAGCCACATTCGTCCAATATACTAGTGGAGATGAGTATGAATGGTAAGCTTATGGACTCTCAAAAAGACATAGTAGTGAATGTGTGTTTGACACACACACGTCGCATTGTTGTGATGTATTATTCGTCCATTGGTTGCCTTGTTGATATATTGTTGTTGGACATGTTATATACCATGAAAAGTCATGTTGATCTTTGTAGACGATGAATCACTGTGGTAAAGAGTGGCATGAATGATGGGTGATTGATTCATGAAATTAATTGATCTTTTGACTTGTTGATTGCATACAAGATGTTGACTTAATCAAATGGAAATGGCACACACACACACGAGAATTCATTAGTATGCAAGAATTGATGCTTGAATAGAGAATTTTGAACCATGTATTTCTGAGGCCTACACAATTGGATTGTTTGAGAACTTTGTTTTGTGTGTCCTTTCGTTTCAAATTTTTTTGTTCTTGTTTGTTTTGCTCTGGACTAGCAAAAGTTTAAGTTTAGGGGGTTTGATAAGTGTATTTTATACACTCATATTCCTTCATATTTTACATGGTTTATTGTTGGTTTTCGATCAGAATTATTGTTTTGTCACATCTTGTAGGAATCTAGGTAACTACGTGGTTTGTGGACTAAAAGGGTGCAAAAGAGCGGATTAAAATGATGTATTGATGTTAAGGCTCCAAGTTTTGCATCATACAGACATGCGTAAATACGCCTTCATTGGGCGTAATTACGCAAGAGCTACGGCAAATGCAATTTGTGAAAAATTAAATCAGGCGTACTTACGCCATTTTGAGACGTAAATAAGCCAATGCTACGACAATTGCAATTTTCTGAAGAATTAAAGTAGGCGTAACTATGCCATTTTTAGGAGTAGGTACGCCAGTGGATGAGTAATTACGCCAGATCCGTGGCGTAAATACGCCAGTCGCACGGCAAGCCAAATTACTAACACATCATCAGCGTAGATACGCCATTATCCTCGGCGTAAATACGCCACAGAATTTTGGAAACTTTTCCTACCTTACTTATCTGATACACTTGAATTATAGGGCTAAAAGGGGCGTTTTTTTTTGTGGAAAGAGGGATTCAGAATCAGAAAAAGAACTAGGTTTTGAGGATGAGAAAAAGAGAAGATGACGGCTCCGAGCAAAAACTAGAGATTTCATCACGAGACGGAGATGTTCATATGGGAACGAAGAATGGCTTCTAAATCGTTTTGTATTTCTAACTTTTATTTGGTTTTATGGATTGTTTAAACATGTCTATGTGTTTAATTCATTCTATCACGAACTAACTCTATTTTTTTAGGAGAACGATGTAGCTTGTTTTGAAACTACGCTTATTATGAATTGATTGATTTATTTGGATTTTCATATGGTTTATTTGTGTTTCCCTGTTCTTAATGCTTTTGATCTACTGGCCATAGATTGAATTATGATATATTTGTAATCTATCACTGGAGAGAGGGGTTTTGAATAGGAAAAAAGGGATTCATATCGTGGAAGTTTATAGAGTTCGAGAGGCATATAACTCCATAGAAGTGGTTAAAAGAATTACTGTGCAATTTCAATTGTTTGATATTTGATCTTAGATAGAGATATCAAGATTGATGTTAGATGATCACTTCTGCTTAACACTCGAGAGAGGGAGTAGAAATATAATAAGAATTCTCGGCTAGTAAACTAGGAAAATCCATAATATTGAGATCAATGAATGATAAGTGTAGTGGATGAACAAGTGAAATCGAACTCCTAATTCGTCTCTAATTGATTTTTCCACTCAAGATTTTATCATTGGTAATTGATTTTTATTATTTGCATAAAACAACTCAACCATTCGATTATCTAGATAAAGCGAATATTATTTTAATTTAGTACTTAGATATAACTTTATAATCAATCTCTGTGAGTTCAACATCTTTTATACTAAAACTTGACAACCGTGCGCTTGCGGTAAGAAATTTTCATGTCAATTACTTTCTACACCCTTCTTCTCTGACCTACAATCTTTTGCCATATGACCCTTCTTCTTGCAGTTGTAGCACTTCCCTTCAAACTTTTGGCCATTGCCATGATTCGTAGAAGTCATGCCTCGATAAGAATCATATAATCATATATACTTGATATGATTATGGCGTAATTATGTGATAATTACGATATGATGTGGACTCGAGTTTGGATGGAACCGAGTGTGAGTAGTAGATATAAGATGAAAGGAATAAGAGTCAAGATCAAAGAAATGAAACATAATGTACATGGTTGTGAAACATGTAGCAAGAGAGCTATGTTATGGCTAGGAAGGACATGAGTTACATGTAATTGAACAATAAGCCTACATGAATTTGCATGCATTTGAATTTGATATGAGAGTTGCATGTACATGTGAATTGGCATTTGAATTTGATATGAGAGTTGCATGTACATGTGAATTTGAAGGTGCATATATACCTACAAATCAGATTGAGAACACATACTTACACCATAAACACCTACAAATCTCTACATAAGCTCCTCCTTAAGCCCTTACTTGTACTTGCTTCTTTTCTTGACTTGGAGTTTGGAATCAAAAGGAAAGCTTATTGAGTAGCAACATCAAAGTGAATTTGTATGAATTTAATGATTTGTGAACTTGTATACACATATATATGTTTAGGATAGGTTGTCAAATTATGTTGAAGTAAGTTTGAATTACTATGGATGGAATTAAAGAGCATGAACTTGTTTTTCATGAAAGAAATGTGCATAACATGTTGTAGTTTAACTTTGATGCAAGTTTAGAGGTGTGATATGAAGCATGGAGGTAGAACCATGGGGATAAACTTGAAAATCGCCATGTTCTGAAAATTTCATACATCAGCGATCGATCGCGAGCCTTATGACGATCAATCGCCGAAACAGAGTAAAATATAAGGCGTTGAAATGGCTTGGCGATCGATCGGTGAAAACATGGCGATCGATCGCGAGTGAACAGTTTGGGCGATCGATCGCGAATAAGTGGATCTCGATGGACAGAACATTTTGGTGATCGATCGGTGAAAAGTGGCGATCGTTCGCTAGGGTTGAATTTTTGAAAAATGTTATATTTTGGGGACTTTGATTTTGAAGCCTATTATAACATTGTATATTGTTGATATTGTTGTAGCATCATCACAGGGGACAGGACAACGAGGCGGTTAAACATCGACGCCTAAACTTATATATTTTGTATCGCACGACAGGTACGTGTTGACGTACGGGTATTGATGTTATTGTGATGATGATATTGAAAGTGGACTATATGATTGATGATATCATATGTGTATACATTCATGATGATATACATGCATGTTGTTGAGAGTGATGTCACGATAGGTATGCTATTGGTGAGCATATGCTTTGGCATGAGAGGTATACTCCGGTTGGGTATATGCTTTGGTTGTTATAACGTGTGAGGACGGTTATATAATATGTGCTGCCAATATGGGACCACTGACATATTGAGCTGATAGTCATATCATCGGTCCCGTTATAACAGGTTGATAGTTGAGACATGTAATGACATATTTGCATTTGGTAATGCATACAGAACAATCATTGTTGAACTTTTACGATGATGATTATCGTATTTTGTCTATCTTATTGATATAGAACTGAGATAGTCGATTATCAATACTCATGTTGTGTGATTGTTTCTGTAGGGAACTCATAGACGTGGGAAGCCGGAATGTGAGTACATTCTGCTGCGAGCTGAACCACTGATTAAGAGTTGAATTTTGTTAGGTTGTGTATATATAACATGTGATGTCCATGTGTTGTATATTATGTCAGCGTTTTATTAGAATGTAGTAACTGTTGTAAGAAATGACGTAGTAAAAACTCTATAATCAGTGTGTATGATTACTTAACTCATACTCACATGTCTATAAGATTGAATACATAATGGATTAAGTAACGAGAACTCCACCGTAGAACCCTCTCATGTACGAACATTCCATTTGCCTTGATGACATCATGCCTTGTCATCATTCTTCTTGGATCCACTAGCGGTATGCTGCTTGAAATTCCACTTGCCTTGTTGGCATAGCGTGCCTCTTCTGAGGCTCATCCCATTCGCTTAGCTAAGGCTTCTTGACCAGCTAGCAAATTTTTGAATTCTACAAGCGATGGCTGTGTTTGCCATCCTTGTATAGCAGCAACAAAATTCTTGTATTCTGGCTTCAAACCATGGATGATGATCCTCTTCATCCTGGTATCGCCAATAGGGGCCTCAGGATCCAACTCAGAAATTTCTCGGCATTACGATTTCACTTTATGGAAGTACTGAGCAATGGTCACGTCATGTTGCGCCACTGACAACAACTCACTCTCTAAGAGTTGGAACTTTATATCATTCTTTTTAGAAAACAACTTGGCAAATGCATCCGAAGATTCATTTGGAGTTTTCACATCTCGAATGTATTCCAGCACATCCTCGTCAATCGTTGTCTTCAAAACAAACATGTGTTTGCCAACTTTAATCTTCCACTTGCGTAGTGTCCCATTTGCATCTTCAGCCTCTGGTTGTGTTACTTCATTTCATTCACAACCTCCCACAAATCTTGTCATTGCATATATGACATTATGCAAGTAGACCAAGAATGGTAGTTCTGGTTATTGAGTTTCTTGATTCCGCCAACGACTTGAAGATCACCCATCTTAGCAATATATAGAATGCTAAGTGGAAACCTGTCTCTGATGCCAAATGTTGAACAATAAAGGAATGACAGAGGTGGTAGAACACTCAATAATGAAGTAAAATATAAAAGAGGAGAAAATTCTTATGAAGGATAATATTATTCGGTACTCATAAATGCCTTTATATAGGCAAGGATCACAACACATTCAGCTAATTTTAAGCAACAAATCCATTAACTCCTCCTAAAAACTAGGAACTACACGATAGCAGCTAATGACTCAAGTCACGTAATGACTTGGTAATTAAATAGAAAAACAGATAACATTTATTAAAGAAATACTTGGTCAACTAACAACCCATGAGTTGGCGTTGATTTGTTCAACAAATTGAACCCCCAAAAAAGCTCATACTTGCCTTGAAATGTCAAGACACCACCTAAGGGATCCTTAGGTGCGAGCGGGGCTCGAGCATTTTACGGAGATCTGTAGCAACAAAATTGCAGTAAAGATTCAATCTTGAGCATCCAGAACCAATATTCATCGTCTACAAAAGAAAACCCCATAGCAAAAATCCAAACTTCCCCTGCCAAATTATACAATTTTGGCCCAAGGATTAAGCACAAATGGACTTCCTTTCCACTATCAAATTCCAAACACAAAACATAATATCTGCATGAACGGAGATGGCTGCAAGTTTTTTTTTTTTTCCCCAAAACCTCTACGTCTTCGCTCATTTAACCAATTTCCATAGACGGCAAAAATGTTATCTTAAAAAATTACACATAGCAGCAATAAATTCAGGCCACATAAATTAAATGAGACATCATATTTCACTTGGAAACCCCTCAAAATGAATGAAAAACTACTGGACCTAATCCAGTACACTATCAATATCAAGAATTAGATTGTTTTGATACAATAATGAATAACGAGAGATATTTCATTGTTGTAGAATTATTTTGCTCTCGGTCCCTTTTTTCTTCTTCTCGATCCCTCCTTCTTAAATAAACATGGTGTACCCAATAATATGAACTCTTGGAGCCAATCTTACCTGTCAGCTTGTCCCTTGCATGTAGTGTTGTCTCTTTTTAAATTAGGAAAGGAGGTTGGTGCTCCACGATGCAAATCATTGGAAATTGGAACTGGATAGGTTGGTAGCATGCAGGTAAATATGATAGATAACAGATACAAAACCCAAAATCCCCAAAACCGATAGAGTCGGGTGATAGACTAAAGAGCCGCAATGCAGTATGACACAATGCTTCCTGCGATTGGAGTCATGCAGTAAACACCTCAGTAGAAAGAGAGCTATATGAATCAAATTCTACTTGAACAGAGTTCTGAATAGAAACAGTTCTCTGCCTTAGAATTCCAGGTCAATAAGTTCATTCCTGCACTGCTCTCCACTGGATTATAAAGACAAGAATGCGATAAAGATACCAAAAGCAGACGTTAAAACAAGGGGAAGAGGCTATTTTTTAGGCAGACTTTTTCTGGGTAAAAGCCAATATTAGTTAGAGCATGTTCCTACTTTTTAATGTATGATGGCTAGACAATGTGCTGAAACTAAAGTTAGCAGCTGGGAGTCCACGGAAGGCAGGATGGAAAGCCCATCTGGTTGAACGATCCAGAGGTTCTCATTTGATCGAAGCTGCAGAATCAGATTAAACTAGGATTGGAAACCTAAATTCCTTGGTCATGCCAAATTTCTACGAGGACCAAGCCACAGCCGTGAGTAGCTAAGTTATCTTTAGTAGCAAGTGGATAAAGCCGTGTCAAATTTGAGCAAGCTTACAAACCTCAATTTTGTAATTGAATTAACAGCTTCATCAAAAAATGCTTATTGTTTGTTGGGAGTAAATTAAGAAAAGCAGCAAATGTAACTCAAAACTGTTTCGATACAACTTGAGCAACAACTAAGAGGTAAAAAAGCAATTAAAGAAAGCAGTTTCAGGATCCTTGGCCATTGCCAAACTACTGCATATTATCAACAAAAGTAATTGACCAAGCCTCTTCTCGCTAAAAAGAACAGGTAAAAAGTACATATGGAATATATAGATGAAAATTGAAAGGACAACGTATTGAAAAACAAATTTCGCCATAGTTCACGCTTCAATGAAGTATGAACAAGTAAAATGATTTTCCGAATGCATAACAAATAATTTACCAACCTAATGGAAGTAGGAAAACGAAAAAATATATTCATCTCATCGCACCATATGTATACATTTTTCCACCAAATCAAAACGCTTCAAAGGTTTTCCTTATTTATCAATAAATAGAATATAAAAAAATTTAAAATAAAAAAAAAATCATTTTTTATTAAATAATTTGTTTAGTCAAAAAAATTTAGAAAAAGTTACCAAATTTGATAAATGAAGTTTTTAATATTAAAAATGATTGAAGTTTTTTTAAAAAAATATATTTTAAAGTATTTTTAAATATAAAAATATTTTTAATTAATTTTAAGATAATTTGTTTTTTCAAAAAATGCAATAAAATATATGAATTAATAGTATAATTTTTTAGAAAAAATGATCCTTTAAATCATTTAAATCTAATATTTACCTCAACTAAAACTTTATTGCAAGTGCACCCCCAAAGAGGGACATGAGTTTTTATCACCCAGCTAAGACCAGATGCTCTCTCCTTTTTCGATGTTATTGAAATTTTCTAAATCATTATGGTATTCAGTTTAGAAATTCTTTTATTATATATACGTATTTGTATATAAATGGATTGGATTATCGATATAAAATTTTAATACCTTAACAATTTAATAAAAAAATTTGATATTAATATAAATATATGTAAATAATAGAGAAAATTGTAAAAAATGTACCAATAACAAAACAATAATTCAATTAAATCCAGGGAAAAAACAACTTTTTTTAACAGTTCCCATTTATGAAACTTTTATTCACATAAGTCCATTTTTAAAACTTGTAATCTATTACGTCTTTTTTTCTTACCAAAATACCCTCTCACCCATCTCCAAGAGCATATGTATCCACAGTCTCCACCACTGTCTTATACTCATCCCTCCCACCACCACTTGTGCTGCCGCTAAGGAAGCTTCCACCCACTGAATCTTGCATTAGGGGAATCTTCACATAAATCCTCAAACTTTCTGTGGAGCTGGTGGTATATCTTCACGAAATCATCTGCCTGAATTCTCCAATCCATATGCATGAATCATCTGCCCATCTGCATGAAATCATATGCACGAAAAATATGTGGCTTGCAGATCCTTCTGAAAAACTTCACAAATAACAATTCCCAAATCTGTGGCTTGCAAACCCTTCTGAGTTGGACATTTGCATGTTAGATTTTGGGTTTGATTTTGATTTTGAAAGTATGACTTCGATGGGGTTGGCGGCACTAGTGAAAGAGATGGTTTTTTTTTTTTTTTTTGTGCAGGTAGTCCTAGATTTTGATTTTGTTTGGGTTTGTCAGAATCATTTCGTATTTGAACTGCTCATAAATGGTGGTGCTATAAAATCAAGTACACCAACATGTAAAAAATCGTGCAACAATATACAAAAACTCGTGCACAAATGTACAAAAATCGTGCGCCGCCATTAAAAAAAATCAAGCGCACAACCATGATAAATCAAGTGCACCACAATGTACAAAAATCATGCACCACGTTGGTGTACTTGATTTTTGTAATGGTGGTGCACGATTTTAACATTGTGGTGCACGATTTTTTAACATGTTGCTGCACGATATTTGTAATTGGGTGCACGATTTTTGTAATTGGGAGTGAACGATTTTTGTATACGAATGCACGATTTTTAACATTTCACTAGCTAGTTAGGAACCGGTCACCACACCAAATTTCTGGGAGGTGACCAGTTGCCCCCCAAACATGATACTGGGTACGAGTCACCGCCCAAAAAATTGTGGAGGCTGACCAGTCGTCCGCCACAACTTGACCCCCCACAAATTATGTGGGGGTTCCCACTTCATTTGTTGGGGTTGGTCAACGCCACAATGTTGTTGGGCAATCCCCACAGTTGTTAATTCTAGAGTAGATATTTTCTGCTCTTCCTACAGAAAAATGTGTTTTTAAGCAATTAGCTGGTGTGTCATATAATTTGTTTTTATAAAGTCAAGTCTGATTTGCAAGGGGAGTTGGGTGGTAAAGGATATCTTATTCTACGTCAAACTGTACATATCAGGTACGAACCAAGGGCGACTGTTCAAAAAAAAAAAGTTATATGTGATCTTTCTAAAATTGCATATTTCGCTCCTTGAATCTGTTGACTCGATCCCTCTCACCCAATTTTACCTCCTTTCACCCAAAGTGTGAGGTGCCCTTTCCCTGTTCATTACTATGGACTAAACTTTTTCTTGAGCTTGCCAACTATTAGTTTCCTATCCGACAATGTGACAACCCTGAATTTGGAAATTTTGATGTGGAACAAGAATTCCTTTGGAGGTTGGATTCATTCATTGTATAGCCATATCTTAGCATCCTCATGTCACATTTTTTTTAAAGATAAATATTATTTTGACTTGAAAAAATGACAGATGGTAATCACAATCCATGAATGGTGGTAAATTTTAACCACATTCCTTTCAACCTTGATCTTTCTATTACCCTGAAGTTTTTGAATGTTCTGTCACTATGAATTCTTTATAGAAATGCGTACCTATAGACTAATAACTCTAATATGTTTTCAGGCCAAACCGTTGTTCAAAGACCGTAAAAAGTTTTATAAAATGGTTGATCCGGCATTGGAGGGGTGCTAGGCTCTCGCCTTAGCTGCAATATGCGTTCAAGAACAGCCTAACCTACGTCCTCTTATTGCTGATATTGTTAAGAGTATTGAATTACATTCTCAAATATATGATAATCTCTGTCAGAAATTGGTTGCAATACCAGACTAATTTTCTCTATTCTTCGCTATTATTTTTTTGATTTCTTGCATGTCCCTGGCACCGCGCTTTGTGAGGTACCAAAATAACTAGTATATATATATATATATATATATATATATATATATATATATATAAGAAAAGTTCTACTAATCTATTACAGGTAGCTTCACTATTCAAGAATATAAAGGTACAATGAATCGTCGAGTAATAATTAAATAAAAGTTTCTCAACGAGATCGTGTTTATATATATATATATATATATATATATATATAAAAGAAAAGTTCTACTAATCTATTACAGGTAGCTTCACTATTCAAGAATATAAAGGTACAATGAATCGTCGAGTAATAATTAAATAAAAGTTTCTCAACGAGATCGTGTTGTGACCATATTCCCAATAACTGTAATATTGCCAACATAATTCATAATTGGGGTTCCGATTCTGATTCTTCTGAACCCAAAACTTGCGGAAGTTTTATTGAAGAAGACAAATGCGGTCTTGGTGGAAGTTGCAAGGATTCAAGTTTTGCTTCCAACATCTCAATCACTCTGCTGATTGATGGTCTATTCTTGGGATGAGTCTGTATACACCACAATCCTATAATTATCAGCTTTCTCTTAACAAAGTTCAACTCATCTTCTTGCAAAACATTATTGTCAATGACATCCTTTTCAACTATATTTTGTTCAAGATTCTTGTATATCCAATCCGAAAAATACATTTCACTCGAGCGTGCTCCTTGAGTATCAACGTTGTTGTGCCTCCCGACCACCAATTCCAAAACCATCATGCCATAGCTATAAACGTCAGATTTGTGAGAGACTTCTCCAAAGTTCCTGGAAAATACTTCGGGAGCAATGTATCCCGCAGTCCCTCTTGCCCCTAGCATCGACACGATGCTTGATCTATTGGGGCACAACTTAGACATGCCGAAATCTGAAATCTTTGGCTTCAAATCTTTATCTAGAAGAATATTATGAGGTTTTATGTCAAAATGCAAAATTCGCATATTGCAGCCTTGATGCAAGTACTCTATCCCTCGAGCAATCCCAACTATGATTTCAAACATTTTTTCCAATCCTAACAAAGCTTTTGGTTCCAAAGAAGAAGTATTCGGTATGAACTTTTCAAGTGAGCCATTTGGCATGAATTCATAAATCAAAGCTCTTTTCGTACCCTCAAAGCAGAATCCCAAGAGAGCAACAACGTTAACATGGGAAGTTCTACTAATACTTGATACCTCATTAATGAACTCTTCCCCATTTCCTTTTGATTCACTCAAGATTTTAACCGCCACGAGACGCCCATCTTGTAGTTTTCCCTTGTAGACGCTACCATATCCTCCTTTGCCTAAACTGTGATTGAATGAGTTGGTTATTTTCTTGAGATGTGCGTATTTGTATCTTTTGGGTGCAAGATTCCCATGATTCTTCAAAAAAAGTTCAATGTCCACTTGGTTTTCTGCATTCGCCTTTTGAACGTTAAGCGATTTTAGCAATTTTTTCCTAAAGAAAACCAAGAGCACGGAAGAGACTGTGACTATCAGAGAAGCCGCACTCAAACCTGCATGTAATGAGGTAATATCTGAGATTAAGTATACAAGTGAAAGTATAGATATCTATCAATATTTTATATTAAATTAGAGAAATGTAGTTTTTTTTTATAAGACGTTCTTAATTTTCAAAAATTAAATCTTGATAATAGTTGCAATCTTAACTTTATTTTCAATAATTTTCTAATGTAAATTAAAATCAAAGAGACACTACCTGCGACTAGTATCACATTAATCTTCTTTTTTCCTGTAACCAAATTGAAGATAAGAAGAAAATTAATTCACTCTGCCGTATTGAGGATACAGCCCAAGAATGAAACACAAAACATGCATTGAAACTAAAAATTTGCATATAGGTATTATTACATCATGGGGGTCACTCAATTTTAATTATATATTAGCATAAAAGTTGGTTCTTGTTGTAGGTAATGAGGAACAAATTACTGACCTTGTTCATAATCTGAAACATGCCCAGTTTGAACAAGTCATTCAATTCCTCAGTGGCAGATCGGCAGTATAATCAATGAGCATTCTAAACGGTGATCAGCCTCCCAGAAAAAAAAAAGTTTCTATAATCTATGTAAAGCTTTTACGATTCGAGTATTTTTTATAATTTACATTTGAAGGGGGTGAGATTTGGGGAAGATATGAACGAAATATAAGCAGTATTGTCTCGGACCATTAATTTATTGGACAAGAAATCTATATTCATAACATCGTACCATGTCCCTTAATCCCCAAACTTAACTTTTGGTGGCGAGAAGAATTACAATCAATATAGAGAAACCCGCATTCCGGATGGTAGAGATCGGTGAGGAGATACTCCAGGGACCAAAGACTTCTACAAAGAAATGATTTGGGGCAATTGGGATCACAAAATACGAGAAGAAAAGGATGAAATACAAAGAAAACTAAGAATAAACTGGGAAAGGCCATATTGAAGTTTCCTCCCATGGATCTATACAGAGAGAAGAAAATGAAAATGAGCCAAGTATGTTGGTGGTTTTCCTTTTCTAGCAGTTCTTGTTTCGGCTACTCACGGTAATTGTCTTCTAGTCTTTACGGAAGACTGGCCGAGTTAAATAAATTTGGAAATTACGCCATATAAATCATTATGTTCTTGAATATTTTGATGATGGAGAATCACAATGAACCATGAACAACCCACAACCCAATTATTTATAATCCATGAAAGGCAATTGTAATAAATAACCAATCGATTTCTAAATTTTCTAAAATAATCATTAATACATGAAGGAAAGAACGAGAGTTGTTATCATCGCACCTTTTACTGCGACTTTATCAGCAAGTTGAGGCGGCGGGGAGGGCTCCAGATTAATGTCTTCGGTTGTCCATTTCAGCTGGAACCCTCTTCTTAACCTCGTATAAATATTATCAGTGCCAAAATCCACCGCAGCCACGATATGCCTTCCACAATTTTCAATTGCCCTTCTCAAGTCCACGGAATTATCATATTCATCTATTGCCAAATTCATGATCTGATCATCATCTTGCACATTGCAAATAACTCTGTACGGCCATAAATCTGTGGTCACATTTCTAAGGCAAAGTGGGAACAAATGGAGCCGAGTGGCGTTAAAAAACCTGAAAGGGGATGTGGGAAGTTTCGTGTTCGTGACTTCTGGAAGACAGGTGGTGTTACTGTTAAAAGTTAAAAGAGCCGCATCATACACACGAAAAATTTGGTGTTCGTAGGAAATATTGTCGATCACATATTGATGATTATCAAGTAATATTTGAAGAACTGGGAAGCCAGAATTAGTACAGTTTAGTTCGAATCCAGGGACGCCACAGTGAGATGCTTGCAGGGCTGGGATATAAAATGGAAAGCTGATATTTGTGACGTTTCCGCAAGATGTGGGCACACATGGCTGCTGCTGATCAGCAGAAGCAGCTGATGCAAAGATGAGAAACGATACACAAAGCTGTAGGATGTACTGGATCATGCCGAATATCAAGATTCTGTTCATATATTTTTGTTTAATAAGTTTTTTATATTTTGATTTGGTATTGATTGTTTGACGGTTCTTCTTGATATTTTTGGTCTTCTTGTATATATCAGAAATTATTTTAATAATTATTTAAAATTTAAATTATATATAAAATATTATGTATATATATATATTATAAATAAAAAAATTAAAAGAAAAATGAAAAAAAGAAAAGAAAATAAAGTCTAGTGGACCACTTCCAAAAGAAAGAGACGTTTCAAACAAGGCAGAGGCTTTCCACTTGACTTTCTCCATTTGACTAAGTCTACCATCACATTTCTCCCTCGTTATTAATTATTTCATTTTATCTTTTTCTCTCACCAACTAATCACTAAATCATATAAATTCAAAAAAAATTAAATAACAAGAATTTACATTATTTTATTGTCATTAAATTAAATTAATATTAGTGATGAAGATCGATACTATGGGGTTTTAGTCTGCTGCGTTGAACCCACTCGCTGAAATACAAGTAATTGATCGGTTTTACTTGTCGAAATCCATATGAAAATTCAAAAACTTAATCATTGTATTTTGGATGTTTTTTAATGCATCTGCTTAAATGAGTTTATGTTACTCAAATTGTTCAACACATCTAACTTCATCTCTTGCTCAAATTGTTTTGGTGAAATATTATCATATACACTTGATTGAACAATTGTGATTTGCATGAATGCTTTGAGCTTATCCATTTATTTCTTTTTGCAAATTCATCTTCAAATATTTTTAAGACATATACTTCACATTTTTATGTGCTTCGATTGGAATATGATCATTGTTATGTGTTTTGAATATGATTGTTGTTATTGTGTTTTGTATATGATTAATATTGCTATGATCTTTTGAATTTGAATAATGTTGCTTGAGATTTGTATTGAATTTATGTTTTCTATAATATTATTGATGTGGACATATGTTATTTTTTCTATAATATTATTGATGTGGACATATGTTATTTTTATATCATAATTATGTGTACTTTGTTTCTAAACAAAGTGTGGTGCAATATTTTGTGAATTGAATAAATATTATGATTTGTACAAGTTATGACTATTTTATATAATGCTTATTATGGAATTTGTGTTTTGTAGAATTGAAGAAACATGTCCACTTGATTTGTATATTGAACATTGAGTTGCTTGTTGATTTATTGGGATGATCAATTTTTAAACTAAACTTTATCGAATATTTTTTAAGCTTTTTGATTATCACAAAAAATGGGGAGAATTTTTGTGGTAAATTGACAAAATAAGAAAATTTATATATGCATATTTTGAGGGGTGAGAGTACTTCAAATGTGTTTTATTTGGTTAAACTTGTATGTTCTATGTATTTGTGTGAATATATTAAGGGGGGTCTTAAATATTCTTATTTCATGCATATTTCATTTACGAGTTTACCAAATTTTGTGATCATCAAAAGGGAGAGATTGTTGAGCCTTATAAGCATTGTTGAGTTTAATGCCTATTTAATCTTCAAATCATTTATAGATTTTGATGATCAACAAAACTTACATTTGTTACACTTATGTGTCTACTTTGTGCACAAAGTTAGATTGAAAATTTGGTTGGGTAAACCAAATGGTTCGTTGACTATGACATATGCGAGTTTTCAAGATAATTAATGGTTTGTATCAAGATGTGAGTTTGAGATTGAGTTATTACCGGGAACGTCCGCTATTTCTCGTGCCCCTTATAGGATGGCACCTGCGAAATTAAGGGAATTGAAGGAGCAATTACAGGCACTCCTTGACAAAGGATATATACGCCCTAGCGTATCGCCTTGGGGCGCGCCAGTTCTTTTTGTGAAGAAGAATGGTGGCTCGATGTGTTTGTGCATCGATTACCGGCAACTGAATAAGGCAACAGTGAAGAACAAATATCCTCTCCCAAGAATTGACGACTTATTTGATCAGTTGCAGGGTACAAAGCTGTATAGCAAGATTGATTTGAGGTCAGGATACCATCAGATTCGGGTCAGAGAGGAGGATGTTCAGAAGACAGCATTCCGGACTCGATATGAGCACTACGAGTTCTTGATTATGCCGTTCGGTGTGACGAACGCCCCGGCTGTCTTTATGAGTCTGATGAACCGGGTGTTCCAACCATATCTTGACCAGTTCGTCATAGTGTTTATTGACGACATACTCATCTACTCTCGGAGTGAGGAGGAGCACGTGAGGCACTTACGGACAGTACTCCAAATCCTCAGAGATAATCAATTATTTGCCAAGCTTAGCAAGTGTGAGTTCTGATTGAACAGTGTGGTGTTTCTGGGGCATGTTATATCTAGCAGTGGGATATCGGTGGATCCGAGGAAGATAGAGGCTGTGATGTAGTGGTCTGCACCCACTTCTGCACCCGAGATACGGAGCTTTCTTGGGTTGGCCGGATACTATCGATGCTTCGTCGAGGGATTTTCAAGGATTGCTAAACCTTTGACACAGTTGACCCAAAATGGAGTACCATTCTATTGGTCTGAGGCTTGTGAGCAGAGCTTCCAAGAGTTGAAACACCGGTTGACGACGGCGCATGTGTTGTGATTCCTACGGAGAACACGAGGTTTGTTCTATATACTGATGCATCACTACAGGGCTTGGGATGTGTACTGATGCAAGATAAGCATGTAGTAGCTTATGCATCGAGGCAGTTGAAGCCGCATGAGACTAGATATCCAGTCCATGACTTGGAGCTGTATGCTATCATTTTTGCATTGAAGATTTGGAGGCATTACTTGTATGATACGTCGTTTACCATTTACACGGACCACAAGAGCATGAAGTTTTTATTTACTCAGGTGGAACTGAATATGAGACAGAGGAGATGGATGGACTTACTCAAGGATTTTGACTGTGAAATAGAGTATCATCCTTGGAAGGCGAATTTGACGGCATACGCCTTGAGTCGAGAGGTAAAGAGTACTCTGCTTAGGAGACCATTCAGCTATCGGCTATGATGACTTCTTACTGCCATCTAGGCTATGATTTTGATGTAGATACATCACCAGTACGTGTATCGACCTTACTGGCAGAGCCGAACATTTATGAGAATATCTGGAAGGCTCAGAAGACAAATGAGGAGATTCAGAGATGGTTATCATTGGCACATTTTGGACAGCCATCGAAGTTCAGAGTGGCTGGGACGGTTCCTTGAGATTGGGTAATCATTGGGTAGTTCCGAGTACGCCGAAGTTGCGTAGAGGGATCTTGCAGCGAGCTCATAGCAGCCGACTAGTATCCACCCAGGAGGGAGAAAAATGTATAAGGATTGTGATCAATTTTGGTGGAAATAGATGAAGCGTGATGTTATCGCTTTTTTGTCAAGAGGTGTTTAATCTGTCAACAGGTTAAGGCGGAGAGGCAAAGACCTGATGGCGAGCTTAGGAGTTTGGAGATACCGGAATGAAAGTGGGAACACATATCCGTGGACTTAGTGACCCACTTGCCGAGGACTACTTCTGGTTGTGATGCCATTTGGGTGATTGTGGATAGGCTGACGAAGGTAGCTCACTTCATTCCCTACAGTATGACGTACACATACCTGAGGATGGCTCAGTTGTATGTCCGGGATATAGTGAGACTACACGGAATTCCAGTGTCTATTGTATCTGACAGAGATCCACGGTTTACATCTCATTTTTGGGGAGGTCTTCAGTCAGCTTTGGGTACTGAAGTAAGATTGAGCACGTCATATCATCCCCAAACAGACGGTAAGACCGAGCGTACTATACAGACACTCGAGGATATGCTACGGGCATGTGTGTTGGAGTTCGATTCTTCATGGCAAGATTCATTGGCCTTGGTAGAGTTCTCTTACAACAATAGCTATCAGGCGAGTATTCAGAAGGCTCCCTTCGAGGCTCTATATGGTTGACGTTGCAGGTCACCATTGTACTGGGATGATTTGACCAGTAAGTTAGTTGGAGGACCCGAATTGATTCGGGAGATGGAGGATAAATAAAGGTTATCCGACAGAAGATGAAGGCAGCACGGGATAGGCAGACAGCCTATGCAAATAAATGGCAGAGACCGTTGGAGTTTCAGTTGGGAGATAGGATCTTTTTAAAGATCTCACCTTTCAGAGGTGTTGTACGATTTGGTATGCGCGGGAAACTATCCCCGAGGTATGTTGGACCGTATGAGGTTTTGCAGCGCATTGGTACCTTGGCTTACCGTCTGGCCTTGCCACCATCATTGTCTGGTATTCATGACGTATTCCATGTATCTATGTTGCGGAAGTATGAGCCGTATCCGTCACATGTGTTGCAGCCTTCTGAGGTGCACTTAGATTCTGATGTGTCCTACGTGGAACGGCCAGTCAGGATCCTAGATAGAGCTGATTGCATACTTTGGAACAAGGTGATACCGATGGTCAAGGTTCGGTGGGATCACAGGGGTGTCGAGGAGGCCACATGGGAGACGGAGCGATATATGGTGCAGCACTACCCGGAACTATTTTCTGGTATGTGATTTATGTTTAGTTTCGAATTGGTAAGTGCATGCGATTTTGAGGACGAAATCTTATAAGTAGGGGAGTATTGTGATATTCCCGAAATGATTATATGCATTTGGGCATTAATTATGTTTATGTGGTAATTATGGTGTTAATTAATTTAGTGTTGGAATTAATTAATATGGTGAAATGCTTAGTCATGCGGTGGGCATGACCTGGTAATACATTTCATGGTGCATGTGATGCATGTTGGGAATTTGGGTGTTGGCATGGTTTAATTGTCGTGGATAAAGATTATTTTGGTGAAGCATGTTTTAATTGAGGTTATGGTGCATTTTTGTAAAATGCTTTTAAAATATCATGTTGAGATATTTTATACATAATGCTAATTAATGGGGTACATGTTATTATTAACCCCCCAACACTTATACCCCACTACTCTTTAACCCTCATTCTTTAACAATCACTCTCCCAACCCTATCCCCAAACCCCATTCACGTTTTTGGTGAAAAGAGGAAGAAGAAATCTTTGCAAAAGCTTCATTTGTGAGATTCTTGGTAGGATTTGAAGTCTAAAAAGGGTATGGATTCTTCATCATTGTTTTTGTGAGGTTTGGTTTTGATTTGAGTTTGTATTTTGAGTTTTGAAATGGGTTTGTGTTGTAGTTGGTTGGGTATGGATTTTTGGTGGTATTAAGGTGTATATTGAAGGTTTATGGTGTTTTTATGTTGTTGGTTTTATGGTATTTGAGTTGATGTGGATTGGGAAAGAAAAATGGTGTAAAAATGGTGATTTTTCGGGTTACAAGTAGCGGCGATCGATCACCGTTTTTGGCGATCGATCGCGCGCAGGCAGTGAGCGGCAGAAGCACTTGGCGATCGATCGCCATGTTTGGGCTATCGATTGGTGGGCCTCGCGATTGATCGCGCCAAATGTGGCGATCGATCGCCGAAGGCAGGAAAATGTTGGCTCGGGCAGTGTGATCTCGCGATCGATCGGGGCTATATGGCGATCGATCGCGAGTCACCAAAAATTGATATTTTGGTTATTTTTGTGGGATTTTTGCTATTGGGCTATTATTTAGCTTCTAATATTGGTTTTTGTGATTGTGTAGAATCATCCCAGGTGGTAACACAGCCAAGGAAGTGAAGTCATACCAAATCTTACTTTTGGAAAGGTACGTAGAGAGACGTACGGGCACCCAACGATACATGTATCTTATATACACATTTGAATATGCATTGTGGATGCAAATATATATTGAATTGTGCATTGTGGATACAAATACATGTTGAACTATGCATTATGATTGCATATGTGTATGTTGAATATTTGGTGCACATCCCATAAGTCATGGTTATATTAGAGTGATGATTTTAATGCTTTGCCGCTGTCACTTGAAGCGATGATAGAATACTTGCCGCTGTCATATTGTAGCGAGGAAAGAATATTTGCAGCCAAATGTTGAAGCGATGGTATTGCCGCATGTCGCATTTGAGCGAGGTATTCAATGCCGTTAATATGTCGAAGCGAGGGGTATTAGTGCCGTTGTCATGATAAGCGAGGTGCATTAAAATACACTGTTATAACAGACTAGGGATTGGTGATAAAGAAATGGTGATATGTCATGACATTTGTGGAACCATTAAATAATATATTGATTATACTCATGAGTTATGGTACATGGACAACCAAAAGGGAGCGTTTAAAATGCATTGAAAAATAGGAAGTGTTTTGTAATTACGGTTTATGCATTTACGTCTTATAATCATATTATGTTGAATATGGATTATTATATGCTCTTGATTTGGGGGTTGTCCTTGTAGGTACATTTTGGCATAAAAGGGGCTAAAGACGGGTTGAGGCGGTGAGCTTGTGAAGAGCGCTTTTGATAAGGAAGGACAGGATTATTTTGTATAGTTTCTACTTTAGGAGTAGTGTAAAGCTATAGTGATTAACATTCGTTTTGTATGGAATGTAATTAATCCATTTGGAAGTCCTTAACTTGGCATGTAATTCTTAAGGCTCAAGGCCTCAACACGAACTTTTATACTTTGATTATACATGTTAGCTCTACTTATGCCTTTAATCCGCACTTAAGGGACTAGGGTCCTTACAGAGAATAAGAAGTACGAATGTTGAAACCACATGGACTGGTAGTAAGTATCAAACTCAAACAATTTAACTATATTTAGCTTACGATTATTGGTGATTAAAAACAAACCAAGAAATCAAAAATCCAAACAAGCGTGTAAAAGACGAAGGAATGAAAATAGAGAATATTTATCAAGACTTTGGTTCACTTATGTAATCCCTTAAAATTCACTTATTATCGATTGATTATCCATATAAATCTAGGGTGATAGAGTTTTCCAATTTTATCTAATGTATAATTCTAAGTTATACTAAACCTAATAATAGTGTTCAATAAGTCACTTTCGTATCCTTATTGAACAATCAATATTGCATTTGGGTTTATGAAATGTAAGGACCCTAGTTCCTTAAGTGCGGATTAAAGGCGTAAGTAGAGCTAACATACATCTAACAGAGTATAAAGTTCGTGTTGATGCCTTGAGCTGTTAAGATTACAGTGCCAAAATAAAATTCCAAAAGGATTAATTACATTCTCATCCAATTGAATGTTAATCATATAGCTTTACACTACTCCTAGAGTAGAGACTATACAAAAGAATTATGCCTGCTATACCAAGAGCACTCCTCACAAGCTCACCGCATCAACCCGCCTTAGCCCTTCCGCCCAAAAGTACCTACAGGAAACAACCCCAAAACCATGAGCATGTAACAAACCATGTTCACAATAATATGATTGTAATTTAGAAATGCATAAACCGTAAATACGAATCACTTCCTGTATTTAATACATTTAATGCTCCCTTTGGTTGTTCCTGTACCACAATCAATCCAACAGATTATAACACCAATATGTATGTCATGACATGCATCCATTCCATGTACACCGTGTTCAATTTCCAAGTCTTATTATATCAGTGGCATAATACCCCTCGCGTTAACATGACAGCGGAAATACCCCTCGCTTAGACAATACCAGCGGCACTAATATCCCTCGCTATAAATATGACAACGGTCGTGTTCTTCGCTTCATATTAGCGGCAAATATTCTATCATCGCTACGGTATGACAGCGGCAAATATTCACATCGCTACGCCACTGGCGGCAAGTATTCTCCATCACTGTAATATAATCTCGACTTACAATTACATGCACCAATGCATTCTATGTACTCATGCAACCATAATGCATAACCAAGACCATGTATGCAACCATAATGCATAACCAAGACCATGTATGCAACCATAATGCATAATTAAATCCATGTATGCAACCAAAATGCATGACCAAGTCCAATGCGTAAAATACGTTTTACCGTCCGATGCCCGTACGTCTCACTACGTACCTTAGTTCCAAAATGGAGATATCGATGGACTTTATCTCCTTGGCTGTGTTTGCCACCTGGGATGGTTCTACACAATCATACAAACCAATATTAGAAGCCAATTTATGAACCAATACCAAAAATCCCATAAAAATAGCCAAAATCCAAAACATCACATTTTAAGACTCGCGATCGATCGGCCCTTACGCTCGATCGATCGCGAGCTGACAATCCAGCGCCCAATGCCTAGCTGCCCGCCTTGATCGATCGAGATGTCCTCACCAATCGATCGGGAGTTCTTCTCGATCGATCGGGAGTTCTTCTCGATCGATCGGGAAGACTTCAAAAATCCTGCCAGAAGCTCTGTCGTGCTCGATCGATCGAAGGTCATGCTCGATCGATCGAGGAGCTCTGTAAATGCAAGAAAGCGCCATTAATGTGCACAGAACCCTACCAAACCACATTAACTCCACAACACCTCAAACCAATACATCAAAAACACTAATATAACTTCAAAACAACCCTCAACAATAACATACTCCAAAACCCAACCAAAAACACCATATAATCAAACAAACCCACTTTAAATCCCCAAAAGACAAACCCTATTCTTATCAAAATACAAGAGAATAACACTAGGAGGGTTTATACCACTTGAAGCTTCAAACTTCTTGCAAGAACCAAGCAAAAGCAAGCTTTTCCCAAGTTTTCTCTCCTCCTCTAAAGCCAAGATCGAAAATGGGGTTTGGGGAAAGGGTTGTGAGTGATTTTTAATTGAAAGGGGTGGTTTAAAGAGGAAAGTGGGGGGTATAAGTGTTGGGATTAAAATATCATGGTACCCCAAATTTAACATGATGTATAAAATACCCCAACATGATATTTTAAAAGCATTTTACCAAAATGCACCAAAACCTCAATTAAACTCATGCTTTACCAATTATTTATCAACCATCATAATTAATCCATGTTAACACCCAATTTCCCAACATGTATCACATGTACCCTGAAATGCATTACCAGGTCACGTTCACCGAGTGACTAAGCATTTTGCCATTTTAATTAATTCCAACACTAAATTAATTAACACCATAAATAATCACATAAACGTAATTAATGCCCAAATGCATATAATTATTTCGGGGATATCACATGAAAACTACTAACTTTTGATTGGGTAATTTATAACTATCACACGTATATTTGATCTCAATATGAAATCCACGGCACTATTACTATTTCGTATTACAATATTGTTAGGATCGGTCCGGAGTGTTTAGAGGGGGGGTGAATGAACACTCCTTGTAAAATTTAATCCCTTGTGATTTCTTTCGGATTAGTGAAAGAAATCTGTTTCTTAATCAACTCTTTTATAGAACAGACCACTGAATGTATAAGTGCGGAACGGTCTGTTTTTATATTTGTAAGAACGGCTCGATGGCTTGAATGAAAGAACGAGTGCAGAAAGATAAGACACATGATATGTTTCTGGAAGTTCGAAGGTGGTGTAATCCTTCTACGTCTCCCCTTCTTCCAATTAAGGAAGGTTTCTACTAGAAGACTTTGATTTATACAATCCTGTTGTACAAAGCCGATTCAGCTAGATTTACCTCACTACCAGACTGAAACTCCTAGTCACTCGATCTGTTCAGACACTCTCTGTCTGACAGTTTCAATTTGTTTATCACTTCTATTTTTCAATACAGAATACACAAGATGCGCACAGTGATCCTAAATGATCAAATATTACAATGTAATCGTGCTTAAGAATAATTTCAGCTCGAGAGATTCTGAGCTTTAACGTTTGTGCTGTGTTTTTTATTGATCAGCGAGAGTCTTGTATGTATCTGTATTGTTGTTGCATCCTTTTATAGTTGCATGTACCAACGACATTATTTCCCTTAATGTGCAACTCTTGACTCTACTTAATCTCTGAGTAAGCTACAGTCTTCTTCTTCAGGATACTTGTCATTCTGGTTCATGCTTTCAGCGACTGTCAGGTAAGCTCTTCTTTGTCTTCTTACCTTTTATGGTAATCTTCAGTCTTTGGTCCTTTTTAGCATTAATTGCGACATTAAATGCAACAATAAATAGCCGTTAATGATTCAGACTGAAGAGCTACTCTTTATGCATCCTTGACTGCTCTGATCTGATAAAGATTCAGATCGATCTGAAGCTTTGATCTAGTCAGTCTGATATGTGATATGCCTTATCAGCTTGTTCTGTTTTGAGCTATCGATCTGGTCAGTCTGATTACCCTCGATCCGGTCTGATATGCTTTGTCATCTTATCAGCTTGATCTGTTTTGGGCGATCGATCTGGTCAGTCTGATTTCTCTCGATCCGGTCTGATATTGTGGGGTCCTCGTTACTTAATCCATTATGTATTCAATTAAACATACATATGTGAGTCTGAATTAAGTAATAACATGCACTAATTAAGATTATCTTACCAGTTAAGTTGTTACAAGGTTTACAAAACCCTAACCAACTATACATCACATGTACAAGTAACAACCTACTCCAAGATAACCCCTATGCAGTGGTTCCCCTCGCAGCGGAAATCATGACTCACGCTCCCCACATCTATGAGTCCCTACAGAAACATTCACACAACGTGAGTATAGATAATAAATATTTCAGTGCGATATCAAACCACAATATCAATATCAATGATAAAGCACAAATAAATCATCTAATGTGAATGTTCTGTATCATGCATCAACAAATGCACAATGTCATGACATGTCTCAACAAGTACCCTATTATCACGAGACTAAAATGATATGCCTAATCAGCTCAATATGTCAGTGGAACCACCTCACATCTTCATATTAGCAGCACATATCATAGTACCGTCCTCCAATGATAATAGCCAGAGCATATACCCAAAACCGGCGTATATCTCTATATAGCATAACCGAGCATATACCCAAACCAGGCGTATATATCTATGTAACATAATCGAGCATATACCCAAACCAGGCGTATATCTCTATGTAACATAACCGAGCATATACCCAAACCAGGCGTATATCTCTCAAACACATGATATCCATGAATGTACATGCATATGATACTACCAATCATATGATACAAACATAACACAATTCATACGATATCAAAACCATAACATCATCATCGCATAATATATATACTCCGTACGTCAACACGTACCTGTATTGCGACACAAAAGCGATAAATCAGGCGTTGATCGTTAATTGCCTCTTTGCCCTGTCCCATGTGATGATGCTACAAGCATATGAACAATAGACCATGTTATAAGAGGCTTCAATAGCAAAAGCTACAAAAAATAACATTTTAAGTCTACCGATCGATTGGTCACCCTAGCGATCGATCGGTCCAAACAAGTAACCCTAGCGATCGATCGGTCAAAAGCTAGCGATCGATCGCTTAACTGTTTGAATTTCTCAAAAATGCTACGGCATTTTACCGATCGATCGGTCGCTTTCAGCGATCGATCGGTACATACACCACCTTACTTTTTCCCCTGTTTTACCGATCGATCGGTACACTACTAGCGATCGATCGGTTCGACAACAGAAATTTCAAACCATGGCGATTTTTGAGCTTATCTCCATGTTTCTTCTTCTATAATTCGAAAATCAACATTTACACATGTTTCATGAAATCTCAATAATCATATAAACATGTTTCTATCAACATACAACTCAATTCGTTGCACTATAATTCATATCCATTTCATCTTTCTTTCACCAACTCATATACTTCAAGTTTGATGTATGAAACACATATCTCTATCAATTATAATACCAAAGCATGAACTTCTACTTTCCTTACCAAAGTATATCTTTGCTTGATGTTCTTGCCAAGCCAACTCCCACAACAAACTCCAAGAGAATGAGAGAAAGGTGTAGAGATTACTAGGTGACTTATGGTGTATTGTGTGAAGCCAAGATGATTATTGTAATATATAACCACCTCTTCACATGCACTCCAAATGCAAATACACATGCTCTCCAAATTCATGTTAAAGGCAAGACACATTAGAAGTCAACTATGTGATTTCATTCATGCATAACATTAATCGTGCTCGGTTCAACCCGAAACCGAGTCCACTCATTCTGTAATTAATCATAATTACACCATAATCATCTAACATATATATACGTCATATCAAGTCATGATATTTCTCCCCCACCTATTGAATTTCGTCCTCGAAATTGTATATACATAACATGCATATCTTGAGACACAACTCAACAATCCTACTACATGAAGTGAGAAAACATAATCATATATGCAACAGTACAATACGTATGTACCAACAGTATTATAAAACTGTAAAATCATACCAGAAAACAAATCCGGATACCGTTGCATCATATGCTGCTCCGTCTCCCACGTTGCCTCTTTGACACCCCGTCTGTCCCACTGTACCTTAACCATAGGAATCACTTTATTACGCAACCTGCGTTCAGCCCGATCCAAGATCATAACCGGTCGTTCCTCATACGACACATCTGTATCCAACTGTACATCAGGTAACTGTAATATGTGACTCGAATCTGGTTCATATTTCCTCAATAGTGAAACATGAAAAACATCATGAATACTACTCAAGGCCGGTGGTAGTGCCAATCGATATGCTAACGTACCAATACGTTGCAATACCTCATACGGACCAACGTACCGTGGAGACAATTTTCCACGCTTACCAAACCATACTACACCTTTAAAAGGTGAGATTTTTAAGAACACACGATCACCAACTTGAAATTCAAGTGGTCTACGTCGTTTATTGGCATAAGCAACCTGTCTGTCCTGAGCAGCTTTAAGTTTCAATCGAATTAATTTTACTTTCTCTTCCATTTCATGAATCATATCCGGTCCATGTAAGGAAGACTGATCCACATCATCCCAATACAATGGCGATCTACATCGTCGCCCATACAAAGCCTCAAATGGTGCCATCTATATACTAGACTGATAACTGTTGTTATAAGAAAATTCCACTAATGGCAACGACTCTTGCCAAGAGTTATCAAACTCTAATACACAGGCACGCAACATATCCTCAAGCATCTGTATCGTACGCTCTGTTTGTCCATCTGTCTGAGGATGATATGCTGTACTCAGCCGCACTTCAGTTCCCAACGCTGTCTGTAACCCTTCCCAGAAATGAGAAGTAAATCTCGGATCCCTATCCGATACAATGGAAACTAGAATACCATGTAGTCTCACTACATGTTGAATGTACAACTGTGCCATTCTTAGATATGTGAATGTCATACAATATGGCACGAAATGAGATACTTTGGTGAGTCGGTCAACAATCACCCAAATAGCATCGCAACCAGAAGACGTCCGTGGTAAATGAGTCACAAAATCCATCGTGATATGTTCCCATTTCCACTGAGGAATTTCCAAACTATGTAATTCACACTCCTGGTCTCTGTCTTTCCGCTTTCACTTGTTGACAGATCAAACATCGTTTCACAAAACTCAACACATCCTGTTTCATACGTTTCCACCAAAATTGGGTACGTAAATCATGATACATTTTCTTTCCTCCAGGATGTATACTGTATCTACTACAATGAGCACGTTGTAGTAGTTCTTGACGTAGTCCCAATGAAGCAGGTACTACCCAACAGTTTCTGTACTTCAAAGTTCCATCACTTGTAAGTACAAATTGAGATGTTTGTCTTTGACTTATCCTTTCTTTCCAATGTTGTACTTCATCATCATTCATTTGTGCCGTTCTGATTTTCTCAAAAATGTCAGGTTCAACCAACAATGTTGATACCCGTACTGGCTCTATTTCCACATCAAAATCATAACCCAAAGTACAACAAGAAGTCATCAATGCGGATAAATGAATCATCTCATCAGCCGTATGATGTACCTTTCGACTTAAAGCATCTGCTGTAAGATTAGCCTTTCCTGGATGATATTCAATCTCACAATCATAATCTTTCAACAGATCCATACATCTCCTTTGTCTCATATTCAACTCCGCCTGAGTGAATAGAAATTTTAGACTCTTATGATCTGTATATATGGTAAACGACGTACCATATAAATAATGTCGCCATATCTTCAAGGCAAGGACAATGGCAGCTAATTCCAGATCATGTACTGGATATCTCATTTCATGTGGCTTCAACTGTCGTGATGCATAAGCCACTACATGTTTGTCCTGCATCAATACACAACCCAAACCTAGTAATGATGCATCAGTATATAATGCAAACCTGTCATGCTCCGATGGAATGATCAAGACTGGAGCTGTAGTCAATCGATGTTTTAATTCCTGAAAACTACGCTCACAAGCCTCTGACCATTGAAACGGTACTCCTTTCTGTGTCAATTGTGTCAATGGTTTGGCAATCGCTGAAAATCCTTCAACAAACCATCTATAATATCCAGCCAAACCCAAGAAACTACGAATCTCTGGCATAGAAGTAGGTGCTGACCAATTCAACACTGCTTCCACTTTCTTTGGATCAACTGATATACCTTCTTTTGAAATTACATGTCCCAAAAAGCCGACACTAGTCAACCAAAACTCACACTTACTGAGTTTGGCATACAATTGATGTGTCCTCAACAATTGCAATACCATATGCAAATGTTGAACATGTTCCGCATCACTCTGCGAATAGATCAGTATATCATCGATAAAGACAATGACAAAATGATCAAGGTATTCCTGGAAAACCTGATTCATTAAACTCATAAAGACAGCGGGAGCATTTGTCACTCCAAATGGCATCACCAGAAACTCATAATGTCCATAACGAGTTCTGAATGCTGTCTTCTGTATATCTCCTTCCCTCACACGTATTTGATGATATCCTGACCTCAAATCAATCTTAGAATAAATCTTTGATCCTTGCAACTGATAAAACAAATCATCAATACGAGGAAGAGGATATTTATTCTTTATTGTTACCTTGTTCAATTGTCTATAGTCAATACACAATCGCATTGTCCCATCCTTCTTCTTAACAAATAAGACCGGAGCACCCCAAGGCGATACACTAGGACGTATGTACCCCTTGTCCAACAAATCTTGCAGTTGAGTTTTCAATTCTTTCAATTCAGTTGGTGCCATCCGATAAGGAGCTCGTGAAATTGCAGAAGTACCAGGTATCAAATCAATACCAAATTCCACTTCTCGACTCGGTGTGAATCCAGGTATCTCATCTGGAAACACATCCGCATAATCTGCAACCATTGGTATCTCCTCCACTTTCCTTTCTCGTTTCTGTTCAGTTACATCAAGGGCATATATCAAATAACCCGCATGTCCACGTTCTAATAAACGCGACATTCGGATTGCTGATATCAAAGGAATCTTTGCCCTCGATCCCTGGCCATAGAAATACCATTGAGTTCCAGTATCAGACTGAAATCTCACAATCTTCTGACACAATCCACAACAGACTGATATTTACTCAACACATCGATTCCAATGATGCAATCAAAATCTGTCATGTCTAATACAATCAAATCAGCCTGTAGTCCATCCTCAGTCTCAAACTGAATATCACAATCAGACACACTCTGACAAGTCATCACAGTAGTTCCCATGGGTGTCGAAACATAAAGAGGCATCAACAGTGGAGAAGAGCATATATGATACTGATCAATAAAAGCTTGTGCAATAAAAGAATGTGATGCACCAGTATCAATCAACAGAAAAGCAGGATAAGTAAACAAAGTACACTTACCCGCTATCACATCATCAGGAGTTGCCTCTGCTTCCTCCCTATTCAGTGCATACACCTGAGCCTGAGGTGGTCCTGTCCTCTGTCCTCCACCAGACTGTGGTACACCCTGTGGTCTCTGCTGTACTGTATTTTCTGACACTGGTCCTCTCCTCTGTTGTCCACCCACTTGAGGACAATCACGGATCACATGTCCTGGATTCCCACAACGGAAACAAACTATTGGATTCAATTGAGGACAATCTCGTTTCAAATGTGGTCCGCCACATTTAAAGCATTGTACACCACTACCACTACTACTACCTTGGAACTGTCCCTTTGTTCTTCGGTCATCCCCTTTTCGTGGTCCAAAACGTTTCCCACTAAACCTAGATGAAGATGCACCACCTCGTGATGATTTAAATGGTTCTCCTCTAGGTCTCATACTGTCAGATGTAGGTGGTTGGGCTTGTCCAATATCTTTCTATACTCCTACAGCAATCTCAGCCATCTCGGCTCTACTCAATGCTTCTTCATATGATGTAGGGTTATTGGACATTACCCTATCAAATAATTCAGGCCTCAACCCTTTCACAAACTGTCTGATCTTTGCTTTTGTGTTTACAGCGATATGTGGCACATACCGGAGCAAAGAAGAATAGTGCACAGCATAATCAGATATTGTCATTAATCCCTGTCTCAAATTTGTAAATTCATCATCTTTCCTCTGCCTTGCAGCAACAGAGAAATAATGCTCCAAGAACTTCATTCTAAACACATCCCAGTTAACTGTCTGTCCTTGAGCCCTCAACTCAAGCACTGTGGATTTCCACCACATCATAGCTTTCTTAGCTAACTGGAATTCATCTAAGCGTAACCAAGCAGTCTTGGCACACGGTGCTGATACAAATATCTGTTCTACACATTCCAGCCACTCCTCTGACAGTTCTCCTGAATCAGTCCCCTCAAACCTGGGTGGCTGATAACTCAGAAACTGCGTCAATATCAATTCTCCAGGCAACAATACCTCCTCCACTGGCCCTTGCTCAATCGGTGGTGGTGGCACAGGCACCATCCTTACACTAGCATTGCCACTTAGGGCATCCCCAACATCCTCATGATACCCTCTGTCTGTCATAGCTGTAGATCAAGGGTTAACAATAACATTCACATTCATATAACATGTTAGAATAACATCATATTCCAAATCCTAACATGCTATTACCATTCTCAAAGTGTTTAGGTAACTCCCTAATACACTTCCTCTACCCATGTTCATCCCGTTCTCGAACCACTGCTCTGATACCACTAATGTGGGGTCCTCGTTACTTAATCCATTATGTATTCAATTAAACATACATATGTGAGTCTGAATTAAGTAATAACATGCACTAATTAAGATTATCTTACTAGTTAAGTTGTTACAAGGTTTACAAAACCCTATTCAACTATACATCACATGTACAAGTATGAACCTACTCCAAGATAACCCCTATGCAGTGGTTCCCCTCGCAGCAGAAATCATGACTCACGCTCCCCACGTCTATGAGTCCCTACAGAAACATTCACACAACGTGAGTATAGATAATAAATATTTCAGTGCGATATCAAACCACAATATCAATATCAATGATAAAGCACAAATAAATCATCTAATGTGAATGTTTTGTATCATGAATCAACAAATGCACCATGTCATGACATGTCTCAACAAGTACCCTATTATCACGAGACTAAAATGATATGCCTAATCAGCTCAATATGTCAGTGGAACCACCTCACATCTTCATATTAGCAGCACATATCATAGTACCGTCCTCGAATGATAATAGCCAGAGCATATACCCAAAACCGGCGTATATCTCTATATAGCATAACCGAGCATATACCCAAACCAGGCGTATATCTCTATGTAACATAACCGAGCATATACCCAAACCAGGCGTATATCTCTATGTAACATAACCGAGCATATACCCAAACCAGGCGTATATCTCTCAAACACATGATATCCATGAATGTACATGCATATGATACTACCAATCATATGATACAAACATAACACAATTCATACGATATCAAAACCATAACATCATCATCGCATAATATATATACTCCGTACGTCAGCACGTACCTGTATTGCGACACAAAAGTGATAAATCAGGCGTTGATAGCTAATTGCCTCTTTGCCCTGTCCCATGTGATGATGCTACAAGCATATGAACAATAGACCATGTTATAAGAGGCTTCAATATCAAAAGCTACAAAAATAACATTTTAAGTCTACCGATCGATCGGTCACCCTAGCGATCGATCGGTCCAAACAAGTAACCCTAGCGATCGATCGGTCAAAAGCTAGCGATCGATCGCTTAAATGTTTGAATTTCTCAAAAATGCTACGGCATTTTACCGATCGATCGGTCGCTTTCAGCGATCGATCGGTACATACACCGCCTTACTTTTTCCCCTGTTTTACCGATCGATCGGTACACTACTAGCGATCGATCGGTCGACAACAGAAATTTCAAACCATGGCGATTTTTGAGCTTATCTCCATGTTTCTTCTTCTATAATTCGAAAATCAACATTTACACATGTTTCATGAAATCTCAATAATCATATAAACATGTTTCTATCAACATACAACTCAATTCGTTGCACTATAATTCATATCCATTTCATCTTTCTTTCACCAACTCATATACTTCAAGTTTGATGTATGAAACACATATCTCTATCAATTATACTACCAAAGCATGAACTTCTACTTTCCTTACCAACGTATATCTTTGCTTGATGTTCTTGCCAAGCCAACTCCCACAACAAACTCCAAGAGAATGAGAGAAAGGTGTAGAGATTACTAGGTGACTTATGGTGTATTGTGTGAAGACAAGATGATTATTGTAATATATAACCACCTCTTCACATGCACTCCAAATGCAAATACACATGCTCTCCAAATTCATGTTAAAGGCAAGACACATTAGAAGTCAACTATGTGATTTCATTCATGCATAACATTAATCGTGCTCGGTTCAACCCGAAACCGAGTCCACTCGTACTGTAATTAATCATAATTACACCATAATCATCTAACATATGCATACGTCATATCGAGGCATGATAGATATGTTTTGTCATCTTTAAAATCTCATCGATAAAGTTCGGAACTAACAAATTCCCCCTTTTTGATGATGACAAAACCTAGCTTCTAAGTCTTTTTAACCAGTGTGATAAGAACTCTGAAGCGTATATTTTCGGATCGATTACTCTTCTTGTTCAAAATAAATGAACATTATTAAGTTGGATCGATTAAGCCTTTTTTTATTAAGCCTTTTATTTTAGTTCAAAATAAATGAACAAGGACTTAACAAAGAAAGATTTCTTTATGGATCACCAACAATCTTGCATACAGACAGTCTGAATATTTAAGCAATCTATTTTCTTGAAGACTGAGACTGATGCGGCTTGAAGTCTTTTTTCTTTTCCCCCTTTTTTGTCAGCAGCAATCTCTTGGAGAAAATCTACAACTTGTGCTAGCCGAGCGCTGATAGCGTCAAGACGAACGTCTTGAGCGCGGAGGGAATTAGCGACGGATGCTCTAACTTCAGTGGCCAGCTCGATCTACTCTTTTCTCAGGCTATTTTTATAGGAAGCTTGCTGAGAGAACAGATCATTCAGTCCTCGCTGAAGGCTGCCGATACTGGCTGTCATCTTCTCTTTGAATGAATCAAAGTCCAAAGCTGTAAGCCTCTGACCTTGATGAACTTCTATAACACGTTGAGAGAGTGACAGGCAGTTGTCAGATAAGTGCTGAAGGGTCCTTGCCAGGGATGGAGGTGCATCAGATAGTCGGCTTGGAGAGTGATCTAATGATGACAATGCATGATCATCTTCTTCAGCAATCGGTATAATTGAAGATACAACAGCTTGGTGACTTTCGGACCGGATCAAGGTGACCAGAGCCGAAGAAAATGCTTGTATGAAAGCCATATCTTCATCTAATTGGATTGGAGGAGTGCTGGATCTGGAGGGCTCCTCAATTTGTAGAGCTGCAACAACTGTGGACACCACCAGATCCGGATCGACGAACTCTGGTGTGCCAAATGTTGCAAGTTCTGCGGTTGGACTGATTTGAACATGGGAGACTGAGGATCCCAAAGGAATAGATGTTGTTGGAGAGTCCAAAAGACATTCAATGGTTCATCTTCTGTAGCAGACGGAGCATTAGGCAATGGCTGCTCCACTGTCTGAGCGGCTACTAGTTCTGCAGTCTGATCTGCTGCGCGATCTGCTGTCTGATCTGCTGCACGATCTGCAGTTTGGTCTGCTGCTCCAGAGGGAATAACCTCAATGAAATGTTCAGCCCGTTAGCCTCAGGGAGCAGTTTGGTGAAGATGTCTACTGCTTGTTGCTCTGTTGAGATGTGCTCGATCCGAATCTCCTTTTTGCCAACATGATCTCGAATAAAATGATGTCTTATATCAATATGCTTTGTTCGAGAGTGCAGAACTGGATTATATGTTATAGCGATTGCACTTGTGTTGTCGCAAAATATCGGAGAGTCAACAGCTTGGATGCCATAGTCTTTGAGCTGGTGTTGAATCCAGAGCATTTGAGCGCAACAGCTTCCAGCGACAAGATATTCTGCTTCAGCTGTAGATGTGGCAATTGATGTTTGCTTCTTACTGAACCAAGAGATCAATCTTTCCCCTAGAAATTGACATGTTCCACTGGTGTTTTTACGATCAATCTTACAGCCAGCGTAGTCTGCGTCTGAATATCCGAACAAGCTGAAGTTAGAATCTTTGGAGTACCAAAGACCAACGTTCTGAGATCCTTTCAAGTATTTCAGAATACGCTTAGCAGCAATAAAATGTGATTGCTTTGGTTCGGACTGAAATCTGGCGCACATACAGACTGAGAACATAATATCAGGCCGGCTCGCTGTAAGATATAAGAGCGATCCGATTAGTCCTCTATACATAGTCACTTCGACTGTCGTTCCCCCTTCGTCTTTGTCTAACTTGATTGTAGGACTCATTGGAGTGGATGCAGTGGAGCATGTTTCCATTCCGAATCTCTTAAGCAGCTCTTTGGTATACTTGGTTTGGTTGATGAAAATACAATTGCTGAGCTGTTTGACTTGGAGACCCAAAAAGAATGAGAGTTCTCCCATCATGCTCATCTCAAACTGTCCCTGCATCAACTTGGAAAATTTCTCGCATAATTTGGGGTTAGTTGACCCAAAGATTATATCATCAACATAAATCTGAACTAACAGAGTATGTTCCCCCTTAATAAATTTAAAGAGAGTTTTATCTACTGAGCCGATCTGAAAATCATGGTTCAACAGAAATTGAGATAGAGTGTCATACCAGGCTCTTGGTGCTTGTTTCAGACCATATACTGCTTTATTCAGTAGGTATACATGATTAGGGAATGAGTGGTTCTGAAATCCAGGAGGTTTCTCAATGTAAACTTCCTCCTGAAGCTTACCATTAAGAAAGGCGCTCTTGACGTCCATCTGATATACCTTGAAGTCTTTAAAGGCAGCATATGCAAGAAAGATTCTGATTGCTTCAAGTCTGGCGACTGGTGCAAATGATTCATCGAAGTCAATTCCTTCTTCTTGTCGGAATCCTTGTGCCACCAGTCTGGCCTTGTTTCTAACCACAGTTCCATCTGCGTCCAGCTTGTTTCTGAAAACCCATCTGGTTCCAATAACAGGCAGATCGCTTGGTCTGGGGGTTAGACTCCAAACTTGATTTTGTTCGAATTGATTAAGCTCTTCTTGCATGGCCTTAATCCAGTTGAAATCAGTCAGAGCTTCATCGATCTTCTTAGGTTCCAGAGTTGAGATGAAGGCAGCATGAGTGAACTCATCCATCATCTGTCCTCGGGTACTAATCGGTGCAGAGGGACTTCCAATCACTAGATTAGGTGGATGCCTCTTAGTCCATCGATAGCTTGACTCTGGATTGTCTGGTCCAGCCGGATGAGTAGTAGTAGCGGTATGATCAGCATCTGCTTTGATATGAGAGTTTGGATCATCCGGATCGGCTCGATCTGAAGAAGCTTCATTGCCTTGATCCGATCTGGTTGGCACTTCAGGTTCTGGTGGATTGTCTCTTGACCTGTTAGCTACAATCTCATCATCACTGTTAGCTTCGAGATGGATGTTTACCATCTGATTTTGAATTGATTCTTTGTTACCCTCAACACACAAAGATTCATCAAAAACTACATGAACTGATTCTTCTACAGTTAAGGTTCGATTATTAAAAACTCGATAAGCTTTGCTAGTTGATGAATATCCTAATAATATTCCATTATCTGACTTAGCTTCAAATGCTGTAAGATGATTCTTACCATTGTTGTGAACGAAGCATTTACAACCAAATACATGAAGGTGAGAAATAGACGGTCTGTTACCAGTCCATATTTCATATGGAGTGAGATTCAGCTTCTTGTTAATCATAGACCGATTTTGAGTGTAGCATGCAGTATTTACAGCTTCTGCCCAGAACTTTTGTGAAATTCCAGAATCAGCAAGCATTGTTCTTGTTGCTTCTTTGAGTGTTCTGTTTCTTCGTTCTGCAACTCCATTCTGTTGAGGAGTTCGAGCGGCTGAAAACTCATGCTTAATTCCATGATCTTCTAGAAAGGATTCAAGATTTTGATTTGAAAACTCAGTGCCTTTGTCACTTCGAATCATGTCTATGCTGGATGATTTCTCATTCTGAGTGCGTTTCAGCAGCTTGATCAACTTCGGACCGGTCTGATCTTTACTGCTCAAAAATATAGTCCATGTAAAGCGTGAGTAATCATCAATAACAACAAGAGTATACCGCATTCCCCCTAAACTTGTTATTGGTATAGGACCAAACAAGTACATATGCAATAGTTCTAAACAACGGGAGGATGATTTGGCATTCTTGTTTTGAAGGATGATCTGATCTGTTTGCCCATTTGGCAAGCTTCGCAGATCTTATCCTTAGCAAAATCGATCTTGGGCAGACCGATAACTAAATCATGTTTACACAGGCTAGAAATAGTCTTAAAATTGATATGATTCAAGTGTTTATGCCATAGCCAGTGTTTATTATCATTGTTAACGATGAAGCAAGTAGGATTATCAGGTTGAGCATGATTCCAGTTAATCTTATATGCATTTCCATTTCTGATTCCTACAAGCATGGTCATACCATCTAACGATTTAACAGTGCAAGTGTGTGTGAAATTCTACAGCATAACCATTATCACAAAGTTGACTTATACTAATCAGATTATAGCACAGATTTTCAACTAACAACACATCATTGATAATAATGTTACCATGGACAATCTTACCCTTGCCCACGGTCTTACCCTTTGAGTTATCCCCGAAAATGATCTTGGGTCCAGTACATTCTGTAACTTCAGACAGCAGCTCGATGTTTCCAGTAATGTGACGAGAACACCCGCTGTCCAAGTACCAGTCTGATGCAAGTTTCTTCGGTACCTGTCATCAAATATAATTATTGTTGGTACCCAATCCTATTGGGTCCATAACGGATTAGCCCTTTGGGAACCCACACATGTATCAACTTTAATGGCTTGTGTGTGTGTGGTGTGCTGTGAGCTGGTCTGTTTCGATGTTGTGTGTGATAATGTGTGCGATATGGAAACCTTTGATTCTCATGGGGTAGTCTATATCTTCGTTGAACTGGTTTTGAATTTAGTAATTGTATTGTCTTCCTTGCCTTCGATCTTGCACCCTTAGATTTGGTCTGAAAGACGCAAAGCTTGCTGGTACCTTTTCTTTGGCTTGGTTGACATATCCAATTCCTTTTCTCAAACCTTGATTCACGAAAGAGACTCCCGTTTGAATCGTAGGTGCTTCAGTCTCATATACTGTGCTGGATTTAACAAATGTCATTTGTTTGATTTTGTTCTTTACCAGCAACAATTCAGATTCATCTTTGGTGGATTCTTTGGTGTCAAAGCCTATGTCGGTGAAATCACCAACGTTTCTTTGTACCTCTTGTAATTCTTCCAAAGATGTTCTGAATTTTGTCCATGTTTTGAATATATGAGAAAGCTTAGCATTTTGTGTGCTAATTCTCTTATTTTCTTCATGGAGCTGATCATAGGAGATTTTCAGCTTATTCAGCTCGATCTGGAGATTGTTGCACTCACCCTGCTCAGAGCAGCTTGGTTTGTTGTGCTCATCCATTTGATCATTGACTTTAGCTTTATTTTTCTCAAATGATTCAGCTAAGATCCTATAATCATTAGCCATGTCTTGCAGTGCGGACATGAGCTCTTCACGTGTAAATTCATTTGAGTCAAAATCAAATACCTCGTCTGTCTGATCTCTTCGTCTGCCATTAGACATTGAATATCTTCTTCGCTTTCGCTGGAAGAATATTCGGAGCTTTCTGAATCGGAGTCAGTCTGAGCCCACTTGTTGTTTCCTTCTTCAGCTACTATGACCTTTTGGGACTTTCCATGATTTTTGCGGTCTTTGTAGTGCTTCTTTTTCCTGTCATCGCGATGCTTCTCTTCCGTTCTTCTTTCTTCGGTCTGGTGCAATCTGCAATGAAATGTCCGGTCTTACCACAATTGTAGCAAGCCTGATCATTAACAGCATCGTCCTTTCTTGATTTATAATGAGAGGGTTTAAAATTCCTCTTATTTTTAGACATGAATTTACCAAATTTCTTGATACATAATGACATAGCATCATTACTTATCTGTTCGATAGATCGATCTGATGTGGAGGCGATCTGGTCTGGAATAGCTGCCAGTACTTTGTTTGGTTGAGAGATGAATGGCTATGCTTCACCTCTGCTTATCAGTTCGAACTCATATGCTTTAAGATCTGCGAACAGATCATGAAGTTCAACCTTGTTCAGATCTTTGGACTCCCTCATTGCAATGGTCTTAACATCCCATTCTTTTGGCAGGGCTCTCATAACTTTCAGAGCGATCTCTCTGTTTGAGTATTCCTTGCCCAGACCATCCAGTTCATTAATGATACCAGTGACTCTTTCATCAAACTCATTTAGAGTTTCTCCACTCTTCATCTTTATGCTCTCAAATCTTTGAAGAGCAACAGTCAGCTTGTTTTCTTTGGTCTGGTCGTTGCCTTCACATAGCTGTGCTATCTTCTCCCAAATTTCTTTGGCAGTAGAGCACATTTTGATTTTGCTGAACATGTTCTTGTCCAATGTCTTGAACAAGATGTCTTTGGCAACGTTGTCAAGATTTGCTTTCTTTCTTTCCTCATTCGTCCAGAGGGATCTGTCCTTCTCTACCATTTGTGGTTCTCCACCAGTAATGGCGACTGCTGTATTGACTTTCAGAATCTTCATTGGTCCATCAGTGATGACGAACCACATATCGTCATCCTGAGCTGCCAGATGAGCTTGCATTCTGATTCTCCAGTCATCATAGTCTTCTTTTGAGAACATATGAATTTTGTTGAATGATGACATCAGCTCAAGTGTCTTTGTGCTGATTAAGATAACCTGCTCTGATACCACTTGTTAGGATCGGTCCAGAGTGTTTAGAGGGGGGGTGAATGAACACTCATTGTAAAATTTAATCCCTTGTGATTTCTTTCGGATTAGTGAAAGAAATCTGTTTCTTAATCAACTCTTTTATAGGACAGACCACTGAATGTATAAGTGCGGAACGGTCTGTTTTTATATTTGTAAGAACGGCTCGATGGCTTGAATGAAAGAACGAGTGCAGAAAGATAAGACACATGATATGTTTCTGGAAGTTCGAAGGTGGTGTAATCCTTCTACGTCTCCCATTCTTCCAATTAAGTAATGTTTCTACTAGAAGACTTTGATTTATACAATCCTGTTGTACAAACCCGATTCAGCTGGATTTACCTCACTACCAGACTGAAACTCCTAGTCACTCGATCTGTTCAGACACTCTCTGTCTGACAGTTTCAATTTGTTCTCACTTCTATTTTTCAATACAGAATACACAAGATGCGCACAGTGATCCTAAATGATCAAATATTACAATGTAATCGTGCTTAAGAATAATTTCAGCTCGAGAGATTCTGAGCTTGAACGCTTATGCTGTTTTTTTGATTGATCAGCGAGAGTCTTGTATGTATCTGTATTGTTGCTGCATCCTTTTATAGTTGCATGTACCAACGACACTATTGCCCTTAATGTGCAACTCTTGACTCTGCTTAATCTCTGAGTAAGCTACAGTCTTCTTCTTCAGGATACTTGCCGTTCTGGTTCATGCTTTCGGCGACTGTCAGGTAAGCTCTTCTTTGTCTTCTTACCTTTTATGGTAATCTTCAGTCTTTGGTCCTTTGTAGCATTAATTACGACACTAAATGCTACAATAAATAGCCGTTAATGATTCGGACTGAAGAGCTACTCTTTATGCATCCTTGACTGCTCTGATCTGATAAAGATTGAGATCGATCTGAAGCTTCGATCTAGTCAGTCTGATATCTATCGATCCGGTCTGATATGTGATATGCCTTATCAGCTTGTTCTGTTTTGAGCTATCGATCTGGTCAGTCTAATTACCCTCGATCCGGTCTGATATGCTTTGTCATCTTATCAGCTTGATCTGTTTTGGGCGATCGATCTGGTCAGTCTGATTTCTCTCGATCCGGTCTGATATGTTTTGTCATCTTTAAAATCTCATCGATAAAGTTCGGAACTAACAAATATCATCTTCTGATTTCAATCATAATAACTAAAATCATTCAAATGGTAGCTAATCCTCAAAAAGAATTAATAACATAAATTATGCACAGGGATGGCATAGAATCAATCAAAAACTAACAATTAAATTAAAAGTTCAAACATAGGATCCTCTCGTCTTGATACAACAAACTTAGCCTAGAATCATATTCATAAAAAGATGTTCAATAATGTATTCAAGGCTAAACAACATCAAAAACTAATAATCAAATAAGAAAAAAGTTCATAATACTAATAAACGTGTGGTATTGACTCTGTACGTTGTTCGTCTTCCGTCTATTCTATTGTTCCTTGCCTGGCGGCTTGAAAGTTGAGAGGAAGCTGACTCTAGGTTAGAAGTATGGTTGACGTATCCTTCAGGTCGTGCAATTGGAGGCTTTTATAGTAGAGGAGGGATGTAGTTTCATTGTGGACTTCTAACTCTTTAAAATGCATTTTTTCAGAATTTTCCGTCTACCGATCAATCGGTAATTCCTTGATTTTTTCTTCTTCAACTACATCTTGTACCGATCGATCACTGGACTTCTATCAATCGATCTGTAGTTTTATGATTTTTTTTGTTCCACCTTTGACATGCACCGATCTATCGGTACATAGCCACCAATTGAATCTGTAGCTCATTTTCTTCCAAACATGATAATCCTTTGTTTCTTCGATCGGTTTTCTCCTTTGAGTCCCTTTTCATCATTTTCTACTTATTTTCTCCAACTTCGTACACTTTGACCTTGATTCTTGAAACATCTAAAACAACACAAAAGCGCATAATATCGTTCATGAATAACATAAAAAACATCTAAAATGCCAGAATTATAAGCGTAAAGCAATAAGATCAAAATATAGAGTTCGATAGTGATGCTTGTAATGAACTCGTTTGCAGCCAATATGTGGCTCAGACATCTCACTTACAGACAAACATGAGTCGAGGAAAAAAAATCGTATTTTCTCCCAAATCAAGCAACATGTCTCAAACTCATAACATGCGTGTGCGCTATTGTTAATCTCAAGCATCATGCAAATCTCGTAAATCAAACCATGCTAATCAATGATAGTTAAGATTATCGTTGAGCACCTCATTGGCATATTTTCAAACAATTTATCCACTAATGTAGTCACTCCCTAGACTTGGATCAAAATGCTTTTTAAGCTTGTAATGTTAGGCCTTTGGTCTTGGTTACAAAGAAAATATAGGATTAGGACAAAGAAGATAATATAATCATATAAAATTCATATATTAGCACAAATTGAGATTCTTTTCTTTTTCTCTAGCATTGACCACATTGAGTCTTATTTATTTTAACTCATAGGTCATTCTTTTTTTTCTTCTTTTAACTCATAGGTCAAATACATCAAATGGTATTTGAAGTTTCAAACATATCAATCGAATTGGATTTTCATAATTTGTTTGCCAAAAGCCGAAAATACTTAAAATTTTAATAAAGTTAAAAATTAATCTCCATCTACCTACTGTGGAGAGAGGATTCTCGAAATGAATCTGATTGCCAAATATATTCATGCGGAAGGCAGAGCAGCGGTGGTGGTTGACGAGCGATGGCGGAGAAGCGAACGTATCTGGAGAATAATCAGATTTTGTGGCACGAGGAAGAGGCCACGAGGGAGATTTGCTGCGATGATCAGAGACCCTCATAGGAAGACCAGTGTTTGGCTCAACACTTTCCACTCCGCCAAGGACGCTGCTTGTGCTAACAACGCGGCGGACTGCTCCCTTCCCAAAGACAAGACCAGCTTCACGTCGCTCATGAATGGCAATACGAACAATAAAAAAAGAATTCTCAACCGCTGGAGAATGAGAAAATGGAGGCGGCGTGTTGCAAACAAGGGATTGCAAAATAACCCTAACAAACGAGAAGATGGTGAGAGTGAAGAAAGAGAAATAAAAAGGTGAGAATAAAAGAAAGCTACTCTTCATTGCTTTTGGAAAGTAGGTCGGATTACTGTACAAAGCCTTCTCCACTTATTATATTGTTCGAATTCTGATTATGATTTGTTATCATTGAGTGGGCCTTACATGATCCGAGATGCCCAAGGCTCCTGTCGACTGAGATGCAAAAACTCCCCTGCCCAACGCAAAGACCCAGGTGCTAGGAAACGAATGAAATTGTTTAAAAAAATTGGTAAATTTGGAGAAAAAAGAGGAGAATTTTCATATTCAGGAGAGTCAATATCAACTTGAGCCCCTAGTAGAAGTTATGAAATTTTGGGAGGTATCTTTTGAAATGTAGGTGCTAAAATCGACAACCAATTTTGCCGAAACTCTAGCACCAAACCTACAAAGGTCCTTGTCAACCATACCACCACCCTCGTTACTTCATCATGTCCATGTGGAGTTACTGTGACTTCCTTTTCCACGGCTTTAAATGCTGTCATCCCAACCTCTTTCTCATTAAATTTCTTCTGCAAAGTTCAAAATTTGAAAACTGGTAGGGCCTCGATTAATTGACGATTGCAGGAGTTGTTGCCTTGGCTGCATGTGCACTAACCTCCACTGTCCATATCAATCGATTATTCAAAAATTGGCTAAACGCTAAAATCAAAAATTTAATTATTGCAAACCAAATATTCAAAGAACTATAAAATCAGGAAAAAAAAGCATTAAAAAGCACTATCTTTTTACATCTGTAATATATTTAATCTTTTTAAGTTGCTTTGGACGTTTTTTCATGTTCGAATTAACTAAACGGAAACGGGTTGGTCGCCCATGTGGCTAACCCAACGTGGATCCATATGTTTTAAAATTTATACTCTAGCTCCCATATTTGTAACTTCCATGAAACTCTCATTCAAGGTATCACATGCACAAGAGATAAAAGAAATTTTCGTGTAGAAAATTGAGCAAAAATTCGAAAAGTTATTCTGGCTTTCCAATGCATCAAAATTACATATTCGAAATGGTTCTTTTGATTGTGTAAATATAATACAAGGCCTAGTGATTGTATAGGTAACTTATTTTCTTACCAAAATCATTGGATGGTTTTTTTTAACAAGTTTAATTTGCACCTTTACGAAGTAGATCTCTACGTTTTATGGGAGCACGTATTTATTCACGAGTTGGACTGACTTATTTTTAAAATAAAATTATTTAAATGAATTGAGGCGGCTTATAAATAATAATTATTTTTAAACAATCGAGGTGCGCAGTTGGGTTAAGGTTTACTTTTTACTTTTTATCATTTATTTTATATATTCATGCACACAATATTTAAAAGGAAAATTAGAAAAAATTGAGGGATCAATTAGTGACACTAGTTTACAAACTCAAACAATTTAACTATATTTAGCCTACGATTATTGGGTGATTAAAAACAAACCAAGAAATCAAAACTCCAAACAAGAGTGTAAAAGACGAAAGAATAAAAATAGAGAATATTTATCAAGACTTTGGTTCACTTATGTAATCCCCTAAAATTCACTTATTAGTATCGATTGATTATCCATATAAATATAGGGTGATGATTTTCCAATTTTATCTAATGTATACTTCTAAGTTATAGTAAACCTAATAATGGTGTTCAATAAGTCACTCTCGTATCCTTATTGAACAATCAATATTGCATTCGGGTTTATGAAAACTACTAACTTTTGATTGGGTAATTTATGAATATCACACGTGTATTTGATCTCAATCTGAAATCCAATGCACTATTTACTAGTTCGTATTACAATATCATCTTCTGATCTCAATCATAATAACTAAAATCATTCAAATGGTCGCTAATCCTCAAAAAGCATTAAGAACATAAATTATGCACATTGATGGATAGCATGGAATTAATCAAAAACTAACAGTTAAATTAAAAGTTCAAACACAGGATCATCTCATCTTGATACAACAAACTTAGCCTAGAATCATATTCATAAAAAGATGTTCAATAATGTATTCAAGGCTAAACAACATCAAAAACTAAGAATCAAATAAGCAAAAAGTTCATAATACTAATAAACACGTGGTATTGACTATGTACGTTGTTCGTCTTCCGTCTATTCTATCGCTCCTTGCTTGGCGGCTAGTTGAGAGGAAGCTGACTCTAGGTTAGAAATATGGTTGACGTATCCTTTAGGTCGTGCAATTGGAGGCTTTTATAGTAGAGGAGGGACGTAGTTTCATTGTGAACTTCAAACTCTTTAAAAGGTATTTTTTCAGAGTTTTCCACCGACCAATCGATCGCTAGCTTCTACCGATCGATCAGTAATTCCTTGATTTTTTCTTCTTCAACTACATCTTGTACCGATCGATCGCTGGACTTCTACCAATCGATCTGTAGTTTTATGATTTTTTTTGTTCCACCTTTGACATGCACCAATCGATCGGTACATAGCCACCAATTGAATCTGTAGCTCATTTTCTTCCAAACATGATAATCCTTCGTTTCTTCGATCAGATTGCTCCTTTGAGTCCTTTTTCATCATTTTTAACTCATTTTCTCCAATTTCGTACACTTTTACCTTGATTCCTGAAACATCTAAAAACAACATAAAAGCGCATAATATCGTTCACGAATAACATAAAAAACATCTAAAATCCTAGAATTAAAAGCGTAAAGCAATAAGATCAAAATATAGAGTTCGATATGATACTTGTAATGAACTCGTTCGCAGCCAATATGTAGCAGACATCTCACTTATAGACAAACATGAGTCAATCAAAAAAAATTAATAAGTCATATTTTCTCCCAAATCAAGCAACATGTCTGAAACTCATAACGTGCGTGTGTGCTATTGTTAATCTCAAGCATCATGCAAATCTCGCAAATCAAACCATGCTAATCAATGATAGTTAAGATTATCGTTGAGCACCTCATTGCCCTATTTTCGAACAACTTCTCCACTAATGTAGTCACTCCCTAGACTTGGATCAAAATGCTTTTTAAGCTTGTAATGTTAGGGCTTTGGTCTCGGTTATAAAGGAAAGAAAGGATAATGACAAAGACTATAATATAATCATATAAAATTCATATATTAACAGAAATTGAGCTTCTCCTCTTTTTCTCTAGCCTTGACCACATTGGGTCTTATTTCTTTTAACTCATAGGTCATTCTTTTTTTTCTTCTTTTAACTCATAGGTCAAATACCGCAAATGGTATTTGAAGTTTCAAACATATCAATAGAATTGGATTTTCATAATTTGTTTGCCAAAAGCCGAAAATACTTCAAATTTTAAGAGAGTTAAAAATTAATCTACATCCACCTACTGTGGAGAGAGGATTCTCGAAATGAATCAGATTTCCAAATATATTCATGCGGAAGGCAGAGCAACGGTGGTTGTTGACGAGCGATGGCGGAGAAGCGAATGTATCTAGAGAATAATCAGATTTTGTGGCACGAGGAAGAGGCCACGAGGGAGATTTGCTGCGGTGATCAGAGACCCTCAGAGGAAGACCAAAGTTTGGCTCAACACTTTCGACTCCGCCAAGGACGCTGCTTGTGCTAACAACACGGCGGATTGCTCTCTTCCCAAAGACAATACCAGCTTCACGTTGCTAATGAATGGCAATACCAACAATAAAAAAAAAAGAATCTCAACAGCTGGAGAATGAGAAAATGGAGGCGGCGTGTTGCAAACAAGGGATTGCAAAATAACCCTAACAAACGAGAAGAGAGTGAGAGTGAAGAAGAGAATAAAACAGTGAGAATAAAAGAAAGCTACTCTATTTATATTTTTTACTTTTTATCATTTATTTTATATATTCATACACAATATTTTTACAAAAATTTAGAAAAAAATTGAGGGGTCAATTAGTGACACTAGTTTGCATAAGGCATGGAACAAGTATATTACAAAAGAGAACTTTTACCATCCTATTAAAGGTAGCTTCACTATTCAAGAATATGCAAGTACATTGAATCGTCCGGTGATAGGTAAGTGCCCCGAGATGGTGTCCGAGTTGAAGTAATGGGGTTCACTCGGACCGTAAGTGCCAACATTTTCTCGATCTGAGCATGTGCAAAGGGTTTACCTAATGCAGTTTACATGGTTGGCGTGATTTGCAGACTACTGCGTCAGCCCGATAGTTTACCCAGTATATACCCGAAGGGTAACAATCAAAAAACAAAAAACAACAAAAAAGTAATTAAAAGTTGCTCAAAAAGATGTTTTGCGACCATATTCCAAATAACAGCAATATCGCCAACATAATTCATAATTGAGGTTCCGATTCTGATTCTTCTGAACCCAAAAATTGTTGTGGTATTATTGGAGAAGACAAGTGTGGTCTTGGTGGAAGTTGCAAGGATTCAAGTTTTGCTTCCAACATCTCAATCACTCTGCTGATTGGTGGTCTATTCTTGGGATCAGTCTGTATACACCACAATCCTATAATTATCAACTTTCTCTTAACAAAGTTCCACTCATCTTCCTGCAAAACATTATTGTCAATGACACCCTTTTCAACTATATTTTGTTCAAGATTCTTGTATATCCAATCCGAAAAATACATTTCACTCGAACGTTCTCCTTGAGTATCAACGTTGTTGTGCCTCCCTACCACCATTTCCAAAACCATCATGCCATAGCTATAAACATCGGATTTGTGAGAGACTTCTCCAAAGTTCCGGGAAAATACTTCGGGAGCAATGTATCCCACGGTCCCTCTTGCCCCTAGCATCGACACGATGCTTGATCTATTGGGGCACAACTTAGACATGCCGAAATCCGAAATCTTTGGCTTCAAATCTTTATCTAGAAGAATATTATGAGGCTTTATGTCAAAATGCAAAATTCGCATATTGCAGCCTTGATGCAAGTACTCTAGCCCTCGAGCAATCCCAACTATGATTTCAAACATTTTTTCCAGTCCTAACAAAGCTTTTGGTTCCAAAGAAGAACTATTCGGTATGAACTTTTCAAGTGAGCCATTTGGCATGAATTCATAAATCAAAGCTCTTTTCGTACCCTCAAAGCAGAATCCCAAGAGAGCAACAACGTTAACATGGGAAGTTCTACTAATACTTGATACCTCATTAATGAACTCTTCCCCATTTCCTTTTGATTCACTCAAGATTTTAACCGCCACGAGACGCCCATCTTGTAGTTTTCCCTTGTAGACGCTACCATATCCTCCTTTGCCTAAACTGTGATTGAATGAGTTGGTTATTTTCTTGAGATGTGCGTATTTGTATCTTTTGGGTGCAAGATTCCCATGATTCTTCAAAAAAAGCTCAATGTCCACTTGGTTTTCTGCATTCGCCTTTTGAAGGTTAAGCGATTTTTGCAATTTTTTCCTAAAGAAAACCAAGAGTACGGAAGAGACTGTGACTATCAGAGAAGCTGCACTCAAACCTGCATGTAATGAGGTAATGCCTGAGATTTAGTATACAAGTGAAGTGAAAGTATAGATATCTATCTATATTTTATATTAAATTAGAGGATTGTAGTTGCCTTTTTTTTATAAGACGTTCTTAATTTTACAAAAACTAAATCTTGATAATAATTACAATCTTAAATTTTAACTATGTTTTCAATAATTTTCTAATGTAATATCAAAGAGACGCTACCTGCGACTAGTATCACATTGATCTTCCTTTTTCCTGCAACCAGATTGAAGATAAGAAGAAAATTAATTCACTATGCCGTATTGAAGATACAACCCATGGATGAAAACACAAAACATGCACTGAAATAACCCCATGATATATTATTACATCATGGGGTTACACAACTTTATAAGTTAGCATAAAAGTGCAGGTAATGAAGAACAAAATACTAACTTTGTTCATAATCTGAAACATGCCACTCAATAGTATGTTCGTAAGTAAGCAGTTTGAACAAGTCATCATTCCAATTCTCAGTAGCATTCATATCTAAAGGGTGATCAGCCTCTCAGAATTTATCTCCGTCGTAGGAGTTTCTACAATATATGTAAAGCCTTCACAGTTCGAGTAATTTTTAGAATTTTCGAAATAATATTCCAAAATTTTCTATCAGTGAAAGGTCTTTGATATTTCACATTTGAAGAGGGTGAGATTTGAGGAGATTATGAACGAAATATAAGCAGTAGAGAAGAGTGCTTCTGAAAGAAGAACAATTACGATTATTAAACTGATATTCAAGGGTAGTGTCACGGACCATTAATTTATTGGACAAGAAATCTATACTCATAACATCGTACCATGTCCCTTTATCCATTGGGATCAAATACATACTCCAGGGACCAAATACTTTTACAAGGGAAGGATTTGGGGGCAATTGGGATCACAAAATACGAGAAGAAAAGGATGAAATTCAAAAGAAAATTAAGAATAAACTGGGAAAGGCCATATTGAAGTTTCCTCCAATGGGATCTATACAGAGATGAAAAAATGAAAATTGAGCCAAGTATTATTGTTTCTGCTACTCAAGGTAGTTGGCTTCTAGTCTTTACGGAAGACTGACCGGTTTCCGAAGTTACGCCATTTAAACCATTATGTTCTTGAAATTTTGATGATGGAGAATCACAATGAACCATGAACAACCCAAATCCAGTGATCTATGCAAGCAAATTGTAATAAATTATCTTCAATTCAACTTTTCGTCATCTATAAAAACAATAACAAAGAAACCATGTGCAAAATCTGAATGAAAACAAAAGGCTTTCAAAAAAAATAATATCAAACTAAACCATTTTCAACTTAATGTAATTTCGCATCAAAAACGAAGAAAAAATTAATACATGAAGGAGAGAAGAAGAGTTGTCCTCGTCGCACCTTTTACTGTCGGCGGGGAGGGCTCCAGGTTAATATCTTCGGTTGTCCATTTCAGCTGGAACCCTCTTCTTAACCTCGTATAAAGATTATCAGTGCCAAAATCCACCGCAGCCGCGATATGCCTATCACAATTTTCTATTGCCCTTCTCAAAGCAACGGGATTATCATATTCATCTATTGCCAAATTCATGATCTGATTATCATCTTGCACATTGCAAATAACTCTGTAGGGCCATAAAAATACGGTCACATTTCTTGGGCAAAGTGGGAACAAATGGAGCCGAGTGGCGTTAAAAAACCTGAAATGGGATGTGGGAAGTTTCGTGTTTGTGACTTCTGGAAGACAGGTGGTGTTGCTGTTAAAAGTTAAAAGAGCTGCATCATACACACGAAAAATTTGGTGTTCGTAGGAAATATTTTCGATCACATACTGATGATTATCAAGCAATATTTGAAGAATCGGGAAGCCAGAATTAATACAGTTTAGCTCGAATCCAGGGAAGCCACAGTGAGATGATTGCAGGGCTGGGATATAAAATGGAAAGCTGATATTTGGGACATTTCCGCAAGATGTGGGCACACATGGCTGCTGCTGATCAGCAGAATCAGCTGAAGCAAATATGAGAAACGATACACAAAGCTGTAGGAGGTATTGGATCATGCTGAATATCAAGAATCTATTCAGATTTTATTTTGTTAAGATTTTATATTTTGATTTGGTATCGTGTGGAGCTGGAGTATGGAGGGATTGTTTGACTATTCTTCTTGATATTTTGGTAAATATAATGTATTTTTGGTTTTGTTGTAAATATCAGAACTTATTTAAAGAATTATATATATATATATATATATATATATATGCCCCACTTCCAAAAGAAGAAAGACTTTTGGAATTATCAAGTTCGGTATGTGGAAAAAAACAATGACGATTTCAATTTGGCAAGTTCTACTAAATCATTTTTCAAAAATAATGAAAAATATTGCCAAACATTACCTAGACGCTTCTTGTTTTTTTGTTTCCAAAAGATGACTTTCCTCAAAAATAAATATTTATTTTAATTTTTTGCTCACTTTTACATCTACAACATAATATTTAGACTAAATTAAAAAATATCACATTAAATAATATATTTTACAATAGTAGTCTCAAACGTTTAGAAATAAATTAATTAGTCTCGCATAAATTAATTTTTGGGTAAATTACATAAAACTGGTATTATGGTAAATTTGCTTGAAATTTTCATGTCATAACAAATAAGCAAAAAAAATCCATGTTTTCTTAAACCTTGCTTGAAACCCATGTGTTACAAAAAAAAACAAAAAAAACTCTTTCTTTTTCTGAAACTTGCATGAAACCCCATGTGTTAAAAAAATAGGCAAAAAAACATATATTTTCTTAAATCTTGCACAAACACCCTCGATTTTAAAAATAAATAGATTTTATTTAATCTCGTTAAAACCATATGCAAGTTTTATGAAAACATGTTAATATATATTATATATGTTGATATATTACTTATTTTTTGTTTTTATATTGTGAAAATATATTTTATGATTTTTTGAAAATATGTATTTTTTATATAAATTGTTGCTTACTTAATATATTCAAAATTTGAAAAAAGAATTTGAATTAATCAATAAGCATGCATACATTAAAAAAAAAATTCAGAATATTATTCATAATCTATTTTAAAATTACACCTTAAAAATTATTCACTTTACAAATCTGAATATTGTTCGTTTTAAAAATAAAGAAGAAATCATTAAAGAAAAGAATCTGAATTATTCAACAAGCATGCATACATTAAAAGAAAAATTCATAATATTATTCATAACCTATTTTAAAATACACCTTAAAAAATATTCACTTTAAAAATCTGAATATTATTCGGTTTAAAACTAAAAGAATAAATCATTACAGAAAAGAATAAATAATATAGATGCAGAAAATTGGAGAGCATTTTGGAAAGTCGAGAGAGTTTGCGAAGGATTTACGATTTTTTTGCCTAATTTGTTTACCAAAAGAGGATTTCGTGCAAGTTTCAACAAATATGATTTTTTTGCCTATTTTGTTAACACATAAGGTTTCGTACATATTTATTATGACATAGCGGGATTTTATAAAATTTACCATTATTTTTTAATAAATGTGATCTCAAAAAATTATTTTTAACAAAATTGGTCTCCAAACAACTTTTCGTTTAAAAAAAAACGGAATAGACATGTGTCGTGCACATGTCTGTTCAAGAATAAAGCTACATATATCCGTTCCATATGTTTTTTTAACTGATAAATGTTCTTCGGACCATTTTTTTAAAAATAATGTATGTAGAATTTATTTATTTAATCCATAAAAGTTGGACTATTATTATAAATAACACTATTTAGTGAGACTATTATTATAATTTACCCTAATATATTTACCAGGAAGCTATAAATAATATAGAGGGACGAAACTATTTCTAGTGATCATTATAATTTCCACTTTATAAAATATTTGTGTTCCCTATACATTCGAGCTTAACATTTTTGGTCCCTAAACTATAAAAAAAAATTGTGAGATATTTAGCCTCTACTTTATTAACCATAAAGTTAACGGTAAGAACTATTGTATGTTACTTTTTAAAGCTTAAGGATCAAAATTGTTATTTTTAGGATCGGGTGTGTAGATAGAATGGAGATTTAATATTTGCACCGGCTCTACTTCGTGTTAGAAACCAGAAGTTGCTTCTTGTTTAAAGACTGATCAGTCGAGTAACTGATTAAGTGCGGAAATAACTCGACTGATGCAACGAATAAGTTGAGCTGATGGCGATAATCTACTGGTCAAATAACAACGATAGACAATGCCTACCGAACTAATGAATAACACAGTAGACTACAGAAATTACTATAGTAGACAAGGTCAACTGAGATGTATACAATATACAAAGTTTACCGGACTAAGAGAGACCCGTTGTCTACTGGTAAGTAGAAAGTTTATAGTCGACTGAGTAGACACAAACGATGTGTGCAGTAAGTAAGTGCAGAAAGTAAATAACACGAATTTGTTTCTGGAAGTTCGAAGTACAAACGCTTCTACGTCTCCTCTTCTTCCTTTGCAGGAAGGATACCACTAGAAGATTTGGTTTACACCTTTTACAACATACAACCTAATTAGGTTAATACACAGCCAAGGACCATTGCACAAACCTTTCATTCTCGTATCAATCATGTGATCTCGCAAGCATAAACTCCTAGTTCACACAGCACACAACTCACTAAGATACACATAGCCACAAATATCAGTTTGGCGCACAGTCACAAACTGTTAAAACTAAGCTTAACAAGATTCACTCTATTTATGCAATTAAACCACAGTAATTAATGTAAAGAGTGATAGAGATGATTTTGCAATCTATTGCAAAATCTCCGCACTAATGATCTCTTTGAAGATCTGATCTGTCATTGACGCGGTGATCGCTTTTATTTGAAACAGTTATTTCCAGTGTAGCGATTTATGTACCGCAAGTGCACGGTGTTAAGTTTTAGTATAGATAGGAAGAATACGCATTGTCTAACCCACAGAGACTAACAAGCAAGTACCAAATAAGATGATTTTAACTATATTTAACCTACGAAATTGAATTAATAATTAAACTACTAATTAATTAAATTAACTACTAATCCAACCAAGTCAATAAAAGTAAACGAGAAAAATCCACTAGAGAAGATTATCGAGACTTTGGCTCACCAACGCAATACCCTACAATTCTCGATTGAATATCCAAATATTTCTAAGGTGACGAGTTTTCCTAATGCATTCGTTATACTTTGGTCCAGTTATAACAAGTCTAATATTAATGTTGCAATAAACCACTCCCGTGTCCTTATTGAACAATTAATATCGAATAAAGATCTATGAAAACTATTAGTCTTCAATTTTGGTAAATTTATTGCTATCACACATGTGCTAGATTTTACTTGGTCCGTCTCAACCTAAAACCCACGGTACAATTTATTATATCATATTGCAATATCATATGGTCAAGTCAATCACAATAAAGTTATCATTCAAGGGTGATCAATCCCTCAGAAGCATGAAGATCAATAAATTATACGCAAAGAATTAAAGGAATTCAATCAAATAAATCATCAAATCATAGGTTCATGACAAAGGATTCGTCTAGCCTCGATAAATAAATTAGTTCAACATAGTAAATCAAAACAAATCAAAACTAATATTAAAAGACAATAATAAACTTCCGATGTCGACTTCGTTAGTAGATCCTTGCTCCCTCTCTCGCTTCCTTCTCGATCGTCTCTTGAATCGCCTTGTTGAAGGTGTTCCAAAATCCTAGGATGGTTGATAGATGGATGTGAATGATGGTGATATGGAGGATGAGTGGATGGAGGCTATTCCTAGGATGTAAAATCTGATAAAAAGTCTATATTTTCGTCCAAGACCTAATATATATAGTGGTGAAGGAGTTTGGTAAGTTTTGGACACAAAATATAACCAAGAAGGAAACAAAATCTCGAAATTTTCAGTTTTGCCGATCAATCTTCGTCATTTGCCGATAGATCGCGGAAACATTCTGGACAAAATAACCAAATTTTTCATATCCGCGATCGATCTTCGTCATTTGCCGATCGATCGCGGAAATCTGGCGATCGATCTTCGTAAGTTGCCGATCGATCGCAGATCACAAATCTCCAATCTTGCGATTTGGTCCCTCATTTTTCATGTTTGCTCAGTTTGGTTCTTTTTTCAGCATTTTAAGCCCGTTTCATCCACCTTTATGCATTTGGACCTAGATTCCTGAAATATACAATTATATACCAAAACGTTTAATAATTTCGAGGAATCACTACAAAAACACCCATAATCATATATCAATTAAGTGTAAAAATCACACTTATCACACGGTTCCGGGAACTGCTTCTATATGGAATTGATATTGCTTGAAAGCAGTTTGAAACTGGGCTTCATCTTCCTTAATCTTTTTCAAATGGTTGCCAAAGATTCTAGGGTGCTCAATAAATGTTCATTGTAGTGTATAGCATTCACAGTTCCTATCTTAAATCTTGGATCTGAGTAATTTATACTTGAAGGATGCAACAGTGATATCGGTGGATCTCAGAGTCCTTACTGATGAGCATTAAATGAATTTTCGTCTCTAGCCCAAAATAGTACTGGAGCATTTAATGCGCTCTTGTAAATCTACAATTATCCTCTTATAGCTTTAACGACTAGTTGATCAGTACGGAGAACATTTGAAATACTCTACTGACTCTTCTTCATCGGTAATATTTTGTTCCACAATACATTTCTTCTTTAGTTGGTAGAGTATTAAGTAGTCGGTGTAGATTCCTTAGCGGTCAGTAGACTACATTTCATTGGTAGAATACGGTAGAGTTTTGTTCAACTCATCAGCAGACTTCACCCATTACCCAACGCGGTCGGTATACTATATTTCATCGGCAGTCTTTGTAAATATGCTCAGTAGATATATATCAAAACCTGATATCCAATAATTTTCCCATTTTTGATAGTATCTCAATACCACAATGTCGGTAGAGGTACTTTGGATACATCGGGTTATTTTTTAAGTGATACTCTGATTCTTCGATTGAGTTTCTTTGTTGTACCAAAACAAAGTGATCTAACAATTTTTCACTTTTTGGTACAAACAAAGCATAAGCTCTACTTATAGCTTGATTGGAAGTAACTGCAAGCAACCAATACTGAAATTGTCGTCAGTCAAGTTAAAAACAAATGAACGAAATAAATATTTTGTTCAATATAAATGAACACAATTCCTATTAGAGGGTTCAAAATAAATGAACTGCTCACTTGATGGAGTCGATAGAGGTGGACGTTCAAAATAAATGAACGGAAGCAGCATATACTTAATTCAAAATAAATGAAGCTAAGATTCAGAAAGTACATTCAAACTTCAAAAATATGTAAATTATGTCATCTTATCAACATAAATCTTCTGATATGTTTTTGTTCTTGTTCCCACTCAGCTGGTGTTCCCCATCAGCTGATGGTTCCTTATTTGATAACACTTGTTTTAATAAAACAACGAAGGCTCAACCGATTCTGGAGTCTGGTCGGTTGACCAAGAACGATCATCAGTTGACTTGGTCAATGAGCGCATCATCTGTTTTGGTCGTTGCCCACAACTTGACTGGTGAAAAATTGATGTCGGTAGAACAGATGCAATATTGTCAACCGATGGTTCTTGATAAAAGATAAATCCATTAAGCATTGGTTGAGCAGATAACTTCCTCAATCCATATTTTGTCGAGCTTAGGAAGAATATCTATTGATCAAGAACTCTTCATCGGTTGATTCTGACTCTTCGGTGGAGCTTCTCGAAAGACATAGTCTACTGGACTAATGTCTGCTGATCTCTTGAAAGCAGTAGACTTCTGAAGCGAGGTCCATTGACCAAGTCTACGGACAAGTCTACTGAAGCTCAAAACTCAACCGATGACAACACGGTGTCTGCAAAACAATATTCCATAAAAAATTATATTAAAATGAAAACAAATGGAATATTGCACAAATCTGAAGCCATCAGATCGAGTATTCTATTAAGCAAAACACTCGCTTAGATACCACTTGTTAGGATTGGGTGTGCAGATAGAAGGGGTTTAATATCTACACCAAATCTACTTAGCTAATTCAAAATATGCTTTGGTGGTGTTAGCAACCATAAGCTGTTTTTTGTTTAAAGACTGATCAGTCGAGTATCTGAATAAGTGCGGAAAGAACTTGAATAATGCAGCGAATAAGTTGAGCTGATGACGACAGTCTACTGGTCAAATAACAATGATAGACAAGGTCTACCAGACTAATGAAGAGCACAGTAGACTACTGAAATGACTACATTAGACAATGTCTACCGAAATGAATACAGTAGAAGGTCTACCGGACTAAAAGAGACTCGGTGTCTACTAGTAAGTAATAAGTTTATAGTCTACTGAGTAGACACCAACGATATGTGTAGAAAGTAAATAGCACGAATTTGTTTCTGGAAGTTTGAAGCACAAATGCTTCTACGGCTCTCATTCTTCCTTTGCAAGAAGGATTCCTGTAAGGCACCAAATGATAATACAAATAATTACCCACTAAACGACATGGAAATTTTTTGAATTTTTTTTTAACATACAACTTCCAACATTATAAAAGTTTCCACATCATATACAAAAGCATAGGAGTGTTTCAAAAATAGTATTCATGACTCTAGTACTGACATCAGAAGAATGGATTAATAGTTTCACGCCATACATATTGGACAACAAAAACACGACTAAGAGTTCTATGGTTCTAGTCATGACATCTGTTAGGATCGGGGTAGTGTTTAGAAGGGGGGTTGAATAAACACTAGATTCAATTTCGATTTTGCTCGGGTTGCTGCAGACTGTTAAGTAATGCAGTAGCTTCTCAATATGTTGCAAGTCAGCAGACACTGATTATAGTGCTGAAGACGTCTGCTGGACTTGTGAGTGATAATAACTGAATGGTAAATAAGTAGAAAGTAAATAACACAAGTATGTTTCTGGAAGTTCGAAGCACAACGCTTCTACGTCTCCCCTTCTTCCTTTTTAGGAAGGTTACACTAGAAGATTTGGTTTACACTTTACAGTATACAACCTTCTTAGGCACTCACACAACTTGGCCTAAACTCCTAGCAATCACAAATTCCTAATTTGATTACAATGATTTCTATGACACTCACACAAATATAAACTATTTGACTTCTAGTGTTCTTCGAGCAGTAGACTCTGTTATAGTTAATCTGTCAATATTTCAGTAGTAGTTTTCCTCTGCTCTTGCTGAACCTTCAAAGAATATCAATAAGATGATTTACTTTTTACGTTGAGGTGTTTCTCTTTGTTTGATCAGATGGTTCAGCTAACCTCTTCATTCTTTGCTTGGACGTATTTACAGACTCAGTGGTCTAACGGCAACAATTCTTTATTAGGAAAAGATCAGCTTTCCAAATTCTGATTGTCTTCTTTCCTATTTTGTTAAGCAACGGCTCTTTTATTCTGACGCTAATGGTGGCGGAGATATAGCAGGGTGCGCCGCTCTGTTGTACCTTTGTCAGAATAGGTTGTACTTGTTTTGTCTTGTTGCTTTGTGCTCTTGCTGGATGGTTAGACCTATGCTGGCTTTCTTCGTTCAACTGGTCGTTCATTCTTCTGTAACCAGTAGATGTCTTTGTTCAATATATGACTATCCAGCTAAATGTTTGTCAAGTTGGTGCCCATCCGGTAAGAGTCCATCCGGTTGGTGTTTGTCCGGTAGATGTCCATCCGGTAGATGTCCATCCAGTTGGTGTCCATACGGTAGGTGTCTGTTCCAGTTGGTGTCCATCCGATAGGTGTCCATCCGGTTGGTGCTCATCCGGTAGATGTCCATCACCCGGTAAGTGTTTGTCACCCGGTAGGTCTTTGTATCCAGTTGATGTCCATCACCCGGTAAGTCTTTCTATCCAGTTGATGTCCATCACCCGATAAGTGTTTGTCACCCGGTAGGTCTTTTTATCCAGTTGATGTTTGTCACCCGGTAAGTGTTTGTCACCCGGTAGGTCTTTGTATCCAGTTGATGTTTGTCACCACCAAAACTTAGAAATGTTTTCCCAACAATTTCCCCCTTTTTTGGTGATGACAAAACTTAATACTGGAGACTCTTGCTTGATCATAATGAACGACAACTCCTGTTAAGACTTATAGACAAACATAGACTTTGCAATTTGTTAGAATAGATAAGCAGATTAGAAGTAGTAATCAAACTGAGCCAATGAAGGAATATCATTTTTATATAAAATGAATTCTGATTACATGATACATCTTACAAATTACATAGAACACCTTACACGTTATTTAGCAGACCTATTTCTACGATCTATCCAAATGGAGAAACATAGCCAGTATGGAATGATCCGAGCTAGCTAGTTTCAGGGTTATTTGACAAAGGGAGGGGGAGAGAAAGTACATACAGAGAGACTTAGAACAAAGAAAGACCTATAAAGCAAAGAAAAACCTAGAAGGCTATCATTATCTTCAAGGTAGTCCTCTGTTCATTTGTCAAGTCCTCTGTCTTCAATGAAAATTCTCTGTCTTCCCCCTTTTTGTCATCAGCACCCAAGCATCTGTTGTTTCAAATTCTAGGCTGGTGGAGAACACCAGGGCTGGTCCAGAAAGCTTGAGCTAGCAGATGTGGGTTAGATAAGTAGGGTTGATTTAGATAAGTAATAAACCCATGAATATATGTGTGTAGAAACAGTTGCAAGACAAGTACGAATATTAGTTAAGAGTTGCATGATTGATGATTTGAGTTAGTGAACTAGCATTCTATTTATAGCGGAAAAAAACTAGCAAGTTGCAGTGTGAAGTGTCATATCATGCGTGAAGAAGTGCAGATAAAGATAGAGACGAATTGACAATACTGTGAATATTTATGAAAAACAGATAATGATAAATACAAAAAGACAATAAAGGTTACTGTTTGCCCCCTAGCCAATGCTGGGAGTAGTCACGGGTGGAGGGTGGAGTGTCAGCCTGAGTTTGTCTGGAACTGTGGGACCTTTGCTGAGAGAGAGGCCTTGACCGAATGGATGCTCCAGCTGTAGTATATGAGCGATGAGCTGGACTCTGGTCTCGTTGGGTCAGAGGAGCAGGTCTGCTGGACTCGGGCAGTCTTCTAACTGTTTGAAGAGCAGCTGGCAGGCTGTTGCTCAAGTCTTGAATCTGTGAAGCAAAGCCCGCCTGCATAGTTGCCAGTTGATCCGATAAGGCTTTCTTGGCGTCTTCTATCTTATCCCCAAGGGCCAGTGAGGTGGCAGTATGAAGAGATTCATTCTGCTGAGTGATCTGAAGACGAGCTTGCCCTATCCGAGAGAGTGATTCCGTAAAAGCATCCACAACAAAGGTCTGGAGCCTGGTTACTATAGTCGGTAGACTATTTATGTCCCGATAAACGTGCTGGAATTGAGAGTCAGTATGCTGCTGGTGGCTCCCAAGAATAAGAGTCGTAGTGCGTTCTTCCTGTTTGAGCTTGTTGACGTCACTGGCTAGTGAAGAGATGGCGTTGGACAGATGCATCATTTGATCAGCAATATTGGGTGGTCCTTCCAGAGGGATGTGAGTTGAGAAGTCAAAGAAATCCTCATGAGGGTCCTGGGCCAGGGATTGATCCAGATATCTGTTTGAGTCTCTGCATTAGTAGTGAGAACGCCGGGATGACCCTCAATATCAGCAGTCAACAGAGCAGTAGTTTCAGTGTTTGGTGCAGCAGTTGTGCCAGTAGCAATGATATACATGCTAGTAACAGCTTGTTCCAGTTCGGCTGTAGAAGACTGATTGTGACCAGCAGAGTGAGAAGAGGGCTCGCTGGGTTCATCATTACCAGAAGAGATGGTAACTTGATGAACCACAGTCTGAATCACTGTGTCAACATTCGTATGATCAACATCCAGCAGTTGTAGCGGTTGATCATTTTCAGGACTTGGAACGGAGGAGATAAGTGGATCAGCAGTAGAGGTTATCTCCATGTCAGTAGGAGCTATCTCCAAAGTAGGTTGGGCAGTCTCCAAGTCAGGAGGAGTTGTCTCCAAGTCAGTGGGAGCAGTTTCCAAGTCAGTTGGAGCTGGACTTACATTTCTTGATACGTCAGAGCAGGATGGAGACCGGTTGATATGCGGATATCATGAAGAGCATGCTCAACCATATCCAGCTTAGGGCCGAGAGCATTTAGAACTGCCCGATCATGATTCGTTGTTCCAGAATCAATATTGAATTGCTGAAGTCGGGATTGAACAAGAGCTTGAAGTTCTCCCACATAATTCATCATGCGGAAGAGATCTCGAAGCTTCAGACTCTTCTCAGTGTCCGGGACCTGAAGATAAGCCAAGATGAGGTTCTCATCTTCCCGGGCTTGATCAAAAATTGGAGTGAAGTCATCGAAGCGAATGTTAAGGCGCGCCTTCACCCATTGATCAAAAATTTCAAGATGTTGCTGCAGCTTGGCTTCTACTTCATCCATTACCATTTGTATCTCAAAAGCGACAGGGGTGGACACTGGTGCCATAAGTGTCTTTCTTTTTCCAGTGGTGGTGTCCTTAGGATGACAGTAAGGACACGAGGACTTGGGTGTCCGGAAACTGATAGTTCCAGGTGATTGTTGAGAGCTCACCAGCTTGGAGGATTTGACGGTTGGAGCCACTAGTGCAACTAATACCATGGCCAATGAGGCAACTGATGCAGTAGGTTCCTCCGGAGGAGGATTTTCAGGACTGGGCTCCCTACTAGTGATGACTGCTGCTGGAACTACAGAAGAGATTGTATCAGAGGCAGCAATGACTATCTTTCGGAGAGCATGAGGAGCCCCTTTTCTGGTTCTGGGCTTCTTAGGAGGAGGAGGAGGAGGAGGAGGAGGAGGAGGAGGAGATGACTCAGCGGATTCAGATATTGTTTGTTCAGAATCGCTTACAACTTGAGTCGATCGTCGCTTCGTCAGACCAACCTCTCTGCCACTCCGTTGCCTGTGAATCTGGAGGTACTTAGCAATGATAAGTCTGCCTGGATGAAGATTAGAGGAGGCTCCTGCCTGAATGTTTTTACTGTCAAACATACTGCTGAGAGGGAGAGCAAAACCAGATTGACCTTTCCCTGAAGTGATTAGTCTGGTAAGGACTTGAAACAGAACAACTGACCAGTTGACTTCTAATCCTTTGAAAATGGCGCCCATGACGTCAAACTTCTCAGGGGTGATGATGTCAAAAGATCCAGCTTTGCACAGGAGCCCTTTGGAAATGTCATCAGCCAGTTGGCGGAAATGACTCTTCAATAAAACCTTTTTAAACGGAGGACGTTGAAGGCGAGCGTCAGAGTCAGAGAATATGGTGCACATTCTTCCCTAACATCCACTGGAATAGTGGAGAAATCTGTAAGTCCAGTAGAGGGAAGACAAAGGTGAGTGGTGAATTCTAGTTGAGTGATGGTAACCAGTTGACCAGAGATGGAAGCCACCACGGAATCATCAACAACTTTAGCAGTGACGAAGAACTCATGTAGAGCTTCCTTGTAGAATGTTGGAGCCTGGCTAAGGATCACTAGAAGTCCCGATGTATCCAACTTGTGAAAAACTTCCTTTGTATCTTCATCAAAGGTTGTGGAGATGGAATGAAAATCCACATGTACAGCATTGGTGATGAAACTGGGCTGTGTATTCTTCGACATTTTTGGTGAAGATGCAGAAAAGCAACAAAAATCATGTAGAGTAAAATTTCTGGGAGGGAAGTTATCGCAGTAATTTTTTGGAAAAGATAAGAGTAAGAAACAAAAGTAATGGCAGTTAAAGGAAAGAGTAGATATAACGTCGTACTGTAGATGAGCGGACACATGGGTATGTGGCGATCATCTAACGATTGAAAATTTTTAACAAATAAATAAAAGGACAGGATTTGGGCGGGATTGAAATAATTTATTTTTATATAAAAGTGAATTTGAATTCCGACGTTCCAAGAGGTTAATAGTTATAGAAGGTTATTTTTGTCAAAGCATACTTGGCAAAGTCTGCTGGTATGTAGGGTCCGACTGGTAAGGTAACATCTACTGGTATGTAGAGTCCTACTGGTACGGAAGCACCTACTGCAGCAGGCTGTTGTTTTACCAGCTGAGCTTAAATAACCAAGATAAAATTCTAACTGAAATTCCCCCTTAATTCATACGATTTCTACTGAGTAATTCCCCTGAATTCATTATACTTAATTAATAACAATCATGGATTGATTTCAATTAAACCAAGAATATTTCGAAAGAAGGAAAACTTAGCGTCCGGTAGGGGTTTTGTGAAGATGTTTGCTGCTTGTTGTTCGATTGTTATGTACTCTAGCCGAATCTCTTTCTTCATAACGTGATCTCTGATGAAATGATGACGGATGTCAATATGTTTAGTGCGAGTATGAAGAACTGGGTTGTATGTAATGGTTATGGCAGGCGTATTATCACAAAATATGGGTGCTTCAAGGGATTCAATTACATAATCTCTCAGTTGTTGTTGAATCCAGAGTAGTGAGCATAGCAGCTTCCAGCAGCAAGGTACTCTACCTCTGCAGTAGACGTTGCTATGGATGTCTGCTTCTTGCAACCCCATGAAATTAATTTGTCTCCTAGAAATTGACAATATCCACTGGTACTTTTTCTGTCAATTTTGCACCCAGCATAGTTCGCATATGAGTATCCGATCAGATTAAAAGTTGAGTCTCTTGGATACCATAGACCGACATTCTCAGTGCCTTTCAGATATTTGAGGATCCTTTTTACAGCCGTGAAGTGTGACTGCTTGGGATTTGCTTGGAACCGAGCGCACATACAAACTGCAAACATGATGTCTAGTTGGCTGGCCGTCAAGTAAAGTAATGATCCGATAATACCTCGATACATTGTTACTTTGACTGGTATTCCTGAAATCCAAGTCGAGTTTTGCAGATGAGCTCATTGGAGTGGCCGCTGCTGAACTTGTACTCATCCCATACTTCTTCAGCAGTTCCTTGGTACATTTAGACCGAGTTATCAAAATTCCTTCATTGGATTGCTTGACTTGCAATCCTAAGAAAAATGATAATTCTCCCATCATGCTCATCTCAAATTGATCCTGCATAATTTTAGAAAATCTTTCGCAAAGCTTTGAGTTAGTACTGCCGAAAATAATATCATCAACATAAATTTGAAAAAGCAAAGTATGGTCACCCTTTGTGAATTTCCCTTTGTGAATTTGAATAGGGTCTTGTCCACCGTGCCAATGGTAAAGTTATGCTCAGTCAAGTATTTTGACAGTGTTTCGTACCATGCACGAGGAGCTTGCTTTAGACCATACAAAGCTTTGTTGAGACGAAAAACATAAGAAGGCTGCTGATGGCTTTCAAATCTAGGAGGTTGCTCAACATAAACCCCTTCCTGGAGTTTGCCGTTAAGAAACACACTCTTAACATCCATCTGATAGACTTTAAAGTCTTTAAAGGCAGCAATGCAAGAAATATGTGAATGGCTTCTAATCGAGCTACAGGAGCAAAAGTTTCATCGAAATCAATGTCTTCTTCCTGTCTGTAGTCCTGTGCAACTAATCTTGCTTTATTTCTGATGACTATACCATTTTCACCTAATTTATTTCTAAATACCCATTTGGTACCTATTATAATGTGATGATGTGGTCATGGTACTAAATACCATACTTTGTTTCGCTCAAACTGATTTAGTTCTTCCTGCATTGTTTCTATCCAGCTTGGGTCTAACATAGCATCATCAATCTTTTTAGGTTCTATGTGAGATATGAATGCAGCATGAAGAAATACATTAATCATTTGTCCTCTGGTGCGTAGAGGAGCAACAGGGTTAACTATGACCTGCTCGGGAGGATGATCCTTCATCCACCGGAGCGGCGGTCCAAGAGGATTGATTTCTTCATTTGGTCGAATATAAGTGGGTAAATCAGAAGATCTGATTAACACATCTTTTTCATTAGTTCCATCTACTGCAGCAGGAGTGTGTACAACAGCGTCATTGTCAGCTGGATGCAGTGCTTGTTGACCAGCTGACTCCTCTGCTAGAGCTTCAGGAACTTCTGGTTCCAAAGAGCATTCAATTCTGCTTCTGTAATCTATCTCCTCATCAATAATTTCATCAATATGAGTGTTTTCAAGGCGATTGCTCAAGTTGTTGATTTGTAGATCAGATACAGTACAATCAGTAGATTCATCAAATTTTACATGCACAGATTCTTCTACAGTGAGTGTTCTATTGTAAATACTCTGTAGGCTCTACTAACTGTAGAATATCCAAGAAATATTCCAGCATCAGATTTGGCATCAAAAGCGGTGAGATGAGTCTTTCCATTGATGTGAATAAAACATTTACAACCAAACACATGGAAATAAGAAATATTTGGCTTACTGCCATTCCAGATCTCATAAGGGGTTTTATTTACTCGCTTATTAATCATTGATCTGTTCTGCGTATAAGATGTGTTGACAGCTTCTGCCCAAAATCTCTGCGATATATCTGATTCTGCAAGCATAGTTCACGCAGCTTCTTTCAAAGTGCGGTTCCTACGCTCAGCAACTCTGTTTTGTTGAGGGGTTCTTGCAGCAGAGTATTCGTGTTTAATACCAAGGTCATCTAGATATGATTCGAGTGACTGATTGGTAAACTCGGTACCTTTATCACTACGAATCCTTCTATCCCACACGATTTATCATTTTGGAGTCTTTTCAGTAGTTTGATCAGCTTTGGAGTAGCCTGATCTTTGCCACTTAGAAACAGGACCTACATAAAACGAGAGTAATCGTCTATTAACACTAGGGTATACTTCATTTCCCCTAGACTTGTTACTGGTATAGGATCGAAGAGATCCATATGCAGCAACTCTAGGCACCGAAAAGAAGATTTACTCCATTTGTTCTTAAAGGAGGATCTGATTTGCTTACCAAGTTGGCATGCTGCACAGATCTTGTCTTTTGAGAACTCTATATGAGGCCGTCCAATGACTAGATCAAGTTTACGCAGACTGGCAATAGTTTTAAAGTTTAAGTGACTCAACCGTTTGTGCCAAAGCCAATTTTTGGAAGTATTCAAGGCAGCAAAGCAAGTAGACGAAGTAGGCTGATTAAAGTTCCAATCAATTTTATACGTGTTCTCATGCCTTCTTCCTACAAGTAATACACTGCCATCAGTAGATTTGATTGTGCATGAGTGCTGGTTGAATTCTACAGATTGACCATTGTCACAGAGTTGACTGATGCTAATCAAGTTATAACATAAGTTTCCAACCAACAGAATATCTTTAATAATAATGTTACCGTAGATAATCTTACCCTTACCCACGGTTCTACCTTTCGCGTTGTCTCCAAAGGTATTCTATGTCCGGTGGTGTCCACCAATTCAGACAATAAGCACGCATTTCCTGTCATATGTCTAGAACATGCACTGTCCAGAAACCACTCTGAGCTCCGAACTTGATGAATTCTAGCTTTCTGCAATTAAAGCGATAAAACGATTGGTACCCAATCCTACTTGGGTCCAGACAGGATTAGTTCTTCGGGACCCACACTTGTATAACCCTGAATTATTTGGGTCTGTGTGTGTCCTGAAACGTGTGTGCATTAAATGATAAAGATGTTCTTGGGTGATATGTGCTATACTGAGTGTATGCATGTTGTTTAGGTTTTTGGTTTCTGTTTGAAAGCATATATCTCTTCTGGACAGGCATACAATTATGATACCAGCTGGATTTTACCTCTCGAGTGGCCTGACCAGTGGGTTTATGTTTATTTCTAAACTTTTGCCCCGATGGTAGCGCTTATGGCGTACGCCCAAATTAACCCTTCTCAAGTTAATAACAAAAATATGTAGTAGCGAGAGTAGGGATCGATCCCACAGGGAAGGTAGTATTTTTTTTCGTGTCAATTTAAAAATGAATAGTAAAAAGGGGGTTTTGAGTTGAGTGATTACTACTAAGCAAATTTTAAGAATTAAACTAATTAACGAGATTAACTAAAACGGTTAAAACTTATGAGAGTGAAGCGATTCTTGGTTTTCGGTCAACTTTACTTTTGGAAAATTCTCTCTTGATCATCAAATCACTAACATTCGACTTCTTTCAATTATTCATCGATTGGAAATTGAATTCCTACCCACCTTAATCGTAGTCAAAGAGAAAACAACATTCAATCCGACTCTTATCAAATATCTAATCAAAACTACAGTCGTTAATGATTAAATCAATGGTAGATTTCAAAACTAGTGAGTTCGATAAATCTAATCAATAGAAACTATAGTCGTTAATGATTGATTACCCAATCGCTTCTCCTAAGAATTCAATAACACCTACAGCCGGTAATTATTAATCTTAGTTGCTTCTTAATTAGCTATCGATTATGCATGTGAATACTAGGTGATCTTTCTAATAAACAAACACAATAATCATTGAAATCGATATCAAGAAACAGAATTGAAATCGAAATTAAATTCAATAAACAAACCAAAATTCTCACAAGAGATTCAAATCCAAAAGCAAGTATCCCTTAAACCAAGAATCTAAGAGTTTAGCCTACCATAATTGAATTTAAAAATATTAAAATCTTATTCGAAAACATTAAATAAACAAAGGAAAAGAAATTACTAAGACGAATCACGATTCCGGCTTGTCGATTCCGGCTCCGTTCTTCGCGTTGTTCTTGACAAAACTTGAAAGAAAAATTATTCTAAAAACCTAAAAATTATTCTCCAGTCTCGAAAAATCTGTCTAAGATGTGATAAAATCGAGTTCAAGGGTCTTGGAGGCTTAAAACTAGGTTACAATCTTTTAAACATGGTAAAAGACTTAATTTCCAAAAATTCGGACTCTTTGGCAATCGATCGCCCCTTTTATAGCGATCGATCGCTTCGTTTATTTTTTTCAGCAAAACACTTGAGGCGATCGATCACCACTTTATAGCGATCGATCGCTTCCCTCCAGTAGCCTCAGGCGATCGATCACCTAGAATCACCGATCGATCGCTGCTTCGTTAATTTTGTTGCTCAAGTTTCTATCCATAGGCGATCGATTGCCTCTTCCATGCGGTCGATCGCCTCCTCCAAAATTACGTTTTTGCCCTTTTCTTGATCAATTTTGAGTCCTTGTCATGTTCATGTCTTTTCTTGGTCTTTACACATCATTTTTAGCTCGTTTTCGTCGATTGTACCTACAATTACACAAATATACGATTAGGTAGCATACGTGTTGGGTTTTGGAAACCCGAATAATCTTGGTTTTGATGTTAACAAAACAATGTTCATATTTTTATTCAAGTTTTGTGATCATCAAAAAGGGGGAGATTGTTGGGTTTTGGAAACCCGAATAATCTTGGTTTTGATGTTAACAAAACTTGTTATTGTGTTGCTAACATATTTCATCAAGTGTGCAGTTCGTAGATGATATTTTACAGCTTGATGATGTGCTAAGAAATGCCCTTGAGTTTGGTTGCTGAAATGAGGACCAGCTGGAGTACCAGTTGACCAGACCAGCTGGGAGGACCAGCTGCAGGACCAGCTGGGAGGACCAGCTGGAGAGAACCAGTTGGAGGACCAGCTGACCAGACCAACTGGATGTGCAGACCAGCTGACCAGACCAACTGGTGACCAGTCCAGCTGACCAGACCAACTGGATGTGCAGACCAGCTGACCAGACCAACTGGTGACCAGTCCAGCTGACCAGACCAACTGGATGTGCAGACCAGCTGACCAGACCAACTGGTGACCAGTCCAGCTGACCAGGCCAACTGGTTGTGCAGTCCAGCTGACCAGACCAACTGCCTGACCAGACCAGCTGACCAGACCAGCAGACTTCCAAAAATAGCCCAGAAGCAGAATATGACCGTTGCAATGTTTGAAAGCGTACCAAAACTGTCCCAACGGTTATATTCTTGTATCTAACGTATATATCATTACTTGGGGCTATATATACATGATTTGGAAGCTCAATAACAGCTGATTGAAGATCAATCCAAGCCTTCCAAAGCAAACCCACTTGGGATTCAATTGAGGAACTTCAAAGACAAAAGCTGCTAAATGAAGAGCACTCCTCAAACCTTTGGCACCTCTTACCTTGCAGTATCAGATTCATTATGGAATCATTTGTGCCTTTGTATTCACTCTATTCATTGTATTTGTGAGCTAAAATAGAAGAGTGAATACCATTGTAACGGTTGATGATTCATCACAACCGATTGAGAGGTCTTTGTATGTGAGACATTAAAGAACATACATAGTTGAGTTGCTAGGAGTTCTAGTTGGATGGGGAATGCCCAACTGGATCGGGTTTGTACAAAGAGTTGTATAAATCAAAGTCTTCTAGTGTATCCTTCCATGAGATGGAAGAAGGGGAGACGTAGAAGCGTTGTGCTTCGAACTTCCAGAAACAAATGCTTGTGTTATTTACATTACTGCTTTTACATACTTTCTTGCATATCTTTAAAATGCCTTTCAAATGAGTAATCGGTTTTAGAGCGGGTTATGTCGAGTGTCTTCCGCTCGGTTTTGTAACCGAACTCGATATAATCTCTCGGTGCAATTATTTCAAGAACACGAGCTATTGAAGCTCAAGTTGGTTGAACTCGGGTGTGGAATGGCAAGCCACCCCCCCAAATCGATCCTGACAATACGTATCAAATTATCCATCAAAACCTACCAAATCATAGACAATTAAACGCAATAGATGTGTATATTTCTAGTCACATCAAACTTCCCCATACTTACTCTTTACTCGACCTCGAGTAATCAAATAAAACTACAATATTTTTGGTTAGCTCGTAGGTTCATAACAAAGCAACTTGTCCTCACTTTAATGCCTCAACAATTTTAACATGCATAGTAATGAAAGGCGGTGAAAAGTTAACAGTGGAACAAGTTCAATCCCTAAACATTTCATACTCAACAAAGTAGTGAACGTGTGTGTGTGGTCATAAACAAGTGTTTGTGTACAAATTATAGATCCAAAAGATGTAAATCCACAATAGTTCAAGCCATACACTAACACAAGTATAAGCTCACTTGCACACTCTTCTCCACTATCTTAGCTACTTTGCAAACATAAATCAAGTAGGTCTTTATTAGCTTGTAGCTTGGCCTAGGTATTGGCTTATGAAAGAAAGGATAAGGATATATTAAACAAGAGAGTATGATGAAATGCACACTAAAACTTCTCTTCTTGCATGAATTTTTCAAACCTTGTTCATTTTTCAAGGTTTATTTCAACATTTTTTTCTTCTTTTCTTTTGTGTGCCTTGGCTCCCCTTGGAGTCATATTTTTATCAAATTTCTCAAGGCATTCCTTTTCTTTCATGTATTTCATTCTTTTGACAATAAAGTTCACAAATATAATTCAATGAATTCCCAAGTGCATGTGAATGAAATACATCATACTCCCTTAAAAGGTATGGATTAAAATCATATTTAGGCTAAAAGGATAGGATGATAAGCTAGTCAAGGAATGTTGAATGGGGGTCTTTAGTATGCTTAGCATACTACCATTCTTTTACATTAAAGCTCAAAAAGGGTACTAGAGATTGATTTTGTTTACATGGTAGGCTTGAAAGGCTCAAACGCATCAAAGATTGCCTATATTACTTTTATGTTTGCAAGTAGTCTAGACATACGCCTCAAAGAGCATGTAGTTAAGTTCTAGCATGTATTAGAGACTTCTTAAGACTATCACAAAGTTCACACAATCTTCACTAAGTTATGCACACTTCACAAGCCATGACAATAATGTGCTCAAAATATTCTACTAAGTTAAAGTAAACTTTGCATTAGAGTTCAAAGTGTTCCAAGGTTAACAATTCACCTATGTTCAAAAGCATGCATGATATCAATTAGGTTTCATCATGGGCTAGTGATTCTAAGCATTTGTTCATTACTAACTATGAGCTCAAAATTTTCACATTTTCGATTTTTTTGTATTTTTGTAATATAAAAGCAATAACACACCACTAATCCCCCCCCCCCCCCCCCCCCCGACTTAAATCTTACATTGTTCCCAATGTAAGGCAAAAATACAAGAAAAAAAAAAGTTTAAACTAAAAATCAATAAAACTAAAAAGGTAAAAGGGAAACTAACTCCCCTTGGGTTGCCTCCCATGCAGCGCCCTTGTTTAACTTCGGTGGCCCGACGCCAGTGCTCGTGCTCAGTCGAAGTGAGGTGGATCCTCTAGAGCCACCTTGATGTCTACTTGACCCCCTTCTTCATTTTGGACACCTTCATAGTAGTGCTTCAATCGGTGACCATTCACCTTGAATGTCTTAGTGGTGTCCAAACTCTGAATTTCCACTGCACCATGGGGATACACATTAATAACTAAATAAGGCCCATGCCACCTAGAACGAAGCTTACCTGGAAATAGGCGAAGGCGTGAATGGTAAAGGAGAACTTTTTGACCAACTTCAAAGTTTCTCCTTGATATCATCTTGTCATGAAAGTCCTTCGTCTTTTCTTTGTAAAATCTTGCACTCTCGTATGCTTTATTTTGTATCTCCTCTAGCTCTTGCAATTGCAGCTTCCTATGCACGCCACTCTCATCATAGTTCATGTTGAAATTCTTCACTGCCCAGTACGCTTTGTGTTCCAACTCTACAGGGAGATGACACGGTTTACCAAAAATCAGTCGATAAGGGGACATACCTATTGGAGTCTTATATGCGGTTCTGTAAGCCCACAGTGCATCGTCTAGTCGCAAGCTCCAATCTTTCCTTGTCAGGTTTACTGTTTTTTCCAATATGGCCTTGATTTCTCGGTTAGAGACCTCGGCTTGGCCATTTGTTTGCGGGTGATAGGCAGTGGAGACTTTGTGAGTCACGTGGTATTTCTTGAATAGGCTTTCCACTGTCCGATTGCAGAAGTGTGTACCTCTATCACTGATGATGGCTCTCGGGATTCCAAACCTAGAGAAAAGGTTATGTTTGATAAAATCTGCAACAACCTTGGAATCGTCAATATGGGTGGCTATAGCTTCCAACCATTTCGACACATAATCAACAGCAAGCAGTATATAAATATGACCATAAGACATAGGAAAGTGTCCCATAAAGTCGATGCCCCATACGTCAAAAATTTCAGAAATGAGAATGGGTTGTTGAGGCATCTCCTTTCTTTGGGAGAGATTACCGATCAATTGGCATTGCGCACAGTTCTTGCAGAAAAGATATGCATCACGAAATAGGGTGGGCCAAAAGAACCCACACTCTAGTACCTTCCTAGAGGTCCTCTTGGCTCCAAAATGTCCACCACAAGCATATGAATGGCAGAACATTAGAATGTTATTTACCTCAGTCTCGGGTATGCATCGTCGAATGATTTGGTCCGCGCAGTTCTTCCATAAGTAAGGATCATCCCATACATAATACTTGGCATCACTCTTGATCTTAGCTCGTTGAGACCTAGACAATTCAGGGGGTAGCACATTAGAAGCTAAAAAATTCACAATATGAGCATACCATGGAAGATTGTCGTTTATGGAGAATATGTGCTCATCCGGGAATTCCTCCTTCAAGCAAAGCTCATCCTCCACATACGGTAGACGGCTTAAGTGATCCACTACTTTGTTCTCGCTGCCCTTCTTATCCTTGATTTGTATGTCGAATTCACTGAAGAGCAAAATCCATCTTATCAGCTTTGGTTTAGCCTCCTTCTTCGTCATCAAATAGCGAAGAGTTGCATGATCAGAATAAACAATAACTTTAGTACCAAGTAAATAAGATCTAATTTTTTCAAGAGCAAAAACAACTGCTAAAAGCTCTTTCTCAGTAGTAGAATAATTTCGTTGGGCATCATTCAAGGTTTTTTATGCATAGTAGATGGCATGTGAAGCATTGCCCTCTTTTTGTCCCAAGACAGCACCAACCGCATAGTCACTTGCATCGCACATGATCTCGAAGGGCTTACTCCAGTCGGGTGGTTGGATGATGGGGGTAGAGGTCAATGACTCTTTCAGTGTATCAAAAGCTCTCTTGCTTTTGTCATCCATCTCAAAAGGGACATCCTTTTGTAGTAGCTTACACAAAGGTGTAGCTATCTTGGCGAAGTCTTTGATGTACCTCATGTAAAAACCTGCATGACCAAGAAAAGAGCGCACATCCCGGACACAAGTAGGGTAGGGTAAAGATTGCATAACATCAATTTTTGCCTTATCGACCTCTATACCATTAGCAGAAACAACATGACCCAGCACTATACCTTGTTCGACCATAAAATGACATTTTTCAGAATTTAAAACAAGGTTAGTATCGATGCACTTTTTCAATACCAGTGTGAGGCTAGATAGGCAATCCTTGAATGAGTTACCATAAACAGTAAAGACATCAATGAATACTTCTAAAATATGTTCAATAAACTCGGAAAAGATACTGACCATAGACCGTTGAAAAGTGGCTGGGGCATTGCAGAGTCCAAAGGGCATGCGACGGTATGCAAATGTGCCGAAAGGACATGTGAAAGTTGTCTTCTCTTGGTCCTCTGGAGCGATTGCAATCTGAAAATAGCCCGAGTAACCGTCAAGAAAACAATAATAGGAATTGCATGCTAACCTCTCAAGCATCTGATCAATAAAAGGTAGAGGAAAGTGGTCCTTTCTAGTCACAACGTTAAGCTTCTGGTAGTCAATGCACACTCGCCATCCATTTTGAATGCGTGTGGGCACAAGTTCATCGTCTTTATTCTTTATCACAGTGATCCCGGTCTTCTTTGGAACCACTTGAACTGGACTAACCCATTGACTATCGGATATAGGATATATCACGCCAACCGATAAAAGTTTCATAATCTCCTCCTTCACCACATCCATCATGGGTGGGTTTAGCTTCCTTTGGGGCTGACGTGTAGGGCTCCCTCCTTCCTCCAGTAGAATTCGGTGCATGCATGTGGAGGGACTGATTCCCTTTATGTCCGCGATTGTCCAGCCTTTAGTAGTCTTGTGCTCCTTAAGCACATGAATCAGGTCCTTTTCTTGATCATCCCCCAACTTGCTGGAGATGATCACTGGTAATGTATTACCTTCACCAAGGAATACGTATTTAAGGTGGGTAGGCAGTGGCTTCAGTTCGATGGTGGGTGCCTGCAAAACAGATGGGATAGGTCTAGCGTTAGAAATAGGCAGTGATATAAAAGAAACGTTACCTGACTGAAATAGCTCAGGTGTATCATCCAGCGCATCGATGGTGTGCTTCACTTCGTCCATGAGGGGTACGTCCTCTTCTTCCTTCTCCATGTCCATGGTGAGAGTGCTTTCCAATTCTTCTTTGCCTACATTCTCAAAAACTTCCTGTGACAGGTAATCAATAACATCAATAGAGTACACAGCATCATCATTATTGCATGGATATTTCATGGCATTCATAGATGTTAAATGTAACAATCTCACCATCAAATTCCATAGTGAGGGTACCACTATGCACATCTATCTTAGTCTTAGAAGTTTTGAGAAATAGTCTTCCTAACAAGAAGGGGCTACTTTTATCACCATTCTCCATGTCAAGGATATAAAAATCAGCTGGGAACACCAGTTCATTCACTTGCACTAACACATCTTCAATTAAACCCCTAGGGTATGCGCTAGATCTATCCGCTAATTGAATCGCCACTCCCTTAGTGTTCAAAGGACCAAGTTGTAAAGAAGCATAAATAGAATATGGCATGACATTAATTGATGCTCCTAAATATAACATGGCCTTTTCAAGGCGAGTGTTTCCAATAGTGCACGGGATAGAGAACATATCTGGATCTTTACACTTGGTAGGGATTTTTCTTTGTATCACCGCTGATACGTTTTCACCCAGTTCAACCTTTTGGGGTCCCTTCAATCTATGACTCCTCTTGGCAGTGCATAATTCCTTTAAAAACTTTGCATAGCGAGGTATTTGTTGGATGGTGTCCAGCAATGGGATGTTTATCTCACATCTTCGGAAGGTCTCATACAGGCCTTTGAGTCCAGCGTCTTTCCTGTTGTCTTTTAAAGCTTGGGGAAAAGGGGGTGGCACTTTATATTCAGAAAAAAAGGGGCTTACCTTTTGGTGCCTCGTGTTCTATCCCGGGCTTTTCTCCAACTTCCGCTTCCTTTTCTTCCTCACTCTTGGGAGGTTCTTTCTCCGTCTTCTCTGGTATCTCCAATTCCTTCCCACTCCTAAGGGTGACTGCACTTGCATTTTCTCTCGGATTCACCACTGTTTGGGATGGTAGAGTGGTTGATCCGTTTGCTTCAACTCGATTAAGAGCAGTGGCTAGTTGACCCACTTGGGTGTTCATGGTTTGAATACTCGATCTTGTTTCCTGTTGAAATTTAGTAACATTGTGAGCAAGATCTTGAATGATAACCTCTAACCTGTCAGTAGTAGAAGGAAATTTGGATTGATGTGCCCTCTGAAAAGGTGGCATGTATGGCGGAGGATGTTGTGGTGCTTGAGGAGGAACATGATTTATCGATTGTGGTCCATAGCTCAAGTTAGGGTGATCTCTCCATCCTGGATTGTATGTGTTGGAGTAAGGGTAATGTCTTCGTTGGGGTTGTCCCGGAAATCCCCCTGCTGCATGTACTTGCTCGGCTGATGTCTCTTGAAGTGTCGTGCATGAATCAGTGGTATGACTCATCTCCAAACATATGCCACATGGTTTCACTGTCTGTCCATTTCCTCCGGCCATTTGACGCACAAGGGAAATGAGGCTAATGAGCTGTTGTTCTAAGTTGGACACATTTGCCTCTCCTTGTTTCCTTTGAGCTGGTTCCGCTCGAAAGTTGCCAAACTGCTGTGAGTTGGCCGCCATGTTAGCTATCAAGCTTTTCGCATCCTCTGGTGTTTTATCGACAAAGGCTCCTCCACTCGCAGCGTCAACCAAGTTCCTGTCATTGGATAACAAACCTTCATAAAAGTACTGAATGAGTAAATGTGCACTTATCTGGTGTTGTGGGCAGCTTGCACACAACTTCTTGAAGCGTTCCCAGTATTCATGCAATGTTTCTCCCGAGTACTGTCTGATGGAGTAGATCTCCTTTCGTATGTTGGCCGCTCTTGATGCTGGAAAGTACTTCTCCAGAAACGTTCTTTGGAGGTCAGTCCATGTTGTGATTGAGCCTGACGGTAAGTAGAATAGCCAGTCCTTGCAGCGTCCTTTAGAGAAAAAGGGAAAGCCCTTAATTTGATCTGATCTTCAGTAATTCCGGTCAGTTTCATGGTGGTGCAAACCACATGAAACTCCATCAGGTGCTTATGGGGATCCTCGCATGCAAGTCCATGAAAGGATGGCAATAAGTGAATTAAACCAGATTTCAGTTCGAAATTTACGTTAATTGTGAAGGCAGGGAAAGTGATGCAGAGAGGTTGTTGATCCAAGTTAGGATTCACCAACTGCCTCAAGCTTTGATTTGCAGCCATCATGGTCCTCTCTTCTTATTCTTCAAGCAGCCTTGCTTCTCTTCTTCTCTGATGTAGTGTCCTCTCGATCTCAGGATCGAAGTGAAAGTTATCTTCGTGATTAAACGATCCACCTGTACTCATCAACAACCCAAAGTAGTAATGCGGGATAACAAATAATAAAAAAAAAATCGACACAAAATAATACCAATGCCTTCCCCGGCAACGGCGCCAAAATTTGGTAGTGCTTATCGCGTACGCCCAAATTAACCATTCTCAAGTTAATAGCAAAAATATGTAGTAACGAGAGTAGGGATCGATCCCACAGGGAAGGTAGTATTTTTTTTCGTGTCAATTTAAAAACGAATAGTAAAAAGGGGGTTTTGAGTTGAGTGATTACTACTAAGCAAATTTTAAGAATTAAACTAATTAACGAGAACTAAAACGGTTAAAACTTATGAGAGTGAAGCGATTCTTGGTTTTCGGTCAACTTTACTTTTGGAAAATTCTCTCTTGATCATCAAATCACTAACATTTGAATTCTTTCAATTATTCATCGATTGGAAATTGAATTCCTCCCCACCTTAATCGTAGTCAAAGAGAAAACAGCATTCAATCCGACCCTTATCAAATCTCTAATCAAAACTACAGCTGTTAATGATTAAATCAATGATAGATTTCAAAACTAGTGAGTTCGATAAATCTAATCAATAGAAACTACAGTCGTTAATGATTGATTACCCAATCGTTTCTCCTAAGATTTCAATAACACCTACAGCCGGTAATTATTAATCTTAGTTGCTTCTTAATTAGCTATCGATTATGCATGTGAATACTAGGTGATCTTTCTAATAAACAAACACAATAATCATTGAAATCGATATCAAGAAACAGAATTGAAATCGAAATTAAATTCAATAAACAAACCAAAATTCTCACAAGAGATTCAAATCCAAAAGCAAGTATCCCTTAAACCAAGAATCTAAGAGTTTAGCCTAGCATAATTGAATCTAAAAATAATAAAATCTTATTCTAAAATATTAAATAAACAAAGGAAAAGAAATTACTAAGACGAATCACAATTCCGGCTTGTCGATTCCGGCTCTGTTCTTCGCGTTGTTCTTGACAAAACTTGAAAGAAAAATTATTCTAAAAACCTAAAAATTATTCTCCAGTCTCGAAAAATCTGTCTAAGATGTGATAAAATCGAGTTCAAGGGTCTTGGAGGCTTAAAACTAGGTTACAGTCTTTTAAACATGGTAAAAGACTTAATTTCCAAAAATTCGGACTCTTCGGCAATCGATCCCCCCTTTTATAGCGATCGATCACTTCGTTTATTTTTTTCAGCAAAACGCTTGAGGCGATCGATCGCCACTTTATAGCGATCGATCGCTTCCCTCCAGTAGCCTCAGGCGATTGATCGCCTAGAATCACCGATCGATCGCTGCTTCGTTAATTTTGTTGCTCAAGTTTCTGTCGATAGGCGATCGATTGCCTCTTCCATGCGGTCGATCGCCTCCTCCAAAATTACGTTTTTGCCCTTTTCTTGATCAATTTTGAGTCCTTGTCATGTTCATGTCTTTTCTTTGTCTTTACACATCATTTTTAGGTCGTTTTTGTAGATTGTACCTACAATTACACAAATATACGATTAGGTAGCATACGTATCAAATTATCCATCAAAACCTACCAAATCGTAGACAATTAAACCCAATTGATGTGTCTATTTCTAGTCACATCACCCGTTCCTTGATGAGTATTGGCTCAACAGATTCCTTAATCAACTCACTCGGTTCATATACTGTGCTTGATTTCACAAAATTCATTGTTTGAATCTTGTTCCTTTCTAGACACAATTGAGATTTGATGCCGGATGAGTTACTATCATAGTTAGAGTAGCCTATATCGGTAAGATCACCAGCAAGCCTTATTGACTCAAGCATTTCATCTTTTCTGGCAGTAGATGCATTCCATGTGCGAACCAGCTTAATGAGTTTCTGGTGTGCACATGTTGCTTCATCCCTTTCTTTCTCGAGCCGACTTACTTTTTCCCTTAAGCTTTTCAACTCATTTGATTGTTCACAATCAAGTTTATTGTTTTGCTGTTCTGTTGGGACTGGTTGTTCGGTCTTATAATTCTCTAAGGATTCATACAACATCTGATACTCATTAATCATGTCCTGCAATGCATTAGTGAGCTCATTATGTGAAAATTCAGAAAGATTAGGATCATTTACCTCACAATCATCGTTGGCCATTAGACAGTGAACTTCTTCATCTTCACTGTCACTGGATGAGCTGGTGGATTTTTCTGATTTTGACTCTGAATCAGCCCATTTGCTCTTGTTTTCTTCAGCCACCGGTACTTTCTGTTCTCTGTCCCTTCTGGATGATCTTCTACTCTCCTTTGACTTTCTATAGTCCTTGTATCCTGTCTTTTGATAATCTTTCTCTGGTTTAGGACAGTCAGCAATGAAATGTCCTGGCTTAAGACAGTTGAAGCATACACGATCATCCTCATCTGATCTATTTTTGAATTCTGCTTCCTTGGATAAGATTGATAGACCTTTTGACTCTTCTTCATAAACTTTTCAATTTTTTTGACAAACAGCACCATTGCATCGTTGCATATTTGTTCAGGAGTCATTTCTGTTGTGGTAGGCAGAGCTTCAGATGCAGTAAGAGCTTTGGTTGGTTGACTGGTGCTGGGTTCATCTTCAATCCGAATCCCTAGTTCAAACTCATATGCTTTTAAATCATCAAATAAGTCATGTGGATCTATCTTGTTTAAGTCTTTGGATTCTCTCATAGCAATCGTTTTTACATCCCATTCTCTTGGGAGACCTCTCATGACCTTTAGAGTGATTTCTCTGTTGGATAAATCTTTACCAAGGCTGTTGAGTTCATTTATGATTCCAGTTACTCTCTCATCATATTCGCTGAGAGTTTCTCCGGACATCATTTTGATGTTTTCAAACTTCTGTAGGGCTCCTTCGCATAGCTGAGCAATCTTTTCCCAGATGTCCTTTGCAGTGGGACACATTTTGATCTTGTTAAACATATTTTTGTCCAAAGTTTTGAACAGTATGTCTTTGGCCACATTGTCCAGATTTGGGTTCTTCTTTTCTTCATTTGTCCAGAAGGATCTGTCCTTCTCAACCATCTGGGGTTCACCACCTGTAATGGCAGCTGCTGTATTGACTTTCAAGATCTTCATTGGTCCATCAGTGATGACGAACCACATGTCATCGTCTTGGGCACTTAGATGTGCTTGCATAGGAATTCTGCAGTCATCGTATTCATCCTTTTTGAACATGGGAATCTTGCTGAATGATGCCATCAGTTATTAGTAGTTTCTCAAGATTGAGAAGACCTAAGCTCTGATACCACTTGTTAGGATCGGGATAGTGTTTAGAAGGGGGGTTGAATAAACACTAGATTCAATTTCAATTTTGCTCGGGTTGCTGCAGACTGTTAAGTACTGCAGTAGCTTCTCAATATGTTGCAAGTCAGCAGAAAGTAAATAACACAAGTATGTTTCTGGAAGTTCGAAGCACAACGCTTCTACGTCTCCCATTCTTCCTTTGCAGGAAGGTTACACTAGAAGATTTGGTTTACACTTTACAGTATACAACCTTCTTAGGCACTCACACAGCTTGGCCTAAACTCCTAGCAATCACAAATTCTTAATTTGATAATGATTTCTATGACACTCACACAAATATAAACTATTTGACTTTGAGTGTTCTTCGAGCAGTAGACTCTGTTATAGTTAATCTGTCTGTTGGGAAACGATTTCTAAGTTTTGGTTATTACAAACATCTACCGGGTAAAGACATCTACCGGGAAGAGACACCTACTGGATGAAGACATCTACCGGGAAGAGACATCTACTGGATGAAGACATCTACCGGGTGAAGATACCTACTGGATGAAGACAGCTATCGGGTGAAGACACCTACTGGATGAAGACATCCACCGGGACCAGAAGAAGTGAATTCAGCAGCAGATCTAAAATACCAGTTGAAGTGAGTACAACTGAATCTGACAAAGGTACAACAGAACGACGGGCACTACGAATTCATCGCCACCAATTCGGTCAGATTCAAAGAGTCGTTGCTGAACAAAAATGGAAGGAAGATAAACCTCATATGAATGAGAAAGGAAACGGATTCTATGCAAAGCTTTCCATACAAAGAAAGATTACCGTTAGACAATGATATCTATAAATACAGCCTCTGGAAGAATGAAGAAAAATGTCGAATCCTCCGATATAAGAATATTCAAAAATATCAATCAGTGAAAGATAGTGAAGTTATATCTCTCTAAAGATTCAGCTAGAGCAGAAGTCCACTGATATATAAAAGATCAAGTCAAACTGGTGTACTGCTCAAAGACAATTCAAGAACACTCGAAGCTTACAAGTGTAATACTTATTCAAAAGAGTGTTAGGGAGTATAATTGTAAACATACCATAAACTTTGTGTTGCTAGGAGTTTAGGCTAAGCTGTGTGAAAGCCTACGAAGGTTGTATACTATAAAGTGTAAACCAAAGTCTTCTAGTGTATCCTTCCTGCAAAGGAAGAAGGGGAGACGTAGAAGCGTTGTGCTTCGAACTTCCAGAAACAATCTCTGTGTTATTTACTTACGTATTTTTGTTTACTTTAGTTCACTCACAAGTGCAGTAGACGTATTCCGCACTTTACTAAGTGTCTGCTGACTTGCACATTGGATTGAGAAGCTACTGCATTACCTTACAGTTTGCAGTAATCAGAAGAAGAATTGAATTTGAGGGTAGTGTTTATTCAACCCCCCTTCTAAACACACCTCCGATCCTAACAAGTGGTATCAGAACAGGTTCTTCTCAATCTTGAGATATACTAAAGATCAGATGGCCTCATTCAGCAAGATTCCTATGTTCAAGAAAGATGAATATGATGATTGGAGAATACGTATGCAAGCACATCTAAGTGCTCAAGATGATGATATGTGGTATGTAATCACTGAAGGACCCATGAAGATCATGAAAATCAATACAGCTGCTTCTATCACAAGTGGTGATCCACAAATGGTAGAAAATGACAGATCTCAATGGTCAAATGAAGAAAAGAAGAAAGCCAATCTGGACAACGTTGCTAAGGACATTTTGCTCAAAACGTTGGACAAAAATATGTTCAACAAAATAAAAATGTGTTCCACAACTAAAGAAATCTGGGAGAAGATTGCCCAACTCTGTTAAGGAAATGATCAAACCAAAGAGAACAAGCTCACTGTGGCATTACAGAAGTTTGAGCATATCAAGATGATGAATGGAGAAACTCTCAACGAGTACGATGAAAGAGTGACCGGGATAATTAATGAACTCAGCAGTCTGGGTAAGGAGTTACCCAACAGAGAAGTCATCCTCAAGGTGATGAGAGGTCTCCCAAGAGAATGGGATGTCAAGACCATTGCTATGAGAGAATCAAAGGATATCAACAAGATAGATCTGCATGACCTGTTTGCTGATTTAAAAGCTTATGAATTCGAATTAGGTATTCGGGTTGAAGATGAACCAAGTACCAGTCAGCCTACCAAAGCTCTCACTGCATCGGAGTCCATATCTACTGCTATAGAGATGACTCCAAAAAAGATATGTAATGATGCTATGGCAATGTTCGTAAAGAAATTCGGGAAGTTCATGAAGAAGAATCAGAAATCATATCCACGAAGGCAGAGCTTCAAAGGAAGATCAGAAGAAGAAGAGCGAGTATGCTTCAACTGCCTCAAGCCAGGGCATTTCATCGCCGACTGTCCCAAACCCAAAAAGGATGATCACAAAAGGGGATCCAAGGATCACAGAAAATCCAAGGAAACTAGAAGATCATCCAGAAGGGACATAGATCAAAAGTTTTTGATGGCAGAAGAAAGTAAGAGCAAATGGGTTGATTCTGAATCAGAATCAGAGGAGTCAACCAGCTTGTCCAGCGAGAGTGAAGACGAAGAAGTCCACTGCTTAATGGCAAATGATGAAATTGAGGTACACGAGTCTAACCTATCTGAATTTACACATAGTGAACTTACCAATGCATTGCAGGACATGATCAATGAGTATCAGACGTTATATGAATCCTTTGAAAGCTATAAGACTGAGCACTCAATCCCAACGAAAACGCATAACAACAAACTTGATTGTGAACAATCAAATGAGTTGGAATGCTTAAGGGAAACAGCTAGTCTCCTAGTGAAAGAAAGAGATGAAGCCAAGTGCGCTTACCAGAAACTCAGCAAACTGGTCAGCACTTGGAATGCGTCAACTACCAGAAAAGATGAAATGCTTGAGTCTATAAGACTTGCTGGTGATCGAACTGGTATAGGCTATAATAGCAATGACAGCAATTCATCTGGTAACGAACCTCCATTGTGTCTAAAGAAAAGCAATGTTCAAGCAATGAACTTTGTAAGATCTAGCACAGTATATGATCCCATTGAACTGGTTAAAGGACCTGTTAAAGCAACACTCATTAAGGAACAGGCATCACATCGAGGTATTGGTTATGTTGAACCAATCAAGAAAGCTAAACCGGGGCAAAAGTTCAGAAATGAACTTAAACCCACTGGTCGAGCAGCTAGAGAGGTTAAACCCAACTGGTACTACAACTGTATGCCTGTCCAGAAGAGGTATATGCCAAATAACAGGAACTACAAACCAAAAGCACATGCATACACTCATTATCACACTACACAGTCAAGACCATCACCATCATTTTTGAATGCACACATTTCAGAACACACACTTACCTAAGCTACTCAGGGTCATACAAGTGTGGGTTCCGAAAGGACTAATCCTGTCTGGACCCAAGTAGGATTGGGTACCAATCATATTTTCGCTTTAATTGCAGAAATCTAGAGTGCAGAAGGTTCGGAGCTCTGAGTGGTTTCTGGACAGTAGATGCTCTAGACATATGACAGGGAACGCTACTCTGCTGTCTGAGTTAGTTGATATCTCCGGACCAAGGATAACCTTTGGGGACAACGCGAAAGGTAGAACTGTGGGTAAGGGTAAGATTATCCATGGTAATGTTATTATCAAAGACATCTTGTTAGTAGAAAATCTATGCTACAACTTGATTAGTATCAGTCAATTATGTGACAATGGTTATTCTGTAGAATTCAATCAGCACACGTGCACAATTAAGACTATTGATGGTAATACTCTGATTGTAGGAAAAAGGCATGAGAACACATATATGATTGACTGGAACTTTAATCAACCTGCCTCCCCTACTTGCTTTACTGCTTTGAATTACTCCAAAAATTGGCTTTGGCACAAGCGGTTGAGTCACTTAAACTTTAAAACTATTGCCAGTCTTCGTAAACTTGACCTGGTTGTTAGACTGCCCCAAATCGAGTTCTCCAAAGATAAGATCTGTTCAGCCTGCCAATTGGGCAATCAAATCAGATCCACCTTTAAGAACAAAGGGAGTAAATCTTCTTCTCGGTGCCTAGAGTTGCTGCACATGGATCTTTTTGGTCCTATACCAGTAACAAGTCTAGGGGGAATGAAGTACACTCTAGTGTTGATAGATGATTATTCTCGTTTGACGTGGGTCTTATTTCTGAGTGGTAAAGATCAGGCTACTACAAAGCTGATCAAGCTACTCAAGTGACTACAAAATGAGAAATCATGTGGGATAGATAGAATTCGCAGTGACAAAGGTACAAAATTTACCAATCAATCATTCGAATCATATCTAGATGACCTAGGTATCAAACACGAATACTCGGCTGCAAGAACACCACAGCAAAACGGAGTTGCTGAGCGTAGGAACCGCACTTTGAAAGAAGCTGCGCGAACTATGCTAGCAGAATCTAACATCTCGCAGAGGTTTTGGGCAGAAGCAGTCAACACAGCTTGTTATACGCAAAACAGATCAATGATTAATAAACGAGCAGACAAAACTCCATATGAGATCTGGAATGGCAGTAAGCCAAATATTTCTTATTTCCATGTGTTTGGTTGCAAATGCTTTATTCACAACAATGGAAAGACTCATCTCACCGCTTTTGATGCTAAATCTGATGCTGGAATATTTCTTGGCTATTCTACTGTTAGTAAAGCTTTTAGAGTATTCAACAACAGAACTCTTACTGTAGAAGAATCCATTCATGTTAAATTTGATGAGTCTGCAGACAGCACCAAAAACGACTTACGAATCAACAATTTGAGCAATCGACTAGAAAACACAGTGATTGATGATTCAATTGATGAAGAAGAAAATTCAAATAGAAGAATTGACTGCAGCCTAGAGCCAGAAGTTCCAGAAGCTCAAACAGAAGAACCTGATGTTCAACAGACACTGGAACCCACTGACACTGGAATCAGGCTGACTCCTACTGCAGTCGATGGTGAAGATGAAAACAGTGAACCAGCTAGTCCAACTAAGCTACCATCTACAATTCAAATAAATGAAGAAACCAATCCCCTTGGACCTCCGCTCCGGTGGAAGAAGGATCATCCACCCGAGCAGGTCATCGGTAACCCTCTTGCTCCTCTTCGTACCAGAGGACAGATGATTAATGAATTTCTTCATACATCATTCATATCTCACTTAGAACCTAAAAAGATTGATGATGCAATCTTAGATCCTAGTTGGGTAGAAGCTATGCAGGAAGAATTTAATCAATTTCAGAGGAATAATGTTTGGCATTTAGTTCCACGTCCATCGCATCACACAGTTATTGGCACTAAATGGGTATTTAGAAATAAGCTAGATGAAAATGGTGCAGTAATTAGGAATAAAACAAGATTAGTTGCACAGGGATACAGGCAGGAAGAAGGCATTGATTTTGATGAAACCTTTGCCCCTGTAGCCCGAATAGAAGTCATTCTCATATTTCTTGTCTTTGCTGCATTTAAGGACTTCAAAGTCTATCAGATGGATGTTAAGAGTGCATTTCTTAATGGTAATCTCCAGGAAGAAGTCTATGTTGAACAACCTCCTGGATTTGAAAGCCATCTGCAACCATCTTATGTTTATCATCTGAACAAAGCTTTGTATGGTCTGAAGCAAGCTCCCCGTGCATGGTATGAAACGCTATCAAAATACTTGACTGAACACAACTTCACCATTGGCACGGTGGACAAAACTCTATTTAAATTTACGAAGGGTGACCATACTCTGCTAGTTCAGATATATGTTGATGACATTATATTTGGCAGTACTAACCCAAAATTATGTGAAAGATTTTCAAAGATAATGCAGGACCAATTTGAAATGAGCATGATGGGAGAACTATCATTTTTTCTAGGATTGCAAGTCAAACAATCCAGTGAGGGATTTCTGATAAATCAATCCAAGTATACCAAAGAGCTTCTGAAGAAGTATGGGATGAATACCAGCTCAGCTGCTGCTACACCTATGAGCTCATCTGCAAAGCTTGATTTGGATGAATCTGGAATACCAGTAGATGAGAAAATGTATCGCGGTATCATCGGTTCATTACTCTACTTAACAGCCAGTATACCTGACATCATGTTTGCAGTCTGCATCTGTGCGAGATTTCAAGCCAATCCCAAGCAATCTCATTTCACACCAACTAAACACATTCTGAAGTACTTAAAAGGGACAGAGAATGTCGGTCTATGGTATCCAAAGGACTCCACTTTCAATCTTATCGGATACTCAGATGCAGACTATGCTGGATGCAAAATTGACAGGAAGAGTACCAGTGGGTACTGTCAGTTTTTAGGGGATAGACTTATTTCATGGGGCTGCAAGAAGTAAACTTCCATCGCAACCTCTACAGCTGAAGCAGAATACCTTGCTGTAGGAAGTTGCTGTGCTCAGCTGCTCTGGATTCAACAACAATTGCGAGCCTACGGCATTGAGTCAACTGAAGCTCCAATCTTCTGTGACAATACTTCTGCCATAGCTATTAAGTACAATCCAGTGCTCCATTCTCGAACAAAGCATATCGACATTCGACATCACTTTATCAGAGACCACGTAATGAAGAAGGAGATTCGACTGGAGTACATATCCACTGAGCAGCAAGCAGCAGATATTTTTACCAAGCCCCTACCGGATGCAAAATTCTCTTACTTCCGGAATATCCTTGGATTAATTGATACTTCTTCTTAATTCGTATTTATTTACTGTTATTAAATTCAGGGGGAATCGTTTGTATGTAATTGCATGTATTAAGGGGGAAGTTTGGTAAAAATTTCCCTATATCGTTGCTTGGCTGGTAATACAATGTTCCACTGCAGTAGAAGCTACCTTACCAGTAGACATCTACATACCAGTGGATGTTACCATATATGCCTAGTTGTTTTTATTTAATTTTTTTTTAGCAACCAGCCGGGACGTCGGAATTCAAAATTATTTATTTTATTACTTTTTCCTTATTCTAATCCCGCCCTTTTTCAGACCCACTGCTTCTGAGGTTTTTTATTTTAAATGGTCTAGATGAGCGCCACGTATACATGTGTCAGTTCATCTACAGTACGACGTTACATCTACCCATTATCTTTTTAACCACCTTCTTCTCGAGAATTCAGTGTGTTTCCTTAAGAAGTTATAAAAATCTCAAACCCTAAAGCAACTCTCTCTCTCTCTCTCGCAGGATTTGCAAACGTTCAAAGCAATCACAACATGTCAAAATCAAGCCAACCAAGTTTCTTTACCAACGCTATCCATGTTGATTTCAACTTGATATCAACTTCCTCGGATGAAGCCATGAAAGCGGTGTTCCACAAACTGGACACTTCTGGCTTGTTGGTGATTCTAAGTCAAGCACCTACTCTCTACACGACGGCTATTCACGAGTTCTTCGACAAGGCTCAAATGGTGAACAACATAGTGGTGTCCTCTGTCTCAGGACAATCGTTACTATTACCAGGGAGGAGTTTGCTACTCACATGTGCCTCCCAATGACTGGAATCACTGATGCATCCTCCATTCCTGAAACTATTGTTGATAAGATGAGAACATGTTTTTCTGAAACTGGTGAGCGCCTTCGCAGACCACCTTTCAAGAAAGTGTTGATAAAGAGCCACTTTCGACAACTAGCAGATATTCTCTCTAAGGGTCTGCTCTGCAAAGCTGGATCTTTTGATGTCATAATGCTAGAAAAATTCGGATTGATGAGTGCCATCGTTAACGACATCGAAGTTAACTGGCCAGTTATTCTATTCCAAGTCCTATCAGGCCTAGTGACTGCTGGAAAAGGTCAATCTGGATTTGCTCTCCCTCTTAGTCGTATCTTTGAGAGCAAAAATATTCAGGCTGGAGTTCCTTCTTCTCTCCATCCAGGGCGACTTATCAATGCAAGATATCTAGAGATCAACAAGAAAAGAGTCGGTGGAGAGACTGGCACAAGTACAGCAGTTGTCATCAAGCGGAGACAACCTCAGGTGGTTAGTGACTCTGAGCATACTGTCTCAGAATCTGATGAAACATCACCACTTCCTCCTGCGAAAAGGCCCAGAACAAAGAGAGGAGGACCAGTTGTAGGTAAGTTGCAAGTATCCTCAGCACTCTCTGATGCTGAGATTCCAACTTTGGCAATGGAACCAGTGAGCTCAGTTGCTCCATTGGCCATGATTCCTTTTACTCCAACTACTGCTGCAACTGATCCAATCACCAACCCCAGTACCCATCAACAACCAGGCTCCATTTCCCTCAGAGCTCCCAAGTCTCTTTGCCCCTACTGCAATCCCAAGAGCTCTCCCACTGGCAAAGGAAAGGACCCAATAGCCCCTATCTCCACACCAGTAGCCTACGAGATTGAATTGGTGATGAATACTATTGAGACTAATATGCAGCCTCAACTTGAGGTATTTGACAGATGGGTAAAAGCTCGCCTGAAAGTCTGCTTTGATGATATTTCTCCACTCCTGGAACAGGCGAAGCTTGACGAGAACCAAGTTATGGCCTTTCTACAAACACAAGACATAGCAAAGACCCTCAAGCTTAGGGATGTATTCCGTATGATGATCTATGTGGGTGAACTTCAAACCATGGTCACCTCCCGAGCCAATGAATTCAATGCCAACGCTGGAAATGCTAATCATGACAGAGCTGTTTTAAATGCTCTAGGTCCAAAGCTGGAACTGGCTGAGACTGCTCTGCATGATCTAAGGATCAGAACAGGTTTGCACTCCTGCTCTATTATACCAGGTGTTGCTGAACCTGCTCCCACCGATTTGAGCATTGTCCCTACCATTCCTGAAGTAATTGGCACTATGGAATTGGATACAATAGCTGCATCTCCATTGCATGATGACCCCATCCAACCAGAAATTGATGTTGACTCCACAAACGTTGACAACATCATCCAAACAATTGTCAACCAAGTCACCCCTTACTCACCTCATACAGAAACACCTATCCCTTCATCTGTTACCTCTGCACATGCTGCACGCACTGATGCTTGCCAAATCACACATCACGTTGCACCCCCTGCACCTCCGACTCACCCTGAGACCCAACTCTCACCACAAGTTGAAACCCCTGCTCAACCAACAACCTATGAACTCAACCCCTCAACCTCACAAATTCCTCTAGCTGATACCTCACCTGGACGCTGCGTGTCCACAACTGCAGCTGATGCTCTTACCAGCCCTCAACTTGCTCCTACTGGCTCTCTTCCTGCACCTGCTGCCACTCCGCCTAAGGCATTGGAGCAATCCGTAGGAAATGAATCTTCTGCTGATTTTTTTGATTTTGCTGATCCTTTGTCTATCGAAGGCCCTTCTGCTATAACAGTACAGCTTGGCCATATGACAACGTTGATCTCCGGGCTGGCTAGTGAGATCAATAAGCTCAAGACTGAAGAATGAAATGCCAGCAATGCTATTGATAGCCATCATCTACATACAGATCATCAGTTTGGGCATATAAATCGAGAACTGGACAGACTTCAAACCGCTGTTAACAGAAATCACCAATTCGTTCTTGATGCCTTTGCCGATGTATTTTCTAGGATAGGGCAAACTAATCTCCAGTTGAAGCAGCAGAATGACTCTCTCCATGCTGCATCTACACTAGCATTGGAGGAGAAACTTGAAGACACTAAGAAGCACTTGTCTGAGCAGCTGGCTACTATGCAGGAGGCCTTTGCCTCACAACTTCAGGATTTGAGTGCTGGCTTCCCAAAGCCTATCCAATACCAGTCCAAGTCCACTGCCTCTGCTTCCCCACCGCGAAGAGAATCAGGTCCAGCTCAGCGCGCACCTGCTGACTCTGAAGGTGGACATCAGTCCAGACTATCTTCCCAGCCAAGATCTCGAAGTCCGCGCCAACCGTCTACCGAACAACACGACTATTCCCGACATTGGTTAGGGGGAAATAATATCGTTTTCTAATCCCTTATTAATTACTCTTATCTTTTTACTGTTTTCATTTGACTTTTTCCGTGTTTATCGTAACATCATTTTTGTGTTCACACTTATTTAAATTCTTCTATAAATAGAGGCTTATTCTTGTTCTTATCACACACATTCACTCATCATGATAATTTTCAATTCCTTGAAAATTCCTTGGTTTCCTCTTCGCAATTGTTTATTTTCATGGGTTTATTACTTATCTAAATCAACCCCTCATGGGTTGATTACTTATCTAACCCAGCTCCGTTAAGCTTCAGCGTTTGGATCCTGCTCTGATGCTCATCATCAGTCAGGAACTATAATCAGGAGATATCTGGGTGCTGATGACAAAATGGGGGAAAACAGATAGACAATTTTCATGGGTGAATCCATAAAGCATGGAGGCCTGATGAATATACATTTGATTATATCCCCGATCGAAGCTCTTCCTCTCTGAAACAAGGTGGATCGAAGCTCTTCCTCTCCGCAACTAGATGGATCGAAGCTCTCCGGTCTACATTGTTTGTTTAAAATTTGTCATGTATCAGCTATATTTTGTAGAAATAGATTTGTCTTAAGTTGAATCCAGTTATCAGAATTCATCTTAAATGAAGATGAATCTCTCTCAATTGTCCAGTTTGATTACAACTTGTAATCTGGTTATCTTTATAACAAATGAAAATTTCCTTTCCATTATGTCTTCAAGCCTTTTCAGGATTCACCGTTTAAATTATTCGAGTATGAAATCGTTATTGCTTAGTTTTGTCATCACCAAAAAGGGGGAAATTGTTGGGAAACGATTTCTAAGTTTTGGTGATTACAAACATCTAACGGGTAAAGACATCTACCGGGAAGAGACACCTACTGGATGAAGACATCTACCGGGAAGAGACACCTACTGGATGAAGACATCTATCGGGTGGAGACATATACTGAATGAAGACATCTACCGGGTGAAGACACCTACTGGATGAAGACAGCTACCGGGTGAAGTCACCTACTGGATGAAGACATCTACCGGGACCAGAAGAAGTGAATTCAATAACAGATCTAAAATACCAGTTGAAGTGAGTACAACTGAATCTGACAAAGGTACAACAGAACGACGGGCACTACGAATTCATCGCCACCAATTCCGTCAGATTCAAAGAGCCGTTGCTGAAAAAAATGGAAGGAAGATAAACCTCATATGAAATGAGAAAGGAAACGGATTCTATGCAACGCTTTCCATAAAAAGAAAGATTACCGTTAGACAATGATATCTATAAATACAGCCTCTGGAAGAATGAAGAAAAATGATGAATCCTCCGATATAAGAATATTCAAAATATCAATCAGTGAAAGATACTGAAGTTATATCTCTCTAAAGATTCAGCTAGAGCAGAAGTCCGCTGATATATAAAAGATCAAGTCAAACTGGTGTACTGCTCAAAGACAATTCAAGAACACTCGAAGCTTACAAGTGTAATACTTATTCAAAAGAGTGTTAGGAAGTATAATTGTAAACATACCATAAACTTTGTGTTGCTAGGAGTTTAGGCTAAGCTGTGTGAAAGCCTACGAAGGTTGTATACTATAAAGTGTAAACCAAAGTCTTCTAGTGTATCCTTCCTGCAAAGGAAGAATGGGAGACGTAGAAGCGTTGTGCTTCGAACTTCCAGAAACAATCTCTGTGTTATTTACTTACGTATTTTTGTTTACTTTAGTTCACTCACAAGTGCAGTAGACGTATTCCGCACTTTACTAAGTGTCTGCTGACTTGCACATTGGATTGAGAAGCTATTGCAGTTTGCAGTAATCAGAAGAAGAATTGAATTTGAGGGTAGTGTTTATTCAACCCCCCCCCCCCCCCCCCCCCTCTTCTAAACACACCTCCGATCCTAACACTGTCAATATTTCAGTAGTAGTTTTCTTCTGCTCTTGCTGAACCTTCAAAGAATATCAATAAGATGATTTGCTTTTTGCGTTGAGGTGTTTCTCTTTGTTTGATCAGATGGTTCAGCTAACCTCTTCATTCTTTGCTTGGAAGTATTTATAGACTCAGTGGTCTAACGGCAACAATCTGTATTAGGAAGAGATCGGCTTTCCAATTCTGATTGTCTTCTTTCCTATTTTGTTAAGCAAGGGCTCTTTTATTCTGAAGCTAATGGTGGCAGAGATATAGCAGGGTGCGCCGCTCTGTTGTACCTTTGTCAGAATAGGTTGTACTTGTTTTTTCTTGTTGCTTTGTGCTCTTGCTGGATGGTTAGACCTATGCTGGCTTTCTTCGTTCAACTGGTCGTTCATTCTTCTGTAACCAGTAGATGTCTTTGTTAAATATATGACTATCCAGTAGATGTTTGTCCAGTTGGTGTCCATCCGGTAGGAGTCCATCCGGTTGGTGTTTGTCCGGTAGATGTCCATCCGGTAGATTTCCATCCAGTTGGTGTCTGTTCCAGTTGGTGTCCATCCGATAGGTGTCCATCCGGTTGGTGTTCATCCGGTAGATGTCCATCACCCGGTAAGTGTTTGTCACCCGGTAGGTCTTTGTATCCAGTTGATGTCCATCACCCGGTAAGTCTTTGTATCCAGTTGATGTCCATCACCCGGTAAGTGTTTGTCGCCCGGTAGGTCTTTGTATCCAGTTGATGTTTGTCACCCGGTAGGTCTTTGTATCCAGTTGATGTTTGTCACCACCAAAACTTAGAAATGTTTTCCCAACAACATCCAACCAAAATGGCCTTCTGATTCTCTTTTAGGCATGGCAATCCAACCACTCCCAGGTCCTCCCCAAAAGTTAATATTGCCAGCTGTTTCCTACCGGAAACATTTCACACAGGGTGAGCACACCAACAATATTCATAATCAAAATAAATCAAATTACATTTTTAAATAGCAAGATGTAATAATACTTCATATACACAATGGATCAAACTCAATCCTTGAAGTTGTCCCTGTTCTCAACATAATTATGCCACAAGACATAATTTCATATCAACACATAATCTAGATCACATAAGTCCGGTGCGCGAGCGTATGCGGATGCCCGAGTGAGTCAATTTTCAAAACATTTGAGTGCGGGTGCGCCTTAATGCGCCTATTAAAAATTAATAAATAAATAAATATATATACATACACACTGATGAAATGAAGTTAAACATACATAATATACATCATATTTAACAAACTCACATCATTATTTATTATTTAGAAAATTACAATATGAAGTTCTTAACAACTTTGGTGTTTGCAGCTTTACCATTCTTAAAAAACATTAAAATTAGATTTTATTGAAGGATCTAACATTTGCAGCTTTACAAACTGTTATAGCCATTGATACAACATAATTTGAATCTTGTATTTGATCGTTTGTCTAGTAAGGATTCTCCGAAAAATATATTTTAGAAAAAGAAATGAAGTAGTAAAGCTTTGTTTTATTTTAAGATATAAAATAACGAATTTGAAAAATGAAACCAAATTGTTCATATTTATTTCAACATGTTTGGTAATAGTATGAATTTATTAAAAATGACTCATATTATTTTCGGAGACTTATATTATTATCTTATGAAATGACTAATATAAACATTTAAATTAACTCAATAAAAATAAAAGTTCTATTTATAAAGTTCATTTTATTAACTTTCATGCAAAAAACTAAGATATCAAAATTTTTATTATTTACTCCGCAAAAATGTTACAAAATCATAGATTTATCATACTTTCTTTTATCACATATTTTAATCTTTCATATGTTATTATGTCTTTTCATGATTCATTATCTATATATTTATCATATGATATAATTTTCTTACCAACTCTAAAATACCTAGAAACCATAAAAATTCATCGAAACCAAAAATCGGAGAATTTTTTTATAATTACAAAAAAAAAAAAATCGGAGAATTAAGGAGGATTAACAAGACTTAGTAACTTAGTGCGCGACTTAGTAAATCTTAATGCACGAATTATGAATTCTTAGTGCGCTAATTATAAAATCTTAGTGCGCGAATTAGAAATTCTTAAAGCGCGAACTAGAAATTCTTAAGTCGCCTTAATGCGGCGCACGGGCACCTAGTTCGCCAGTTCGCGGCCGGAGCGCCAATGCAGGAATGGGGTAGGAGGATTATGTGACTTAGCACTTAATAATCTCATATCAATACACATACCGATATACTCATCGCTATTCCAATAGGGTCCAATAATACTCATCGCTAATCACATAGCCGCTTGACAGTACCCATCACCAATAACATGGCGGTCCACTCATACTCATCGCTAATAACATAGCGGTCCAATATTACTCATTGCTAATAACATATCAGTTCATTAATACTCATCGTCAATAACATGACGGTCCAACATTCTCCTTTTCAATGTCATGACGGTCCAATATTACTCATCATCATTAACATGACGGTACAATATCAAATATCGCTTAAACTCATAAGCATCACAGTTTAGCTTATACAACTAAGCTTAAAACAGCACTAACACATTGCTCGTACATCACTACGTAGCTCTTGGTCCAAAATTAATACTAAGATATCCTCCTCTTTGTCCAGAGGTCTGAGCTGGCTCTACATAAATTCAACAATATAATAAACATCCATTAGTAAAGCCTTTAAATCATGAAACATCATTCCATTAGCATAGCCTATGCTAAATATAACAAATCTCAATTCCATGAATTAATCATTAATGTAACAATAACAGCCCCTAAAAAATTTAAAACGGATTTTTTTTTCTATTAAACCTTACTGATCGATCGGTAGAAGACCGATCAATCGGTACAACCCATATTTTTTATCTTCGGCTACGACACTCTACCGATCAATCGGTAGAACCCTGAAACTCAAAATTCACCATTTTCAACACCTCATGTACTTCCCCAATCACTACACCAACATCCACATTAAACTAAAACACCATAAACATTCCAAAAAAACATTAATATCTAGTGAATCACAAAATATCTCAAATTTTACACCATAATCCACAACACCAACAAATCCAATGAAGATCATGATTTACAAAAAGTTAACAACAAAATAAACTTCATAAATCAACTCCAAAGTTCAACCAAATCACTACTATAGCATAATAATAAGCTTACCCCAAGTTTCTTCAACAAGAAAACCATGAGAAAAATGTAAGACCAAGAACTTTGTAAAAGGGGGAAGGAAGAGGGCGGTTTGAACGTGCAAGAGGGAGAAGAGGTGATAAAGTTCTTGTGCACCAATGCACTATATGCAAGACTAATCATTAAAATTGCTCATAAGTCCTTCCCACAAGATTTTAGTTGCACAAAACCCTCATGCAACATTTAAATGCAAAATCATCCTCAAACCAATTACACTATAATTCATTCAAGCATTGCCATATCATTAAAAAAAATCGAGCATCACAATAATCCACAACATAAAAAGATTTTGCCCTCAAAATCAGTCACACTTACCTGCAAAAGTAGTAAATAAATACTCATATCGTCAAAGAGGTTGAGGTTGTTCTGAAACATGTTTTGTTCTGTCTCCCGCATTGCCTCATCGACACCCCGTCGGCCCCACTGAACCTTAACCATAGAATGACTTTACTGTGAAGCTTACGATCGGCCCGATCTAATATCCTAACCGGACGTTAAGAAATATCCGAATCCAACTGTACTTCGGATGGTTGTAACACATGTAACGGATCTGGTTCATACTTACATAACATTGATACATGAAATACATCATGTATCCATGACAATGAAGGCGGCAGTGCCAATCTATAAGCCAAACTACCAACACGCTGTAAAATCTCATAAGGCTTCCCTCGCATACCGAAACGTACAACACCCCTGAACGGAGATATTTTCAGAAATACTCTGTCACACACTTGAAATTCTAACGGTCGTCGCCGTTTATTTGCATAAGCAGACTGTCTATCCTGAGCTATTTTCATCTTTTGTCGTATAACTTTCACATTTTCTTCCATTTCTCGAACCATATCAGGTCCACCCACATAAGTTCTGTCTACATCATCCCAGTACAAAGGAGATTGGCATCGGCGCCCATACAGAGCTTCAAACGAAGCCATCTGAATGCTCGCGTGATAACTGTTGTTATAAGAGAATTCAACCAACGGTAAATGAGTCTTGCCACGCAGTATCAAACTCCAAGACACAAGTACGCAATAAATCCTCTAATGTTGTATGGTACGCTCAGTCTGTCCATCTGTCTGTGGGTGATAAGCATCACAGTTTACCTTATACAATTAAGCTTAAAACAGCACTAACACATTGCTCGTACGTCACTACGTACCTCTTGGTTCAAAATTAATACTAAGCTATCATCCGCTTTGTCCAAAGGTCTGAGCTGGCTCTACATAAATTCAACAATATAATAAACATCCATTAGTAAAGCCTTTAAATCATGAAACATCATTCCATTAGCATAGCCTTTATGCTAAATATAACATATCTCAATTCCATGAATTAATCATTAATGTAACAATAACAGGTCCTAAAAAATTTAAAACGGATTTTTTTTTAGATTCTATTCAACCTTACCGATCGATCGGTAGAACCCATATTTTTTATCTTTGGCTACAGCACTCTACCAATCAATCAGTAGAACACTGAAACTCAAAATTCACCATTTTCAACACCTCAAGTACTTCCCCAATCACTACACCAACATCAACATTAAACTAAACACCATAAACATTCCAAAAAACATTAATATCTAGTGAATCACAAAATATCTCAAGTTTTACACCATAATCCACAACACCAACAAATCCAATGAAGATCATGATTTACAGAAAGTTAACAACAAAATAAACTTCATAAATCAACTCCAAAGTTCAACCAAATCACTACTATAGCATAATAATAAGCTAACCCCAAGTTTCTTCAACAACAAAACCAAGAGAAAAATGTAACAGCAAGAACTTTGTAAAATGGGGAAGGAAGAGGGCGGTTTGAGCGTGCATGATAAGTGTATTTTATACACTTATATTTCCTCTTATTTTGCATGGTTTAGTGTTAGTTTTCGATCAGAATTACACTTTTGGTCTTGTTCTGTGTTGTTTTGCAGGAATCCAAGGAATTAAGCATTTTATTACTAAAAGATGATGAGAAATACATAAATGTGACAATAATTCAAATTGGGACTCAACGGTGAAATAAGCATGCACTAGGACATGTCAAATGGCAAGATTATATTATATTATATTATATTATAATATAATATAATATAATATATATACATGAGAAAGAAGGAAAGAAAAGAAGAAAAAGGGAAAGAGGGGATACGGACGAGAATTGAAGGAAGGATATATTATTATATTATAATAATATTTGAAAGGAAGGGGAAGTCAAGGGAACCGAGAGGAGTTCACGTACAGGAAAGAGGAGAGCAGCAGCGGGAAAGAGGAGGCGAAGAAGAACAAGAGGAGGCGAGAGCAGTCCAAGACCGAGAGCTAAAGAGAAGGGGAGGAGATCATTCGAGGCGGCGCGCGTACAATGAAGGGTAGAGATTTTTACGACGGAGAAGACGACGGCGACTACCGGGGACGGAGGGCCATCATCCAATTCGTTTGACTATCTCTTCCCTTATGTTTATGATGATTAAAGACATGTCTATGTGTTATTTAATGTATTCATGAACTAATTTATTATTCTAGAGTTAGACGGATCTTGACTTGAAGTTTATTTGGATTTCCGTATGGTTTATTTATGTTTTCCTGTTCCTAATGCTTTTAATCTACTGGCCATGGATTGAATGATTTCATATTCGTGATCTATCACTCGGGAGAGGGGGTTGTGAATAGGAAAGAAGGAATTCGTATCGTGGTAGTTATATTGTTCGGAAGGCCTATAACTCCATAGAAGTCGTCAAAGGACTTACTGCGCTTTTACAATTGTTTGATAATTAATCTTAGATAGGGATATCAAGATTAATGTTAAATAATTACTTCTGCTTAACACCCGGGAGGGGGAGTAGAAACAAATAAGAATTCTCGGCTAGTAAACTAGGAAAACACGACATAGTGGATAGTTGAGTGAAGTCGAACCTCTAGAATCCGTTCTCATTGATTTTCTCCACTTAAATTTCCATCTTGTTAATCTTTGATTCTATTTTCGTAGATTAATTTAATAATCATGCTATCGGTTATCTAAATAAAGTCGAGACTATTCTAATTACAGTACTTGGTGTAACTTAATTTTCAATCCCTGTGGGTTCGACATCCGTACTTTCAAATTCCTATACTAAAACTTGACACCGTACACTTGCGGTACGTTTCACACGCATCAAGTTTTTGGCGCCGTTGCCGGGGAATGATATAATTTTGTTTACTGATACTGTTACCAAGTAGTCTTGATTTTAATTTAGAATTTTTCTTGTGAGGTACTTGGAGATGTTTCATCAGCAAGTTTCCACAAGCTTTGCCCAACAACCGTATGAACCATTCTATGCAGCTTGGGACAGATTCAACCACGACTTTTCAAACTACGCTCCTCTTCAATCTTTCTACAGTGGATTGGATGCAGACACACAAGAATGGGTATTTAATGGAGCTTTGGCAGCTGGTAGTTCCATATATTGTAGAGATGGTGACAGGGTGCACCTGTTTAACCATATGGCGAATTTCGACTATCAGTGGCACTTTGATCCTTCAATGCTGGGATGGAGTCACCAATATCCACCAGAGAATCATTACCCTCAAAAGAATGCAGGTAAACCTTCACTTGAAGATTTGGTGAATACTTTTGTTCAAAGTTCGAAATTGAGGTTTGAGAAGAATGAGTCGAGGCTTGATACGATTGAGGGTCACATGAACAACATGGGTGCTACAATGAAGTCTCTTGAGGTGCAAATTGGGCAGCTTGTTAATGCCATGAACAACCAACAAAGAGGATCATTTCCTAGCAACACCGAAGTGAACCCAACCAACCAAGTTTGGGAGAGTGATCCTACTCATGCGGAAGATTCAAGGGAAAATGAGCATTTTCAAGTGGTTGAGCCTACTGTGGAAGAGTTATCTGATGAATTCCCGTGTCAAGATGAGCCTAGCGTGACGTTGGAAGATGAGCATATTTTTGGAAATAGTGAGGAGCACTCATCGATGGTGATGTCCTATATGCCATATGTGGATCCGTTCTTCTCATTGATGCCAACTTCACCATAGTACGTCCTCCACGAGATGAAGCCAAGCTTAGAATCTTTCTCCCATGCTTATCAATTTTCGAAAGACGTTGTTGGAGCGACGAGCGTTAACTGCCACTATCTTGCCAAGCTTGAGGGCATACACAACCAAGACCCACATGTAGTGTCATATGATACTTACTATGTGCGGAAGCCGCTATTTGATGGTTGCTTCGCACAGTCGGGCCGAGGACTATAAACTAAGCGCTTTTCGGGAGGCAACCCGAATCCTGTATCCTTATTTTATTTTTATTTAAAAAAAAAAAATTCAGATGCCGTAGGACAGGCGTAACTACGCCTCTCCAGCGGCGTAATTACGCCTGTCAAATTTCAGCAAATTTTGAGATGCCGTAGCGTAGGCGTAACTACGCCTGTTTTCGGCGTAGTTACGCCTACAATTTTTTTAAAAAATTTTTCAAAGCCGCAGGCGAGGCGTAATTACGCCTCTCCAGCGGCGTAATTACGCCTCGCGTATTTTTACGCCTCTTCCCCTCAATTTTTCAATTTCGATTTTTTCTCCTCAATCTCTCTTAATTATGCTATCCCACCTCTAAAGTCCATATTTTTATCGATTAATTGTAGGTTTTTGGAGTCTATTGGTGCAAGGAAGCAAGTTTAGGGGGGTTGCATCAAAGTGGTCTAGCTTAGCCAACCAAATCGAAAACTCTTCATCTAAGGGTTGGGTCTATACTGATGCGGAGGTCCCTATCATCATCTTCTCACCATACCCTGAGCATGAGATGGGCGACGATTACTGACGATCGTCGTCGCAGGTTGGTGTGTTGTCCCTTATTTTATACGTTGTATGGTACATTGAGGACAATGCACGATTTTAAGTTTGGGGGGGTGTTTAAACATTGAAGATGTTTTGTTTCCTGGATTCCTATGTGTGTTGTGTTTGGTGTTTTTTTTTAGTCTTTTTCTTTTTTTTTCTTTTTGTGTCATAAGTCGTGAATTGAAGTAATTGTGAAGGCCGATGATGAAGAATTGAGCTTATATGTAAAAATTTTAAAAAAAATTTGTTCACTTTGCTCTTGAGTTTCTCACATTCATGCACTAGAGACCACGACCATTTGATTTATCAATGTTGATTTGAATGAACACAAATATGATATAGGCAATTCTTGATAATATTTTGGGCCTTTATTCATTGATAGAAATTTGCCATAGTAGCCCCTTGAGCTTAAACGTAAAAAAATGAGGATTGAATTGTTGCAATATATTTTATAATATCATTCAAATTTGTTTCTTATATCACCTTGGTTTTGAGATACCATTTGAGCACATTGGTCATACCATATAAGTTATTTGTGAATTGAGAGTAGTCTAGAACTTGCTTTAGTACCCTTTGAGGCGAAATACAGACATATGTGGCTTAGGAATGATTTAGGAATTTTTTTTTATCGTTTGAGCCTTTGAAGCCACCAAATGACATCACTTTTTATCCATAGTTGCCCTTTTGAGCTTATTGAAAATCGAATGGCATGTGCTTAGGCACATAATAACCTCCATTCGGCATCATTTCAAAATCCCACATCGACCACCTTACTAAAGCTTATACATTATTTCCTACCCTCAAGTGAGTAAGCCCCTATTGCACTTTAAAATTTCAAATATCTCTCATGTTCTTATTGGAAAAAAATTTGAAGGAGAGAAATAAAGAAAAAAGGGAATGAATGCATAAAAAGATTGTTGAAGAGGTGAAGAAAATAGTGATGGAAAGAATGAGAAAATAATGAGGTGAATGATGAGGCGGATGAGAAAAGAGGGTGAATTGAAAAGAAAAAAAAAATGATGAATCATCAATAGAAGGAATCGAAATTGAGATGAGAGTGCACAACATAGTTATATATGACTTACTCTCTTGCTTTGAATATCCAATCTTTTTATTGAAGCCATGAGCCGAAGCTTAACGTTACAAGCCTATTAAGACCTATTGACCGAGCCACATTCGTCTAATATACTAGTGGAGAAGGTTACGAATAGTAAGCTTATGGACACTCGAGAAACACTTGTAATGCATATGGTTTTGACATTCACACACGCACATCTCATTACTTTGATTTGATGCATTGTTCATTGTTTGTCAAAGTTATACTCCTTTTTATGAACAATGCAAATGAACCCACATCTTTGCAAAGTCCTATTGATTTGTGTGAGTAAAGATTGCTTTAATGGTTAAATGGAAGTGGTAGCACACACACACTTGAGAACTCTTGAGTAGACTGATATGCATACTTGACTTAAAATTTTTAGACAATTGATCTTCGAGGCCAATTTGCAATTATAACATTTCATGATTTGCGTTAGTAGTGTGTTTTCTTTTTCTCTTTTATTTCTTAGTCTTTTTCCATTTCTATTTTGCTCGGGACTAGCAAAAGTTTAAGTTTAGGGGGGTTGATAAGTGTATTTTATACACTTATATTTCCTCTTATTTTGCATGGTTTAGTGTTAGTTTTCGATCAGAATTACACTTTTGGTCTTGTTCTGTGTTGTTTTGCAGGAATCCAAGGAATTAAGCATTTTATTACTAAAAGATGATGAGAAATACATAAATGTGACAATAATTCAAATTGGGACTCAACGGTGAAATAAGCATGCACTGGGACATGTCAAATGGCAAGATTATATTATATTATATTATATTATAATATAATATAATATAATATATATACATGAGAAAGAAGGAAAGAAAAGAAGAAAAAGGGAAAGAGGGGATACGGACGAGAATTGAAGGAAGGATATATTATTATATTATAATAATATTTGAAAGGAAGGGGAAGTCAAGGGAACCGAGAGGAGTTCACGTACAGGAAAGAGGAGAGCAGCAGCGGGAAAGAGGAGGCGAAGAAGAACAAGAGGAGGCGAGAGCAGTCCAAGACCGAGAGCTAAAGAGAAGGGGAGGAGATCATTCGAGGCGGCGCGCGTACAACGAAGGGTAGAGATTTTTACGACGGAGAAGACGACGACGACTACCGGGGACGGAGGGCCATCATCCAATTCGTTTGACTATCTCTTCCCTTATGTTTATGATGATTAAAGACATGTCTATGTGTTATTTAATGTATTCATGAACTAATTTATTATTCTAGAGTTAGACGGATCTTGACTTGAAGTTTATTTGGATTTCCGTATGGTTTATTTATGTTTTCCTGTTCCTAATGCTTTTAATCTACTGGCCATGGATTGAATGATTTCATATTCGTGATCTATCACTCGGGAGAGGGGGTTGTGTTAGGATCGGTCCGGAGTGTTTAGAGGGGGGGGGGGGGTGAATGAACACTCCTTACAAAATTTATCCCTTGTGATTTCTTTGTGATTAGTGAAAGAAATCTGTTACTTAATCAACTCTTTGAACAGAACAGACCACTAATAAGTAAGTGCGGAAACGGTCTGCTCTTGTGTAAGTAAGAACAGCTCGATGGCTAAGTGCAGAAAGATAAGACACAGGATATGTTTCTGGAAGTTCGAAGGTGGTGTAATCCTTCTACGTCTCCCCTTCTTCCAATTAAGGAATGTTTATACTAGAAGACTTTGATTTATACAATCCTGTTGTACAAACCCGATTCAGGCTGGATTTACCTCACTACCAGTCTGAAACTCCTAGTCACTCAACCTGCTCAGACACACTCTGTCTGACAGTTACAATATGTTGCTCACTTTTATTTTTCAATACACAATGCGCACAGTGATCCTACAATGATCAAATGTTACAAAGTAATTGCGCTTAAATAAATAACTTCAGCTCGAAAGCTTCTGAACTTTGTAAGCGTGTGCTGTTTTGCTTTCTTGTATATTTTTCAATTGATCAGCGTGAGTTGTAGAGTCAAGAGTCTTTTGCATCTGTTTGTTGCATCCTTTTATAGTTGAAGGTGGCAACGGCATTGTTTCCCTTAATGTGCAGCTATGACTCTTTTTAAACTCTGAGAAAGCTACAGTCTTCTTCTTCAGGATACTTGCCGTTCTGGTATATGCTTTCGGCGACTGTCAGGTAAGCTCTTCTTTGTCTTCTTACCTATTATGGCAATCTTCAGTCTTTGGTCCTTTGTAGCATTAATTGCAGCATTAAATGCTGCAATAAATATCCGTTGATGATTCGGACTGAGAAGCCATCCTTTATGTATCCTTGACTGCTCTGATCTGATAAAGGTTGAGATCGATCTGAAGCATCGATCTATTCAGTCTGGAATCCATCGATCCGGTCTGATATGCAATATTCTTTATCAGTTTGCTCTGATATGTCCGATTGATCTGGTATGCCTAATTTCCATCGATCCGGTCTGAAATGCTTTGCCATCTTGCTCTGTTGAGTCCGATCGATCTGGTCAATTTGATTTCTATCGATCCGGTCTGAACTGTTTTGTCATCTTTAAAATCTCATCGATAAGGTCCGGAACTAACAAATTCCCCCTTTTTGATGATGACAAAACCTAGCTACTAAGTCTTTTTAACCAGTCTTGATAAGAGCTCTGAAGCGAATGCTTTTCGGATCGATTACTATCGATTCAATCTTTTATTATTAAGCCTTTATTAAAGTTCAAAATAAATGAACAAGGACTTAATCAAAAGAGGATTTTATTGATCATCAAGAAGTCCTAAATACAGACAGTCTGATAAGTTAAAAGACTAAGACTGCTATCTTCTTGAGCTTGGAGGCGGCTTGAAGTCTGTCTTCTTTTCCCCCTTTTTGTCAGCAGCAATCTCTTGAAGGAATTCAACAACTTGGGCTAGCTGCGCGCTGATAGCGTCAAGACGAACGTCTTGAGCGCGGAGGGAGTTAGAAACAGATGCTCTGACTTCAGTGGCTAACTCGACCTGCTCTTTCCTCAGACTGTTCTTGTAGGAGGCTTGTTGAGAAAACAGATCGTTGATGCCGCCCTGGAGGCTTCCGATACTGGCAGTCATTTTCTCTTTGAAAGAATTAAAGTCCAAAGTTGTGACTCTTTGACTTTGATGAACTTCGAGAATTCGTTGAGTTAATGACAGACAGTTATCAGAAAAATGCTGGATAGTCCGTGCCAGGGATGGAGGTGCATCAGATAGCTGGCTGGGAGAGTGATCTGATGATGACATAGCATGATCAACTTCTTCAGCAATCGGCACGATTGAAGAAATGGCAGCTTGATGACTTTCGGATCGGATCAGAGCGACCAGATCCGAAGAAAAACTATGAATGAATGCCAAATCTTCATCTGATGGTCCCGGAGGAGAGTGGGGACTGGAAGGTTCCTCATCTTGGAGAGCTGCAACCACTGAAGATACCACCAAATCCGGATCGATGAGGTCTGGTACTTCAGTTGGTGCACATGCCTCAGCTGGACTGTTGTGAGCATGGGAGGCTGATGACTTCAATGGGATAGATGTTGTCGGAGAGTCCAACAGAACATTCATTGATTCATCATCTGTTGCAGACGGAGCAGTAGGCAATGGCTGCTCCGCTGTCGGTTCTGGTACGAGTTCTGCAGGCTGGTCTTCTGTCTGTTTTGCTTCAGCAGAAGGAATAACCTCGATAAAGGGTTCTGCCAGAGTCTTGCTGACAGAAGGATGATCCGGGCTGGTGGCTGGAGTGGAGATACCTAGCATCTGTCGTTGAAAGCGGACAGCTAGGGATAGAGCATGAATGTCCATCTCAAGTTGAGCAATCACAGCCCCATCATCTCTGGCAGTAGGAGCAAGCGGATCGAAGTTCTTCTTTTTGGCAGTGAGAAGCAGATTGGCCAGTCTGAATCTGTGTTTTGCCGTAAATAGCTCTCTGCGCTGCACCGCAAGTCGAACATCATCAGTTTCTGTGCCTCTCAGAACCTCGTCTTCCATCTTCTTCAGTCTGTGCAACTTTCCGTAGAACATATCAATGTGGTGGACAGTCCGGTACTGGACATATTCATCAAAGACCACAAGGAGTTCAGCTAGCTTCTCATCAACATCCTCCATAGCGATGTCGATGGCAGTCTGTGCAGCAGATTTGGGTTTAGAAGAGATGGGTTCTGTGAGAATGGCTTTTCCCTTGCCGGTGGAGGAAGGGGACTTAATCCCTGATTGGGTATAGTCACCCAACTCAGTGATAACTATCCCTTTGACTACGGGATTGGCAGAGGGAATTCTAGGGGTGACTTTGGGTGCAGGGGTTGAGGCTTGAGAAGGCTGAGTGGGGGGTTGAGGTGCAGGGGTTGCTTTAGTGGGTGGCAGTATGGGTGGAGGTAGATGTCTGGTTGGTTTGGTAATCTGGGTTCGGGGCTTTTTGGGAAGTGGCTTGGTTGGGGATGAGTGAGCAGACTGGGTTTCTTCTGAGTCAGTCTGAATGGTCAGCTTCCGCTTGACCCGAGGTTTGCGCACATCAGCTTGTTCCTCGTCCTTCTCAATCTTGACTGAGACCAGAGTGGTAGGAGTAGGCGGAACACTCTTGGACTTCAGCAGTGCAAGCCCTTTGGAGTTGAGTACCTTAAAGGGGCGGAGAGCAGATGGCTTGCTCAGCTCGAGGCCTAAGGACTCCAAGAGCTTGCTGAGAGGAACAGCAAAGCAGACGGCGTGCTTGGATGCAATCACCGTTTCCAGCAGTACTCCGAACAAAATCATGGTCCAGTTTATCTTCTGTCCAGATACAATAGCTGCCATGGCCCTGAACTTCTCGGCGGTTACAGCATCGAAGCTTCCTGCTTTACCCAAAAGTGGCTTGGCTACCACTTCGCACAGCACCTGGAAATGGAAGAGCATTTCCTTCTTCTTAAATGAGGGTTGCAACCGGTGGCCAGAAATAGAGATCTTCCCCTGAAGATCTAAGAGAGATGCTGGAGGAGTCTGTCCGAACTCTGTCAGGCCGGAACTGGGGAGGCCAAAGGTCTTGGCCATTGTTGTTGGCGAGATCTCGAAAGATTTGCCCTTGACAGTGGTAGAGATGGATGACTTCCGGGAGACGGCGTTGGCGAACAGCTCGCGGATTTCTGGTTCATAAACAACTGATCCGCACTCCAAAAAATTCCGTAAACCAGATGATTCCAGGGCTCTGAAAATGGACACCATCGCAGCATCTTCTCCCCTGTAGATGTCATCAAACTCAACGGAGAGTGAGTTATGAGTGATGGTAGCCATATGAAAGGAGTTTAAGGAAGGTGCGAAGAGTAAGAGAGTAAGAGAGTGAGAGAGTAGAAAGCGGTAAACTGTAAAAAGTGAAAAAGTTATGAAATGTTCAGCCCGCTAAATAGGAGAGAGAAGACACGTGTCTTTATCTCCAAGACTGAGAAATAAACTATTCAAAATGAACGGTCAGGATAAAGAAAGATAAGGCGGTTAAAGTACAACTAGTTAAAAGGTTAATCAGTCCGGGCTGTTTTGTTTTATTTTAAAAACAGATTATTGTCCAATCAGATCATAGGATAAAATCAGACTGACAAGGATCGGTCTGAAAGTTCGGACCGGTCTGTGTCTTTCTGAACATTGTATTATCGATCTGTAGTGACAAAAATCTTTAAGATCGAAAAGAATAAAAACATCTAAACTAGTTAAGATAAGTCAATTAAACCAAGAATTTGACTGAAATAATTGAACTTAGCCTCAGGAAGTGGTTTGGTGAAGATGTCTGCTGCTTGCTGCTCTGTTGAAATGTGTTCGATTCGAATTTCCTTTTTGCCAACATGATCTCGAATAAAATGATGTCGAATATCAATGTGCTTTGTTCGAGAGTGCAAAACTGGATTATACGTTATAGCGATTGCACTTGTGTTGTCGCAAAATATCGGAGAGTCAACAGCTTGAATGCCGTAGTCTTTGAGCTGGTGTTGAATCCAGAGCATTTGAGCGCAACAGCTTCCAGCGGCTAGGTATTCTGCCTCAGCTGTGGATGTGGCAATAGATGTCTGCTTCTTACTGAACCAAGAGATCAATCTTTCACCTAGAAATTGACATGTTCCACTGGTGCTTTTACGATCGATCTTACACCCAGCGTAGTCTGCGTCTGAATATCCGATCAAGCTGAAGTTTGAATCTTTGGAGTACCAAAGACCAACGTTCTGAGATCCTTTTAAGTATTTCAGAATACGCTTGGCAGCAATGAAATGTGATTGCTTTGGTTCTGACTGAAATCTGGCGCACATACAGACTGAAAACATTATATCGGGCCGGCTCGCTGTAAGATATAATAGCGATCCGATGAGTCCTCTATACATGGTTACTTCAACTGCCGTTCCCCCTTCGTCCTTGTCTAACTTGATTGTTGGACTCATTGGAGTTGATGCAGTTGAGCATGTTTCCATTCCAAATCTCTTGAGGAGCTCTTTGGTATACTTGGTCTGATTGATGAAAATGCCATTGTTGAGCTGCTTTACTTGAAGACCCAGAAAGAATGACAATTCTCCCATCATGCTCATCTCGAACTGTCCCTGCATTAACTTAGAAAACTTCTCGCACAATTTGGGGTTAGTTGACCCAAAGATTATGTCATCAACATAAATCTGAACTAATAGGGTATGTTCCCCCTTAATGAATTTAAAGAGAGTTTTATCTACTGAACCGATCTGGAAGTCATGGTTCAGCAGAAATTGAGATAGAGTGTCATACCAGGCTCTTGGAGCTTGTTTCAGACCATACACTGCTTTATTCAGTAGATATACATGATTAGGATATGAATGGTTCTGAAATCCAGGTGGTTGCTCAATGTAGACTTCTTCCTGAAGCTTTCCATTAAGAAAGGCGCTCTTGACGTCCATCTGATATACTTTGAAGTCTTTAAAGGCAGCATATGCAAGAAAGATTCGGATTGCTTCAAGTCTGGCGACTGGTGCAAATGATTCATCGAAGTCGATTCCTTCTTCTTGTCTGAATCCCTGTGCCACCAGTCTTGCTTTGTTTCTAACCACAGTTCCATCGGCGTCTAGCTTATTTCTGAAAACCCATCTGGTTCCAATAACAGGCAGATCGCTTGGTCTGGGAGTTAGACTCCAAACTTGATTTTGTTCGAATTGATTAAGCTCTTCTTGCATTGCTTTAATCCAGTTGAAGTCAGTCAGAGCTTCATCGATCTTCTTGGGTTCCAGAGTTGAGATGAAAGCAGCATGAGTGAACTCATCCATCATCTGTCCTCTGGTTCTAATTGGTGCAGACGGACTACCAATCACTAGATTAGGTGGATGCTTCTTAGTCCATCGATAGCTTGACTCTGGATTGTCTGGTTCGGTCGGATGAATAGTAGCAGCATGATCTGCATCTACTTTAATATTTGAGTCAGGAGCATCTGGATCAGCTCGATCTGAAGAAGCTTCAATGGCCTGATCCGGTCTGTCTGGCACTTCTGGTTCTGGTGGATTGTCTCTTGACCTGTTAGCTACAATCTCATCATCACTGTTAGCTTCGAGATGGATATTTTCCATCTGATTTTGAATTGAATCCTTGTTGCCCTCAACACATAATGATTCATCAAAAACTATATGAACAGATTCTTCTACAGTTAAAGTTCGATTATTAAACACTCGATAAGCTTTGCTAATTGATGAATATCCTAAGAATATACCATTATCTGACTTAGCTTCAAATGCTGTAAGATGACTCTTACCATTGTTGTGAACGAAGCATTTACAGCCAAATACATGAAAGTGAGAAACAGATGGTCTGTTACCAGTCCATATTTCATATGGAGTGAGATTCAGCTTCTTGTTAATCATAGATCGGTTTTGAGTGTAGCAAGCAGTATTTACAGCTTCTGCCCAGAACTTTTGAGAGATTCCAGAATCAGCAAGCATTGTTCTTGCTGCTTCCTTGAGCGTTCTGTTTCTTCGTTCTGCAACTCCATTCTGTTGAGGAGTTCTGGCGGCTGAAAACTCATGCTTGATTCCATGATCTTCTAGAAAGGATTCAAGATTCTGATTTGAAAACTCAGTGCCTTTGTCACTTCGAATCCTGTCTATGCTGGATGATTTCTCGTTCTGAGTGCGTTTCAGCAGCTTGATCAACTTCGGACCGGTCTGATCTTTACTGCTCAAAAATATAGTCCATGTAAAGCGTGAGTAATCATCAATAACAACAAGAGTATACCGCATTCCCCCTAAACTTGTTATTGGTATAGGACCAAACAAGTCCATATGCAGTAATTCTAAACAGCGGGAGGAGGATTTGGCATTCTTGTTTTTGAAGGATGATCTGATCTGTTTGCCCATTTGGCAAGCTTCGCAGATCTTATCCTTGGCAAAGTCGATCTTGGGCAGACCGATAACTAAATCATGTTTACACAGGCTAGCAATGGTCTTAAAGTTGATATGATTCAAGCGCTTATGCCATAACCAGTGTTTATTATCATTGTTAGCGATGAAGCAAGTAGGATTATCAGGTTGAGCATGATTCCAGTTAATCTTATATGTGTTTCCATTCCTGATTCCTACGAGCATGGTTATACCGTCTGATGATTTAACAGTGCAAGTGTGTTTATGAAATTCTACAGCATAACCATTATCACAGAGTTGACTGATACTAATCAGATTATAGCACAGATTTTCAACTAACAGCACGTCATTGATAATAATGTTACCATGGACAATCTTACCCTTGCCCACGGTCTTACCCTTTGAGTTATCTCCGAAGATGATCTTGGGTCCAGTGCATTCTGTGACTTCAGACAGCAGCTTGATGTTTCCAGTCATGTGACGAGAGCACCCGCTGTCCAAGTACCAATCTGATGCGAGATTCTTCTGTACCTGTCATCACACATATTTATTGTTGGTACCCAATCCTATTTGGGTCCAGAACGGATTAGACCTTTGGGAACCCACACCTGTATCAGCTTTAGTGGCTTGTGTGTGTAGGGTGTGCTATGTGCTGGTCTGTCTCGATGTTGTGTGTGATAATGTGTGCGCTGTGAAAACCTTTGATTTTCATAAGGTAGTCTATATCTTCGTTGAATCGGTTTTGAGTTATAGTAATTGTATTGTCTTCCTTGCCTTAGATTTTGCACTTTTGGATTTGGTCTCACAGACACAAATCTTGCTGGTGCCTTATCGTTGGCTTGGTTGACATAACCAATCCCTTTTCTCAAATTTTGATTCACGTAAGAGACTCCTGTTTGAATCTTAGGTGCTTCAGTTTCATATACTGTGCTGGATTTAACAAATGTCATTTGTTTGACTTGATTCTTTACCAGCAACAGCTCAGACTCATCTTTGGTGCATTCTTTGGTGTCAAAGCCTATGCCGGTGAAATCACCGACATTTCTTTGAGCTTCTTGTAATTCTTCCAAGGATGTTCTGGATTTTGTCCATGTTTTGAATATATGTGAGAGCTTAGCATTTTGTGTGCTAATTCTCTTATTTTCTTCATGGAGCTGATCATAAGAGATTTTCAGCTTATTCAGCTCGTTCTGGAGATTTTTGCACTCACCCTGCTCAGAGCAGCTTGGTTTGTTGTGCTCATCCATTTGAGTACTGATTTTGGCTTTATTCTTCTCAAATGATTCAGCTAAGATCCTATAATCATTTGCCATGTCTTGCAGTGCGGACATGAGCTCTTCTCGTGTAAAATCATTTGATTCAAATTCGAATACCTCATCTGTCTGACTCATTTCTTCATCTGCCATCAGACATTGAACCTCTTCTTCGCTTTCGCTGGAAGAATATTCAGAGCTGTCTGAATCGGAATCAGTCTGAGCCCATTTGCTGTTTCCTTCCTCAGCAACTAAGACTTTTTGGGATTTTCCATGATTCTTGCGGTCTTGGTGGTGCTTCTTCTTTCTATCATCTCGATGCTTCTCTTTCCTTTCTTCTTTCTTCGGTCTGGTGCAGTCTGCAATAAAGTGTCCGGTCTTACCACAATTGTAGCAAGCCTGATCGTTAACAGTATCATCTTTTCTTGATTTATAATGATGAGAGGGTTTGAAGTTCCTCTTATTTTTAGACATAAATTTACCGAATTTCTTTATAAATAATGACATAGCATCGTTACTCATATGTTCAGCAGATCGGTCTGATGTTGAAGCGATCTGGTCTGGGATGGCTGCCAGGGCCTTGTTGGGTTGAGAGATGAATGGCTCTACTTCACCTCTGCTTATTAGTTCAAACTCATAGGCCTTGAGATCTGCAAACAGATCATGAAGTTCAACCTTGTTAAGGTCTTTTGATTCCCTCATGGCAATGGTCTTTACATCCCATTCCTTTGGCAGAGCTCTCATTACTTTCAGAGCGATCTCTCTGTTAGAATATTCCTTCCCCAGACCATTCAGTTCATTTATGATGCTGGTGACTCTTTCATCAAACTCATTTAGAGTTTCACCACTTTTCATCTTTATGCTCTCAAATCTTTGAAGAGCCACAGTTAACTTGTTTTCTTTGGTCTGGTCGTTGCCTTCACATAGCTGTGCTATCTTCTCCCAAATTTCTTTGGCAGTAGAGCACATTTTGATTTTGCTGAACATGTTCTTGTCCAAAGTTTTGAACAAGATGTCTTTGGCCACATTGTCGAGGTTTGCTTTCTTTCTATCCTCATTCGTCCAGAGGGATCTGTCTTTTTCTACCATTTGTGGTTCTCCACTGGTAGTGGCGACTGCTGTATTTATTTTTAGGATCTTCATTGGTCCATCGGTGATGACGAACCACATGTCGTCATCCTGAGCTGCCAGGTGAGCTTGCATTCTGATTCTCCAGTCATCATAATCTTCTTTTGAGAACATGGGGATTTTGTTGAATGATGCCATCAGCTTAATATTCTTTGTGCTGATTAAGATGACCTGCTCTGATACCACTTGTTAGGATCGGTCCGGAGTGTTTAGAGGGGGGGGTGAATGAACACTCCTTACAAAATTTATCCCTTGTGATTTCTTTGTGATTAGTGAAAGAAATCTGTTACTTAATCAACTCTTTGAACAGAACAGACCACTAATAAGTAAGTGCGGAAACGGTCTGCTCTTGTGTAAGTAAGAACAGCTCGATGGCTAAGTGCAGAAAGATAAGACACAGGATATGTTTCTGGAAGTTCGAAGGTGGTGTAATCCTTCTACGTCTCCCCTTCTTCCAATTAAGGAAGGTTTATACTAGAAGACTTTGATTTATACAATCCTGTTGTACAAACCCGATTCAGGCTGGATTTACCTCACTACCAGTCTGAAACTCCTAGTCACTCAACCTGCTCAGACACACTCTGTCTGACAGTTACAATATGTTGCTCACTTCTATTTTTCAATACACAATGCGCACAGTGATCCTACAATGATCAAATGTTACAAAGTAATTGCGCTTAAATAAATAACTTCAGCTCGAAAGCTTCTGAACTTTGTAAGCGTGTGCTGTTTTGCTTTCTTGTATATTTTTCAATTGATCAGCGTGAGTTGTAGAGTCAAGAGTCTTTTGCATCTGTTTGTTGCATCCTTTTATAGTTGAAGGTGGCAACGGCATTGTTTCCCTTAATGTGCAGCTATGACTCTTTTTAAACTCTGAGAAAGCTACAGTCTTCTTCTTCAGGATACTTGCCGTTCTGGTATATGCTTTCGGCGACTGTCAGGTAAGCTCTTCTTTGTCTTCTTACCTATTATGGCAATCTTCAGTCTTTGGTCCTTTGTAGCATTAAATGCTGCAATAAATATCCGTTGATGATTCGGACTGAGAAGCCATCCTTTATGTATCCTTGACTGCTCTGATCTGATAAAGGTTGAGATCGATCTGAAGCATCGATCTATTCAGTCTGGAATCCATCGATCCGGTCTGATATGCAATATTCTTTATCAGTTTGCTCTGATATGTCCGATTGATCTGGTATGCCTAATTTCCATCGATCCGGTCTGAAATGCTTTGCCATCTTGCTCTGTTGAGTCCGATCGATCTGGTCAATCTGATTTCTATCGATCCGGTCTGAACTGTTTTGTCATCTTTAAAATCTCATCGATAAGGTCCGGAACTAACAGGTTGTGAATAGGAAAGAAGGAATTCGTATCGTGGTAGTTATATTGTTCGGAAGGCCTATAACTCCATAGAAGTCGTCAAAGGAATTACTGCGCTTTTACAATTGTTTGATAATTAATCTTAGATAGGGATATCAAGATTAATGTTAAATAATTACTTCTGCTTAACACCCGGGAGGGGGAGTAGAAACAAATAAGAATTCTCGGCTAGTAAACTAGGAAAACACGACATAGTGGATAGTTGAGTGAAGTCGAACCTCTAGAATCCGTTCTCATTGATTTTCTCCACTTAAATTTCCATCTTGTTAATCTTTGATTCTATTTTCGTAGATTAATTTAATAATCATGCTATCGGTTATCTAAATAAAGTCGAGACTATTCTAATTACAGTACTTGGTGTAACTTAATTTTCAATCCCTGTGGGTTCGACATCCGTACTTTCAAATTCCTATACTAAAACTTGACACCGTACACTTGCGGTACGTTTCACACGCATCAGTGCAAGAGGGAGAAGAGGTGATAAAGTTCTTGCGCACCAATGCACTATATGCAAGACTAATCATCAAAATTGCTCATAAGTCCTTCCCACAAGATTTTAGTTGCACAAAACCCTCATGCAACATTTAAATGCAAAATCATCCTCAAACCAATTACACTATAATTTATTCAAGCTTTGACATATCATAAAAAAAAATCGAGCATCACAATTCCACTAGAAGATTTGGTGTAGCCTTTTACAGTATACAACCTACTTAGTTTAATACCACACAGATAGCCTAAACTCCCAAACAGCACACAACTCACTAAGATGCACATAGCCACAAATATAAATTTAGGCACACAATCACAAAACTGTTACAACTAAGCTTAACAAGCTTCACTCTTTTATGCAATTAAAGCACAGTAAATAATGTAAAGAGTGAGAGAGATGATTTTGCAATCTGTTGCAAAATCTCGGCACTGATGATATCTTTGAAGATCTGATTTGTCATTGATGTGATGTCTGGAACTGATTCTATATGGAATTGATATTGCTTGAAAGCGGTTTGAATCTGGGCTTCATCTTCCTTAAGCTCTTTCAAATGGTTGCCACGGCTTCTGGAATTCAATAAATGTTCATTGCAGTGTATAGCATTCACAGGTCCCCTCTTATGCATTCTCTTCAAATGTTCTTGGATCTAGGTCTTTTATACTTGAAGGATCCAACGGTGATATCGGTGGATCCCAGAGTCCGTATTGATAAGCATTAAATGCATTTTAATCTCTAGCCCAAAATAGTGGAGCATTTAATGCGCTCATGTAAATCTGCAACTTTCCTCTTATAGCTTTAACAACTAGTTGATCAGTATTGAGAATATTTTAAATACTCTACTAATGCTTCTTCATCGGTAATGCTTTGTTCCACAAACATTTCTTCTTTAGTCGGTAGAGTGCATCATCGGTAGAGTACTAAGTAGTCAGTGGACTACATTCCATCGGTAAAGTTCTTAGCGGTCGATAGACTACATTCCATTTGTAGAATACGGTAGAATTTTGTTCAACTCATCAGCAGATTTCACCAATTACTCATCGCGGTCGGTAGAGTACATTTCATCGTTAGTATTTATGAAGCTGCTCAGTAGATATATATCAAAACCTGATATTCAACAGTTATATTGAAATATTAGAAGCTAAAAAAATTATTAGTGTGGACATATCATATTTTCAAAGATTACGAACCAAAAAGTGTTACATTGAAATATCATAAGCTAAAAAATTACTTTTTGGTCCCTATTTTTTACCACTTAAAATACTTTGTCCTTAAACTTTTTAACATAATAATTTTGATCCCTAAACTTTTTAAAGGCAGCAAATTGGTTCTTACCATTAACTTTATGGTTAAAGTTAACGACAACGAAACATGGGTTTTAAATTTATCATTGCCTTAACGTTGGCTGCCATCAACTTCTTTTTCCTCACCACCATCATTTTCAGTTTATACCCAAATAAATGACTATCAGACAATAGCGTAGGACTGGGAGTCATTTTCTACATTGAGAAATTCTTACTCGAGGAGATTATATATGAATTAACATAACAGTAAAAGTTAAATATCATGATAAATAAATAAATAAATATCCACAATTTTTAAATCTCAAAAATGTCATCTCACACTTTTATTGAAGCTTTCTTTTTATTTATTGTTAACAAATGTTTATTGATCATCCCCATTTTTCTTGAATATTGGTTTCATATTTTTTAACTCATCATATCTACTTCTCCCTCTTAACTACTCCAGCTATTGTTGAAAAGCGCCAAAGAAAATTTTATGCACTACACCATCACGTTTGTTTCATCTCCACTATTTTTCACGTTTGTTTCTGTTAGGTGTACGTTCCGCTTTGAATCTCGATTGATAACCTGCAACCAATACAAGAAACCAATCACAGTATACAATTTACAATAAACTATAAACTGAAATTCTAAACAAGAGTAAGGGAATTTGGGCTCAGGTCGAGCAGGGTTTCCTTTCAACGTCGTCACCGGGGAACCAAGGTATCGTATCCAAAAGTTGGAGACACACACACTGCCCCAAGACACTGCCCCAAGACTCCACTGCCACTGCCCGAGAGCTTCAGTAGGAGAAGGCCGAACACAGCAAGGGAAACCACACTAGGGTTACACCAAGACACACACAGTGAGTTCCACCACAAATCTGACCACAAAGATCAAGACTCACGGCAGACACAGCACCACACTCGAACCACAAAGCACAAAGCTAAACTCACGGCAGACATCTTGAACCACTCACACACCGGAGCACAAAGCTCACGGCCAACCACCACGACAGAGACACGAAAGGAAAGCGGGGAAACGAAAATACACCAAGAATTTTCGGACTTCAGAGTAGTACCTTATCATGGAACCAGACCAACATTAATAGCACCGAGGGAGACGAAGAGAAGGGGAGCAAGTCCCAAGGACACGGTCAAGCCAGCCATCCGAAGAGACGCAGAGAGCCAAGAAGCTTCTGGAGCGGGGAAGATGGAAAGGTGAAGGGAATGGTAAAGGGGGGCTCGGTTATTTCAAAGAAGAGGGGCCAAAGCCCAATGGCATGAAAGGTAATGGGCCAAAACCCAACAAATCTCCACCTTGGCACAATACCGGCTCCACCTCGACGTAAGGAAAAACCCTATAGATGACTCATCATCGCCCAAATGGTCCCCACAACACACACAATATTGTGTGGACCATATTCTTGTCATAGCACAAAGCACAAACAAAGAATAAAGACAATAACCAACACAAAGAGGTTAAAGTCAATAACCGGGGTAGCAATTCTATAACACGCACACAGCAGTTATATACTATCAAAATAGTTAGCAACACTAATAATCACCTGTATCAAAATTCAAAATTTTTAGACATGATTGTAGTTTAGAAATAGGTAAACACTTAGTTCCCATATCAGCAGGATTATATTCAGAAGGAATCTTTTCAAGATTAACTAATCCTTTAGCCACTACATCCCTAATGTAATGAAATCTAACATCAATATGCTTAGTGCGATCATGAAAAACAGGATTCTTACACAATTGAATGCCGGACTGTGAATCAGAAAATACCTCTACCTTACCTTCAAGCAAGCTAAGTTCAGAGATCAAACCTTTCAGCCAGACAGCTTCCTTCAAAGCTTCTGTTACAGCAACATATTCAGACTCCGTTGTCGACAAGGCAACGATATGCTGCAGCTGCGATTTCCAACTTATACATGCTCCACACAAAGTAAAAACATAAGAAGTAGTAGATTTTCTATTGTCCTTATCATTAGCATAATTAGAATCCACATAACCTTTCAATATAACACCTTCATCATATTTAGAAAAACATAAGCCATAATGCATAGAGTTTTTCAAATATCGCAACAACCATTTAACAGCATTCCAATGTACCACACCATGATTAGACATATATCTACTTAAGCAGCTAACATCATAAGCAATGTCAGGTCTAGTGCTAACCATCAAATACATTATAGAACCAATTGCATTTGAATACGGTACATTTTTCATGGCATCAAAGTCAACATCAGTTTTGGACTTTGATCTTTACTTAGCACAAAATGAGCAGCTAAGGGCACGTTAACAGGTTTTGCATCAAACATGGAAAATTTCTTTAAAATTTTCTCTACATAAGAAGTTTGCTTTAACCAGAGAGTAGATTCATTTCTATCTCTAACAATGTCCATGCCTAGGATTCTACTAGCATCACCTAAGAACTTCATATCAAATTTATCACTTAAACAGTTCTTAATATGCTCAATGGATTTCAGACAAGGACTAGCAATCAACATGTCATCCACGTAAATCAACAAGAAAACAGGCACTGGCATTTTATCCTTAAAATACAAGCAATGATCAAAAGAGCTTCTTTTAAATTTTAAGGTAAGCATGAATTCATCAAACTTCTTATTCCATTGCCTAGGTGACTGCTTTAGGCCATACAAAGATTTATTAAGCAAACAAACGTGATTAGGGTTCTTTGAGTCAACAAAACCATCAGGTTGTTTCATGTAAATCTTTTCATCTAAGTCACCATGCAAAAAAGCGGTTTTAACATCCATCTGTTTAAGTTCCCAATTAAAATGAGCAACAAGTGATAATAAAATTCTCGCAGTAGTAAACTTAACAACAGGAGCAAAGATTTCAGTATAGTCAATACCCTCTCTTTGAGTAAAACCTTTTGCAACTAGCCTAGCTTTATATCTAACAGAATCAACTTCATTCTTTACCTTAAATAACCATTTGCAATCTACCAAAGAGCAATTAACAGGTTTAGGTACAAGAGTCCATGTATGATTCACAACTAAAGAATGCATTTCATCTTTCATGGCACTAAGCCAATGCACATCATTTTTAGATTTCAAAGCTTCATTATAGGTCTTAGGCTCACAATTATCAATAGACTCAAACATATTGAAAACATGCGATGTGAGGTGAAAATCATTGAACCTAGCAGGTTGCTTCACATTTCTTTTAACCCTATCCCTAGTCAACATATAATCATGCAGATCTTCATGTTCATTAGCAACCAATTCATTATGCACATGTTCGTCAACATTTTCATGCAAATCAGGTTCATTAACAGGCAAGTTCTCATGATTCATATTAGGGAGCACATCATTTTCAATAACAGGGGTAACAATAGGCAAAGACTCCACCTTGCTCGGTGTAGTCTCAGACTCACAGTCAGATTCAGGCAAATATGGAAGCAAGCAAGGCATTTCAGATTCATTAAAAATGACATCCCTATTTATAATAGTTTTGAAACCAGGTTCGCATCTTAACCAAAGCCTATATCCTTTTACACCCTCAGGATAACCAAGAAAGACGCACTTAACTGACCTAGGTTCAAGTTTGTCTCCTTTCCTATGCACAAAAGCAGAACAACCAAACACTTTAAGATTTGAAAAATCTAATTTCTTACCAGAAAAAACACTTTCGGGACACTTACCATTCAAAGGCACGGAAGGGGATCTATTTATCAAATAAGAAGCTGTCACGATAGCTTCGCCCCAGAACTTCTTTGAGAGTCTAGAAGATGCAAGCATACTTCTAACTCTCTCGAGTAAAGTTCTGTTCATCCTCTCAGCAACACCATTATGCTAGGGAGTATAGGGCACAGTCTTGTGTCTCAGAATCCAAGATTCACAGCACAAGTCATCAAACAAGATATTGCAGAATTCCATTCCATTATCTGTCCTAAGCCGTTTAATCTTTTTTCCAGTTTGGTTTTCAATTAAAATCTTCCAGTTTTTAAATTTATCAAAAACATCAGATTTATTCTTCATTAGAAAAATCCACACTTTTCTAGAGTAATCATCAATGATAGACAAAAAATACCTATTACCACCTTGAGTTGGGACAGGTGAAGGTCCCCAAACATCAGCATGCAGGTATTCAAGTATATCAGAACATTTAGTCACATTGGGGGAAGGGGAGATAGGGAATTTAACTCTTTGATGTTTGCCTAACACACAAGAATCACAAAAAGTCATGCAAGACAATTTATCCCTACCAAAACAACCATCTTTGTGTAAAATCTCTAATCCTTTAGAACTCATATGACCTAACCTTTTATGCCATAAATCAGTTAAATCATCTGACACGGAATTGGCACAGATTTTATCACAGACTGTTTTGCAAACATACAAATTCCTCCTATTCTCAGCTTTAAAAGCTACCAAAGACCCCCGCATAATTTTCATGCAACCATTTCCCCATTTACCCTCATAACCATCAGACTCTAAAGCTGCACAAGACATCAAGTTATTGCACAAAGCAGGAACATGTCTAACATCTTTCAAAGTCACAGAATAACCAGATTCAAATTTCAGACAAATATTACCAATACCAGAAACTTTACACAATTTCTCATTGGCCATAGAAACAGAAGCATGCTCAATTTCTCTGTAGCTAGAAAACAAATTTTTAAGTGGTGTCATGTGATAAGTGCAACCTGAATCAATAAGCCATTCATTTTCACACACAGGTAATGAAAGCAAAGAGTTCACAGAATCACATAATTCAGTCACCATAAAAATATCCCCCATGTTTTCTCCAGAGGTAGAAGCAATGTTCGCTTGTTCATTTGTCTGATTTCCATTTTTATTCTGATTTTTCTTTTTAGGGCAATCTTTTATGAAATGATTTGGATCCCCACAATTGTAACATTTCCTTTTACCAGGCCTAGATTTCGATCTAGCCTTACTCTTTCCTCTTTTATCACCTTTTTGATATTGGTTATTGTTATTATGCCTATGTTGTGATCTACCACGAACGTGCATAACTTCACCAGAGGATTGTCTATTACCTTTGTTAACTTTTAGATCTAATTCCTTGCTTTTCAAGCCGTTCATTACAGTATCCAATGTAATAGAATCTCTACCGTACTTAATGGCGGATTTTACATCACTATAATTTTCAGGAATAGCATTTAAGAGAACAATAGGTGAATAGTCGTCAATGTTCTTATCTCCTGTCAATTTAATATCTTGAATTAACTTAGTAAACACATCCAAATTTTCATCTACGTCTTCGTTCAAGTCTAGCTTGAATCTGAAAAATTTTTCTAACAAGAAAAGTTTACTAGGCAAAGATTTTTCAGTAAACATTTCTTCCAATTTTTCCCAAAGTTCTTTAGCACATGATAGTTTACCACATTTTCTAAGCACAGAGTCAGATAAGTTAAAGATAATAGAAGAATAAGCATATTCGTCATCTTCAAGTTTCTTAGCAGATGTAATGTTTTCAGCCCAATTACCGTCAATAGCTTTAAATACTTTTTGCTGTATTAAGATTCCTTTCATCTTTTGTTGCCATATCGAAAAATCAGATTTTCCATTAAATGGTTCAAGGTTATATCCAGAAATTGAAGCCATCACAAATAAGCAAAGAGGCACACACAATTTCAACACCCAATCAGCAGAAGCAAGGACCACAAGGCACAAACACAATATGAAAGAATTAATCAAGCTAAGGGGAGGAAAAATCGCTATCACCCACAAGATCACAATACACTCAACGGTGTACGAGCATGGGACTTCAGATAGAGATTTTCCTCCGGGTAAGGGACACAAACACCTAGAAACAAAATGGTAAAATGATTAAAGGTTAAAATAATCACTTACTACCCAGAGACAAAGCTCTGGGGTGACGAAAACCACACTGCCCGAAGCACCGAAGTGCTCTGCCCGAAATCTGCCCGAGATTCCAGCCGCTGCCCGAACACTCCAGCCGCTGCCCGAACACTTTTGCTGCTGCCCGAAGCCCACCGAGCACTGCCCGAGACCCACCGAGCACTCCAGTCGCTGCCCGAGGTCTGCCCGAGCACTCCACCAAGCACGGAACGCTTTGATACCACTGTTAGGTGTACGTTCCGCTTTGAATCTCGATTGATAACCTGCAACCAATACAAGAAACCAATCACAGTATACAATTTACAATAAACTATAAACTGAAATTCTAAACAAGAGTAAGGGAATTTGGGCTCAGGTCGAGCAGGGTTTCCTTTCAACGTCGTCACCGGGGAACCAAGGTATCGTATCCAAAAGTTGGAGACGCACACACTGCCCCAAGACACTGCCCGAAGACTCCACTGCCACTGCCCGAGAGCTTCAGTAGGAGAAGGCCGAACACAGCAAGGGAAACCACACTAGGGTTACACCAAGACACACACAGTGAGTTCCACCACAAATCTGACCACAAAGATCAAGACTCACGGCAGACACAGCACCACACTCGAACCACAAAGCACAAAGCTAAACTCACGGCAGACGTCTGGAACCACTCACACACCGGAGCACAAAGCTCACGGCCAACCACCACGACAGAGACACGAAAGGAAAGTGGGAAACGAAAATACACCAAGAATTGTCGGACTTCAGAGTAGTACCTTATCATGGAACCAGACCAACATTAATAGCACCGAGGGAGACGAAGAGAAGGGGAGCAAGTCCCAAGGACACGGTCAAGCCAGCCATCCGAAGAGACGCAGAGAGCCAAGAAGCTTCTGGAGCGGGGAAGATGGAAAGGTGAAGGGAATGGTAAAGGGGGGCTCGGTTATTTCAAAGAAGAGGGGCCAAAGCCCAATGACATGAAAGGTAATGGGCCAAAACCCAACAATTTCATCTCCACTATTTGATATTTCAAATCTGGAACAAGATTTTTTATTGGTTATGATGAACCGAACGATGTTACACACACAACATGTGTGCATCGACGCTGGTTTATATAATGCATTCTTAGATGTATCCCAGTTCTTAAATTTTTAAAAATAAATATCTGTTGTATCCTTGTCGAGTGGTGTCCTAAATATTTATCGGTGGACATTATTTTTAGATAATTAGGTGATCTCGATGTTTGATCATCTCAAGTTGTTCAGGGTATGGTTAATTTTTGACAAATTCTAAATTCAACACGCATTTGAATTTAAATTTATTCTTGACTACGTGTCTCTACTGCACATACATTTGAAATTTAAAATATATAATTATTACGGGTTTATATTCCAAGGGTTTGTGTTTTTAGAAGAAACAATGGTGTATTAATATGGCCCACGAATCAAAAAGAAGATGACGAGTTCAAGTCTTCAAGCTATCCCACTCGATTGATTAATGCTTAATTCTAGTAGTTTTATCAAGCTATTAACAACTCCGCTATTAACAACTCCGCCATGACTGGTATCAAGCTTAGATAAAGAAGGATGGTTGAGTTAAATAGATAGTCAGTGTAAAACATTGACAAATTTCGGATATATATTGATCGGGAGGATTCATTTTTCGCCGAACTTTATTTCTGGATTCTGATATGGTTGAATTCTAGATACAGATAACAAGTAGATGAAATTCTATTTTTTTTGCTTAATTATTTTTGCCTAGGATGCATTGGAATTGGTAGGATAACATATGCTTATGAATTCGTTGCATTTTTTTTAATTTATTTGCAAATGTGTTTAGTTCATAATGCTCCAATCCAGGGGCTGATCTATTAGTTCATATGTCGTACTAACAAATAATTTTTTTGGGACTAATTTGAGACTACTTTTGCAAATAATCATAATTGCTTATCGGTTTGCTAGTCTGATGGTAAATGTCAGATACAGATTTTATTTTTATATATTTTAGAAAACAGTTCTGTTAAAAAATTTATTAGCTATCCAATTTTATAATTCGTTGAAGAATAATGTTATCAGAGATTTTCAGTTTTGAATTGGAAATCTTGAAGAAATTGTGTTTGTTGTTTGAGAATTTACTTGCTGATACCTTGGGCAGTCGTTGTTAGGCAAAGTTATTAACCTACATTTACCTGCTTTAACCTTATTCAATGTTTGTTTTCATTTAGGTGTCTCTGATATAGTACGTAAAGTTAAAATTGAATTAATCAGAGCCTCTGGCCTTAGCCATATGGTAAATGTATATGTCCCTCCATTTGGAACGACTCGAGTTCTAGTCCAAACAGTGATCCCAAAAATCTTTAAAAATTCCCGACTCCCAAATTAATAGTCAAGTAATTGGGGCATTTATAATACTAGTGAATTTTTTTTCTGGATACTTCTTGCTTCTGAAAGCTGAAAATCTCCTATCAATTTGTTTTTCCCAATTCATTAGGAATTGTAAAACATTGTGATGGTGAAAGGGAAAAGGAAAAAATTCAATTTCTGTTCTCTTAATTGCTAATATGGAAATTCATAGATGGAGGCCACAGACAATGGTCGAAGGAGGACCTCTTGAACAGGTTCCAGGAGAAGAAAATGAGTCAAGAACTTTGTATTCTGAGCAAATCGAGATGGAGATTGCTCGGATTCTTGAAAAGATCAATAACTTTACTCAAATGGTAAAAGTTCAATGGTAAGCCATTGCACTAATTAATCTCATCATAATAAAATTTCATATATTGTGAAATTGTTGGAGTGCAATAATTGTATCTTGGAGAACGATCGAAGCATGGCGCTTCGGCTGCTATACGGTTAGTTGCAATGTTACCACCGGTTATAGCTTTTAGTCAAGCGCTATTTCTCACAAATTACGTTACATTTTACTCTAATATATCTTCTTAGTAGCCAACTTTGACACAAACCTTGTCACTCTATTTTTGAAGCATCTTTTCAGTACTAACTTTAAAAGGTCAAAAGCTTTCGTAGTCTATGCTAGTACAACAGTTTCTACTGAAGAAGACTGGATTACTTGCTCCAAATGCTCCCCTTCATCTTCCCATATTTCAGGTATTGCTTCTCTTATATTGTGTATGTTGTTTAAGGCGTACCGGCACCTGGTACTAGCATTGATCTTCCCACCGTTGCTTTTGTATTTGATAAGTTTTAAGAAAAGTTGGGTGCATTTCTCATGGCATAGGAAGTTTGGTTAATTAGATTCTTGGTATGCTTCTGAGCATACTATTACTGGCGAAGCCCTGCTGCTTTTCCACTGGCAATGTTCCGAATGCTGTCATCGAAGAATATCTGTGAATAAAAATAATGAGTTATGAAACAGTCCTCAACTGATTATATGCAAACAATATTTCATGAGCTATATTCGGATATTAACCGTTTTGTGCGGATCAACATTTGCAATGCGGATTGCAGCTTCCATTGCTTATAAAGAAGGTTTGCATAGAATTTGGGATGTGAAACTGAAATCTTGATTCTCGATTTGAATGGAATATTTTCCATCTTGGATAGGAGGGTTGAGAGTTTCAAAACATATAACACCTAGGACACAAAGAACTTGGGCTATCATGTGCTTTGTCCACATTTGGGAATATCTGCATCCAAACCCAATAATCAAACTGTTGAGTTGTTGGCCCATTACCTATACTTGTCCAAATGGGCTTCGGCCCATCTCCCTTTAACCTCATAACCGAGCCCCCATTCTGCAGCCTCCTTCCCCCTTTGCAGCCCTCACCCCTCTCGGTGCCCTAGCCTCCAGAATCTTCCTTGCGCCTCTTCAGCTGGGTTGTCTCTTCGGCTGGACTCCTTGGTATTTGCAGCCACCCTCTTCATCTCCTTCTTGCCTTTATGTAAGGTATGGTTTATGATGAGTAATAGAACCTGAAACCAGAATATTCTCTGTGAATTTTCGCCTACCCCTTTCCCCTTCGTGTTCTGTTCCGGCGGTGGCTTTGTGCTCCGGCCGCAAGGTGGTTTCCGTCGCTGGCCGTGAGAAAGCTTGGTGCTTTGGTGCTTGGGCAGTGGCTGTGCTTGGCTGTGTGCTTTGGGCAGCTCTCGGGCAGCAGTGCTCGGCCGTGTATTTCGGGCAGCGGTCACGGGCAGTGTGTCTCCATCTGTTGGATACGATACCTTGGTTCCCCGGTGACGACGTGGATTGGATACCCAGCTCGACCTGAGCCCTAATCCTTAATCTTGTTTGCATTCCAGTTTATTTTATATATATTGGATTTGTATACTGTGATTTGGTTTTGTTTCTTGATTGCAGGTTGTAGATCGAGATTGAAAGCGGGACGTAAACATTACAGTGGTATCAGAGCGTTCCGTGCCTGGTGGAGTGTTCGGGTGACCTCGGGCAGCGCTGTTTTGGTCTCGGGCAGTGCTCTTTTGTACTCGGGCAGTGTTCGGGCAGACGTTGGGCAGCGGCAGAAGTCTTCGGGCAGAGGGCAGAAGACTTCGGGCAGCGGCAGAGGACTTCGGGCAGCGGCAGAGGACGTCGGGCAGGAGCTGTAGGCTTCGGGCAGACCTCGGGCAACGACTGGATTGCTCGGTGGTTTCGGGCAGAGCTTGGCAGGGCCTCGGGCAGCAGCAGCAGACCTCGGGCAGCAGCTGTTGGCTTCGGGCAGCGGGCAGTAGTGCTCGGGCAGCTTCTGGAATCTCGGGCAGATTCGGGCAGGCGCTTCGGTGCTTCGGGCAGCGTGGTTTTCGTCAACCCAGAGCTTTGTCTCTGGGTTGTAAGTGATTTTTCCAACCCTTAATCATTTTACTATCGTGTTTCTAGGTGTAATTGTGTCCCTTTACCCGTAAAAAAAAATCCTATCTGAAGCCCCATGCTCGTACACCATTGAGTGTATTGTGATCTTGTGGGTGATAGCGTTTTTTCTTTCCCATAGCTTGTTTAATTCTTTCATTGTGTTTTGTGTGCCTTTGTGGTCCTTGCTTCTGCTGTGTGGTTATAGAAATTGTGTGTGCCTACTTGCTTATGTGCGATGGCTTCAATTTCTGGATATAACCTTGAACCGTTTAATGGAAAATCTGATTTTTCTATTTGGCAACAAAAGATGAAAGGAATTTTAATACAACAAAAGGTATTTAAAGCTATTGATGGTAACTGGGCTGAGAATATTACTACTGTTAAGAAACTTGAAGATGACGAATATGCTTATTCTTCTATTATCTTGAACTTGTCTGACTCTGTGCTCAGGAAGTGTGGTAAACTTTCATCTGCTAAAGAACTTTGGGAAAAATTAGAAAAGATGTTTACTGAGAAATCTTTGCCTAGTAAACTTTTCTTGTTGGAAAAATTTTTCAGATTCAAGCTAGACTTGAACAAAGATGTAGATGAGAACTTAGATGTGTTTACTAAGTTAATTCAAGATATTAAGTTGACAGGAGATAAGAATATAGACGACTATTCACCTATTGTCCTTCTAAATGCTATTCCTGAAAATTATAGTGATGTAAAATCCGCCATTAAGTACGGTAGAGATTCTATTACATTGGATACTGTAATGAACGGCTTGAAAAGCAAGGAATTAGATTTAAAAGTTAACAAAGATAATAGGCATTCCTCTGGTGAAGTTATGCATGTTCGTGGTAGATCACAACATAGGCATAATAATAATAACCAATATCAAAAGGGTGATAAAAGAGGAAAGAGTAAGGCTAGATCGAAATCTAGGTCTAGTAAGAGAAAATGCTACAATTGTGGGGATCCTAATCATTTCATAAAAGATTGCCCTAAAAAGAAGAACCAGAATAAAATTGGAAATCAGACTGGTGAACAAGCGAACATTGCTTCTACCTCTGGGGAAAACATGGGGGATATTTTTATGGTGACTGAATTATGTGATTCTGTGAACTCTGTGCTTTCATTACCTGTGTGTGAAAATGAATGGCTTGTAGATTCAGGTTGCACTTATCACATGACACCACTTAAAAATTTGTTTTCTAGCTACAGAGAAATTGAGCATGCTTCTGTTTCTATGGCCAATGAGAAATTGTGTAAAGTTTCTGGTATTGGTGATGTCTGTCTGAAATTTGAATCTGGTTATTCTGTGACTTTGAAAGATGTTAGGCATGTTCCTGCTTTGTGCAATAACTTGATGTCCTGTGCAGCTTTAGAGTCTGATGGTTACGAGGGTAAATGGGGAAATGGTTGCATGAAAATTATGCGGGGGTCTTTGGTAGCATTTAAGGCTGAGAATAGGAGGAATTTATATGTTTGCAAAACTGTCTGTGATAAAATCTGTGCTAATTCTGTGTCAGATGATTTAACTGATTTATGGCATAAAAGGTTAGGTCACATGAGTGCTAAAGGATTAGAGATTTTACACAAGGATGGTTGTTTTGGTAAGGATAAATTGTCTTGTATGACTTTTTGTGATTCCTGTGTGTTAGGCAAACAACAAAGAGTTAAATTCCCTATCTCCCCTTCCCCTAATGTGACTAAGTGTTCTGATATACTTGAATACCTGCATGCTGATGTTTGGGGACCTTCACCTGTCCCAACTCAAGGTGGTAATAGGTATTTTTTGTCTATCATTGATGACTACTCTAGAAAAGTATGGATTTTTCTAATGAAAAATAAATCTGATGTTTTTGATAAGTTTAAAAACTGGAAGATTTTAATTGAAAACCAAACTGGAAAAAAGATTAAACGACTTAGGACTGATAATGGAATGGAATTTTGCAATATCTTGCTTGATGACTTGTGCTGTGAATCTGGGATTCTGAGACACAAGACTGTGCCCTATACTCCCCAGCAAAATGGTGTTGCTGAGAGAATGAATAGAACTTTACTCGAGAGAGTTAGAAGTATGCTTGCATCTTCTGGACTCTCAAAGAAGTTCTGGGGCGAAGCTGTCGTTACAGCTTCTTATTTGATAAATAGATCCCCTTCCGTGCCTTTAAATGGTAAGTGTCCTGAAAGTGTTTTTTCTGGTAAGCAATTAGATTTTTCAAATCTGAAAGTGTTTGGTTGTTCTGCATTTGTGCATAGGAAAGGAGACAAACTTGAACCTAGGTCAGTTAAGTGCGTCTTTCTTGGTTATCCTGAGGGTGTAAAAGGATATAGGCTGTGGTTAAGATGTGAACCTGGTTTTAAAACTATTATAAGTAGGGATGTCATTTTTAATGAGTCTGAAATGCCTTGCTTGCTTCCATCTTTGCCTGAACCTGACTGTGTGTCTGAGTCTACACCGAGCAAGGTGGAGTCTTTGCCTATTGTTACCCCTGTTATTGAAAACGATGTGCTCCCTAATATGAATCATGAGAACTTGCCTGTTAATGAACCTGATTTGCATGAAAATGTTGACGAACATGTGCATAATGAATTGGTTGCTGATGAACATGAAGATCTGCATGATTATATGTTGACTAGGGATAGAGTTAGGAGAAATGTGAAACAACCTGCTAGGTTTAATGATTTTCACCTCACATCGCATGTCTTCAATATGTTTGAGTCTATAGATAATTGTGAGCCTAAGACCTATAATGAAGCTTTGAAATCTAAAAATGCTGTGCATTGGCTTAGTGCTATGAAAGATGAGATGCATTCTTTAGTTGTGAATCATACGTGGACTCTTGTACCTAAACCTGTTAATTGCTCTTTGGTAGATTGCAAATGGTTATTTAAGGTAAAGAATGAAGTTGATTCTGTTAGATATAAAGCTAGGCTAGTTGCAAAAGGTTTTACTCAAAGAGAGGGTATTGACTATACCGAAATCTTTGCTCCTGTTGTTAAGTTTACTACTGTGAGAATTTTATTATCACTTGTTGCTCACTTTAATTGGGAACTTAAACAGATGGATGTTAAAACCGCTTTTTTGCATGGTGACTTAGATGAAAAGATTTTTATGAAACAACCTGATGGTTTTGTTGACTCAAAGAACCCTAATCATGTTTGTTTGCTTAATAAATCTTTGTATGGCCTAAAGCAGTCACCTAGGCAATGGAATAAGAAGTTCGATGAATGCATGCTTACCTTAAAATTTAAAAGAAGCTCTTTTGATCATTGCTTGTATTTTAAGGATAAAATGCCAGTGCCTGTTTTCTTGTTGATTTATGTGGATGACATGTTGATTGCTAGTCCTTGTCTGAAATCCATAGAGCATATTAAGAACTGTCTAAGTGATAAATTGGATATGAAGTTCTTAGGAGATGCTAGAAGAATCCTAGGCATGGACATTGTTAGAGATAGGAATGTATCTACTCTCTGGTTGAAGCAAACTTCTTATGTAGAGAAAATTTTAAAGAAATTTTCCATGTTTGATGCAAAACCTGTTAACGTGCCCTTAGCTGCTCATTTTGTGCTAAGTAAAGATCAAAGTCCCAAAACTGATGCTGACTTTGATGTCATGAAAAATGTACCGTATTCAAATGCTATTGGGTCTATAATGTATTTGATGGTTAGCACTAGACCTGACATTGCTTATGCTGTTAGTTGCTTAAGTAGATATATGTCTAATCCTGGTGTGGTACATTGGAATGCTGTTAAGTGGTTGTTGCGTTATTTGAAAAACTCTATGCATTATGGCTTGTGTTTTTCTAAATATGCTGATGGTGTTAAGTTGAATGGTTATGTGGATTCTAATTATGCGAATGATAAAGACAATAGAAAATCTACAACTTCTTATGTGTTTACTTTGTGTGGATCATGTATAAGTTGGAAATCGCAGCTACAGCATATCGTTGCCTTGTCGACAACGGAGTCTGAGTATGTTGCTGTGACAGAAGCTTTGAAGGAAGCTGTCTGGCTGAAAGGTTTGATTTCCGAACTTAACTTGCTTGAAGGTAAGGTAGAGGTATTTTCTGACTCTCAATCTGGTATTCAATTATGTAAGAATCCTGTTTTTCATGACCGCACTAAGCATATTGATGTTAGATTTCATTACATTAGGGATGTAGTGGCTAAAGGATTAGTTAATCTTGAAAAGATTCCTTCTGAATATAATCCTGCTGATATGGGAACTAAGTGTTTACCTGTTTCTAAGTTACAATCATGTCTTAAAATTTTAAATTTTGATACAGGTGATTGATTGCTAGGTGTTAACTTTTTTTTGTTTTTTATATAACTGCTGTGTGCGTGTTATATGTTTGTTACCCTGGTTATTGACTTTAACCTCTTTGTGTTGGTTATTGTCTGTGTTCTCTGTCTGTGCTGTGTGCTATGACAAGAACTTGGTCCACACAATGCTTTGTGTATTGTGGGGACCCTTTGGGCGATGATGAGTCATCTATTGGGTTATCCTTACGTCGAGGTGGAGCCGGTATTGTGCCAAGGTGGAGATTTGTTGAGTTGTTGGCCCATTACCTATACTTGTCCAAATGGGCTTCGGCCCATCTCCCTTTAACCTCATAACCGAGCCCCCATTCTGCAGCCTCCTTCCCCCTTTGCAGCCCTCACCCCTCTCGGTGCCCTAGCCTCCAGAATCTTCCTTGCGCCTCTTCAGCTGGGTTGTCTCTTCGGCTGGACTCCTTGGTATTTGCAGCCACCCTCTTCATCTCCTTCTTGCCTTTATGTAAGGTATGGTTTATGATGAGTAATAGAACCTGAAACCAGAATATTCTCTGTGAATTTTCGCCTACCCCTTTCCCCTTCGTGTTCTGTTCCGGCGGTGGCTTTGTGCTCCGGCCGCAAGATGGTTTCCGTCGCTGGCCGTGAGAAAGCTTGGTGCTTTGGTGCTTGGGCAGTGGCTGTGCTTGGCTGTGTGCTTTGGGCAGCTCTCGGGCAGCAGTGCTCGGCCGTGTATTTCGGGCAGCGGTCACGGGCAGTGTGTCTCCATCTGTTGGATACGATACCTTGGTTCCCCGGTGACGACGTGGATTGGATACCCAGCTCGACCTGAGCCCTAATCCTTAATCTTGTTTGCATTCCAGTTTATTTTATATATATTGGATTTGTATACTGTGATTTGGTTTTGTTTCTTGATTGCAGGTTGTAGATCGAGATTGAAAGCGGGACGTAAACATTACACAAACAATTAGAGGTGGTGGATGGGGCCTTCGAAACCATGCAACCATGTCCGACCTGGGACTATGGCAAAGGATAGTCTGGCCTGATTGATCCGAGCCATCAACGGAGTGGATTCTTTAGGCTTCGAACGGACCAAGTTGCCACCTTTTTAAAAAAAGTTGTGTCCTGGTTCACTCTGACATGGTGTGAGTGGAATTTGTGTATACAGTTGAGTGATATTTGATTGTGTTGTGGCCATTGGAGATTATTTAAATATTGAATGAAAAACCTGTTAAGAAATTGCGTCTCAAAATTGAGTGATCTAATACTTCTTATTATATATATATATATAACTTTCAATTAATCCGAACTTGGTCAATGGTCGACCAATAAAACTAGACAGGTTCTTATTAGACCAACTGGGTCAGGCTAGAGTTTTTAGTTCTTAACCCTGCCCACATGTAACATTTGCGCCCGCAAACCCCACCCCCCAAAAAAAAAAAAAAAATTTATGATTTTACCCTTACTTTGTCAAAAAAAAAAAAATTTTTGCACCCCCAAAATTTTTTAGCTCTTAGAGTAAAAAAATTTTGCCCCAACTCCCCAAATTTTTTTTTCTGATTCCGCCCGCATGAGACCAGCCTTTGTTGACCATGCTCTTTCTACAACTCCAAGCATCAATATGCAGGTGGTGCAACATGTATTCTACAAATTGAATCACAAATTCATGATCAATGGGCAATCGCATCTTACAATAATTTCTGTTTTCAAGAATAAATCAACCATTGTTTGTGATAATTTACAATAAATCTCATACCTTCTATATTTTTCCGACAAGCCAAGTTGAATCCTAAGTTGAAGGGGTACAAAGTATCATCCATATCTAACAATGACAGTGAAATTAGATTAATTATAGTAATGGAGATGAGATGTTTTGACAAATGGGAACTCCCACCCACCCCAACATCTGAATAGAATATTTAGAGGTGACAAGTACCATGAAACTTGGCAGTATCTTTGAGTTTTTATCTAAAGCTCTGCAAGTCACCGGAGTATCTTCTGGTATATTTAATTGCTTGTGTCACTTGGAACATATTTTATGGTCTGTATGTTCATGAAACATTATTGTGATAAGAAGCATGAAGAAAAGCATATTTACAACTGCATTGTCTAACATCATTATATACCTTTTTGTTTTACTTTTGATGGTAGGTCCAAAATGCTAGCTATGGTACATCTAAAGATTCCAGAGAATGAAAATCTGACTGTTTTGGCAGTGTAAAGATCTCATCTACTTTTACGCTTAACAAGTTTCCATTCTCCGAATTGCATTACATTATCTTTGACATTTCTCTCTTCTTTTGGTAGAATGGTATTTATCAAACTCATTTTGATATTGGTTTTTCCTGTGGTCTTTGTTAGCATTGACTTAGAACTCGGTCAATGCACGTCACTCGAGAGTACCATATCCATGGTCTTTCTGTGGGATTCCACAGCGGTGTCTGATTCATTGCTGCTATTATTTGGTGGAAGTATATATGTTAGATGGAGAGGGTATTGAAAACGTGTCCATGATGCTCAAAAAGAGCAAGAAAGAGCACAGATAAACTTGAACATCTGTTGAAATGTGGCATCAAGAACTACAGCATCACCACCTTGCACAACACAGAACTTGCTGCATGCTTGTGTGGATTAATTGATAGGAGCTTTACCATTGTCACATAAGCAGTCGGGGCAATAAGCCATCATTTTGATACTGCTGATCGTCTCGTATCTCTCTGTTTCTGGTGATCGTTGCTTGATTTTCCAGAGAAGTTGGATCGTAACTTCTGTAAGCTGGTTAAAATAGGCACATTTTGGTCTTGTGAGATATAGGGGTGCGAGAACTCATCCACTGACCCTCTTTTTCCCTTTTGTAGACAATAGAGAGTAATTGTGTAGCTTTGATAATTATATGATGTCCTACCTCCTAGGGGTGGTTCCAAGTAATTTTGCTGTGTTGTTGTGAAACGTACCATTAGAGCTTGGCTGTATTTGTTACCGTCTGCCGGTTTATTTAAAAATATACATTAGTCTGTAACAAACTTGTGAACTGTGACAGCTGCAAATTCCATTTGCTTTCCTTTTGGCATATTCTACAACAGAAACTAGCAGTCACATGTTTACAAACACGGGTTTTCTTTTCAGTGGAGAGGAATGTGCTATGGCATGCAGCTTTGGACTGAACAATTGTTACGTTGTGATGTAACTATTGGGTTCATCCTGACGTCAGATAATAACATAACGAAAAAATAAAACATATCCATATATAGTATACAAATATCAAATATAAATGCACAAAAACAGATTATCGATATTCTGCGAAAACTGATAATGGCGATATTTCGGGTCCAAACAACCTGGTCAGATCTACAAGTCCAACACAAGTGCTAGTTTGATGTAAACATTTCTACGACGAGAGATCTGTGATTGGTATATACCGTTTGGTCTATATTGTGTTGTCTCATGTTTCAAGAACTAGGTCATTTATAGATGTAATTGAGTTATTAATAGAATTGGTGTGCAGACTCCACATGTCAATGTTTGACTTGCAGGCATAAATTATGCTAACAGCAACATATAAACAATTAGCCATATTTATAATATACATTGTTTACCCAACCATATGAAACGTCAGAGAAAAAAAAAATCAATTCGAATGAATGGATCATTACTGTCATCTCCCAACAATTGGAAGTAAAATTGAATAATTTGGATAAACAAAACGAAATATTACAGCTAATTACATAATTGACATGCTTCAATGCTCTGCAGTGGGCAACCCATTTCAGCGGATTAATACATCGAGAAATGGAACTAATTGAGCATAAGGTTTAACTATACTGACACCTTTTGGTAAGAGGAATGCTCAAAATTTTGCCCCATATATGAATAATCTCTATTGTGACGTTAATCTGGAGAAGTATTAAAGTAAACACCTTGCATCCTTCCCTAAACCTTGTATGGAGAAAGGTTAATCCATCTGTTTGATGAAACCGCCCCGAAGTCGAGCTGGACTCAAATTTTCCCAGCCTGCACAACAATTTAATATCTGTCAAATTACATTGATGGGAAACTAATATTGTAAATATAAACAAAAGAAGGGAACTGACACAATGAAATGATATCTCCTTAATTTATGCACACTTAATTTATGCACACTTCTTGCAGAAAAGAAAATACAAGAGTATGAAAATCGAAATCAGTCTTACAAATAACAACTTACCTAGCAAAATATGATGCAAAGATTGAATATAGGCTTCCATTTTAGCTCCTGGAAGATAAACAAACTCAAGAATTAGAATTTCTTACATAACTGTAAGAGCATAAAATGGTCCATTCTTGGCAAGGTCATGTGACTCACATCATATCAAGGATTGAATAAACTTGAGCCGCCCATATTGATAGCTACAAGGACTGAAATACTCGTAATCAAAGCAAGCCAAAATAAGGTTGATCCTGCAAATTAGATATCCCAGTTGAAAATTCTAAAGACTTTGAGTTGCTCCAAATTACAAAAAAAAACAAAAAAAGAAAAAGCAATACATATTCCGAATCTGAAATAAGAATACCTCTAGAACTGCTAGTATCACTTCCAGAACTTTGTGGGATGGATGCAAAAGCAGGCCCATTCATGTCGGGTGTATCACTACTTGTGCCAGCATCTGAAGACTTGCCATTTACTGTTTCAGATGTCACTATCCCTTGAAATTCCTCACTTAACATTAATGCTGATAGAACATCCATGAAAGAGTCTTTGTTCTCCTCAGACGTTGCAGCATATGATTCATCAGAATCAGGAAACCCATAGTCTGATGCCCCTGTATCTGCCCCTGTATCTATGAATACTTTCTCAAGCTTTTCATCTTCATCATCCTCAACATATGCTTTGTATGTCAATCGTAGTAAAATTTCTCCAGCGGACCCTTTTCCAAAGAGGCCCCAACCTCTGAGTTCCACTATCCTGTCTGCTGGAACAGTATCTTTAAACGATGCAAGATCAACCTGAAAACAGTTCTTCATGAGGATTGATTCTTAAAGTTTGCAATTGTTTGTAAATAATACCATAATTAGGAGATCGTGACGGTTCAAATAAGTATGGTATACGTGGATTCAGTTCACAAAGACAGTTCGTTTGGGAAACATTGTACTTAACCCCTAAGTCAACAACATACTGAAAAAGTTTCTTTCATAAAACTACTTAACCAGTGACAGGTAGAAGTGGAAAATGACACAGCGGACATCCAGCCCTTCGTGGTTCTCAATGGATTCACTCTGCATTCCGCCTTTTCCGCGATCATTATTCAAAGAAAAACCTTATATATTCTTTGGAGCTTTTAAGAAACAGATATAAATTAAAGAACTCAAAACTTGGAATAATATTAAATTACCTGCCACTCTATTGAATTTTATATATTAATATATTCTTTGGAACTTTTAAGTAAGAAATCATTTAAATTTAGAGATGGAAACATAACAAGAAGAACTACTAAAATGAATCCACATAAGCGAAAAGAAAAAGATTCCAAGCAGTATCAGCAAGTCTGGGATATCTGACCTCCGCGGTACCAACGGTCAAATCTGTCAATCCAAGTTTGTCCTTTACTTCAATGCGTAGTTTTTCTTTCCTAGGGTCTGTAACTAACATATGAAAATCCTACAAGTAAAAAAAATATCATGATTAGCATGTACGAAACTTCTATACATGACACAAAACATAAGTCCGAAATTCTCACAAAATTGAAAAACTAACTTGGTTCCATATTGGCTCTCCAGGAGGTCCAATGACAGTAGTTAGGCTGTTTCTCTTACTTCGTATTACTTGATCTCCCAATCTTAGAATTACATAAGGATCTGTTTTGCCTGAACATGAAAAGGATGATAATCATGTCAAAGTACTTTGTCAGGAGAAATCTATGTAAATTAGAAGCAGCAACAGATAAGCCTGGCATAACGTATTGAAAGAACTTGCACTCTCAAAACACCCTGCTAAAATACCAAGTGGAACACAGATGGTAAAATAAGTAAAATTAATACCGTAGAATATATAAGAAAGTTTGCGTGCATCTAGAAGAGTCACTGACAATTCTCCAGCAAACTTATTAATTCTCTCTTGCATTTCTCGAGATGTTGAATCATTTGGAACAGGCCCAACAGCTTTTCCCTTCTCAAAATCAAGAACAATCTTTTTTGGTCGCACAAATAGCTGAGGCAAATCCACAGTGAGCAGTTTTGTCAAAAACCTGAAGAGAAATAAACAACAGCCTCTGGGTTATATCGCAAAGAAAATAAAATATGATTCAAACTCTAAAAAGCATGCGAAAATGGAATATAATGACCAATGAAAATTTTAAATTTAAAAAAAAAAACAAAAGATGAATCCAGTCATATGTTTAAAGACAAAGTCCACAAATATAAGAAATAGCCAGGAGATATCACTTACATCGAGAGGATAGGAATTGCTGAGTGACACCGATAAACATGAAAAACAAACAAAACAATAACAATAAAAAATCAGTAGGATTCTCCAAATAAGAAAACAGAAAAATTGGGTAGGTAACCCGAATTGTCTGAGAGCATTCTAGAAGTAGATGATTAAATAAAATCAGATAAAAATCAATCAGAACATATTAACTAGATAGGGAAACATCACAGCATGAAGCAAACAATTATATATAATCCCTTCACACAACAAATTTTTTACATGATTCGATATTTGTGAGGTTCCTGCTCCATTTCAAGGATATGCAAAAAAACTTACAATTTGCAATATTTTAATTAAGGTGGTAAAAGATTCAAAAAACAAAGAACAGGGCATATATTCCAAGGACTTAACAGATACACATTAAAATCATCTTCCTTATCAACCTGTTATTAATCGTCACATAGAGACCAAGAATAGAAGGTTCCCTTTTACTCACATCGTTTGTCCACAGTAAACACCTAAGTTTTTTATAAAGGGTGCAGAAATTGAGCAGAAAACATCTTTTGTAAGCTCACAATTTACATTCAATAACTTTATTAAAATAATTCTCAAGCATTTCACTTTGTTTTTTCATTTTCATCTTTTCCATCAATATTTTTAGTTTTCCTTACAAAAAATAGATGGTAAATCTGATACTTTAATCTAAAGTCATGATAAAGAGAAACTAATGAGAAAGGGGCAGAGCATACCCATTAGATTGAATAAGCGAAATGGTGACAACTCGAACTTTATTCTTGGAAGAGAAACAAAGGCCCAAGAAACAGCCCCCACCCATGGCTCTGTTGGAATCAATCGCATTTTGACCCACAATTCACCATCAATGTCAAAGTCTCTCACTCTAATTGGCACGACAATGGGCATGATGCCGAATTTAAGTGTCACACTTAAGAGCATACGTGCACCACCAGTGTAGCGGAGACCTATCAGATACCTTGGTAGCAAGAAAATTATCATTATTAAGTTCCATATAACTCTGAATTAAGATAAATTGCTTGTAGAGCATCATTTGGAAGTAAAAAAAAAAAAAGACGTTGCATTTGACATACGAGAGCTCCAACCTCCAGATAATAATTTACTAAATATTCCCAGATGATGGATCTTAAAATCGGTGAGAAGACTGGTAGTATTCCATAAAGACATGAACAAACTCATCAGCAAATGATTAAGTGGTTCACATTACTATCAAGCAAGGTAAACATTGTGTTCCAAGATACCGACTCATGACTTGGGTGATAAAATTGATCCATTTAAAATATCCTCCACTCCATGAATTACATAAAGTCACTACACAGAAAACGAATGCCTATAGATCCACTGTCTATAGAATCAAGGTGAAGAATGTTTTCAAGGCCCGATCTTCACAGTTCAGTTGACCCATCGCTGTAAATGAATTTAGACAAACAATTTTAATGCCGTTTGTGTAGAGCGGTGTGCAACAATTTGAATAATGACAGTCACCTTAGCAACTACTGATGATGTGAGTGTGTATGTCCATTATACAAGCATGAGAGTGCATTAGAAAAGAAGGTATTCAATTGTCACAAACAGAAATACTGGTTGTACCAGATTATTCTTATGGAAAAAGTATTAATTTTAGGACGAGTTAAATTCTTCAACAGAAGCACAGACAAATTAAATTTCAGGGATTAAAGAGTGGATGTTGCTTCCGGCTTAACCACTTTTCCGAATCTTTTCAAAGTGTCGCCCTTCATTGAAGTAAACCGCTAGAGCATAGTTTCTAAAAGAAAAAAACTGTGAGTGATAGAGAACAGTGTTCTCCAACTCCGACAGGCAGATGTCTCGACTTGTAAATTATAGTTACTAAAAAAATAAAAAATACTGATTTTAGAAGCCATATCACCATTATCTGATGGATTCGCAACAACTTGAAAGATTCATTCCAAATACCACACCTTTTTTCTAACGGTCTAGCTATATGTTAACGTGTTGCTTGCTAGTACATAAGTGACATACTCAATCCATTAGTGGGCCAATATAATTCTAATAAAAATGAGGTGATGAAATCATAACAAAGTGAAGCAACATTGCAAGAAAATAGAACTCACTGCAAGTCATTATCACGACGAGAAGTCCGGCGCTCCACGCTCCTAACAGACAACGGTTCATCCCCCAATGAGAACTGCTTGACCTCAACCCTCCGCACATAATCCGGTTTTATGAGATTGTCAATAAGCGGCTGCAGCAAACCAATGATCCAATTCTCAAACCCACTCCTATAAACCTTCCAAAGCTTTCCCAACACCATGTTCACCCACTCTACCGACTCTTTCCTCTGCAAATCCTTCTCAAGAAACATAGAGAGCGTCGTCGGCACCTGCGGCCGATTCTCCTGTTTGCTTCCAGCATCCCTCTTTCTTGAGCTCCACATCTTATCAAAGCCAACTCCCACAAAAAAGAAGAAGGCGAATAGACCAAAAACGGGACTATTTATCTGTGGTGGCGACGGAATAGCGTGAATTACCCCCAGCTGACTCCTCAACTTATCTACAATAGGGTCTTGCCCAAAATTCGAATTATAATAGTTACTATTGCCATCAAACCTGGATAAAGAAGCATAATCCAAATCTCGGCCATCAGAAAGTCGTTTCAATACGATGTTATTGGCCCCCCTTCGGGTGGCCGCGTCTAAATGGTGGTGCTGGGAATTCCCTCCATTGATGCAAGCTTGAGCTTGAAGGAGAACCCATCTCACATTTTTAATTAAAACTATTCTCTCTCTCCTTTTGCGGTGTGACTGGGAAATTGAAGGCAAGAGTAGCCTTTTCTGTGAGAAGTCACAGGAGTTAAGGGGTGAAGCACTTGAAGCCGACTGCAAAACCATTAAATTATGAGCCCACCCAATTCACTACCACTTCACAAGAACAACAACAACAAAAAAAGATTCAGCAATTCTCCCGTAGCTACTGTAATCGGGAAACATGAACGAATTCAGAACATTCAGTAATTGACTCTTCCAGCAAGAAAAATGACACAGTTGGCGATATTATTCGAATCTGGTATCAAGAAACTTCTCCAAAAAACAACAAACAAATCGAACAGAAAGGATATGCAAACACTTGTATTAATTGTCGCGAATTTTGCTTTGGACTCTGAAGAAAAATTGGGGAACACAAAAAAAACTGGGAAACGAACAAAACCGGTAAATAAGCAGCAACAGGTGGGCTGAAGACGTGGATAGCCTGTGGAAAGAAAGGTCGGCCGCAGACTTCCCAATTTTTGTACTCGTGGGTCGGAGCAACAGCGCTGACCAAACCCGCCCGTCTCGTAAAAATAATATCGGAACCACGTGTTTTATATTAGTATTCTATATAATTTTATTATAAATACAATACATATAAGGCTGTGTTTGCTATAATGGATAATGTGTGATTGATAAATAATCCATCACTTATCCCACGTACTTGAAATTCAATACATTTGGCTCGTTAAAATCATAAAACCCTTCACTATTTGATAACACCAAAAAGTGTGATCTTTAATAAATCTTGAGCGATGATATAACAAACGGTTTATCTTTAATTAAACAGAATCTAACTGCTCCAAAATATCTCTGTGTATCAAAGAAAAAAGGGTGAGATGACTCCGCCCGTAGGCGAATCCACTCCGACGCTCAAGTCAGTATAGATTTCAATGAAAGTATTGAAATTGCAGAGTTTGCATAATATGAAAGGCGTATTATGAAAGACGTGCCTGAATGAGCGTTATGTGCCCTCTATTTATAGATGTAGAGATAGAGTCTCAATCAATATAGAATAAGAGTTCTAGTCAATCTATAATTGTAGAGTTCTAATCAACATGAAATTGTATTATATATGGCAACTATATCCATGTTTATCCCGAGAATATTGAGAGATGTCTTCCAAAACCCTACAACTCATTGCTTAATCAGATTGGGTCGGTTAAAACCCATTAGGTAGATCGATCCCCCATCGAGGGGTATCACAAGTCCCCCTCCTAGTCGAACTGACGTCGAAGACCAGAAGTTCGTTAAATGTTTAACCGACCTGTTACTAGTGCCCATGCTTCATAGTTTACTTCCACTGAGCCAAACAACAAAGGTGATAAGAACCCGAACTGATAGAGATGACGAGCTGACCGAGGTAGTAAATAAACATCCCGAGCTAAAAGAAACACCCTGGGAATTAATAATCATACCGGGCTGATGAGATATAGTCGAGCTCCTTGATGAATAAACATGAGGTACAAATAACACTGGCTTTATGAATATTAAGCGTCCCGAGCTCCATAATTAATAGAAATCTCAAGCCCCAGTGATGAAAAATATACGATGCCAATGAAACTTGTCTGATTTCCAGCATCAATAGATTCCTGAGCTGAGCAGATAAGCCCGATCGGGCACCAGAGGTAATACGGAGCAAATAAAGCTCATCTGAGCTGATTTGAGCTATATCGGATAAATATGTGCAAATGGCGCTCGACTAAACTAAGCTCCAGAGGTAATAGGTATGCGGAGCAAATGATGTTCGCCTGATCCGAACTGAGCTCCAGATATAATAAATATGGGCGAGGTGTACTCACCTGATATGAACTGAGCTCCATAGATAACAAATAGGAGCGAAGAATGCTCGCCTGAACCGAGCTCCAGAGATAACAAACAGGAGCACATTTTTACATTAATACCCTTCAATTAAAAAAATAAAAACAACCTACGATAAAAGTCTCTATAAATTAATAATGTTAAGACCATAAATTTTTATTAATTTAGTAAGGTTATTAATTTATCAAGTATTAAATTAATAATCTTAAGACAAAGTTGAGACCAGAAAAAAATATTATTTTACAAATATTATTAATTTATCAAGTATTAATTTATATATATTTTACTTTATTCATTTTTTGTCCCCAAAAGCAAAAAGAAACTAATACTTCTCCCTAAGAAAGATCTTCGTGGTTCCTTTGTTGTTACGAGGAGTTCGAAATATGAAGCCAAAAACTTATTTGCTTTTTATGCTGATGGCGTAAATGAAGAAGACATTGGCGACTCAAACTTTCGGGAGACCTAAGACAAGTTATAAAAAACGAGGTCTTACTAAGCATGCATCATATCATGTGCTATTATTGATCCACTCAAGAAATACATCTACTAGAGCTTGAAAGACAATATCAAATGAGAATTGTACTAACTTTACAATGTCATCTAGATAATTTAACTTAAAAAGTAACTTCACACTAGTCAAAATACAGGATAAATAAATAAAATCATCAACAAAAGCCCTTATATTGCTGATGTTTCAAAGAACCCAAGTCTCATATATTTTGTAAGACCCCAACACTTAAACTCGTCATTATCATTTATGACGTCGTGTGTATATAAATTTTTCATTTTCTTTTCATTCTTTAAAAAGAATCATTACATGTTTCCCATAATCCCATGACATAAATAATGTTCAACATTATATGATCATCTCTACCAACAAATAGACTCAAAGATTTCGCTCATTACCATCCCCATTACACCACTTTTATATTGTGGGTTTTTATAGAAATTTGGGCAGAGTCTCCCCATAAACTGAGCTATCCGGGAATAGAAACATATCACTAGTAATAACTCCCAACTGGGGACAAACACAATACTAAAACATAATACTACACTAAGTAAATTCACAGTCAGGGAAAACACCACACTAATAAGACATCAAAAGTGGGCTTCAACACCCTTATACAGTCCATATACATGCTTCCAGTTGCTCACATACGAGCAACAAATGAATAAATACCAATCTAACTGAATAAATAGCGTATCCTATTTACCCACACTCATATACGCTTCTGGAAGCGGCATGATCCAACAAGCTCGAACCAATATCCCAAGGTAGCTTAGTACCTATTTCAACAGAAACAACCCCCACACAGGGTGAGCATACTCCAACTCAATATTCATTCACAAATCAATATACGAAATTGTAATACAACAATTTAGATTATTCAAAACTCATAAAGTATACTCCCTGTTACAAATTCCGAACTGGCATAGCTATCACGAACTGTTCCTGTTTCAATCTTATATACTTGTATAAACATCATGTTCAATATAATTAATCAAAGCATGATCCTCATCAATGCAATAAATACGACATAACCACAATTTACCGTTTATACTCAATCATGACGAATCTCATTTTGAAGGCAGCTCTACCTATCAATTAATCTCATTCTCAACCACTTCGCATATCGATCATGCCAAAGGCATCAATAATCAACTCGTATACCCGGATCACGTACATCGACGTATCCACCATTCCACGTGTATTAAACTCAATTATCAAACTCAATCACTGAACCCTAAACATCACATTAAAATACATGTATGCATGAATATATAATTACTGGGTATACCTGCTCGTACGTCACCACGTACCTTATAGTAGACAACATGAACAAGCTATCATCAACGTCCGAAGTCTCCTGTAGAGTCTATATCGAATATCAATTCAATATTAGCTCGAAATCAAAGCAATTCATAACCATCATATATTTCTTACTTTCATATCCATATCATAAATCAATAACTCAATATTATGAATCAAATCATAATCAATACTTTGGATGCACACATCCTCACATTAATCGTGATATATCATTGGTAATGCAAAACCCCATCATCTCCCACCATCCGCTACATCAACACAGATGATGCAGGATACACACACCCATACGTGCAAGATCACGCCCAACTCACATAGCAGTTCACTAGACACACCAGTTCAACAGAGGAAAGGAAGTGCAAGGGTGTATGCATAATAACATCCAACTAGTGTCTAACTAAAACAATCCAATTAAGCCAATTAACATGTTCCAAACATTCAAACCCACACCGAGGTGATTCAAACCAAGACATGAAAGAAAGGATCCATGTAGATACGAGATTCTACCCTTAAATAACCGATTTTTCTCAATCCAAACATAAAGTCTTTATTTGTTTAAATTCAACTTTAACAAAGTAAGGATACATTGAGTTCCAAAAATATTATTCGTGATTTAGAACTCATTATTAAGATTATTAACTCAATAAAGTGACATAAGTTAACAATATGTGCTATGATACACAATCACACATATATCTCACCATAAACTTTATTCCATGTTATAACACCTACCATACATGCCTCTAAAGGTAATATGTTCCACACCCTAGCCCAACACCTACCAAAGCATTACAGTGGCTACAAGCCATAGAAGTTAATTCTTTTCACCACCTACTAGCAACTATCAAGGCTTAGACCCTCACTTGAATCACATTTAAGCATATTAACAAACACCTTCCATGCATGGTTTTTAATCTTCATATTTTAACCAACAATGATACTAGTCAATGCACAAATCAACAATTCCATTAACAATTAATAGCATTCCTCATGCTCTCCAATTCCCAATTACAACACTTCAATACATGTAGGAATACATAATTACTATCATAAACACCACCTACTAACCCACTAAGAATTAATTACTTAAAATACCTCTCAACCAAGAATTAATCAACTAATGAGGAGATAAGTGTTCTTGAGCAAAATTACTTAACAAAAATTTCACCAGATATCAGCAAAGCATCGACTCACACCAAAATCCCATTGAAAAATTATTCAATCCCTCCAATACATGATTAATCAAGGCAATACATAACTCAAACATTAGAATGCAAAGTGTAACAGAGAGCTCAACAATGGCAGCACTAACGCACAATTAGTGGCAGTGAGACGAAATGTAGCTGGAAAAATCGACACCATCTTCCAACATAAGATTTAATCAAGCTAGAACTCAAATCCATGAAATAAAAACCGATTAAACAAAGACCAAAACTTCAAGAATCGCAACAGGGAAGAGCGACGCAAAAATCCCCAAAACCGTGAAAAACATTGAGCCATCAACGAAAATATTTAAGGGGAAAGAGCAACCGATGAACTAGGTCGAATTATGTACACAAACCTGCGTGAAATCGTTGCTAAAATTTTCAAGGAAGTCATCGTTTGATCCTGCTGTTCTTCAAGCCGTTCAACCGAGAGAAAACTTTGGGGAAATGGGTGGGTGAAATCGATGGGGAGAGAAGTGAAGGGGAGAAAGAGTGTGGTGAATTTTAACCCCATATTTAATCTCTACCATCCAATATTATCTTTACCCAATTACATTTTCATTTAAATCCCACTAATTTATTATTGAAGGAACTCCTTTAAATTTAATGTACACGATGAGTTCAACCCTATATTATTTATTCCAATCCCGGACCAAAATGACATTTCCAAAAATTTAAGAATCTCCTTGAATTTAATTAACATTATAAATTAAATCCTGGAATCATTTATCCCAACTCCGCTCCAAAATCCGATACTCAAGAATTAAATCACGACATATCATATAAACACCATAATTAAATCCAATAAATGATTATTAATTATTCCGGACATCACAATTCTCTCCAACTAATAAAATTTCGACCTCAAAATTTAAATGCATGCTTACCATAAAAGCCAACAGTGAAATTTTCATACCGTTATACAGCTCAAGATAGTGATGTAACAAATCTGTATGACGACATCATCATTCGAATAATCATGGCTCGTAACGTGTCGCACAACACCAACGCTCTCAAGACTAGAAGTCACATCACTTTAAGTGTTTAATCATCAAGTACATCTTTGTCATACTTTACTACCTGTGTGCTCGCATTGGTACAGTTCCTTGCACAAAATCTCAATCCATCATCGTTTACTTTCATCATAGTACACATCATATAATCGCTAATCAGGCATTCCATGCATATCATGTGTACATCAGCATGTATGACAAATACACCAATCTTTTATCGTATAAATAACATCATACATGTGGGGTTGCAAAAGTATGCAATTTATACCAACATCGTCATATCGCACATCACCCTTGTCCGTACGAATAGCGGTACTCTTGAGCCTTTACGCATCAATCTTTCATATATCATCTCCTGGCTATTATCTGGTGCAACGTAATGACTAGAAAACCCATTAGTCATTATCACATACATATATACACATTATACACACCAACAGCCACAGACCATCAGTATCAAATCATGATAAATGGCTTAACACCAATATTCCCATGACACGATTATACTCCATCTATAACAATGCATCAACATCAATATCGAATAATTCGTGTCATGCCTTTGTAGATGGAATCATCTACAATACACAATGGCATCATAATATCATGTTAATCACAACACTCACATACTCTTAAGTATCAACATTTCCACATTACATCACCCAACTATTATCTGTCATAGGACAAGTACAAAATAAACTCGTTAGTATTTCTCAAATACTAGGAACATAACACGTACCTTGTCATTTACGCATTTTGATATCATAAAGTTTCTGTCATCAAACATGAATTCCCTGCATCAGAAGTTTCTCGCAGTTCTATACACAACATGCTACTGCACACTATCACATAGGGTGATTGAAATTTAACATAAGAATCAATTGCATGCTTCAATGACGCAATTTATATCAATCTTTAACTCATCCTCGAAACATAAAAATTCATTAATCATGAATGTTCACAATGATCACATGTCTACACACGACATTCGTAGTAATCACGAGTCATCCCGTGACATACTCATGTCATCCCGTGACACACTCATTAAACTCATGTCTATCTGATTGTATTCCATTCAACATAATAGGTGATTAATCAATTATTAATCCTACCACATACAAAACTAGCATGCTTTCACAACAATAATTATCATCACAAAATGATTAACATCTATTTTCAATATCTCATCACTACACACCGTAGATGTGAGAGTGTTATCACAGAGGTTACACCCCTTCTTGCCTCATTACCGCAACAAAATATGAATATGACACATCTAGGTTCCACTTCAATTCCATTACAACTTTTCTACATGTACATGATTTCCAAATCAATATAAATCAACAAAATAACTCGAATCAACATATATCGATATGTTCAACCAACTCAAACGGTTTACCTCGATACTTCGTCCTCCTGGATCGATCCAATATCCTCTTGGGCCTAAATCACATGTACCCAATGAGCAATAACATAACTGTACATAGCACAACTTCTATTGCCATCTGCAATCAAAGCATCATCAATACTCATTGCTAACACAATTGCGGTACAACAACATTCATCGCTAATCACAATAGCGGTACTAAAAATATTCATTGCTAACACAATAGCAATACATCAATCTTCATCGCCGTACGGCGGTACATAATACTCATCGTCAACGCTGGCATACATAATATCCATAATCACAATGAATATACATTCTTAAAACAATAAGATGTAATAACACTTACTGTACACAGTTGATCCACACTTGATCCTTTAAATTATCCCTGCTCTCAACATAAATATTCCACAAAATATGATTTCATATCAATACACAAATTGATATACTCATAATCAACAGAATAGCGGAATGAGGCGTTGCTATATATATAATCGGCGGCAAGAACCATCGCCATGGAATCAGCGGAATGCACCATTGCTAAACACATGTCTGGCGGCATGAGCCATCGCCAATAACATAGCGGAAAGAGACATCGCTATACACGTACCTGGCGGAATAACCATCACCTATAATATAGCGGCATGAACCATCGCCCGATATACCTGGCGGCATGAATCATCGCCAATAAGATAGCGGAAAGAGGCATCGCTATACACGCACCTGGCGGAATATCCATCGCCAATAAGATAGCGGCATGAACCATCGCTCAATATACCTGGCTGCATGAACCATCGCCAATAAAATACACGGCGGCATGAACCATCGCCAATAGAATAACGGATCCCTAGTCTTGTTACGGTAATGTATTTTAATGCACCTCGCTTCACATATAAGCGGCATAGAATAACCTCGCTTCAATGGACATGCGGTACTCCCACCCCTCGCTTCACATTTAGCGGCACAAAATAAATAGCGGCAAGCATTTAAAATCATCACTCATCCATAACAACGACTCATGGGATATTCACCAAGCATTCCATCTATACCTGCAATACCATGCATATACCATATCCAATATACATTACCATGAGTGTATTTTAATGCACCTCGCTCAAATGCGACATGCGGCAACACCCTCGCTTCAACATTTGGCGGCAAAGCATTAAAATCATCACTCCAATATATATACAACCACAATGAGTGTATTTTAATGCACCTCGCTCAAATGCGACATGCGGCAACACCCTCGCTTCAACATTTGGTGGCAAAGCATTAAAATCATCACTCCATTGTGCACATTAATGCATAATCCATGATGTATATGAAACGCATGTTACCGTTTCGTGTCTTTCAACCCTGGCCTTAGCCCTTCGTGTCATAGTGTCCCTACAGGAACAATCCCAAACCATGAGCATATAATAATCCATATTCACCACAATATGATTATAACGAGTAAATGCATAAACTATGAGTACAAAGTACTTCCTGTATCCCAATGCATTTCAAAATGCTCCCTTTAGTTGTTCTTGTGCCACAACTCACAATCATAATCAACAGGTTATATTATGATTCCATAAATGTCATGACATATAATTGTTCCACTATGATCACATATCATAAACACAAATAAGCAAAATAGTTGTGTCACGCAACACTAACTACTATCATGCATAAATATGTGCTACCCATTCCTATCAGCATGTTTCAGGCCCTCAACAGCCCCAAAGAGCTAACCACTGCTCTGATACCACTAATGTAATACCCCAACACTTAAACTCGTCATTAGTTCATTTATGACGTCGTGTGTGTATAAATTTTTCATTTTCTTTTCATTCTTTAAAAAGAATCATTACATGTTTCCCATAATCCCATGACATAAATAATGTTCAACATTATATGATCATCTCTACCAACAAATAGACTCAAAGATTTCGCCCATTACCATCCTCATTACACCACTTTTATATTGTGGGTTTTTATAGAAATTTGGGCAGAGTCTCCCCATAAACTGAGCTATCCGGGAATAGAAACATATCACTAGTAATAACTCCCAACTAGGGACAAACACAATATTAAAACATAATACTAACACTAAGTAAATTCCAAAAGTGGGCTTCAACACCCTTATACAGTCCATATACATGCTTCCAGTTGCTCACATACGAGCAACAAATGAATAAATACCAATCTAACTGAATAAATAGGGTATCCTATTTACCGACACTCATATACGCTTCTGGAAGCGGCATGATCCAACAAGCTCGAACCAATATCCCAAGGTAGCTTAGTACATGTTTCAACAGAAACAACCCCCACACAGGGTGAGCATACTCCAACTCAATATTCATTCACAAATCAATATACGAAATTGTAATACAACAATTTAGATTATTCAAAACTCATAAAGTATACTCCCTGTTACAAATTCCGAACTGGCATAGCTATCACGAACTGTTCCTGTTTCAATCTTATATACTTGTATAAACATCATGTTCAATATCATTATTCAAAGCATGATCCTCATCAATGCAATAAATACGACATAACCACAATTTACCGTTTATACTCAATCATGACGAATCTCATCTCGAAGGCAGCTCTACCTATCAATTAATCTCATTCTCAACCACTTCGCATATCGATCATGCCAAAGGCATCAATAATCAACTCGTATACCCGGATCACGTACGTCGACGTATCCACCATTCCACGTGTATTAAACTCAATTATCAAACTCAATCACTGAACCTTAAACATCACATTAAAATACATGTATGCATGAATATATAATTACTGGGTATACCTGCTCGTACGTCACCACGTACCTTATAGTAGACAACATGAACAAGCTATCATCAACGTCCGAAGTCTCCTGTAGAGTCTATATCGAATATCAATTCAATATTAGCTCGAAATCAAAGCAATTCATAACCATCATATATTTCTTACTTTCATATCCATATCATAAATCAATAACTCAATATTATGAATCAAATCATAATCAATACTTTGGATGCACACATCCTCACATTAATCGTGATATATCATTGGTAATGCAAAACCCCATCATCTCCCACCATCCGCTACATCAACACAGATGATGCAGGATACACACACCCATACGTGCAAGATCACGCCCAACTCACATAGCAGTTCACTAGACACACCAGTTCAACAGAGGAAAGGAAGTGCAAGGGTGTATGCATAATAACATCCAACTAGTGTCTAACTAAAACAATCAATTTAAGCCAATTAACATGTTCCAAACATTCAAACCCACACCGAGGTGATTCAAACCAAGACATGAAAGAAAGGATCCATGTAGATACGAGATTCTACCCTTAAATAACCGATTTTTCTCAATCCAAACATAAAGTCTTTATTTGTTTAAATTCAACTTTAACAAAGTAAGGATACATTGAGTTCCAAAAATATGATTCGTGATTTAGAACTCATTATTAAGATTATCAACTCAATAAAGTGACATAATAACAATATGTGCTATGATACACAATCACACATATATCTCACCATAAACTTTATTCCATGTTATAACACCTACCATACATGCCTCTAAAGGTAATATGTTCCACACCCTAGCCCAACACCTACCAAAGCATTACAGTGGCTACAAGCCATAGAAGTTAATTCTTTTCACCACCTACTAGCAACTATCAAGGCTTAGACCCTCACTTGAATCACATTTAAGCATATTAACAAACACCTTCCATGCATGGTTTTTAATCTTCATATTTTAACCAACAATGATACTAGTCAATGCACAAATCAACAATTCCATTAACCATTAATAGCATTCCTCATGCTCTCCAATTCCCAATTACAACACTTCAATACATGTAGGAATACATAATTACTATCATAAACACCACCTACTAACCCACTAAGAATTAATTACTTAAAATACCTCTCAACCAAGAATTAATCAACTAATGAGGAGATAAGTGTTCTTGAGCAAAATTACTTAACAAAAATTTCACCAGATATCAGCAAAGCATCGACTCACACCAAAATCCCATTGAAAAATTATTCAATCCCTCCAATACATGATTAATCAAGGCAATACATAACTCAAACATTAGAATGCAAAGTGTAACAGAGAGCTCAACAATGGCAGCACTAACGCACAATTAGTGGCAGGGAGACGAAATGTAGCTGGAAAAATCGACACCATCTTCCAACACAAGATTTAATCAAGCTAGAACTCAAATCCATGAAATAAAAACCGATTAAACAAAGACCAAAACTTCAAGAATCGCAACAGGGAAGAGCGACGCAAAAATCCCCAAAACCGTGAAAAACATTGAGCCATCAACGAAAATATTGAAGGGGAAAGAGCAACCGATGAACTAGGTCGAATTATGTACACAAACCTGCGTGAAATCGTTGCTAAAATTTTCAAGGAAGTCATCGTTTGATCCTGCTGTTCTTCAAGCCGTTCAACCGAGAGAAAACTTTGGGGAAATGGGTGGGTGAAATCGATGGGGAGAGAAGTGAAGGGGAGAAAGAGTGTGGTGAATTTCAATCCCATATTTAATCTCTACCATCCAAAATTATCTTTACCCAATTACATTTTCATTTAAATCCCACTAATTTATTATTGAAGGAACTCCTTTAAATTTAATGTACACGATGAGTTCAACCCTATATTATTTATTCCAATCCTGGACCAAAATGACATTTCCAAAAATTTAAGAATCTCCTTGAATTTAATTAACATTATAAATTAAATCCTGGAATCATTTATCCCAACTCCGCTCCAAAATCCGATACTCAAGAATTAAATCACGACATATCATATAAACACCATAATTAAATCCAATGAATGATTATTAATTATTCCGGACATCACATATTTGATGTTGCCCCTGCAAGACAAAGCAGATAGTAAAGCAAAGACATGTAGTCAAAGCTAAAAACTTTGGTGAATATTAAACCAAAAACTTATTTCTTGCCTTTTTTGATGCAAAAATACTTATTAAAGCCAATAAGTCATTTTCGATTGCTAGAATTGATATTCCATTTAAGCGATCTTGAGACATTGTATTCAACTTTCACCACAACAATAATTCTCACTAGAACTTTTCCCATTGTTCTTTCTCCTTGTTAATTCGATCTTGTATGTCTTTATCAATGGCCACATTTTTTGATATTCTCCTTTCCAATTCAAACCACATGGTCATATTGGTTAGATGTTCATTTGATACTTCATGAGATTTCAATTACAACCAATATTTTTTCAGTCTCTGCATCCCTCGTTAACTAATTGACTTGTATTGTATTTAATGTTAAACAACTTACAACAAAAACAAAACACTCTATCTTTATCCACTGAATATACCAACCATATCCTATATTGTTTTTCTTCATTTGGTAGTCTACGAATATAAAAAGTCTATTATTTTCGTCCTTTGGGAACTCAACATCATTAGTTCTAATTGGACATTCATCTACTAATATATCTCTTAATTTTATATCAATTTCTTTCCAGTGTCCAGGATCATAAGAATTGTAAGGCATTTTATCCAAGTCATTACATTGACATTTTGGATTGTTTATGAGTATCTCTTCTGTATTTTCCTCAATTACATTTTCTTGTATCATATCATCATATTCTTTTAATTCCAGCCACTGTGTTACAATACTTTCATGTTCTAAATCTTCAACTATAATATTACGTGATTCTTCACCAACTACCACTTGACTTGAAGTTTGTCTCTTTTTATTAATAATAAATTTATTGATGGCTCCTTTTTGAGATGGCACTAAGTTTTATATTCTCCTTTTTTTCTTAAGCTTTTCATATTCAGATGCATATTTTCTACCCGTCATTTTAACAACTACACAAATAGATTAAAAGATAAACAAAATGCTATTAATATAAAAAATCAAGTTCTAGAACAATAAAACCTAAGACGGCGAGATCTAAAAGCCGAGAGCCCAAAGGCCAAACTCCAAAGCAAGCTGCAACTGAGAAGGCCGAATGGAAGTCTCAACGCTTCAAATGTGGAACGTTCATGAGTTCTGAGTGATAGTGAGGGATTCGCTTTTAAAAAAAAAAAAAAAAATAGGTTACGGATTTGTTTTTTTAATAATATAATTAATATATACAAAATTTTAAAATTTGTGGGCCTTACTCAAATATGAGGCCTAAGGCAAAGGCCCTAATTGCCTTAAAAGATGAGTCGTCCCTGGAAGAAGGTAAGGTAGCCTCTCAAAATGGAACAAATGGAAGAATTTCAAGAAAAATAAATGAAAGAGTTTTGTTGGTTATCAACCATCTGCTGATGGAATCGTCGACATTGACTGTAGTGAAATAAGAATTACAACAAAATATGTATTTAATCTATTGATTGATCAATAAGTAATGGACTTTTAAAGGTAGAAAAAGGAGTTTTAAGAGGATTGAAAGAAGAAGGAAAAATGAGGAAAGAACAAAGAACAACGAAGATGAGATGAAACATGGAGGCCCGATCCTGGAGATCAGATTCAAAATTAGGAAAGATGGATGGTAATTAAGAGGGGCAAATAATAGGGTAAATTTTGTTGGTAAAAATATAATGTTTGTAAAAAAAATAAAAAATTAAAAATTAATAATGATGTTATTCGATATTTTCCGTGTTCAGTAGAATTACGTACTGCGAAAAATCAATGAAAGACACCATATTTTGTACGTGAAAACCTCCAAATCGAGGGAAAAACCACGGGATCTAGTCCAGTATAAAATCTTCACTATAACTTTATTTTGAATTACAGGACTCAGACACAAAATAAGAATTATCGAAAAACAGTATAAGAGTGAAAGACCGAATAGACTATGATGTGCTCTCTTCGGATTCTTTTCTTGCCTAGAAAATTCAACCCTTAAAAATAAGACTATCGGTGTGTATTTATAGTGTTGATCCCGGTGGTTTGCACGCGGGAACTCCGGAACACGGTCTCCTCTGATCGTGACATTATTGGATCAAAACGTGTCCGAGAAATCCGCGTTCTATTATTACACGTTTTTTATGTCGGTTGATTTGTTAGTTACGTCTAGGTCTTCCACTATCATTTGACCAGTATGCCGAGCACGTTTTGATGTTCTTCGGGCAATTTGTGTTCGGGGCTTTTTGCTCGGGATATCTCTTGAACGCGCTCGCGTGGGATTTTACCGAAGAAAAGGACCATCCTATAACATCACCTCACCCGCTGAAGTAAAGTGAGAAGTATTGAAGTCTCGGTTTATCGCCTCGAGGTAAAATCCGCATTCTAACCTGCTCGGGGGTTTTTTCCCGCTCTTTTTTCCCTCCCAAAGTTTTCAAAACGCCGCTCAATGTTTAGTTTCCCGAGGCTCATCTGCGACCATTAATTCGATTTATTTTGGACGGTGTAGATCGAAAGACTGTTCAACTGGTCCCCTCTATAAATACTCCATCAATCCCCTTCATTTCACTCACTTGCTTCATTCTGCTTCCGAGTTAGTATCAGACGAACGAACACCCATTTCTTTCAGAATTTCCAACCCCCAATTAACAGTATGTCTTCCTCGTGTCGACAAATTTGGAACTTTCATGGGGGGAAAATCTTCCAACCTTCCTCCTCTACCTACATCCTTGGACAGCGAGTAGACTTTGAGTTCTTCTGGTTCCTTGGCCATTTCTCCTAGGAGAACGAACAAAATGATGTAGAACAGGGCTTGGTTGCAGCCAAAGTCCCTTGGTATGAAATCTTAGAGTCAAGGATTCATAGCAGTCGCCTCCGAGAGAAATGGGAGATCCCTGAAAGCACCTCCCTTATTATTCCTTCTTCAGGATCACGCCCTCATTTACCCCCCGATTGTTATTATCCTTTCTACCTAGGCCAACTTCGAGGAGGATTATGTTTTCCCATTCCCGCCTTCTTTCTCGCTGTGGCGAATTATTGTACTGTTTCGCTCAGCAACTGTTTCCCAACGGCTATAGGCTAGTTTTTTATTGTTCTTTCTTATTTGGGTTTTACCCCCAACTCATGAATTATTTCATTGTTTCCAACTAAATAAAATGGAAGTGATTTTTTTCTAATTCTCTTTCCGAACGGGGGTAGCTTTCCTTAAGAACTACCCCTCTTCAATAAAGGGGTGGAAGAAAGTTTACCTTTTGCCATTTTGTCTCAACCTTGGGACTGTTCCATGCTTTGGAGGGAAAGTCTCCCGAGGGCCAAATCCATCAAGGGTCTCCTTGAGAAATAACTGTATCTGTCCATTCGTCGGAAACTCGGTGACCAGTGTTACGACCTGGCTGATTTTATTGATGACGAGCTGTTGTACATGTTCTTGCTGAGCCCGATGGGCGCATCACTATGCATGCCCCTCAATGTTTAGTTTCCGGAGGCTCATCTGTGACCATTCATTCGATTTATTTTGGACGGTGCAGATCGAAAGACTGTTCAACTGGTCCCCTCTATAAATACTCCATCATTCCCCTTCATTTCACTCACTTGCTTCCTTCTGCTTCCGTGTTAGCATCAGACGAACGAACACCCATTTCTTTCAGAATTTCCAACCACCAATTAACACTATGTCTTCCTCGTGAGACGATCCCCCTTGAGAGAAGTCGACAAATTTGGAACTTTCATGGGGGGAAAATCTTCCAACCTTCCTCCTCTACCTACATCCTTGGACAGCGAGGAGACTTTGAGTTCTTCTGGTTCCTCGGCCATTTCTCCTAGGGGAACAAAAACAATGATGTAGAACAGGGCTTGGTTGCAGCCAAAGTCCCTTGGTATGAAATCTTAGAGTCAAGGATGCATACCAGTCGCCTCAGAGAGAAATGGGAGATCCCTGAAAACACCTCCCTTATTATTCCTTCTTCAGGATCACACCCTCATTTACCCCGATGGTTATTATCCTTTCTATCTAGACCAACTTCGAGGAGGCTTACGTTTTCCCATTCCTGCATTCTTTCTCGCTGCGGGGAATTATTGGACTGTTCCGCTCAGCCAACAGTTTCCCAACGGCTATAGGCTAGTTTTTTTATTGTTCTTTCTTATTTGGGTTTTTCCCCCAATTCCTGAATTATTTCACTGTTTCCAACTAAAAAAAAAGGAAGTGATTCTTTTTTACTTCTCTTCCCGAACGGGGGTAGGTTTCTTTAAGAACTACCCCTCTTCATAAAAGGTGTGGAAGAAAGTTTACCTTTGGCCATTTCGTCTCAGCCTTGAGACTGTTCCATGCTTTGGAGGGAAAGTCTCCCGAGGGCCAAATCCATCAAGGGTCTCCTCGAGAAAGAACTGTATCTGTCCATTCGTCAGAAACTCGGTGACCAGTGTTACGACCTGACTGATTTTATTGACGACGGGCTACTGTACATGTTCTTGCTGAGCCCGAAGGGCGCATCACTACGCATGCCCCTCAATGTTTAGTTTCCCGAGGCTCATCTGTGACCATTCATTCGATTTATTTTGGACGGTGCAGATCAAAAGACTGTTCTACTGGTCCCCTCTATAAATACTCCATCATTCCCCTTCATTTCACTCACTTGCTTCCTTCTGCTTCCTAGTTAGCATCAGACGAACGAACACCCATTTCTTTCAGAATTTCCAACCCCCAATTAACACTATGTCTTCCTCGTGAGACGATCCCCCCTGAGAGCAGTCGACAAATTTGGAACTTTCATGGGGGGAAAATCTTCCAACCTTCCTCCTCTACCTACATCCTTGGATAGCGAGGAGACTTTGAGTTCTTCTGGTTCCTCGGCCATTTCTCCTAGGGGAACGAACAAAATGATGTAGAACAAGGCTCGGTTGCAGCCAAAGTCCCTTGGTATGAAATCTTAGAGTCAAGGATGCATACCAGTCGCCTCAGAGAGAAATGGGAGATTCCTGAAAACACCTCCCTTATTATTCCTTCTTCAGGGTCACACCCTCATTTTCCCACCGATGGTTATCCTTTTTATCTAGACCAACTTCAAGGAGGCTTACGTTGTCCCATTCCTGCCTTTTTTCTCGCTGCGACGAATTATTGTATTGTTTCGCTTAGCCAACTGTTTCCCAACGGCTATAGGCTTGTTTTTTTATTGTTCTTCTTATTTGCGTTTTACTCCCAACTCCTGAATTATTTCACTGTTTCCAGCTAAATAAAAAGGAAGTGAGTCTTTTTTACTTCTCTTCCCGAACGGGGGTAGGTTTCCTTAAGAACTACCCCTCTTCAATAAAGATGTGGAAGAAAGTATACCTTTTGCCATTTCGTTTCAGCCTTGGGACTGTTCCATGCTTTGGAGGGAAAGTCTCCCGAGGGCCAAATCCATCAAGGGTCTCCTCGAGAAAGAACTTTATCTATCCATTCTTCGGAAACTCGGTGACCAGTGTTACGACATGACTTATTTTATTGACGACGGGCTGCTGTACATGTTCTTACTGAGCCCGAAGGGTGCATCACTACGCATTCCCCTAAATGTTTAGTTTCCCGAGGCTCATCTGGACCATTCATTCGATTTATTTTGGACGGTGCAGATTGAAAGACTGTTCAACTGGCCCCCTCTATAAATACTCCATCATTCCCCTTCATTTCACTCACTTTCTTCCTTCTGCTTCCGAGTTAGCATCAGACAAACGAACACCCATTTCTTTCAGAATTTCCAACCCCCAATTAACAGTATGTCTTCCTCGTGAGACGATTCCACCTTGAGAGCAGTCAACAAATTTGGAACTTTCATGGGGGGGAAATCTTCCAACCTTCCTCCTCTACCTACATCCTTGGACAGCGAGGAGACTTTGAGTTCTTCTTGTTCCTCGGCCATTTCTCATAGGAGAACGAACAAAATGATGTAGAACAGGGCTTGGTTGCAGCCAAAGTCCCTTGGTATGAAATCTTAGAGTCAAGGATTAATGCCAGTCGCCTCCGAAAGAAATGGGAGATCCCTAAAAGCACCTCCCTTGTTATTCCTTCTTCAGGATCACGCCCTCATTTACCCCCCAATCGTTATTATCCTTTTTATCTAGACCAACTTCGAGGAGGCTTATGTTTTCCATTCATGCCTTCTTTCTCGCTGCGGCGAATTATTGTACTGTTTCGCTCAGCCAACTGTTTCCCAACGGCTATTGGCTAGTTTTTTTATTCTTCTTTCTTACTTGGGTTTTACCCCCAACTCCTGAATTATTTCACTCTTTCCAACTAAATAAAAAGGAAGTGAGTCTTTTTTACTTCTCTTCCCGAACGGGGATAGGTTTCCTTAAGAACTACCCCACTTTAATAAAGGTGTGGAAGAAAGTTTACCTTTCGCCATTTCATCTCAGTCTTGGGACTGTTCCATGCTTTGGAGGGAAAGTCCCCCGAGGGCCAAATCCATCAAGGGTCTCCTCGAGAAAGAACTGTATCTGTCCATTCGTCGAAAACTCGGTGACCGGTGTTACGACCTGACTAATTTTATTGACGACGGGCTGCTGTACATGTTCTCACTGAGCCCGAAGGGCGCATCACTACGCATTCCGCTAAATGTTTAGTTTCCCGAGGCTCTTCTGTGACCATTCATTCGATTTATTTTGGACGGTGCAGATTGAAAGACTGTTCAACTGGTCCCCTCTATAAATACTCCATCATTCCCCTTCATTTCACTCACTTGCTTCCTTCTGCTTCCGAGTTAGCATCAGACAAACGAACACCCTTTTCTTTCAGAATTTCCAACCCCCAATTAACAGTATGTCTGCCTCGTGAGACGATTCCCCCTTGAGAGCAGTCGACAAATTTGGAACTTTCATGGGGGGAAAATCTTCCAACCTTCCTCCTCTACCTACATCCTTGGACATCGAGGAGACTTTGAGTTCTTCTGGTTCCTCGGCCATTTCTCCTAGGAGAACGTACAAAATGATGTAGAACAGGGCTTGGTTGCAGCCAAAGTCCCTTGGTATGAAATCTTAGAGTAAAGGATTCAAGCAGGCCTCAGAGAGAAATGTGAGATCCCTAAAAGCACCTCCCTTGTTATTCCTTCTTCAGGATCACGCCCTCATTTACCCCCCCCCCCCCCCCCCCCCCCCACATCGTTATTATCCTTTTTATCTAGACCAACTTCGAGGAGGCTTACGTTTTCCATTCCTTCCTTCTTTCTCGCTGCGGCGAATTAGTGTACTGTTTCGCTCAGCCAACTGTTTCCCAACGGCTATAGGTAGTTTTTTTATTGTTCTTTCTTATTTGGGTTTTACCCCCAACTCCAAAATTATTTCACTGTTTCCAACTAAATAAAAAGGAAGTGAGTCTTTTTTACTTCATTTCCCGAACGGGGGTTGGTTTCCTTAAGAACTACCCCACTTCAATAAAGGTGTGGAAGAAAGTTTACCTTTCGCCATTTCATCTCAGTCTTGGGACTATTCCATGCTTTGGAGGGAAAGTCTCCCGAGGGCCAAATCCATCAAGGGTCTCCTCGAGAAAGAACTGTATTAGTCCATTCGTCGGAAACTCGGTGACCAGTGTTACGACCTGACTAATTTTATTGACGACGGGCTGCTGTACATGTTCTCACTGAGCCCGAAGGTCGCATCACTACGCATTCCCCTAAATGTTTAGTTTCCCGTGGCTCTTCTGTGACCATTCATTAGATTTATTTTGGACGGTGCAGATCGAAAGGCTGTTCAACTGGTCCCCTCTATAAATACTCCATCATTCCCCTTCATTTCACTCACTTGCTTCCTTCTGCTTCCGAGTTAGCATCAGACAAACGAACACCCTTTTCTTTCAGAATTTCCAACCCCCAATTAACAGTATGTCTTCCTCGTGAGACGATTCCCCCTTGAGAGCGGTCGACAAATTTGGAACTTTCATGTGGGGAAATCTTCCAACCTTCCTCCTCTACCTACATCCTTGGACAGCGAGGAGACTTTGAGTTCTTCTGGTTCCTCGGCCATTTCTCCTAGGAGAACGAACAAAATGATGTAGAACAGGGCTTGGTTGCAGCCAAAGTCCCTTGGTATGAAATCTTAGAGTCAAGGATTCATACCAGTCACCTCCGAGAGAAATGGGAGATCCCTGAAAGCACCTCCCTTATTATTCCTTCTTCAGGATCACACCCTCATTTACCCCCCAATGGTTATTATCCTTTTTATCTAGACCAACTTCGAGGAGGCTTACGTTTTCTCATTCCTGCCTTCTTTCTCGCTGCGGCGAATTATTGTACTGTTTCGCTCAGCCAACTGTTTCCCAACGGCTATAGGCTAGTTTTTTTTATTGTTCTTTCTTATTTGGGTTTTACCCCCAACTCCTGAATTATTTCACTCTTTCCAACTAAATAAAAAGGAAGTGAGTCTTTTTTACTTCTCTTCCCGAACGGCGGTAGGTTTCCTTAAGAACTACCCCTCTTCAATAAAGGTGTGGAAGAAAGTTTACCTTTTGACATTTCGTCTCAGCCTTGGGACTGTTCCATGGTTTGGAGGGAACGTATACCGAGGGCCATATCCATCAAGGGTCTCCTCGAGAAAGAACTGTATCTGTCCATTTGTTGGAAACTGGTTACCAGTGTTACGACCTGACTGATTTTATTGACGACAGGCTGCTGTACATGTTCTTGTTGATCCCGAAGGGGGCATCACTACGCATGCCCCTCAATGTTTAGTTTCCCGAGGCTCATCTGTGACCATTCATTCGATTTATTTTGGACGGTGCAGATCGAAAGACTGTTCAACTGTTCCCCTCTATAAATACTCCATCATTCCCCTTCATTTCACTCACTTGCTTCCTTCTGCTTCCGAGTTAGCATCAGACGAATGAACACCCATTTCTTTCAGAATTTCCAACCCCCAATTAACAGTATGTTTTCCTAGTGAGACGATTCCCCCTTGAGAGCAGTCGACAAATTTGGAACTTTCATGGGGGGAAAATCTTCCAACCTTCCTCCTCTACGTACATCCTTGGACAACGAGGTGACTTTGAGTTCTTCTAGTTCCTCGGTCATTTCTCCTAGGAGAACGAACAAAATGATGTAGAACAGAGCTTGGTTTCAGCCAAAGTCCCTTGGTATGAAATCTTAGAGTCAAGGATTCATACCAGTTGCGTGCGAGAGAAATGGGAGATCCCTGAAAGCACCTCCCTTATTATTCCTTCTTCAGGATCACGCCCTCCTTTACCCCCCGATGGTTATTATCCTTTCTATCTAGACCAACTTCGAGGAGGCTTACGTATAAGGGTTCGTCTAGGACATATTGTTTTTTCTCTTGTTTGAGGACAATCCTCAGATTCCTATACCAGTCTATGAAATTTGTCACATTAAATTTATCCTTCTCAAGGACCGATCGCAGTGATAGTGTACTAGTAACATTTTGATGCCATGGATATCTACAATATAAATATGCAAAATAAATATTATGATTTTAATCATTTAATATGGTCTTTTATTAAATGAAACTCCCCCTATTTATTTAGAATCGTCAACCCTCATAAGCTATTAGTGGGCCAAGATCCATATTTCACTTAACCTTGAGTTAGCTTTGGCTAACCACCCAAGACTCGGTTATTTAGATAGATAACACTTTGTCAATTACATCACATGTAACTCTTGGATGGTTGGGCGACCAACACTTTGTTCTAATTCATCTAATGGATTATTACCCAGCCCCATGCCTCTAGGTTCTCAATCCTATTGAGATAATGCTAGTTAAGTTAAACCCAAATTATAGTCACATGGATATCACTTTTATCCTATCGCGCCTTACTAAGATTGTCACGGTACTTTGCTTTGGAAAACCTACAAATGTTCAATCGAAGTCTTGATGAGCACTATTAATCGGAAGGCATCTATTCTTGACTTAATATTATTAGAGGGATTTAAAGATCTCACGATTTTATAATATTGATTATGAAAATATGTTATGTACATATACAAATATATATATCATCCATCAATATTAAATATCAAATTATAATCAATGCATCACATACATCAACATAAAATAAACGTGACATGGTTATAGCATGAACTACTGATTTTCTCAGGCCAATGAGAAAATCTAAGGGTCAACCTAAGGGTAAACCTAAGGGTAACTTCTCGAAGCACCTCTTCGGTCTATTATGAATGGTCTCCTCGTCTCGGCACCATGGTCCATCTTAATTGATCTCCATCAACTAATGCTATTACTATACTACATAATAATTACATGATATAGACAAGAATCCTCGAGTTACATTCGAGGGGAGCATAGGGGAGTGGGAATACAATCAGAAAATTATAGAAGAGGCACGACACGCAAGCCGTATTAAATTTACAACCATTCACACAAAAAATCCAGTATAATTGGTCAATGAGCTATAACCAAGCACCATGCTCAAACAATACATAAAACATGATAATAATACATAATTTTAACTATTAAACATTATTATTATTTGTTGATTAATAGCGATTTAAACCAATAGGCTTAAATCGGGGAAATGATTTATGTGCGCTACGATAGCGGGGGTCAAGGGAGCCCCCAAAAGGTAAACAATGTTTACATTCGACTCTATGAAATCAGTATTGCAAGATTACAAGCAATACCATCAACGCTTGATGGATTTTGTTATTCCAGAATCATGAAATTCCATAACTGTAACACAAACGTGGTTGCTTCTGGCCTTGCAATAACATATATACAGATTTACCACTCACTATATGTATCTCATACATATTTTGAAACAACCGCATATATCATATATATTTATAAAAACCGTATCCCACAAGCATATCTAATATGTTGTCAATTAATCATCTAAAGCATATCTCATAGGTTTATATATGTTTGCATCAACAGAATATGTATTTCACATACAACATGTATATTAAACTCAAAACAGATAACACGTATTATCATATAATCCGATATGGGGCTTCGTATACGGCTCTGATATCACTGTAAGGAATTCTACAAGCGAACGCAGTGGAATAAGGAAAATTTTCGGATTCCAGCCGAGGATTTATACGAAGAAACCATATCGGTGTTGAGAGTTATACATTTGTAGCGTGTTGGATGCAGAAGAACGTCCACGAGTCGTCTAGCAAAACTTCACAGCTTTGCCTCTACGATATACACACGATCAAATCGATAAGGGATGTTGAAACTATCAAGTTGCTAGACTTGATAATTCAACCAAGGAAAGGGACGAGGTGACGGCTGCTTGTTCTCAACAAAGCAAGTAATCGTTTGTTTTTCAATGTTAAACCTTTTGTTAATCTGAATTAACCCGTTGTCAACCTAAGACATATATATACTGATAAATGATGCGGCTAAAGAAAAATAGGGTTTTCGAAAAACCCTTAAGCCCAATATCTATCCGTATATATCTTGCATATTTATATATATATATATATATCTTGCATATTTATATATATATATATATATATATATATATATATATATCTTTATATATATACATATATATTATTTATGATTAGTAGTCTTCCTAATCAATTTAATTCATCCAATGAATTGTATATCCCTTTATCGATTTAATCTTTTTTGCGGCCCGTTAGGATCTTGCAACTTTATTTTATGTCACAAGCAATAAGCGATATCTAGCAACACATCAAGGGTACCCAAGTTGCAAGAATGCCATTGACTCGACAAGCCATATTGTGATAATATTCACGTTGTAACTTAATCCCTTTGTCCTAGGTGTTTAGATTAAACGCGAGTCATGGAATTAGTCATACTCGTATAGTTCAATCTTTTATTTCTTGATCCCGAGTAGACTAGAATAAACGAATAAGCTCGATATCACATATCAACTCATTCGAGCATAGCCATGCATTTTAGTCTCACTTGATCAATGGCCCAAACACTTCTCCTGTTATATAGGAGGGACAAATCCTATCTTGATCACTCAACATCCCTTTACATAATTCGTAGCATATCAAATGATTGTCTTTATAGTTACCCTGTTACAGGTAACATTTGACAATATCAAGATACACAACTTCTTATGTTGGGATCTCTGGTGATCTCAAGTCGTAAGTATTACATACACTATTATCACTATGAGAATTGCTTATGACATTCATAACAGTACATGTAGCATTCATTGTGGGTCTGTCCAGTACATAGTTCTCTAACATGTATCTATGTGTCGGTTCGATATCTCATATCCATGAACAAAATCGTCAATCAATACATACTTGTCTCAATGCATTATCATTATCCTAATTCATGATAATACTTGACCAGTGACTATCTTTAAGAATAACAATATTATTTTAAGGACATTAATATATATATATATATATATATGTATATATATATATACATACATATATATATATATATATTCATATTACACAGATACTCGAATAATATATAATAATGATTGTCATTAATGAAAATCATATTACAATGTATGCCAAAATCAATCATCTAATGAATTGTCTTAAGGCATATCCCAACACAATGGCTATCTGGTTATATCCCGAATAACCATCTAGGAAGCAATAAAAATCATACCCAGCTAGTCTCTCTATCATTGGATCAATGAAGGGAAGTGAGAAATGGTCTTTACGTGTAGCTTCGTATAGCTTTCTATAATCAGCACTGACCCTCCAACCAGTGACTGTTCTAGTAGGTATTAATCCATTTTCATTGGTAATAACAGTCATATCTCCTTTGTTTGGCACACATTGCACTGGACTTACCCATGCACTATCATAGATAGGATAGATAATACATGCGTCGAGTAGCTTTATCACTTCCGCCTTGACTACTTCTTGCATCTTCTGATTCAAACGGCGTTGTGGTTGCACCAAGGACTTGTAAGTGTCCTCCATCAAAATTTTATGCATGGACATTGATGGGCTTATTCCTTTTATCTCCGCCACTTTCCATCCAAATGCTTGCTTATGCTCCCTCAAAATCCTAAGGAGCTTCTCCTCATCAGTACCTGATAAGTGTATTTTATACACTTATATTTCTTCTTATTTTGCATGGTTTAGTGTTAGTTTTCGATCAGAATTACGCTTTTGGTTTTGTTCTGTGTTGTTTTGCAGGAATCCAGGTAATTACATGTTTTGTGGACTAAAAGGGTGCAAATGGCGGAAAGAACGGATGAATTAAAGTCAAAAATCTACACTTTCAATCATGGCAACAGGCGTAACTACGCCCACTTTTAGGCGTAACTACGCCTAACCCACGGCAAAACATTATTTGGAGAATTTCTTGAGGTGTAACTACGCCTGTTTTGAGGCGTAACTACGCCTAAGCCACGGCATTTGAGATTTTGAAGAATTTTTATAGGCGTAATTACGCCACTTTGGAGGCGTCATTACTCCTGTCACGCGGGAAGCCACATTTTTTGACACATCGACAGGCGTAACTACGCCACTTCGGAGGCGTCATTACGCCTGATGAATTTTGGAAATTTTGGACTGCTTTCCTTAATTGAGGCACGAGACTTTTAAAGGTTTGAGGGGTTCATTCTGAGGATTAGTCAGACTTAGACACACTTTTGGATAGAAGGAGGCTAGGGTTGAAGAACGGAGAAAAATAACGACGACGACTCGGAGCAAAAAGTAGAGAATTCATCACGAGACGACGGCGTTCATCGGAGATCGAAGAATAGCGTCCAATTCGTTTTGTATCTCTAAACTTTTAGCAATTTTTATGGGTTATTTAAACATGTCTACGTGTTTAAATACTTCTAGCATGAGCTAATTTTATTTTCTAGGAGACGATGTAGCTTGTTTTGAAACTACGCCTATTATGAATTGATTGAAGTTTATTTGGATTTCTTTATGGTTTATTTATGTTTTCCTGTTCTTAATGCTTTTAATCTACTGGCCATGGATTGAATGATGTTATATTCGTGATCTATCACTCGGGAGAGGGGGTTGTGAATAGGAAAGAAGGAATTCGTATCGTGGTAGTTATATTGTTCGGAAGGCCTATAACTCCATAGAAGTCGTTAAAGGAATTACTGCGCTTTTACAATTGTTTGATATTCGATCTTAGATAGGGATATCAAGATTGATGTTAGATAATTACTTCTGCTTAACACTCGGGAGAGGGAGTAGAAACAAGTAAGAATTCTCGGCTAGTAAACTAGGAAATCCATAACATGGAAATCAAGGAATGATAAGTATAGTGGATGAACAAGTGAAATCGTACTCCTAGATTCGTCTCCAATTGATTTCTTTTCAACTCAGTATTTGATCACTGTGAGTTAATTAATTTTTATTATTCGCATAACACTCAACTATTCGATTTTCTAAATAAAACAAAGATTATTTTAATTCAGTACTTAGATTTAACTATTTAGTCAATCTCTGTGGGTTCGACATCTTTTTATACTAAAACTTGACTACCGTGCGCTTGCGGTAAGGGATTTTTCGCAACAGTACCTGTCAGAGATAAAGACACGATTACTGGTAAGAAATTATTATTATCCAAATAAACATACTTGAGGTGAGTTGGTAGGGTCTTGAGTTCAAGAGTTGGTTGTTCTACAATGGAAGGCTTTTGTGGCTTGATGTCCCTTTCCCCCAACTCTCCTAAACTATTACTTTAGCGTTTTATGTAAGGAGGGTTAGCTCGCATTTGAGCAATAATCTCATGTTCTTCATCCTCCTCAAGCATGTCTCCATCATTAGTTAGGTAAGCTTCCAATTCATTCTTTCATGCTCGTCGAAATACCTTGTCAGTTAGCACATCAACAATGTCAATACTAAAACACATATGCTCATCTTGTGGGTGTTTCATAACCTTAAAAACTTTAAAAGTGATTTGCTCCTCCCCTAAACGGAGGGTCAACCTCCCTTGATGAACATCTATGAGTGCTTTGCCAGTGGCTAAGAATGGTCTTCCCAAGATCAAAGGCATTTCGGCATCTTCTTCCAGGTCTAACACGAGGAAATCCACAGGGAAAATGAATCTATCAACTTTTACAAGCACATCCTTAATGAGTCCTCGGGGGTAGGTGATAGACCTATCCGCCAACTGAAGTAAGACTGTAGTAGGTTTTGGCTAACCTAATCCCAACTTCCTGACAATTGACAATCACATATGGTCACTTGAGCTTGCATCGCTGTCATGCTCAAGCTGCCCAAGTTCTTGTTCAAAGCCTCCAACTGAGAGGTTATCGTTGTCACCTCATCAACTTGATGGATCTCAATCGGTCTCTTGGGCATATTCCTCTCATACTGCCACTGGTAACTGTTAGAAGCCATCTCTTCCAAGGCTTCCTCCGGTGTCTTTCTCATAATGGAAACAAGTAGCAGATGCGCTGAACCGACAAGTACAAGGTGCAATGGTAGCATTAATATATGCTTTGCAGTTTGAGTCACCTCTGATTTCCAAGATCAGGAAAACTCGAAAAACAGACTCATACAGATATTGAATGAAGACATTGGTTCTGTCTCATCAACCTATTAGATTTTAGTTTGCCATTTAGTGGTGGTTGCGATTGAACAATCAGTAAATAGCATTGATGTAGGGTCTTCCTACCTTGACGTCATATTATACACGTATTATGGACTAAACATGCATTCATAACCTCTTAAGGGTTCCGGTTGCAACTTTGAGCTAATAAGATTACGGGCCAAAAATGAAATTTCAACCTTAATTAATTACATTCTCAATACGAATGTTAAAGCGATAGAATTATGCTACTACTAGAGTAGAGACTATCCAGAAATCCTGAATCCTAACATCTTTCATGCTCCTCATAGCTCACTGCCTCAACCCGGCCCTTAGTCCTTTAGTCCAAAAGTGTACCTACAGGAACAACCCATCATGAGCATGTATATCGCTACTCAACATCATAGGGCAATGGCATATAAATAAATGCATGAAATAATTGGTAACGTATACTTCCTGGTTAATTGCATTAACCCTCTTTGGTTGTCCCTGTTTCATAGCCATGCATATAATCATTAATTCTTGACATGAATGATTAAAATCATCATCTTATAATATCATCATCATGTAAGCATCATCATCTTATAACATCATCATCTTATAAGCATCATCATCTTATAGCATCATCATCTTATAACATCATCATCTTATACCTTATCATCTTATAGCATCATCATCATATAGCATCATCATCATATAGCATCATCATCTTATAACATCATCATCTTATACCTTATCATCTTATAACATCATCATCATATAGCATCATCATCATATAGCATCATCATCGTATAGCATCATCATCGTATAAGCATCGTCATCTTATAGCATCATCATCTTATAACTTCATCATCTTATAACGTCATCATCTTATAACATCATCATCATTTAAGCATCATAACAAAATACAACAGTAAATGTACGAAGTCTTGGTTAAGTAACTTGCTGGTTATTCGTTAACTTCTTTTTGTTAACCCTGATTTACCTTCATGCATATGGGCATCTTACCCCGTGGTATCTTACCACACAATAACATCGTATGGCCTCTTACCATATGGGCATCTTACCCCGTGGCATCTTACCACATATAACATCGTATGTCATCTTACCATATGGGCATCTTACCCCGTGGCATCTTACCACATATAACGTCGTATGGCATCTTACCATATGGGCATCTTACCCCGTGGCATCTTACCACACAATGACATCGTATGGCCTCTTACCATATGGGCATCTTACCCCGTGGCATCTTATCACATTATAACATTGTATGGCATCTTACCATATGGGCATCTTACCCTTTTATACACATCGTATAACATTATTATAAACTTACTTATCACAATCATCATCATAAACATCATCATCATATACATCATCATCATAAACTTACTTATCATAATCATCATTGTAAACATCATCATCATAAACTTACTTATCATAATCATCATCGTAAACATCGTCATCATAAACTTCATCGTAAACATCATCATTATAAACATCATCGTAAGCATCATCATCATAAACATCGTCATCATAATCATCATCGTAAGCATCATCATCATATACTTATGCAATCAATACATAGTCATAGTTAGGAGGGTGTTACCGTCCGATGCCCGTACGCTTCTTACGTACCTTAATTCCAAAATGGAGAAGTTGTAGAACTTTATCTCCTTGAAGTTGTGGGTACCTGGGATGGTTCTACATAACCATACAAATCGATATTAGAAGCTAAATATAGTCCAATATCCAAAAATCCCACAAAAATAACAAAAACACATAATTGTGTGACTCGCGATCGATCGCTGAGATGCCCTGATCGATCGCGAGATCGCACTGCCCGTTGCTGACTTTTTGTGCCTTCGGCGATCGATCGCCACTTTTGGCGCGATCGATCGCCAACCTCGCCGATCGATCGCCCAAAAGTGGCGATCGATCGCCAAATGGCTCTGGAGCCTACTGCTGGCTCGCGATCGATCGCCAAAAACGGGCGATCGATCGCCGATCTCTGTACATCGAAAATTCGCCATTTTTGAGCATTTTTCAAGCTCCACTTCAACCCCTTTAAATCCAAACTTTTCTACAACATTAACATCATCATAACACACTAAAACCCACATAAAACACCTCAAAAATCATACCCCAACAACATACAACATATACCCAACCAAACCCACTTAAATCACTTCAAAATCAACCCATTTCAAATCCAAACTTCATAAAAACTTAAGGAAGGGTTCCATACCTCTTGAAGACTCCAAATCTTAACAAAGATCACACAAACACAAGTTTTGTGGAGTTTCCTCCTTCCTCCTTTGAAGGATTTCGAAAATGTGGTAAAGGGGTAGGGTTTGAGAGTAATTGGGGATTTAAGAGTGAAAAGGGTAAAGTGAGTTGGGTAAGGTGGGGGAAATGGTTAATTAAATTATACCCAAAATTAACATGATGTATGAAATACCCCAACATGGTATTTTAAAAGCATTTTACAAAAATGCAACCAACTTCATTAAATTCATACTTTCCTCATAATTAACAATTAACACAATTGAATCATGTTAACCCCATTTCCTATCATGCATAACATGCACCTTGAAACGTAACCCCCGGGTCATGCCTATCATGTGACTAAGCATTTCATCGTGATAATTAATTTAAGCACATAATCAATTATCCACATAATTAAACACATGAACATAATTAATGCCTTAATTGCAGTTAATTATTTCGGGGCGTCACATTACTCCCCTACTTATAAGATTTCGTCCTCGAAATCACATGCACTTACCCAAAATGAAACTAAACATAAATCATACCAGAAAATAGTTCCGGGTAATGCTGCATCATGTGCCGTTCCGTCTCCCACGTAGCCTCCTCGACACCCCGACGATCCCACTGAACTTTGACCATCGGTAAAACTTTACTTCGTAGTCTACGATCCTCACGATCCAGAATTCTGACCGGTCGTTCAACGTAGGATACCCCTGAGTCCAACTGCACTTCAGTAGACTGTAATGCATGAGACGGGTCTGGCTCATACTTCCGTAACATAGAGGCATGGAAAACATCATACATCCCAGATCAAGATGGCGGTAGAGCCAAACAGTAAGCCAAAGTACTGGTACGCTGCAATACTTCATATGGCCCAACATACTTCGGGGATAACTTTCCCTCATACCAAAACGAACTACACCCCTGGAGGGTGAGATTTTCAAGAAGACCCTGTCTTCTACTTGGAATTCTAGCGGTCATCGCCGCTTGTTGGCATAGGCTGCTTGCCTATCCTGGGTCACCTTCATCTTTTGGCGTATCAACTTAATCTTGTCTTACATATCCTTATGTCTTACATATCCTTTAATCATATCCGGTCATCCGACCGCTTTACTAGTCAAGTCCTCCCAATACAGCGGTGACCTACATCGTCGTCCGTAAAGAGCTTCAAAAGGAGTTATTTGAATGCTCGTCTGATAGCTGTTAATATAGGAGAACTCCATCATTGGCACTGAAACTTTCCACGGAGTATCAAACTCCTAAACACATGCCCTCGACATGTCCTCGAGCGTCTGTAGGGTACGCTCTGTCTGGTCGTCTGACTGAGGGTGATAAGCTGTACTCAGCATCATTTCTGTGCCCAAAGCTGTCTGAAGACCCTCCCCAAAAAAAAAAATGTGGAGTAAACCTTGGGTCTCTGTCAGACACAATCGAGACTGGAGCCCCATGTAACCTCACCACATCCCGCACATATAATTGGGTCATCTTTAGGTACGCAAAAGTCATACAGTAGGGGATGAAGTGAGCTACCTTCGTTAGCCTATCCACGATCACCAGATCGTATCGAATCCAGAGGCCGCTCTTGGCAAGTGGGTTACAAAGTCCATAGGTACATGTTCCCACTTCCATTGGGGTACTTCCGAGCTCTTCAGCTCGCCATCAGGCCTCTGTCTTTACCTGCTGGCAGATCAAACATCTTTTGACAAGGCCATAACATCACGCTTCATACGTCTCCACTAGAAGCGACCACTTAGGTCCTTGTACAACTTTCTTCTTCCTGGGTGGATACTGAACCGGCTACGGTGAGCTTGCTCCAAGATCCTTTACGCAACTCCGGCGTATTTGGGACTACCCATCGGTGGCCCAATCTCAATGAATCATCTTCTGCCACTCTGAACTTTGATGACCGTCCTTGAAGTACTATAGATGACCATCTTTAAACCTCATCATCCGATCTTTGGCTTTCCTGAAAACTTCAAATATGTCAGGCTCAGCCAACAAGGTCGACACTCGCACCGGCGACGTGTCCACATCAATATCATAGCCCGGACGGTAATAAGAAGTCATCATTGCTGATAAACACATAGTGTCCTCAGTAGTACTTTTCACCTCCGACTTAAGGTGCCTGCTAATAAGTTGCTTTACCAGGATGGTACTCAATCTTACAGTCAAAATCTTTGAGTAAGTCCATTCATCTTCTTTGTCGCATATTCACTCAGCCTGTGCGAACAAAACTTCAGGCTCTTATGGTCCGTGTAGATGGTAAACGATGTACCATCCAAGTAATGCCTCCAAATTCCAAGGCAAACATAATGGCTGCCAGCTCCAAATCGTGGACTGGGTACTTAGCCTCATGTGGTTTCAACCGCCTCGATGCATAAGCCAGCACAAGCTTATCTCGCATCAACACATAGCCCAAACCTTGAAGTGATGTATTCGAGTACAAGGCAACCTCTTGTCTTCAGAAGGAATCACCAACCCTGGCACTGTCGTCAGACGACGCTTCAATCCTTGGAAGCTTTTCTCACAAGCTTCGGACCAAAAGAATGGGACTCCTTCCTGAGTCAACCGCGCCAGCGGCTTAGCGATCTTGATATAACATGATCCAAGAATACTACACTGCTCGACCAGAACTCGTACTTACTGAGCTTTGCATACAACTGATGATCCCTAAGGATCTGGAGTACTGTTCTCAAGTGCTTTACATGTTCCTCTTCAGTTCGAGAGTAAATAAGTACATCGTTAATGGAAACTATGACGAACTGATCCAAACATGGTTGGATCACCCTGTTCATCAGGCTCATAAAATAGTTGGGGCATCCATCACCCCAAAGGGCATGACTAAGAATCCGTAGTGCCCACATAAGGTCCTGGAAGCTGTCTTCTGTACATCGTCCTCTCAAACTCAAATCTGATGATCCCCGATCTCAGATCGATCTTACTGTAGAGCCTCGTACTCTGCAGCTGATCAAACAAATCGTCGATCCCCGGAAGCGGATACTTATTCTTCACTATGGCTTTGTTCAGTTGTCTGAAATCGGTGCACAACCGCAACGAACCATCTTTCTTTTCGACAAATAGGACTGGTGCATCCCAAGGCGATATGCTAGGGTGTATATAGTCCTTGCCAAGGAGCTCTTGCAACTGAACCTTTAATTCCCTTAACTCCGCTGGTGCCACCCTATACGGGCACGAGAAATGGTAGGCGTCCCTGGTAGTAACTTAATCCCAACTCGACCTCTCTCGTCGGTGGGAATCCGGGAATCTCTTCCGGAAATGCATCAGGAAACACCGCCACTACGGGCACATCCTCAACCTTTAACTCTTTCCTCTTTCAGTAATAACCACAGTATAGTTGAAATATCCTTTGTGGTCTCGTTCCAATAACCGTGCCATCTTGACAACAGATATTAACGGAATCCTTGAACGGAAATCATCCCCATAGAATGTCCATCGGACTCCCATATTAGACCTGAATCGGACAGTCCTTGTCTGCAGTCCACAACTGCCTGATACCTGTTCAGAACATCAATGCCTACAAACTGACATCCCCAGAACAATCAAGTATGTCCTCAGTTCGTTACCCTCAAAATAAATGAAGCCGTCTTAACCAATCTGATCAGTTATCAAACTTCTTCCAGCGGGGGTCGAGACTACAAGAGGCGTGGGCGACGGAGAAGTACATATGTGGTGCCTTTCCACAAAACTTGTTGACATTTGCTGACATACTGCAACACAAGGGTTAACAACAAGATCCAAAAGCAGTTCACATAATACATCGTTAGAGAAGCGAAACATGTTAGTACCACATCATATACTTCATATGCAACTTATGCACAAAACATGTTTAAAAGTAAGCACCTAGCCAACTTATTGCTAAGGCTACCCTTCACTCATTCCCGGGTTATCTAACCACTGCTCTGATACCACTAATGTAGGGTCTTCCTACCTTGACGTCATATTATACACGTGTTATGGACTAAACATGCATTCATAACCTCTTAAGGGTTCCGGTTGCAACTTTGAGCTAATAAGATTACGGGCCAAAAATGAAATTTCAACCTTAATTAATTACATTCTCAATACGAATGTTAAAGCGATAGAATTATGCTACTACTAGAGTAGAGACTATCCAGAAATCCTGAATCCTAACATCTTTCATGCTCCTCATAGCTCACTGCCTCAACCCGGCCCTTAGTCCTTTAGTCCAAAAGTGTACCTACAGGAACAACCCATCATGAGCATGTATATCGCTACTCAACATCATAGGGCAATGGCATATAAATAAATGCATGAAATAATTGGTAACGTATACTTCCTGGTTAATTGCATTAACCCTCTTTGGTTGTCCCTGTTTCATAGCCATGCATATAATCATTAATTCTTGACATGAATGATTAAAATCATCATCTTATAATATCATCATCATGTAAGCATCATCATCTTATAACATCATCATCTTATAAGCATCATCATCTTATAGCATCATCATCTTATAACATCATCATCTTATACCTTATCATCTTATAGCATCATCATCATATAGCATCATCATCATATAGCATCATCATCTTATAACATCATCATCTTATACCTTATCATCTTATAACATCATCATCATATAGCATCATCATCATATAGCATCATCATCGTATAGCATCATCATCGTATAAGCATCGTCATCTTATAGCATCATCATCTTATAACTTCATCATCTTATAACGTCATCATCTTATAACATCATCATCATTTAAGCATCATAACAAAATACAACAGTAAATGTACGAAGTCTTGGTTAAGTAACTTGCTGGTTATTCGTTAACTTCTTTTTGTTAACCCTGATTTACCTTCATGCATATGGGCATCTTACCCCGTGGTATCTTACCACACAATAACATCGTATGGCCTCTTACCATATGGGCATCTTACCCCGTGGCATCTTACCACATATAACATCGTATGGCATCTTACCATATGGGCATCTTACCCCGTGGCATCTTACCACATATAACGTCGTATGGCATCTTACCATATGGGCATCTTACCCCGTGGCATCTTACCACACAATGACATCGTATGGCCTCTTACCATATGGGCATCTTACCCCGTGGCATCTTATCACATTATAACATTGTATGGCATCTTACCATATGGGCATCTTACCCTTTTATACACATCATATAACATTATTATAAACTTACTTATCACAATCATCATCATAAACATCATCATCATATACATCATCATCATAAACTTACTTATCATAATCATCATTGTAAACATCATCATCATAAACTTACTTATCATAATCATCATCGTAAACATCGTCATCATAAACTTCATCGTAAACATCATCATTATAAACATCATCGTAAGCATCATCATCATAAACATCGTCATCATAATCATCATCGTAAGCATCATCATCATATACTTATGCAATCAATACATAGTCATAGTTAGGAGGGTGTTACCGTCCGATGCCCGTACGCTTCTTACGTACCTTAATTCCAAAATGGAGAAGTTGTAGAACTTTATCTCCTTGAAGTTGTGGGTACCTGGGATGGTTCTACATAACCATACAAATCGATATTAGAAGCTAAATATAGTCCAATATCCAAAAATCCCACAAAAATAACAAAAACACATAATTGTGTGACTCGCGATCGATCGCTGAGATGCCCTGATCGATCGCGAGATCGCACTGCCCGTTGCTGACTTTTTGTGCCTTCGGCGATCGATCGCCACTTTTGGCGCGATCGATCACCAACCTCGCCGATCGATCGCCCAAAAGTGGCGATCGATCGCCAAATGGCTCTGGAGCCTACTGCTGGCTCGCGATCGATCGCCAACGGCGATCGATCGCCGATCTCTGTACATCGAAAATTCGCCATTTTTGAGCATTTTTCAAGCTCCACTTCAACCCCTTTAAATCCAAACTTTTCTACAACATTAACATCATCATAACACACTAAAACCCACATAAAACACCTCAAAAATCATACCCCAACAACATACAACATATACCCAACCAAACCCACTTAAATCACTTCAAATCAACCCATTTCAAATCCAAACTTCATAAAAACTTAAGGAAGGGTTCCATACCTCTTGAAGACTCCAAATCTTAACAAAGATCACACAAACACAAGTTTTGTGGAGTTTCCTCCTTCCTCCTTTGAAGGATTTCGAAAATGTGGTAAAGGGGTAGGGTTTGAGAGTAATTGGGGATTTAAGAGTGAAAAGGGTAAAGTGAGTTGGGTAAGGTGGGGGAAAGGGCTAATTAAATTATACCCAAAATTAACATGATGTATGAAATACCCCAACATGGTATTTTAAAAGCATTTTACAAAAATGCAACCAACTTCATTAAATTCATACTTTCCTCATAATTAACAATTAACACAATTGAATCATGTTAACCCCATTTCCTATCATGCATAACATGCACCTTGAAACGTAACCCCCGGGTCATGCCTATCATGTGACTAAGCATTTCATCGTGATAATTAATTTAAGCACATAATCAATTATCCACATAATTAAACACATGAACATAATTAATGCCTTAATTGCAGTTAATTATTTCGGGGCGTCACAATTGAATCCTACCTATTCGAAAGAAGTGTTACTGTAGAAAGCACACTATAGATGATATGTTATTCTGGGAATGATGAGATGTATCATTCTTGAGATCTTATTTCTGATGGGATGGTATGAAGAAAGAAATTTTGGAATTTGTGGCAAATTGTTTGATATGCCAGCAGGTCAAGATAAAAATATGAGACCTAAAGGAATACTATAGAATTTGTAAGTGCCACAATGAACTTTGGAGATTTCTAGCTTTGAGTTTTATAACTCAATTGTTTAGATCAAACAAAGATTGTGGAACAAGTTAAATCAAAGTTGATTGACTATTCAATACAAGATATTGATTTCATATGATAGTCTATATGCCTATAGAAAACAACATGTTTAAGATATGGATAATGTGGTTTAATTACCGTAAGTTTCTGCAACAAATGTATATAATAGAGATTCGAGGATAATATTCGAATTCGAAAACTGTTTTCAGAGTGTAATGGGTACTAAGTTAGCAATGAGTATTGCTTATCATACCCAGATTGATGGATAAATTGATAAACTTATTCAGACTTTGGAAGTTATATCTCGATTAATAGTGATGAATTTAGAAAAATTGACAGAAATCGTTATTCATTAGTAGAATTTTCCTATAATTTAAGTTCCAAACAACTATCGGGATGGCATCAGTTGAGGTTTCGTAGAGCCAGAATTGCCGATCGTTGATATAATGATATGAAATTGATAATGAATTTTTGGCACAACTTGGGATTGTCGAGGAAATGCCAGGAACAATGGATTTCTTGCGAAAACGATTGATATTGGCTTAAAATGAGCAGAGTTGCTACGCCAACAAGAGAAATATATAGTTACAATTTCAAGTTGAGAATCAGACTCATATGAAGATTTTACCTTTACGATGACCGATACGATTCGTTCGGTGAGGTACGATGTTGCCTCGATATTTTGAACCCTGTGGAGTCATAGAGAAGTTTGGTTCAGTGGTATATCGTTTATACCTCCACATCAGTTGTCACTGATACATGATGATTCTTATGTATCTATGTTTGAGATTGAGACATCTCATATGATTTAACCTTTTGAGTTATACTCAGTTTTGCGATTTCGAGGACGAAATCGTTTAAGAGGGGAAGAAGTGTAAGGCCCTGTTACCAATTAAATATGATTAATCTCGAGTTAGTAAACCCGGGTGATTAAAAGCTGAGAATTCAAATTGATGTGTTCCGGATCACGACGCTTTGCATCGATTGGGATAAAATAAAGCAAAATATATAAAAATATGTATAGATATATATATACAAATATATATATATATATATATATACATATATATATATATATATACATTGTACCATGACAATTTTGTCATACAAGATATACACTAAGTTGGATTAGAACACTAAAATCCTACATCATTAACTTGGACACTTAGACCACATGACATGTGGGTTCTTGCATGACATTTTGCACACAAATCCTACCCTACAAATCTTGAAACTCACGCCCAAGCATCAGATTTTCAGACTTGGAATTATAATTAATTCCATTACATCAAATCATGCAAAAACCACCATGCAAGGCAACTTCTTTTTACCATTTTCCATTTCAGATTTTTCCCACTTCTTTCCTCCAAGAATTTCGAACCTCTCTTCTCTAATTCTATGGGAAAAGTTGATTAAATTATACATGCAATTTAAGAATTAGAAGTTACAAGGCAAGGATATTAGTAAGGTGCAAAAATTTTCAAATTTGAAGCAAGTTTGAAGGAGTTCAAGCTAGGAAGGAGCCATGGTGGAAATTTTGGGTCTACAAGGGTATGAACCTGTTCTTATCTGTATTTAGTTGAATTTCGTAGAATTTGGGTCTAAATTTAGGAGGAGACACGAAATTGTTGATGTCTTTTTGTGAAAATAGAATCTGCAAAATTTTGTTGTTGCATGCAGTAGGTATCTCCGAATTCTCGATTTACCTAACGTCTGAATCTGACTTTGAGCCCCAAACAAAAGTTATAGATAATGGAGTCATCTTTCTGTGGTTATCATTTGAAGCAATTTGGACTTAAGATGAGTGAGATATGCTAACTTTACCAAAGAGAGCCAGTTTTGGCTCTACATGTGCAAAGAATGCACATGCAGTGCGGAATTACGAACTTTTGACAAACTTACCTTTCGAATTTACTGTTGGTCTTCAAATTAAAATTGTAGATCTTTTAATTTTATTGAATTTCAAAAAAATAAGACTTAATTCGGACTCATTTTCTACTACTTATGAATTTTATGCTTTAGGTGCTCAATCTGTGTCCTGCATGTGAGCGGAAAAACCGATGCAATGTGTTCGTAGGGTTCCTGAGAATTTTTGGCTAGGAATTCTGGAACATTCCTAGAAATACGAATTGTAGTGCTTCTAGTTGGCTGTCTTTGGCCACTGGAATCACCCAATTTGGAATTAAAATGAAAAAGTTGTGATGATTTTATGAAAACCGCTCAGGCTGTAAAATAGAATTTTAAAGTCTACGCTTTTAGTGTTTAAACTACTTTTAGATAAAGAAACCAGCTTGACATCATCAAATATGAAATTAAGTCCTTCGAGTTGCACTAAAATCGAGTCATTTGGACTTCATATAAATTTATTATGAATTTTGTAAAAAGATGGGTCAGTCTAAAATTTTGAAGGAAAGCATTAGGAATCACCCTTAAAACTTGAGTTAAATATTGACACTTAGTGATAATTTTGTAGTATATATGACCAGGTTTAATAATTCCGGGGTTGTTGAGGAGCACTCGGTAAAGTTAGTTATGGTCGAGGTACGTAGAAAATCGGTTCTATCACGATGTCTGGCAAAGACATGTGATGTTCCCGAGGCATGATTTACTTGTCATTACTTGCTATTATGTGACTATATGACATGTTGAACTGCAGTATGTGAATTACATGATACATTGACTGCATGATATATGATGACATGATACATTGAGATGCATCACATGAGATTATGATATTGCATGATGCATTGACACGCATGGACATTGAGCATGTCATGTTGATCCTATCGATACTTTTGTTGATACCTATGTCCTTTCGTTGGTATCTGTGATGTGTGTCTGGGGATGATGGGCACGCCGATGGCTCGGCGGAGAGAGTGAGCTGAGTGATGCCGTAGCGAAGAGCGTGCTGACGTCGCCCAGACATGAGGGATGATGTCTTTGTTGTATGGGCATGACAAGTGGTACATGTGGACATATTGTGGATGCTCGAGATGAAGCATCGATGAATACACAGAGCTCCTTGAGAGCGAGCTCAGGTATACGATTTATGTTTTGAGTCCCAGTAGTTGTTAGGGTATTTTTAAATTGATGATCCTTCCATTGGACTCCTGAGATCTTGATATTGGAGATTGATACCCTTCATATGCATTTGCATTCATGCCCGGCATGCATCACATGTTACTTTTTCATACATTGTGATTTTACAAGTTTCTCGTACTGGGTTCTGACCCCTTCACGGGGGGGCTGTCATGTCTTTGTTGTATGGGCATGACAAGTGGTACAGGTGGACATATTGTGGATGCTCGAGATGAAGCATCGATGAATACCAGAGCTCCTTGAGAGCGAGCTCAGGTATATGATTTATGTTTTGAGTCCCAGTAGTTGTTAGAGTATTTTTAAATACGATTCAATTTACCGGGGTATGCCCCAGGCATCTATATTTTAAGTATTACTTTACTAAGAAGTTTATATGTGATGCATATGTGAAGAATAACATTTTAAATTGTGAAACAGGAATTACATATTTTTCAGTATCGTTATATATGTATCACCTAAAAGCGAAAATTTTTTGGGCCACTTGTTGATAAATTTTAAATAATCTTCTGTTGTGTATGTAAAATTAATCATTGTGTGATAATTAAACACATGATTAGGACCGGCCCTCACACATGATTTGTTGAATTTATGTGAATTACGTGAAATTACTTGGCTATGTGAGTTTAGTTAAATTATGGAGCATTCATAGTATTTATAACTGTCATATCGATGTATGAAAATAAATGTTTTGTTAACACACGTCATTTTGATAAATATACATCGATACATGACATACATGTTGGACATTTCATATTGATCTTACCAATCATTTGATATCATTTGATTATGATTGAGATCTATAGTGTCATAGGGACACTGGCACGGCAATGACAGACAGTTTAGGTAGTAACTGTAGTCACGCGCGTTGTCGCCTGACCTAGACACGAGGGATCCTTGGCACGGCGATGGAGGAGTTATATCGCGTGATGTCGCCACCATCTGCTCGAGCTTGATATTGATTGATGATCCCTTTCTTTGGACTCCGATATTTTGGGTATCTTGAGATTCGATTCATTGTACCTTACATGCATTGCATTGCATCATCTATCACATTTTATAGTTACATGTTGTTATGATCGTTCCATATTGGGCTTTGGCTCACAACCAAGGGGGTTGCTGCTGTCTTTGTGAGTGGACAATGACAGGTAGTACAGGTGGTCGGGATCCAGACAGGGTACATCCGCTGGGAGCCACACTTGAGAGGTTTATTTTTCTACTTATCCCAATTGTATTTGTACCAGGGGTGTGTCCCTGGAGTGTGAGGAGTTTATATATATTTAGTTTATTTTAGTCCAGTATGGATGTGTTTACTAGTTTGATTTGTGTATGTTGATGGATACGAACTGATGGTATATATCTATATATTTTCAGTATATGTCTATTGATATTGGTGGTATGTTCCCCGTGTGATGAGGTAATGCCGAAATTTTTAAGGGTCACATGTTAATAAATGTTAAACAAATCTTCCGCTGTTTACGCTATAATTATCATTGTGTGATCATTAATCACATGATTAGGATTGAGCCCTCACACAACCTAAAATGTTCAAAGTCGTATTTCACGTCGTTTAAGTAGATTCAGATGTTATCAAGGAGAAAACTCGTCTGGAAGGGTCGGCTAGTACGAACTAAAACAACAAACTAGCTAAGTTAGTGCAACTCTAGTATATTGGTCATAACTCTCAACTTTTTTTGTTGAAACGGAACATTTCATGTAGACATTCGAAAGATAAGAAGAAAATCTACAAATCATCTGCAGACGTCAAAGACTGAATCAGAAGCTAATATGGTGAAAATGTGTCTGAAAGTTTCTGGCTTTGCTACTGAAACATAGAATGTTTCAACAAGCACACCGTCTGCTATTTCGATCAGCACACTTACATACAATGTCGAAATCGAGTGATTCTTGATTCTATGGAAAGTCAAGATAAAGGGATACAACTTCCCTATTCATCACTTTACCCAGAAAATAACAGTCAAGAGCTACAATCAAGAGAACATGATAGCTGAACCAAATTGTAAGGACCCCCATCCCCTTAACCCATTATTAGTGTATTAATCCATAACATTAGTGCATATAATCATACTATCATGGTGAAAAAGCCATATGCAAGTGTAACACCATATACTATCCAGAAAATTTTTTGCATTTAATCCACGCAATATTCAATTTCCCCAACCAAGATCACTTACATAGCATGCACCCTTATAATACACTAACATGCTCTCAGTCCATTTAGCAATTCCATATTTAATTGCATGCAACAATGAATGAAGAGAGAAAAGCCATAGCCCATTTATACATTCCATATACACGTAAAGACGTACTCACATGAGAGTACCCAATGAATAAGTGTTTATCTAATGTATAAAATACTCTACCAGATACCGTTACTGGTACTTAAATCCTGGAAGCTCCTCTCAAGCACAACTCGATCTCAACTCTGGATCTATGGTAACATCCTCATCCGGGATCCCCTGTATTGTCCCTGTTCTCGAAATAACCAAACCATTAAATTCTCATAAGCCAGTTGATCATCTCATTGATCAACTAAAACCATTCATGCCGTACAGTTCCATAACTAAATATGTTTAACTCATCCAATGGAGCATTACAGATATCTCATGTAACTAGCCAATGATTCCATTTTTTTATGTTTCATAGCTCGCTCTACCATAGCGGCATTTTAATCCCACGCACGCTCAACAATAGCGGCGTCTAACCCCACGCACGCTCAACAATAGCGGCGTCATAATCGATGGTCGCTCAACGGCGACAACATCCCAAATCATTGCTCGCTCAATAGCGGCACCGTATGGTTCCCAATGTATGTCCATTTAACACAATTACCATCTACCATGCATATCACTATCCATTTATAGCAAGTCCATATACCATGCATTCAATGTCAACTTATTGCAATTACCACATACCATGCATTTTACAGTTGCAACATTATAATAGGCTATGCTCGTACGTTATACGTACCTTATAATTCCGTAGTTCAAGTCCAATCCTGCCCGAGTTCCACGTCCGATGAGTTATGTGCTAACACACAAATAACTCTCAATTAAACATAGGCATGCAATCACGTGCCCAAGCACGTTCACAATTTCCAAACCTATCGTCCATCCATGAGGATTACCAAAATAAAAGCCCCCCGGCTAAGCATGTATAATACCCAAAATATACCATTTGACAAGTTTAAAAGATACCCAAAAAAATCCAACCGAGAATTCCGTTTCAATAAACTTTGGCTCCAACCAATCCATTTTAAAATCATAGCATTCCCATTGGAATGTAGACCTTACCCCCGAAACGGCCCCTTTAAACCTCGGTTCCAAAATCCCATCATTTTCCAAAATTTTGAAAAAAAACACTACACTTCGAGCCGCGATCGATCGCCGCTTCTGTCGCGATCGATCGCGCGCACCCGCTGCCAAATAGAATGATCTCGCGATCGATCGTACGTCTCCGCGATCGATCGCCGAGACATGGCGATCGATCGGCAGCACTGTACATCATCTCCAAATTTCAGCTGCTCGACAGCGATCGATCACTAATCGCCTCGCGATCGATCGCCGAGACTTGGCGATCGATCAGCAGCACTGTACATCGTCTCCAAATTTCAGCTGCTCGTCGCGATCGATCGGCCCTCCTCGGTGATCGATCGCGACCTGCAATTTTTCGAGAAATTTGAGCTTCCATGGTGTTTTTGACACCCAAACTCAAAACCAGCACCCCTAACTTTCTCAACACAACCAATACACCATTTGTAACCAATAAAAACACTAAAAACTCAACTTTGGATTTTTATTACCCCCAATTACCAAACCCAACAAAATACTCAACCATTTAGCACAAAACTATAATCAAATCGAAGCTAAAGGTGAGGAGAAGAAGATTACCAGCCTTTCTTCAAGAAATCGGGCTCCCATGACGTGCCCCCAACGATTTTGCTTCCAAGAGGAGAAGATGGGAGGGTTTGGGGTGAGAGAGGCGTGAGGGAGATGAGAGAGGGAAGTGATTCCGTATAATGACGGAATACCAAGTCTATTTGGTATATATAGCTCCAAAGCTCCAAAATACCTACTCCCCCACAAATACATCATGATTCATTAAAAATCATCTGTTTTCTAAAATCATCTCTCTAACCTCAATTCCCATAACCAGCCCCAGTACACAGTACTCCGGACCCCAAATCCCACTAAAGACCAAATTCCAAGGTTAACACCACGACGAGAATACAATCTCATCCCTTGGATCCAAAGACTCCAAATATGGGGTTTAAAATCCCGAGGAGTTCCAAAACCACAATTAATTCATAATTGCCACGAATAAAATCCATTAAAGTTTATTACCACACCGGGATTAACTCTATTAATCCCCGGGCATCACGATTATCCCCCACTAAAAAAAATTTCGTCCTCAAAATTGCACGGCGTACTCCACGTAACGTCGAGAACATGCAATCCAACCGGATCCGCGATGTCGAATCATGAACATAACATGAACGACACACCAACCGCGAGGATACCGACCTCGTACCAAACCTGGAATGGAGTAACCTCTCCAACCGACCCAAATCCATGGAAGACATCTGCATTCCCCGATGCTAACCATCTCAAAAGCAGTCAGCCAAACATAACTGCAAATCAAACAAATCCTTCGTAATTCCAATATAGATATCGTCCCATGATATCTCGATGACATAGCCAACGATGTTAGACATACATCGCTACCAAGGAAACCGCCAGTACACAAAGGTGTACCTAAACTACATTCGGCTTTCGCTTTCCAAGTCCATCTCCGTCAAAGGAGTAGTTGCACCAGACTGCAACACAGATTGGGCCACAACACGGCCCTGATCAAAACGAAACACATCTCTAAAGATGTCTACAACCGCGTGTTCCAAGAAATCACATCTTGGTCCGAACACACTATCGAGACTCCACAAGGTCTCAGGTTCTCGAAAGGACATGCAAGAATAATCGATTGCATTCCCGCTACACGTGTCAATCACGACACTAAACAAACCTGAATACTGGCCATCACTCGTTCATCTGGGATTCAACAATCCTAAAACAGGGAGGCTATCGAATTAACCAGCAAGAATTACCATGGTCCCAAAACACGACAATCCCTCCCCAGGGGAAGTCAACTGGACCTCACAATTATTCCTCAGAATACATCGTGCCATCGAGATTACCAATCTCAAGGCGCCACAATCTCTCACCGGAGATTCATTCATCAAAGCATATAAATCCGATGCTCGACGAGTACCAAGAAAATGCTGGCCTTTGTATACCCACACCGGCATACATGACCACGCACCAACACAACATGCACACACAAAGCAATAGACTCGGGTATCTCCAATCATACCCAAAATCCCAAAACCAACTGTCAATCCCCAGATATTCTCACTCCGCGGAGAATGAGGGTTGACAAACCAAAACCAAAGGGTGTGATTTCAACATCAACACTACACAAACCAAATCAACGAATCTCCCAAAGATTCAACCGTTAAGTATATCAATACCGCCTTCCTCACAAGGAAAGTGTCATGAATCCATGACCCTACAACCTCGAACCACCGTTCGGAAGACCTGGATATATTTATACCAAAATATACTCCGGAACCCAGAATACACAACTGGTTAGAATAGTGCATCAATGCCACTATTACCCAATCAAACCCGTATACGCCATGTATACTCATCCTAACAATGCTCTGTACTAATACCATAGTACTACACAATCTCGAGCATTTCCCTGGAGACGTCTCCTCAAACGTCCCACCGAAAGGTAAGAAATTCATTACTCGGTCCAACACCAATAATGATTACCATGGCTGATTTACAATCAATTCCACAATCGATACCAGTTGTCTCCATGACAGTACAATCCAAATCTCTCTAAGAGATAAAATCAATATAGTAGTGTTACCCCACTAACTATATCCCACAATTCCAATTGTGACTCCAATTGCATTCCATATGCAAGGATGCTCAACCAGAGCTAACAATGATTTGCCGACACTCTCGTTGGTACTCCCAACAGAATTGAGTTGTCCCAGTACAAGTCCCTCGAAACATTTGACGTAAAAACGTTCCCGTGAGGTATTCCCTGCCTCACTTATCATGCCACAAGGAGACTTCAAGAGTCTACCATAACCCTCATCGTATCACCATACGATTCACCCAGCTCGAATCCAACGAGCAGTATAATGGCTATCACAAGCACACTAAAGCACCGCAACAATACCTGGCTAGCGATTCGCTGCTCCCATAGGCTTATACCAACCTATCAACATAACATATGTTCCATCCGGTATGCCATACCGTACAAACCATTAGAGTAGTGGGTCATCACCCAATATTCCTCTAGAACACCAAAGCATAATGGACATCCCTGTGTCCTTGCTCAACCACGGTGCAATCCTAATCCATTAGGACTCATTCCACACCCTCAGGGTGGGTGTGACCATGCCTATCACACATCACAACGACAAGCGAGTAGTTTCCTCAATGACTACTCTTACCACCAATCACTTGGCCTTAGCCATCCCATCGAGTATACCCAAAGGTACTACTACTCGTAAGATATATACTTCAAATATGTGCTGCGGTACAATTCCTGTACGGCGCACTCAATAATTCTTCGAGCAACCCCCTCGGCATAATGGTCCCGTCAACTAGTGACCCAAACACTACCATGTGCTCACATCGGCACTCAAACCATGTGACTAAATACGTAAACTCAGACGTATTATTCATCAAAACGACGGTACACGTCTACATAGAACATTCAATATGTCATCGTCATCCCGTGACGGTATATATCAACACATGACATCCAAATAACATCGTCAACTCTTGACGGTATTTGTCGATATACGACATCCGAAATCTCATCGTCAAACACATGACGGTACATGTCGATGCACAACATCTATAATTTCATCATCAAACACATGACGGTACATAACAACATATGATATTCACAATAATGCTAACAAACAGTAATACGCATACCTCATCGCTATCAAGATAGCGGCATACCTGTCTCCGTCGTCCATACTGTGGTACACAATCAGCACCCATCGCTCGTAGGTGGCGTAATCCAGTGTCACATACATAGCGGTATAACCCATCGCTATAAAATCAGTGGCATGATCCCTCGCCATAGAGTCAGCGGCATAAAACATTGCTATAGATATCTGGCGGTATGAACCATCGCCAATAGAATAGCAGAATGAACCATCGCTATGAATACCCGGCGGCAACCATCGCCAATAGAATAGCGGAATGAACCATCGCTATGAATATCCGGCGGCATGAACCATCGCCAATAGAATAGCGGAATGAACCATCGTTATGAATACCCGGCGGCATGAACCATCGCCAATAGAATAGCGGAATGAACCATCGCTATGAATACCCGGCGGTATGAACCATCGCCAATAGAATAGCGTCATGATATTCCTCGCTAAGAAGAGGCAAATATCCCTCTTCGCTACTTTGCTTCGACATACCAGCGGCATAATATCCCTCGCTTAAGCAACAAATATCCTCCGTCGCTATCATATGACAGCGGAAAGCTCATCGCTACGCAATATTAGTGGTATAATATTTGTCGCTCAAGCTACAAATATTTTTCATCGCGGTGGTAGTCAAGCGGCATCACTACTCCTCATTTTATCATGACAGCGGAAATACCCCTCGCTTCGACATATTAGCGGCATAATATCCCTCGCAATAGTAATATGACAGCGAAATTATCCTTCGCTTCGACATATTTGAGGCAAATATTCTTCATCGCTATAATATGACAGCGGCGTATTCACATCGCTACGCCATGCATGCAACCGTAATGCATAACCCGTATTCCAATAAACATCGCCATGAGTGTATTTTAATGCACCTCGCTTCAATGTGACATGCGGAATTTTACCATCGCTTCAACATTTAGCAGCAAAGCATTAAAATCATCACTCCGATATATATGCAACCGTAATGCATAGTCCATGTCTCATATGACCCTGCAACCACCATGGTTAGCAACAGCATATACCAATTATGAACACATATCATAAACGCACATAAGCAATATAGTTGTGCCACACAACACTAACTACCATCATGCATAAATATGTGCTTCTCATTCCCATTAACATGTTCCTAGGCCCTCAACCGCCCCAAAGAGCAAACCACTGCTCTGATACCACTAATATAAGGACCCCCGTGCCCTTAACCCATTATTAGTGTATTAATCCATAACATTAGTGCATATAATCATACTATCATGGGGAAAAAGCCATATGCAAGTGTAACACCATATACTATCCAGAAAATTTCTTGCATTTAATCCACACAATATTCAATTTCCACAACCTAGATCACTTACATAGCATGTACCCTTATAATACACTAACATGCTCTCAGTCCATTTAGCAATTCCATATTTAATTGCATGCAACAATGAATGAAGAGAGAAAAGCCATAGCCCATTTATACATTCCATATACACGTAAATACGTACTCACATGAGAGTACCCAATGAATAAGCTTGTATCTAATGTATAAAATACTCCCTGGATGGTAACATCCTCATCCGGGATCCCCTGTATTGTCCATGTGCTCAAAATAACCAAACCATTAAATTCTCATAAGCCAGTTGATCATCTCATTGATCAACTAAAACCATTCCTGCCATACAGTTCCATAACTAAATATGTTTAAATCATCCAATGGAGCATTACAGATATCGCATGTAACTAGCCAATGATTCCATTTTTTTATGTTTCATAGCTCGCTCTACCATAGCGGCATTTTAATCCCACGCACGCTCAACAATAGCGGCGTCATAACCGATGATCGCTCAACGGAGACAACATCCCAAATCATTGCTCGCTCAATAGCGTCACCGTATGGTTCCCAATGTATGTCCATTTAACACAATTACCATCTACCATGCATATCACTATCCATTTATAGCAAGTCCATATACCATGCATTTCAATGTCCACTTATTGCAATTACCACATACCATGCATTTTACAGTTGCAACATTATAATAGGCTATGCTCGTACGTTATACGTACCTTATAATTTCGTAGTTCAAGTCCAATCCTGCCTGAGTTCCACGTCCGATGAGTTATGTGCTAACACACAAATAACTCTCAATTAAACATAGGCATGCAATCACGTGTCCAAGCACGTTCACAATTTCCAAACCTATCGTCCATCCATGAGGATTACCAAAATAAAAGCCCCCCGGCTAAGCATGTATAATACCCAAAATATACCATTTTACAAGTTTAAACGATACCCAAAAAAATCCAACCGAGAATTCCGTTTCAATAAACTTTGGCTCCAACCAATCCATTTTAAAATCATAGCATTCCCATTGGAATGTAGACCTTACCCCCGAAAAGGCCCCTTTAAACCTCGGTTCCAAAATCCCGTCATTTTCCAAAATTTTGAAAAAAAACACTACACTTCGAGCCGCGATCGATCGCCGCTTCTGTCGCGATCGATCGCGTGCACCCGCTGCCAAACAGAATGATCTCGCGATCGATCGTGCGTCTCCGCGATCGATCGCTAATCGACTCGCGATCGATCGGCAGCACTGTACATCGTCTCCAAATTTTAGCTGCTCGTCGCGATCGATCGCTGATGCGATTTTTTGAGAAATTTGAGCTTCCATGGTGTTTTTGACACCCAAACTCAAAACCAACACCCCTAACTTCCTCAACACAACCAATACACCATTTGTAACCAATAAAAACACTAAAAACTCAACTTTGGATTTTTATTAAAAACCCTCAATTACCAAACCCAACAAAATACTCAACCATTTAGCACAAAACTATAATCAAATCGAAGCTAAAGGTGAGGAGAAGAAGATTACCAGCCTTTCTTCAAGAAATCGGGCTCCCATGACGAGCCCTCAACGATTTTGCTTCCAAGAGGAGAAGAGGGGAGGGTTTGGGGTGAGAGAGGCGTGAGGGAGATGAGAGAGGAAAGTGATTTCGTATAATGACGGAATACCGAGTCTATTTGGTATATATAGCTCCAAAGCTCCAAAATACCGACTCCCCCACAAATACATCATGATTCATTAAAAATCATATGTTTTCAAAAATCATCTCTCTAACCTCAATTCCCATAACCAGCCCCAGTACACAGTACTCCGGACCCCAAATCCCACCAAATACCAAATTCCATGGTTAACATCACGACGAGAATACAATCTCATCCCTTGGATCCAAAGACTCCAAATATGGGGTTTAAGATCCCAAGGAGTTCAAAAACCACAATTAATTCATAATTGCCACAAATAAAATCCATTAAGGATTATTACCACACCGGGATTAACTCTATTAATCCCCGGGCATCACACAAATCATGTAGGTAACCCGGCTGGAGAGCTTTGTACCTTGTTCGAAATATAGCCAAAACGCGAATATGACCGTTGCAAGCTCGTGAATAATGCTGAATCTTTCTCAACGACCATATTCTCATGTCTAACATATATATTATTGTTGAAGGCTATATATGCAAGACTTTGGAAGATCAAAGCAAGAATCTAAGTGAGGAAAAAGAAACCCACTTGGGGATTCAAGTGGGGAGCTAACGAGATAAATCTGGCTGAAATGAGAGTCAACCTCAAACCTTAGGCAACTTCCACCTTGTTGTATCAGATCTATCTAGAGACCATTTGTGTCAAGTTATTTAACTATATTCATTGTATTTGTGATATAAAATAAATTAGTGAAGTCTATAATTTTTAGACATGTTGTCTACACATGGTCTTTGTATATGAGATATTAAAGAATATACATTGTTGAGATGATATGAGTGTTAGTCGAATGTGACCTCGATTGGTGTGTGTTTGTACAAAGGGTTGTATAAATCAAAGTATTCTAGTGGAATCTTTCCAAGAGGTGGAAGAAGGAGATGCGTAGAAGTTTTACACCACCTTCGAACTTTCAGAAATAAAATGTTTCAATCAAGCTGTTTTCTTTACTTTTAGATAATCAATTTTAGGGCAGGTAGTTTAAGTTACTTCCGCTTGGTTTCTTAAATCAAACGATCTAATCTCTCGGTGCAGTCATTTAAAAAACGCAAGCTGTTGTATCTCTTGATTGGACTGAGCTGGTGGACTGATTAGTATCGATCACATCAATTGAGATCATAGCAAGGTCATGTCTACGAGCCTATCCAAAATCAATTTATGGGGATTATTCTTGGGGGCGGGGGTGTTGGAAGTTTCATGACATATCATATGTACACTCGTAGACGAAGTACCTGACACAGTCTATGACTAACAAACCTAACTAATTGACATCTACGTGATGCAGCTCATCATGCCCACATGTTGGTTAGTACTAGAATTATAAGCTATATAAGTAATAATTAATTTACATAGCAGTTTTGCGCTTATTAGCATTTTCACTGGATGTATTCAGTTGAGTAACCAATTGGATTTCAAAGAACGACCTGCCCTTATCTTTATTTCTTATCTTCTTTTCTCGATCATTTTCCCTCTAATCTACGGTGGGTAAGATTGTACAGCGTCACTACGCAATCGGAAATTTACGCCGCCGCCTCAGGAAACTCCACCACCGTCCTCTATGGCGGCTGCAATTGCAGGTGTAGTTTTACCGTGTCCTTCAAAATTGAGTCAAACCTCTATTCACCGCCGCCATAGGCGGTCTTCTTTGATCATCCGAGTCAATGCACTCTCTTCATCTTCCGTTGTCGAGGAAAGCAAGAAAACTTATACTCTCAAGAAATCGGAGGAGGCTTTCAACGCCGCCAAGGTACTATTCTAATGTTCCATAATTCACTTGTTAAATTAAATATTCTTCGAATATGTGTCGAGTCTGATTGACTTATTCTCGTTCGACTTGGCATTAAAGTGAAAATGGTGATCAAATGATAAGAGTGCATATTGTAGCACAAAAATCGGACATTTTAGATATTACATTTCACAATTGACTATGTTCTCCATGGATTTCAGTTCCAGCCCGATGCAGCTCAGCTGGATTCTCAAAGCCTTATCTTAGTTTGTTTTAGCATTTGGACAGTTTTTATCGAGGGAAAAGTGGCTTTGTTTCATTCTTTCTTTTATAATATCAAACTATCGATTACTTCAGTTTTTTAAGATTCAAATTAATGATCAGTTCAATTACTTTATCGTTCCCCTAATAACTTTACTCAAAGAATGGCAGACTTAAAGAAGTTAGGAATAATTTTGGTTCACAGAAAGGGAAAGAGTAAAACATATGGATTATATAAACTTTTATTTGAAGTATATATTTGATTAAATATGAAAAGTTCATGTGGACTTTGAATGTTGACAGGAGTTGATGCCTGGAGGTGTGAATTCCCCTGTGCGTGCTTTCAAATCAGTTGGCGGCCAGCCTATTGTGATTGATTCTGTCAAGGGGTCTCGCATGTGGGATATAGATGGCAATGAGTACATTGACTATGTTGGATCGTGGGGGCCAGCCATCATCGGCCATGCTGATGACGAGGTTCATTAATTTTATAGTTACTTCATATCTATGTAGAGAAAAAGTGGAAAAGAACTGATTTCTTGTTATCGGAACTTTTTAAGAACACATGTTATATTGCCTGCTTTTCTGGGATTGGTGGATGTAAAGGTTCCCACTTTTCTGATATGCTTAGAATGTTTTTCTCCCGACGTCAGATTGGGTTTTGGGATATGTTGATTCGAAACTTCCTTGTTGCTGAGGATAGATATATTCCGAAGACTGATTTCAGTTTCACTGTGTTAGACAATCTGAGATATGATCTTGATTGAAAGCTTACTCTTTAAGGACATAATACCACTTTCCCCACATACACTGTGTCAGATGCTTAATTATTCGACAGACATTAGACATTCTCGATATAAACCTGGCATGTTGACAATCTGCAGGTGCTGGCTGCCTTGGCTGAAACAATGAAAAAAGGAACCAGCTTTGGTGCTCCGTGCCTCCTAGAAAATGTCCTGGCAGAAATGGTTATCTCTGCTGTTCCAAGTATAGAAATGGTTCGGTTTGTCAACTCTGGGACAGAAGCATGCATGGGTGTATTGCGATTGGCACGTGCATTTACAGGCCGAGAAAAGATAATCAAGTTTGAAGGCTGCTACCATGGCCACGCTGACCCATTCCTCGTTAAGGCAGGAAGTGGGGTTGCTACCCTAGGACTCCCTGATTCCCCCGGTGTTCCCAAGGCAGCTACTTCTGCGACATTAACATCTCCTTACAATAGCATCTCCACGGTTGAAAACCTTTTTGAATCAAACAAAGGAGAAATAGCAGCTGTTATCCTTGAACCTGTTGTAGGAAATGCGGGCTTTATCCCACCAACACTTGATTTTCTCAACGCTTTGCGCAGGATCACCAAAGATAATGACACTCTTCTCATTTTCGATGAAGTTATGACCGGGTTTCGTCTATCCTATGGTGGTGCTCAGGAATATTTTGGCATAACTCCCGATTTGACTACACTGGGAAAGATTATAGGTGGTGGCCTGCCAGTTGGTGCCTATGGAGGGAGGCGAGAGATTATGGAGATGGTTGCCCCAGCAGGGCCGATGTATCAAGCTGGAACACTAAGTGGCAACCCATTAGCAATGACTGCCGGTATCCACACGCTTAAACGTCTCAAAGAAAAAGGCACATATGATTATTTGAACAAGATCACGGGTGAACTTATTCAGGGTATTTTGGATGCTGGAAAGAAGGCCGGTCATGCCATTTGTGGTGGGTACATAAATGGGATGTTCGGTTTCTTTTTCACAGATGGCCCGGTTCATAACTTTGATGATGCAAAGAAGAGCGATACCGCAAAATTCGCGAGGTTTTACAGAGGAATGCTGGAGGAAGGTGTCTACTTTGCGCCTTCTCAGTTTGAGGCTGGTTTCACTAGCTTGGCGCATACTCCTGAGGATATTCAGCAAACTATAGCCGCAGCTGAGAAGGTTTTCAGGACATTGTAATCTTTTAATTTTGCAGTGGTTTTTGCATTATTTGCCTGTAACATGTTGAACTTATCTTTTTTTGTAGCCTGTTTGTAATGTGTATTGAGACAAATAGTCAGTTGATGAAACCTCGGATCTGTAGTATCTTTTGTAATTTTTTATTATTATTATTGATTTAGTGGGTTTTTATGAAGAAAAAATTTCACATCAAGGATGTCAATATAATCAAGAATATGTACAATAAAGTAGCATCAAATGTGAGAACGTGCAGTGGGTGATGAGTAAATTCTCGATTACGAAAGACATACTTATTGCTGACAAAAAGATCCGCGTTGAGTCTTTCCCTGTTCGTCCTAGTGATGGATGAGATAACAAAAGACATACAGACTGAATTACCTTGGAACATACTTTTTGCTGACGAGTTGTGTTAATCGACGAGACCATGTCAGGGGTAAATTCCCAATTGAAGTTATGGAGAGAGGCGTTGGAATCAAAGGGTTTTAGATTAGGTCTAAAACAGAGAATATATGGAGTGCAGATTAGTGGTCGTACCTTTCGGGATCCCGATGTTGTAACACTCGGTGGTCAAGAGGTATCGATGAGCAGCAAGTTTCGATATCTAAATTCAGTTATCCAAATGATGGAGAGATTGATGGGAAAGTTTTATAGAAGAATGTTGTATGGACGGAGTGCTGGGCACCCAAGAGGAATTACATCCAAAAGATGAGCGTGGTATAGATGTGTATGTTTCGTTGGATGTGAGGTAAGATCAAAAGAGATAAAATAAGGAACAAAGATATGCGAGCTGAAGTAGGTGTAACTTGTATAGAAGAGAAGATGCAAGAAAGCCGCTTACGTTGGTTTGGTCATGTTCGACGGAGGCCCGGCGGTGCACATGTGTCGAGTGGAGTCCAAAGATTTCGGCCAGTTTACGAGAGCGGGAGGACGACCGAAGAAGACATGGCTCGAAGTTACGCAAAGACTTTGAGTGCAATGGGATTACAGAAGATATGTTGATAGAAGCGTTTGGAGAATACCGGCGCATGTGTCCGACCCGACTTGATTCTCTCTATTGTTCATATAATCTACCACAATATATTAGAATTAAAGGCTTAGCACTAGTTGTTGTTGTTATTGAAAAACAATAGTGTTATTGGTACTTGCGCTCCTCATTTTACAACAAATGGAATAGATCTACATGTTTCAATCTAGTTTTTTCAGAAAACCATTAAAAACCCAATATAAATAAAGCTTTTTAAATTACGTGTCCATTAATTTTTCAAATAAAGACTCAGTTTGAGAATATTGTAATAATTCTTTATTGATAAGTGTTAGGATCAAGCTTACCACTAAGCTAAAAATTATAGTTGGTAGCAGATATGCAACTTTATTTTCTTATAGTGACAGTATAAAATCACGTATTTAAGCGATATGTGGACATGAGGGGATGCATATTATAAGTGGCAATAAGCCAGACTGTTAAGCCAATAAACAACAGATGCAACACATTCGTCCATGAGTGCACAGAAAGACTTGCTGGGCAAACACAACCCTAACAATCCCCCCCAGAAAGTGCTTCTAGGCGACTCGAACCCATGACATTGCTCTGATACCAATTGTTAGAATCAATCGCTTACGACTAGGTTAAAAGATATAGCTAGTAGTAGAGCCACAACTTTATTTCGTTATAGTGGCAACGCAAAGCCACGTACTAAGCCACGTGTAGACATGAGGGGCTTCACCATATAGATGACAATGGGCTAGACTGTTAAGCCAATAGAAGACAGATGATCGCACATTCGTCTACGAGTGCATAGAAGGACTTGTTATGCAAACGCAACCCCAAAAAAGTTTAATAAATAAATTATTTGATTGTAGTTTAATTTTAAATAAATTATTCACAATATTTTACATCTATTATATATGTGCATATTTTTTTTATTTTGTATTCATCGTTATAATTTTTAGGAACAATTATATACATATTAAGTGAATGTGTAAAAGAAAATGGTTTCCTTATATATTTTTTAAAAAAATATATTATGCAATTTATTATTTAAAAATATTTAATTAGTGAAAATTTTGTTAAGAAGTTAAACATTACATGAAAATGATTTACTTTTCTAAATTTTATTTAATTATTTTTAAACTTTATGTTATGTTGGGTTTTGGAAACCCAAATAATCTTGGTTTTGATGTTAACAAAAATTGTTATTGTGTTGCTAACATATTTCATCAAAATGTGCAATGAATAGAACATAATTAGGAGCTTGATGATTAATAAATAAATGGGTTGACGTAAACTAGACCAGTAGACAAAAGCAAAAGTCTACTGGGCCAATAGGTACAACTAGTAGATCCTAAGTGATGTTGACTAAATCATTCATATCTCATAGCTCGGAGATCGAAATGATGTGCTTCTAAATGCGTTGGATAGCCAACTTCATTCTCTAAAAGTTGTATTTCAGGTCAGTAGACTAGATTCGAAGGTGTACTTGACGAAAACATGTCTGCAAGTGTCTGCTGGTATAAAGCTGAAACAGCAGCGGATAGATTGGAGCAGTTGTGGTATATCGGCCATAAATCTCAGCTCGCTTATTGAAACGGGACGATTCTATATGGGTTGGAAAGCTAAGACAAAGATCTACAAATCATCTTTGGAAGTCAAAGACAGGATCAAATGTTAAGATGGCCAAAAAGTTTATGCTTACCAAAACTGTCCCCAACGGCTATATTCTGTATCTAACGTATATATCATTACTTGGGGCTATATATACATGGTTTGGAAGCTCAATAACAGTTGATTGAAGATCAATCCAAGCCTTCCAAAGCAACTCACTTATGATTCAATTGGAAAACTTTTAAGACAAAAGTAGCTAAATGAAGAGCACTCCCCAAACATTTGGCACATCTTACCTTGCTGTATCATATTCATTATGGAATCATTTGTGCCTTTATATTCACTCTATTCATTGTATTTGTGAGCTAAAATAGAAGAGTGAATACCATTATAATAATTGGTGATTTTCACAACTGTGTGATGTCTTTCCATGTGAGACGATAAAGCACATGAACTTTGTGATTCTGTGTGGGCTAGGAGTTTAGGCTATCGTGTGGTATTAGCCTAAGTAGGTTGTATACTGAAAAGTGTAAACCAAATCTTCTAGCGATATCCTTCCATGAGATGGAAGAAGATGAGACGTAGAAGCGTTTGTACTTCGAACTTCCAGAAACAAATTCTTGTGTTATTTACTTTACTGCATTTATTTACCTTTCTGTTTTTACATACTTTCTTGCATACCTTTAAAATGTCTTTCAAATGGTTAATCGTTTATAGAGCGGGTTATGTCGAATGTCCTTTGCTCGGTTTTATAACCGAACTCGATATAATCTCTCGGTGTAATTATTTCAAGAACACGAGCTATTGAAGCTCAAGTTAGTTGAACTCGGGAGTGGATTGGTCACCCACCCCCGGAATCGATCCCAACAAGTGGCATCAGAGACATGTTGTTCTTGGAAAACATTTTAACCGATTTTAGTCAGAAATCCGTTAAAGAAAACTTTCTCATGAGCATGAAATTATTTCATAGCATAATTTTCTAAAACTTGGTGTATGAAAAATTTTAGCATAAAAATCAATTTCATTGTATTTATTTTGCACTAAAATAATTTTAAAATCTAATTTAAATGTTCAAATTTTCGTTCAATATGTTGTAAACTCGTTTTAATTTTAAATTGTTATTTTGAGATTTTTTAAAACAATTTTCGAAGCATTTTAGTTTTCTAACAACTTGCAGCAACTTTGGAAAAACTGGCATAACTTCTTGCTCGGATGTCCAAATGACGAACCATTTTGTGTGTTGCAAACTAGACTCATAGAGGCTCGTAGAGGTATAAGTCTTAGTTGGTACCGCCCCTGTTCACTTCAGCATGCAAGGAAGACCTTCGGGAAGAATCAAAGTTTTTCTCCTCTGCAAAGCTATCAATGCTTTATTCAAGATTTTTAGCACAAAAAGGGGGATTGTGGGGGAGTAAATTTATTTGTCTTCCTTTTTTATTCACACAAAATGGGGGATAAATATGTTGTTTAAAAAATATGATTTTTTTTGTTATGCAACATTGGTTTTGATGTTAACAAACTTGTTATTGTGTTGCTAACATATTTCAACAAGTATGCAGTGAATAGATCATATTAGGAGCTTGATGATTAACAAAGAAATAGATTGAAGTAAACTGAACCAGTAAACAAAACCAAGAATCTACTTGACCAATAGATACAACCAGTAGATCCCGAGCGATGTTGACTAAATCAATCATATCTCATAGCTCGGACATCGAAAGGATGTGCTTCAGAATGGGTTGGATAACCAACTCAATTGTGATGCTCGGAATATTTGATAATTATTCATTTGATTTAGTTGTGTATTTAACATTTAAGGATTTAAATTATTGGGCATCATATTTTGAACCCGGGTCGGATAAATAATTCTTGGTTAGGTTTATAGTATTAATTAAATTCAAAGAGATTCTCAATTTCTCGAGAATGTTATTTTAGTCCGAAATTGGAAATAAATAATTTCGGAGGAATTTATACATTAAGTAAACTTTAAGAAGCATTTTAAATATTTTAGTAGATGTTAGTAAGGAGTTTAAAACTAAGGATGGGATACAAAAATAAAACACACACTCCACCTATCCCCACACACTCAAAATCGCACACCCCAACCCCCAAACCCATCGGATCTTTCCCCCTCCCCAAACCCTTCGACCCTTATACTTGGAGCAAGGAGGCGATTTCTACTCCCCTTTTGTCTCGATTTTTGGCATGTAAGGAATGGAATAACCTTCCTTATTCATTTCAACCTTTCCTTGGTGTTTTTGTGGGGTTTGGTCGATAGTTTTTAACCATTGTTGGAAGCGTTTGCTCTTGTGGGTCGATTCTGAGCTTGATGATAATGTTTTGTGTTATTTTGTCCATCTTAAGAGTGTGTGCATGTGTGTGTTCGAGTGTGTTCAGGTGTGTGTTCGAGTGTGTGCAGCTGTGTGTGCGTGTGTGTGCAGTAATGTGTGCATGAGTGTGTTTCTGCGTGTGTGTGTGTGTTCAGCATGTGATTGTGTGTGTAGATGGTGTTTATGCAAGCAATTATGTATTCCTACATGTATTGAGGTGTTGTAATTGGGAATTGGAGAGCATGATGAATGCTATTAATTGTTAGAAGGGAATTGTTGATTTGTGCACTAGTATCATTGTTGGTTAAAATATGAAGATTTTAAAAACCATGCATGGAAGGTGTTTGTTAATATGCTTAAATGTGATTCAAGTGAGGGTCTGAGACTTATTAGTTGCTAGTAGGTGGTGAAAAGAATTAACTTATATGGCTTGTAGCCATTGTAATACTTTGGTTGGTGTGGAATATATTACCTTTAGAGGCATATGGTATGTGTTATAACATGGAATAAAGTTTATGGTGAGATATATGCGTGATTGTCATAGCACATATTGTTAACTTATGTCACTTTATTGTGTTGATAATCTTAGTATTGAGTTCTAAATCATGAATCATATTTTTGGAACCCAATGCATCCTTATTTTGTTTAAAGTTGAATTTAAACAAATAGACTTTATGTTTGGATTAAGAAAAATCGGTTATTTATGGTAGAACCTCTTGTATACATGGATTCTTCCTTGCATGGCTTGTTGCTTGAACCATTTCGGTGTTGGTTTGGGTGTTTGAAGCATGTTGGGTGTTAAATGGAGGTTTATGTTGGGAAGTTGAATTATGTAATGTTATGGGCTTGGCTTTGTGATTGAATGTGAGATTATGTCCATCAAGTATTGGTTAAGAATTGGCCCTTAAACTTTTGAGTTCGTATAGAGTCTTCTTGAGCTCTCGGACAACAAGGAGGGTGGCTTGACGGTAAACACAGATTATAAGGTACGTAGTGACGTACGAACAGGTATAATATGAATTATCTCATATTCAAGTATTATGTATTGTTGAATTGTGATGACTGAATATAAGGAAATGAATATGTGAATTGAGTTTGATATATGTGGTATGGTGGACACGTAAATGTACGTGGTCCGGATATGGAGTTGGGTATGGATGCCTATGGCATGATCGATATGAGAAATGGTTGAGAATGAGATTAACTGATAGGCAGAGTTGCCTTCTATATAAGATTCGTTATGATTGAACATAAATGATGAATTATGATTTTTATTGAATTTATTGCATTGATGAGTATCATGTTTTGAATAACGATGCTGAACTTGATGTTTATGAAAGTGTATAAGATTGAAACATGAACAATTCGTGAAAGCTATACTGGTTCGGAATTGTACAGGGAGTATATTTTATGGGTTTTGAATAATTTAAATTGTTGTATTACAGTTTCGTATATTCATGTGTGAATGATTATTGAGTTGGAGTATGCTCGCCCTGTGTGGGGGCTATTTCTGTTGAAACAGGTATAACAGGTACAACGTTGTCTCGGGAAGAAAGCTTGAACCCATGGAAAATAGTGCTCGCGGGATTATGGTACAAGTATCGGTTGAGGGTACATATCACTTATGCCTTGAGAATTGATTCATTGATTTGTTGCTTGTATGTGAGCAACTGAAAGCGTGTAAATGGACTATATAATAGTGTTGAAGTCCTCTTTTATATAGTTGATTGATGTGCATGTTATTTTGATGAGCATGTGCTATACGACTTTAGTGATGACGGGAATTTATATCTTTGTGACTTCCCTGGCTGGGAAATGTTATCTTTATATTATGGTGTTTTTATATTGAGGGTGGTTATAGTTGTGTATTTTCTGGGATAGTCCAATTTATGGGGAGACTCTGCCCAATTTTTATAAAAGTCTTGGGGATTATAGAAAGCATGTAATGATTCTTTTAAAGAATGAAAATTTTTACATACACAAATGACGTCATAATTGTATTATTGATGTGTTGAGGCATTGGGGTCTTACATTAGTGGTATCAGAGCAGTAGTTAGCTCTTTTGGATGTCTAAGGCCTAAGGGTGCGTCGAGAGAATCGCATAGCACATGAATTACGCATGGTTTACGACAGTGTGATGTGACATTTATACTTATATGCATAGTATGATATGTATGATATGAAATAATATAAATTGTGTTATTGCTAACCGTTGCGGTTGCAGAGTTGATTAGGGATCATGAGGAACATGGTAATGAGGAATCATTGTTGATTCCAGTAAATACACCTATTGATGACGATATTGTTGAAAAGCTCACGATTATGGTAATTCGTTTTAATTACATCACGGACTTGAATATTGTGAAAATGATGATGTCTTTTAAGACGCGTGATGAATGGCATGCCACGCTGACGATATTTAATGTCAATGGTAATTGGACGTTATTGCTAGTAAATGGATAAATGTGTTTTATTGAGTTGAGTATTGTGTGCATGTTTATGTATATGTATGTACAGTGCTGAGGAATCTGGTTTTGTAGGGGAGTCAGAAAATGGGAACTGAGATACAATATCCAGGGACAGAATAAATGGACTATGTGATGATGGGATATGATGTCAGATGACATGAATGGTTTGGCAGCACTAGACTGTGGATATGTGAGGATTGAGTAAGTGTATGTCATAAATGTGATGACACAGGTATGTGACGATGTACTAATGCAAATTCAAGTTATCTCTGTGTATTGTATTATGTATTGGTAATGCAGACGAGTGTTGGATGATAGGGATAATAATGAGTTTTCAGTGTGGAAAATATTATTTGAGATTTTCTTTGACGGCATTGTGGGGAATTTTCACTGATGATGATATTGAGGGTTCTAGTGGATGGTGAATTGATTTTGAGTCATTGATATTCGGTCGCCACTGATGAGTGAGCGATGTGATTTGAGTCGCCACTGACGAGTGAGCGATGTGATTTGAGTCGCCACCGATGAGTGAGCGATGTGATTTGGGTCACCACTGACGAGTGAGCGATGTGATTTGGGTCACCACCGATGAGTGAGCGATGTGATTTGGGTCGCCAATGATGAGTGAGCGATGTGATTTGGGTCGCCACTGACGAGTGAGCGATGTGATTTGGATCGCCACCGACGAGTGAGCAATGTGACAGGGTCGCCGCCAATGAGCGAGCAATGTGATTGGGTCGCCACTGACGAGTGAGCGATGTGACTGGGTCACCACCGACGAGCGAGCGATGTGATTGGGTCGCCACTGACGAGTGAGCGATGTGACTGGGTCGCCACTGACGAGTGAGCGATGTGATAGGGTCATCGTCGATGAGCGAGTGATGTGATAGGGTCACCGTCGATGAGCGAGTGATGTGATAGGGTCACCGCCGATGAGCGAGTGATGTGATAGGGTCACCGCCGATGAGCGGGTGATGATTTGTGGGTCGCCGCTGGAGCATGCGATGTGTTAATATGATATAAGGGTCGCCGCCGATGAGAGAGCGATGTGATATTGGGTCGCCACTGAAGAGTGTGCGATGTGATTTAGGTCGCCGCCGACTAGCGAGCGATGTGATATTGGGTCGCCATTGACGAGTGTGCGATGTGAATGGGTCACCGCTGATGAGCGAGCGATGTGATACGATCGCCGCTGATGAGCGAGCAATGTGACAAGTGTACGATGTGATATGGTCGCCGTTGACGAGGGAGCAATGTTACCGGGTCTCCTCCGACGAGCGAGCAATGTGTTATTAGGTCGATGCTAGAGAGAGCATGCGACGTGTATTTTGTTATTGGGTCGATACTAGAGAGAGCATGCGACGTGTATTTTGTTATTGGGTCGATGCTAGAGAGAGCATGCGACGTGTATATTGTTATTGGGTCGATGCTAGGGAGAGCATGCTGCATGATTATTGTCAGGATCAACATCATTGAGAGTGTGTAATGTATTTTATGTGCCTCTACTATAGAGGGAGGGTGATGAATATATGTTGATTTTAATTGTCCTTGTTGATTCAACATATTGTGATGATCAAATGTACAGGTGAAAGTGATCATGGAAGTAGATGAAGAGACATTATTGTTGTCTTTCATTTTTATTGCAGTGGTGATGCAACAGCGGGGTGTGATTGACACCGATATATTGATGACATTTATTGGCGAGATGATGATATGATTATATTGTGATATTTGAGATTTATAATCTTCGCCGCTATCATATCGAAGCGATGAAAATATTGTGAATGCCGCTGATATGTCGAGGCGATGAATATTTTGGACGATCATTTTATTGATGATGAGTATATCAATTGTGTATTGATATGAAATTATATTTTTTGGGATATTTATGTTGAGAACAGGGACAGTTTAAAGGATCAAGTGTGGATCCACTGTGTACAGTAAGTGTTATTACATCTTATTATTTTAAGAATGTAATTTTATTCATTGTGATTATGGATATTATATGGATGCCCGTATTGGCGATGAGATTATGTATGCCAGTAGTGGCGATGATATTGTGCATACCCGTATTGACGATGAGATTCTGCATGCCAGTGTTTGCGATGAGTATTGTTATACTGGTATTGTGTTAGCGATGTATATTGATGATGTGTTGATTGCAGATAGCAATTGTTGTTCCTTGGGTACATGAGATGTAGGCCCAAGTGGATATTGGAATGTTCCAGAGGAACGAGGAATTGAGGTAAACCATTTCGTTTGGGTTAACATGTTTGATTTATGTGGATTGTGAATTTTCTTGATTGATTGATTGATATGGTTTATGAGAACCAATTTAAAGATGAGGAAGAATTGAGAAAGAAATTGAAATGACGTATAGTATTGATATGTTCATTGATTACTTGTGCAGAGACGAGATAACAGTGGGGTAATGATGATCAGATTGAAATGATATTGGTTTATGAAAACATGATTATTTTGTATACTGTGAGATTAATGAGCTGTTAATCTTCAATCACACAGATATGTGATAGTTTGTGGTAGCATGATGTATACAGGATTGCCTGAAACTTTTGACGTAGAAATATTAATGTATGATGACGGAAACATTATGAATATCAATAATGCGTAAATGACGAGGTACATTGTTACATTATGAGTATTTGAGAAATACTAATGAGTTTATTTTTAGTACTTGTTCCATGGCAGATGATAGTTGGGTGATGAAATGCGGAAAGTTTGATGCTTAAGAGCATGTGAGTACTATGATGAGATATTATGGTGCTATTGTATATTGTAGATGATTTCATCTACAAAGGTATGAAACGAATTATTCGATATTGATGTTGATGCCTTGTTTTAAATGGCTTATGCCAGTGATTTGTAAGGAGCGATGGACAGTACAAGATAACTCATCCAAGTGGATAAGAATAAATGATGGGTTATGAGATAAATTTGAGGGATTGAACAGTATTATGATGCTAATGTGCGTGTGATCGTGACGTAAGAATATTCGTGTTAGACCATTCTTTATGATTTGATATTGATGATATCTGGTTGTTGGCGTATAATGTTGATATACGTATATGAGAATTACTAATGGGTTTTCTAGTAAATTACTTTGCGCTAGATAAAAGATGATCTGAAAGGTTGATGTGTAAGTGCTCAAGAGTACCGCTATTTCATACGGACAAGGGTGGCGTGCGATATGACGATGTTGGTATAAATTTCATACTTTTGCAACCACAAAGGTATGATGTTATTTATACGATAAAAGATTGTAGTATTGTCATACATTCTGATTTACATATGATATGCATGGATTGAATGAACTAGCAATTATATGATGATGTTAACCTCGTAAGGATTCATATGAATAAAGGTATTCATATATGTTAGCTCATTGAGTGCTAATGTTAAAATATGGTAAAGTGATGTGATTTGCAGTCTTGAGATCGTTGGTGTAATGGGGCACATGTGTGAGCCGTGACGATTCAGATGACTGTCATCCTACAAATAATCAAGTCACTATCTTGAACGGTATATTAGTACGTAGACTTTACTGTTGGCTTTTATGGTGAACATACATTTAAATTTCGAGGTCGAAATTTTATTAGTTGGGAAGAATTGTGATGCTCGGAATATTTGATAATTATTCATTTGATCTAGTTGTGGTATTTAAATAACATCTAAGGATTTAAATTATTGGGCATCATATTTTGAACCCTGGCCGGATAAATAATTCTTGGTTAAGTTTATAGTATTAATTAAATTCAATCGAGAATGTTATTTTAGTCTGAAATTGGAAATAAATAATTTCGGAGGAATTTATACATTGAGTAAACTTTAAGAAGTATTTTAATTTTTTTAGTAGATGTTAGTAAGGAGTTTAAAACTAAGGATGGGATACAAAAATAAAACACACACTCAACCTATCCCTACACACTCAAAATCGCACACCCCAACCCCCAAACCCATCGGATCTTTCCCCCTCCCCAAACCCGTCGACCCTTATCCTTGGAGCAAGGAGGTGATTTCTACTCCCCTTTTGTCTCGATTTTGGCGGGTAAGGAATGGAATAACCTTCCTTATTCATTAATCAACCTTTCCTTGGTGTTTTTGTGTTGGTCGATAGTTTTTAACCATTGTTGGAAGGGTTTGCTCTTGTGGGTCGATTCTGAGCTTGATGATAATGTTTTGTGTTGTTTTGTCCATCTTAAGAGTGTGTGCAGGTGTGTGTTCGAGTGTGTGCAGGTGTGTTCGACTGTGTGCAGCTGTGTGTGCGTGTGTGTGCAGTAATGTGTGCGTGAGTGTGTTTCTGCGTGTGTGTGTGTCCAGCATGTGATTGTGTGTGTAGATGGTGTTTATGCAAGCAATTATGTATTCCTACATGTATTGAAGTGTTGTAATTGGGAATTGGAGAGCATGAGGAATGCTATTAATTGTTAGAAGGGAATTGATTTGTGAATTGACTAGTATCATTGTTGGTTAAAATATGAAGATTTTAAAAACCATGCATGGAAGGTGTTTGTTAATATGCTTAAATGTGATTCAAGTGAGGGTCTAAGACTTATTAGTTGCTAGTAGGTGGTGAAAAGAATTAACTTCTATGGCTTGTAGCCATTGTAATATTTTGGTGGGTTGGGCTATGGTGTGAAATATATTACCTTTAGAGGCATGTATGGTATGTGTTATAACATGGAATAAAGTTTATGGTGAGATATATGTGTGATTGCGTATCATAGCACATATTGTTAACTTATGTCACTTTATTGAGTTGATAATCTTAGTAGTGAGTTCTAAATCATGAATCATATTTTTGGAACTCAATGCATCCTTATTTTGTTTAAAGTTGAATTTAAACAAATGACTTTATGTTTCGATTAAGAAAAATCGGTTATTTATGGTAGAACCTCTTGTATACATGGATTCTTCCTTGCATGGCTTGTTGCTTGAATCATTTCGGTGTTGGTTTGGGTGTTTGAAGCATGTTGGGTGTTAAATGGAGGTTTGTGTTGGGAAGTTGAATTATGTAATGTTATGGGCATAGCTTTGCGATTGAATGTGAGATTATGTCCATCAAGTATTGGTTAAGAATTGACCCTTAAACTTTTGAGTTCGTATAGAGTCTTCTAGAGCTCTCGGACAACAAGGAGGGTGACTTGACGGTAATTACAGATTATAAGGTACGAAGTGACGTACGAGCAGGTATAATATGAATTATCTCATATTCAAGTATTAAGTATTGTTGAATTGTGATGACTGAATATAAGGAAATGAATATGTGAATTGAGTTTGATATATGTGGTATGATGGACCCGTAAATGTACGTGGTCCGGATATGGAGTTGGGTATGGATGCCTATGGCATGATCGATATGAGAAACGGTTGAGAATGAGATTAACTGATAGGCAGAGTTGCCTTCTATATGAGATTCGTTATGATTGAACATAAATGATGAATTGTGATTTTATTGAATTTATTGCATTGATGAGTATCATGTTTTGAATAACGATACTGAACTTGATGTTTATGAAAGTGTACAAGATTGAAACAGGAACAATTCGTGAAAGCTATACTGGTTCGGAATTGTACAGGGAGTATATTTTATGGGTTTTGAATAATTTAAATTGTTGTATTACAGTTTCGTATATTCATGTGTGAATGATTATTGAGTTGGAGTATGCTCACCCTGTGTGGGGGCTGTTTCTGTTGAAACATGTACAACGTTGTCTCGGGAAGAAAGCTTGAACCCATGAAAAATAGTGCTCGCAGGATTATGGTACAATTATCGGTTGAGGGTACATATCACTTATGCCTTGAGAATTGATTCATTGATTTGTTGCTGTATGTGAGCAACTGGAAGCGTGTATATGGACTGTATAATAGTGTTGAAGTCCTCTTTTATATAGTTGATTGACGTGCATGTTATTTTGAGGAGCATGTGATATACGAATTTAGTGATGACGGGAATTCATATCTTGCTAGCATTGTGACTTCCCTGGCTGGGAAATGTTATCTTTATATTATGGTGTTTTTATATTGAGGGTGATTATAGTTGTATATTTTCTGGGATAGTCCAATTTATGGGGAGACTCTGCCCAATTTTTATAAAAGTCTTGGGGATTATGGAAAGCATTAAATGATTCTTTTAAAGAATGAAAATTTTTACATACACAAATGACGTCATAATTGCATTATTGACGTGTTGGGGCGTTGGGGTCTTACATCAATTATCTACAAGTTGTATTTAAGGATGGCAGACTAGATTCGAAGGTTTATTTGACGAAAACATGTCTGCAAGTATCTGATGGTATAAAGCTGAAACAGAAGCGGACAGATTGGAGCAGTTATGGTATATCGGCCATAACTCTCAGCTCACTTATCGAAACGGGACGATTCTATATGGGTTGGAAGGCTAAGACAAAGATCTACAAATCATATTTGGAAGTCAAAGACTGAATTGAACGTTAAGATGGCCAAAAAGCTTATGCAAATCATGTCATGTGCTGCTACATCCAGCCTCGTATTTCGAGCATAACTCTCTCATATAAACTTGAAATCGAGCGATTCTTGGTTCCATGGAAAGCTAAGAGAAATGACTACAACTTTTGTGTAGATCACTTTACCCAAAAATCAACGAATCAAGAGCTATAACAAAATAATAGAACAACAGATGTTGGACAGCAGGGTACCAGCAAACCTTAGGCCAGCGGGCATTGAACCAACAGAGGCCAGCGGACCCAACCAGGAGACTTTGGACAGCGTACCCGACCAACGGACCCAACCAACGGACTTCCAAAAATAGTCCAGAAAGCAGAATATGATTGTCGTAATTTTTGAAAGCTTACCAAAACTGTCACAACGGCTATATTCTTGTATCTAACGTATATATCATTATTTGGGCCTATATATATTCATGATTTGGAAGCTTAATAACAGCTGATTGAAGATCAATCCAAGCTTCCAAAGCAAACCCACTTGGGATTCAATTGGGGAACTTCTAAGACAAAAGCTGTTAAATAAAGAGCATTCACCAAAACTTTGGCACCTCTTACCTTGTTGTATCAGATTCATTATAGAATCATTTGTGCATTTGTATTCACTATATTCATTGTATTTGTGAGCTAAATAGAAGAGTGAATACCATTGTAACAGTTGGTGATTTTTCACAACTGAGTGATATCTTTACATGTGAGACGTTAATGAAGATGAACTTTGTGATTCTGTGTGGGCTAGGAGTTTAGGCTATATGTGTGATATTAGCCTAAGTAGGTTGTATACTGGAGAGTGTAAACCAAATCTTCTAGTGTATCCTTCCACGAGATGGAAGAAGGGGAGATGTAGAATTGTTTGTGCTTCGAACTTCCAGAAACAAATTCATGTGTTATTTACTTTACTGGATTTATTTACCTTACTGTTTTATATATTTTCTTGCATATCTTTAAAATACCTTTCAAATGGTTAATCGGTTATATAGCGGGTTATGTCGAGTGTTTTCCGCTCGATTTTGTAACCGAAATCGATATAATCTCACGGTGCAATTACACGAGCTATTGAAGCTCAAGTTATTTGAACTCGGGAGTGGATTGGCCACCCACCCCCGGAATCGATCTTAACATGTTATATGAAAATTTCATTAAAATAACTAATTAATATAAAATATTTTTATTAAATATTTTTATTCTAAAAATATTTGTCAATATATTTTAAATAAATCAGGGAAAATTAATTCAAAAAATCTACTTTCAAAAATTCTAGGTAAAACTTTTTATTTCAGAATCTCATTCCATCAAATTTTTAATAACAAAAATCCTACTTAATTTGTCCCCCAAATTTCCTTTTTTCACATCTGTACAGGAATGTTTTATTATAAATCATTTTTAATATAAAAATTTTGGCCTAAATTTTAAAATTGGTTACTGATACAATATAAGTTTATTTTTAAACTCGATATGACTGTTTTGGAAAGGATATACGCATAGATAACATACACCACAGTTTACTATATAATTTATTATATTTATTCATAATTTAAAATTATAAAAGATATTAATTTTCGACCATTTTCTTTTTTAAAATTAAGAAATTATGTGAATATTATAAAAATATAATATTACTTTTTAATTGAAATAGAAGATTATTTTTTGTTATAACCAAATTACTACTTTGTTTCAAAAAGTACTTGCATACTATTTATAACTATGACAACTATTTTGGAATTCATTCTTTAAAAAAAAAAAATTTACTTGATGAGTTTTTTTTAAAATGTAAAAATTTATTAAAACGAATACAATGTGTACTTGAAACCTGTTACAATAACATATCTAAAGAAAAAACTAAGTCATTACAAAGATTTAAGGCAAAAAATGGGTTCCTTAAACCAATTACTTAAGGAAAAAAGAAAGAACGATTTAAGTTTTGCTTTAACCCACCACCAACAATGAACCAAAATCCCTTCCCATATTGAGATAGCATCAGCTTCTAATCAATTAAAGATTTTTCTGTTTCTTTCATTCAAATACTCCAATTCGTTCATATCCAAATTGTGATCCATAATTTTTTCTTTATTCCAACAAGATGCAAGCCTAAGAATAGACACATATGAGCTAATGGGTTCTCGGCGTCCACAGAGACAATATATAGCCAAATTAATGTTTGTATTTGTGAGCCTTTCTGCTTCGTATTAGGCCCTAATTTTGTGTATTGGTTCAAGATTTTTATTTATTTTAATGATTTTTATCGAGTTTAAAAGTCTAGCAATCTAAGCTTGTATATACACTATAGAAGTCTATTAGTATTCAATCTAGTTTTTTATATACTTTATAGAAGTCAACTAATATTCAAAATAGACTTTTATAGAGTTTTTAAGGTGTTATTCAAACATGATTTTTTAAAACTTATAAAAATTTAGAGATATTTAAATTTCAATAAATTTTTAATGACTCTTATGAAATTCTTTAAATACAAATTTTAAAGCTTGGTATAACTGGGAAAAATAAAAAATTCTCTCTCACTTGCCAAAAAAATTTGTATTGACCTGTTAAGGACTCATTATTTACGGGTCAGTATGAACTTTCACTATCTCTTGTCGGCGGCTATAATTTGATGTTTCATAATTTTTATCATTTTTTTATTTATTCCTAAATTTATGGATTATTTAATTAATTTAGTTTATTCAATTTTCTTAATAATTGAGTTTTGAAGCTGTGAGTGAATAGTAGGGTTGCTTATTGGCCCAATCCGGTCCGACCCGCTAAGTCTGGAACCGAACCGATCCGGTGAGGAACCGGATCAGATCCTGTTCCGATTCTACCGGTTCTGAGTTGGACCGGTTCCAACCCGAAACCGGTTATTAATCAAAAAAATTTCATTTTTTCTATTGAAGTTACATTTTAATTTTTTTAAAATTTCTACCGGTTTCGGTTCCAATCTGGAACCAGAATCGTTTAAATCGGAACCGATAAGCACCGGTTCTAATCCATTAGAACCAATCCGATCTGGTAACTACCGGATCGGATCAGGTTCCTAACCGTTTGGTCCTGATCCGGTTCCGAATCGGGTTGAACCGGTCCGATTCCCGACCAACCAGTCCAATAACCAGCCCTAGTGAATAGTATATAAATGTCAAGTTTTTACAAATTCATTTAACAAAAATAAGAGTTGGTCATTAATTTATAAATAATAATCAATTGATTCTTTTTATTTTATATTTTTTTGTATGGTCGATTTTGTGTTTATTAATATCAAAATATACTTTATTTTGAGTGTTGATAAAAATAATAAAATTTTATTTTTTTTCAAAAACTAATAATGAAAGCACAACTAATTCTATTATGTTAAAAAATTTATATTTATTATTTTGAATTATTGAACTAGCACAAATTCTCAGTCTTTTGGATTATTTTCAATCTATAAATGTTGGATTATTTATGAAACATGTCTTATTTTTAATTGAACTTGTTTATTTATAATTAAGTACACATGTTAGATGTTACATGTGTTCAATTACCATTTCAATGAAATTGATAATAAAAAATAAGATATAATTATAAGTTACAAAATCCATAGATTTCCACAAAAGAGTTTACAATTATTTAAACAAAGCTTGCAAAATTATATTACAAACTCTACAAAATATTATGGAAAAGATTATAAATGTCTGAAATCTTGCAATAAAATTTCATAAAATTCTATAAAAAGCTTTAAATAGCTCCAAGTGATTTTATAAAAATTAATATCAATCAATCAGCTCTATTAAAATCTATCAGTTAAAAAATGATAAATTTCAAAATTAGTCTCGTAGGATATTAGTTTGATCAATAGAAGTCACAAACGTTTAGGACTAATCAGAATTGGTCTCATAGGATATAATTTTAATCAATAGTAGTCCAGAACTTTTAGGACTAATCAAAATTGGTTCCACAAAAATTATATTTTATCAAAAGTGGTCTCATAATTTAAAGGGGCTTTGTGACCAGTTTTATTAAATATATATCATATGTGACAAATTTTTATTAGTTCTAAATGTTTAAGACTATTATTTATTAAAATCATATAATATAGAACCAATTTTGGTCAGTAATAAATGTTTAGAACTACTGTTAATTAAACTTATATCTATTTGACTAATTTTGAAATTTTAAAAATATATATATAAAATAGTTAAATCTATGGAGCGAATACACTTGTTTATATATATACATATAGAAGATTTTAATATTACTGTTATTATTCCTCGAGAGAAGCGAATCGAAGTGAAAATGTCGGGTCGATTGCTGAAAAAGGTGCTTAATGAGCAAGCACCGCCGCATCTTCACCTCAACTCCGACGAAGCCTATGATTCCGACGCCGCTCCTACACGCCGGCCAAATCATTTCAATATCCTTCAGGACGACGATTCCACCGCCTCGGACCAGGTCAATTTTTATTTTTATTTTTTATCATCATCTTTTTCGTTCCCCTTCTTCTTCCTTACTGCTAATGTTACTTTAGCTACTTACCTATTTGTTCTCTGTATGATTATTATGAGTCTCGAGCTAATCATTTTTTAAGACAAAAGAGGAGGATCGTGAATTCGGGTTCTGGGTGGAGACTCTCTTCGAAATAATCAATTTAATGATTTGGATTGAGGAAATAGGGAAAATTGAGCACCCGTGATACAATATTGAAGAGTTGTTTTGTTCAGAACCTACCTTGCTGGGCGGGGAATCATAAATTAAGATTTTACCTACCATCTTTTATTAATGCTCATTGGAGATTCCAGCTATAGTTCTTACTGCGTAGGTAACACCAATGAACATTTCAGTTGGTTTATGACTCCAAAGTTAAGAGCATATGCCAAAAACTAATCTGTATTCATCTATATTTTGTTACATATTGGCCATTGCATCGCCAATTATGGTGGTCTATATATTTCAAAACCATTTCATGATTCTCACTGTCTGGTGGATGGCACAGTGATTGAGACTTTTCTAAGAGGCTTCCTGAGGCTAACTAAGCCTTCTTAAAACCTGATGTTTATTTCATTCTGCTCCTGGTTCTCTTATTGGTTATGCTGCTGTTTTATTTAGTGTCATATCTTTGTGACTTCAGGCAGAAAATCACTTAAATCCTGCCATTGATGCCATTATAGCACCATTATAAAAGTACTTTTGCGTTCAAAAGCTCCAACTGTTTTATTTATTGACTTTGGTGTTGCCCTTCTTCAAAAGTGTGTGAAGATGTACTTCAATACTGTTGTAATTACTAGAAGTTGTGATGGAAGCATTTTCGAAGTGCGTACATAGTGCAATCATATGTGAAGGCAGTTAATCTTTTGGGTAAAAAGCGGACCCCCCTCCCCAACGTTCACCTACTTTAGCAATTTACCCCCTGAACAATTTTAAATAGTGCACTTAACCCCCTAAACAATATTCGGGAACAATTTTCCCGAATATTGTGGCCTCAAATTCCTTCACGTGCATCGCACATGCCACGATCGAGGTTATGTATGTTTTTTTATGTATTTTCTGCAGGAATTTTATGAATATCCCATCATAAATACATGAAAATGAGTTTTATGAGTAAACTGACGGTCAAAATTCCTGTAGAAAATACATGAAAAATATACATACTCTCGACCGTGGCATGTGAGGGAATTTGCAGCCAGAATATTAAGTGCACTACTTAAATCGTTCGGGGGGTTAAATGCACATTTTGAAAGGTTATGAGGTGAAGTACTAAAGTGGGTGAACGTTGGGGGGTGTTCACTATTTACCCTTATCTTTTTATTGCTCCTGAAGTTCATGTCTATTACCTATAACTGTCTCTTCTTTTTATACTTAAATGGAAAATGTTTTATTTTCTCAATTTTGTTATTGAGATTGCTATTAGAAATTTTATCTGCTATATCTGCAGGAAAAGGGCAACATTGTTGATGAGACTTCAAATTGTGATGTTGGCGGTCATGACTCTACAGTAAAAGTTGCAGTTTCAAAGCCAAGTGCCAAATCAAAGAAACAGAAGAAGAAGAAGAAGAAGAAAACGAAGGAGATGAGCACTGAAAATGATGAAATATTTTCTAACCAGTTAGAAAGCCTAACTTTGGACACTACCTCTTTTAGCGGTAGTCATCAACAGATTTCTTCTCATATGACAAAACCGAAGTCGGTAAAAGCGAATAGTGGCGGCACGGCAAAGGAGCAGTTCAATTCCTCTATTTTACTGGTTGATCCAAAATTTCTGAAAGCAGAAAATGAATTGCGTAGGATATTTGGTTCCAAGGTAGTAAATTCATATGAAAGAAGTCATTCATCTGTAAATTCTAGGCAGATGTATGGTGGGAGACGAGGGACTCATAAGCTTAGAAGGACTATTCTTGTTTCTCCATCTGAGCACTGGCCACGATGGGATGGATCTTTATCCATGGAACTGCTTGAGACTAGAGATGGCGTTCACTATTTCAGGTAGTTCCCTTTTTTGGTTTTGATATGAATGCTTTTCCTAGAACCTGTTGAGAATAAATCTAAATTTATTCTGGGAGATGCTGCAGAAATATGGGAATTATATACGGGTCTTTAAAGTGTATGCTTAATGCAAATGTAGATATCATTATGTAATGATATTTGGGAAAGATTAATCAAATAAAATTTCAAGTTCTAGTAAAAAGAATTATATCCGAGTCATTGATCTCACTTCACGTTTAAATTCTTGTGGGACATAAATGCAAGTGCATGAAAGTGTTGTGCCAATTTGAATCCATGGTATGTCCACCACATAGATGAGCTGTGATTAGGAATATCAAGTTTTTCTGTCTTTTGTTTTCGTATGTTTTTAGTTGCTAATTTATGCCATGAATGTTGAATTCAACATCATAATAGTTTTTGGTATATTCCAAGGTATGTGCAGTCATCATCATATTTTCCAGCTCAGAAATCTTTTGAAGCTGCAAAGGCTACACATGATCTTAACGGTATTGCAAGCATTTTGATGTACCATCCTTATCATATAGACTCGTTAATGACATTGGCGGACTATTTCAAATTCACGGGCGAACACCAAATGTCAGCTGATACTATTGCAAAGTGTCTCTATGCAATGGAATGCGCATGGCATCCACTGTTTACTCCCTTGCAGAATATCCAGTTAAAGTATGTCCATGAAACGAACAAACTGTTCTTCTCATTACTTTTCAACCACATGAAAAACATGGACAGACGCGGCTGCCACAGATCTGCCCTCGAAATTTGTAAGCTGTTGCTTTCTTTAGATTCAGATGATCCCATGGGCAGCATGTTCTGTATCGACTACTACTCTTTAAGAGCTGAGGAGTATGCCTGGTTGGAACGTTTCTCCGAAGAACATACAGGTGATAGTTCACTGTGGCTATTTCCTAATTTTGCTTTCTCATTTGCCGTTTCAAGATTTTACCTCGAACAAGCTGAACGTTTAAATGACGGGCAAACGGATGCTCGAAAAGCTGCTTCACTTGATCTTATGAAGCAGGCCTTGATGTTTCACCCATCGGTATTAAAAAACTTGGTTGTCAAGGTACCCCTTAAGGACCGGATGTGGACAAGTGTAGTCGAACATAGTCTCTTTCGAACAGAGAAATTGGGAAATCCATCCCTGGATCACTTGGTTACTATATACGTTGAAAAAAATTACCTGTTATGGAGGCTCCCTAATCTGCAGAAGCTTTTACTCGACTCGGCACGTTTGGCGATTGAGTTGGAGGACCAAGGAAGCATTGAATGCGACTGGGATTGGGCGAGGGAGGAATCCTTTCCATCTAAGAAGAACGAGTGAGCATCTTGTTGCTATAATCATTATGGAATCAATCTGCCACAATTGTGCTTGCTAAACATTTTATTTCTCCTGTTTTCCTGCAATTTTTAGGTACTCTCACTTGCTGATATCTGATTTCTCGGATTCAATGCCAACAATGCCACCTGATAATCTGCAAGACATCATCGTCGACCAGGGGGCGATCGTCAACGACCAGCAGTTTCCGAATATTCGTGAAGACCATGTGTTCCATGATGTTGCAAATGGACATGCAATTGCTATTTTATTGGAGTCTATGTTACCATGGGTGAATGATGAAACTGGAGATGGTGAGGTTCTCCATCCTGATCAGCCCAATGAAAATTAGATCTCTTTCCACTCCTTTCTGAGCTACAAGAAATAAAGATTAACTGTGAATGGAGAATGCTCAATTTTCATGTTTCTGATTTATAGTTTTGGGGATTTTAAAACATGAATATATATATATATCTATATATATATATATCTATATATATATATATATATATATATATATATATATATATATATATATAAATGGAAATATTTAAACAATTTGAGTTCGAAAAAGGGGTAATTTCATTTTGTTCCCTGAATAATGATTGATGTCCATTTTCAATTTATCCCTTACAATCATATTAATGACTACCTGTTTTTTTTTTTTTTTTTTTATATGGGGGAGGGTGATTTGTAAACATTGTTGGGCTATTGTCTGGACTTGAACCCGAGTCGTCCTAAAGCGGACATTTTTTTCTTATTAATTATATCATTTTGACCACATAAACTGTTTATAACATCCATTCAATCTTTTTAAATTAATAGTTGATTAAATATTATTACAATCAATGATACGATAATTACATCTATAATCATAAAATTAAATATTTTATTTGAATTAAAATTGTAATACAAGTATAAAAAAAAAATCAAATTAAACACGATAACAAAGCATTTTTCATTTAATTAAATGTTTTTAATTATGCATTAATAGTATTAGTTGTTTAATTGTTGCATTGCAAAAAATTTTAATTAATTACTTTTATTTTCTGAAATTATTAAATATATGATGCAATTTATAAGTGAAAAGGTAAAATGATATAACTATTAATATAATAGAAATTAAATGGACATGAAATAAGTTGAACAAAATAATATGAAAAAAATTAAAAGATCTCAAAGGGTTATATACATAATGATACTAATTCAAAAGGATAGAATGAAATTAGGGTAAACTCACTTAAAATCCCTACCTTCAAACATAACTTTAGCATTCCTCCCTATATCAAAGATTCTTTAATCTAACTCCCTACCATACTTCTTTCTTTATTCCAACTCTCTATCCACCTAAAAAGACATAAAAGCCTTAAATTTAATTGCAATAAACTCACTAATGTTCTTAAGATGTTTCCAAACACACCCAAAACTCATTTTTTCCAATAAACAACTCCCGAAAGGGATACGAAAAAGCATAGGCCATAAAAGATTAATATGAGCATGAGATCCTTTAGTTTCTGTCATCTTGAGAAGACCCAAGAGCATACTTTTGCAAAGGACTCACGTTCATGATAAATCAAAGCCCGAAAATCCCTTATGAAGTAAAATTAAATAACAGGCCCATCATGCTTCCGAATTACAATAAAATTTTAACAAACTTGAAATATACCAGTTTGACCATAACGGCACCGGGTGAGGTGGTTCGCAACGTCACCAGTCGAAAACTTACTACCTCCAGACTGTTTTACGAATGGCTCCTCACCATTCAACCTCAGCTCACGGGCGAGGTTAGTCTGCCAGTTATCCGACTCCTTCAGAAACCGCACAGCACAGCCTTAATTCGTTTCCTACCTTAGGGCGTAAGGTATAATCATGATATAAAAAAGATTTAAAGAAATCTGGGAGATAGATGGGCAAAAGCCTTAGTTTTATTCTTGAATACTTATAACATCTCTTACATTAAAACGTCTCCTTTTGGGAGAAGACAGAGGTTTGACTCAAGAACACATAAACTTAAAACAGAACAAAATTACAGACACTTACGAAATGAAAGAAAAGAAATATTACCAAGCTAAGAAAGCTGAAGATTACAAAGCTTGGAGATTACAATATTTATTTTTCAGAAAACTATGGAAAATATTTGATGTCCTTAGCTTCCTGAATGCCTTGGTATTTATAGAAGTCTGAAGGTGGATGTGAAATCCGGACTTCAATTCTTGTTTATAATCAGACGTCATTGCATGCGTCTTCTCTCTTGTTTGGTATCTTGTGGTCCCTTCGACTTTCGGCCGAAGAGCTGTCCTACCATTTTGTTTTCTTTTGCAAATGGTAGTGGTCCTCGTCAGAGTCACATGGCTCTTGTCTCCCTGTGGTCCCTAAAATTTTGGCCTTTGCAATCCGCATGGGAATCTTCCATGTTTGCCTGGTCCTGCTTTGTCCTCTTTCTTCTGGTCCCGTTTGACAGGGAACCCTTTCCCGAACAATGGCTCTTTCTGCTCTGGGCAGCTCGGGCAGATGTAGTCCTGCCATCTTCCCACATGAGCCATGTTGCAGAACTTCCGGCTAGTTTCTTTGGTTGCCGGAATCTTGTTTTCCCATAATATTTGCCTCTTCTTTTCAAAGATATCCTCGGCAAATTTTGTAGTATGGCTTGTCATGGAGTTAACCATGAATGATCTGTTCCCTGTTTTCTGGAAGATTTTGAACGGATACTTGACTTTGTCCATCTCAGTAAGACAGACCCATAATCCCCATGCTCTTCTGGTGGTAATGTCATCTTCTGTGAGCGGGGAAACTAATGTTGTTCCGTCAGGCGGTGGTTTTATTCGATCCATCGCCTTCCAGTTAGGTCTCTGTAACTTTACAAAAAGAAAGCTAGGGTGAAGACCTTTTTCTGTAATCTCTGGGGCTGCAGTAATGAATTTCAGCTCCAGAACGTCTCCTCGTCCAAGTGTATGATTATTTTGCCATGAGTCATACACTCCTTCAGAGATCCAATCCGGTAATTTTGCGATTTTCGGAAAACTTGGTGCTGTGGTAAAGACTGAGGCTAGGCAGCCAAAATCAAACCACTCACGAACACTTTCTGGTTTGACACCAGGATGCATCCACATTCTTGGGTATTTTCCTGACCAGTCTGCAGTAATTTTTCCAAGAATTATACCCACTATTGTACAAAGTTTCTCCCATGATCTTTGATATTCCTGCAAAGGGGAAGTTGGGGAACAATTTTCTCGTTAGTATTAACCTTAGATTTGCCCGCCGATGGCCTAAGATTAATCTCTCCCTCTTTAACCCCTGAGGTGCTGGATTGGTTTGATTCTTCAGATATCCCAGATACCTTGGAATCAATTTTTCCTTCTGTATCTTCCCCGAAAGGATCAATACTAGGACCTGTAGTGGTGGTACTTGAATCCTTCACACCGGTTGATGAGCCCGGCTCTCTGAAACACGACTTTAGCTTCACTGCTGAAGCATCCCGTCGAAGGGGAATATAAAGACTGTCCCATAAACATGTGTGAGCCTGCATGGTAGCCTTCATAGCCTGTTGGACCTTCATGAGATCCAGTTCATGTACTTGACCCGCAACCTGAGAATTAATCACCAGGCCGTTGATCTTCTTGTCTAGCTCCTCCAGATTTTCTCGGATGTGCTTTGATCTCATGATGATGGAATTAGCTTCACTCGCTTCCATCTCTCGTCAAAAAATCTGCAAGAATATTTTTATCAGATTTTTCAATGACAATATCATAATCATAATATTGGCATTCAGCTTGCCATCTTAAAAGTCTAGCCTTTTCTGGTTTTGATTCAATTTTATTTTTTAAAAAGGCTTTGACACTCGTATTATCTATTTTCAAGATAAATTTCTTTGCAAGTAGGAAAAGTGGTCATTTCTTAAAAGCCTTTCGAACAGCGAAGAACACCTTCTCGTTGATGTGCCATCTGATAACTTCGTTGGTATCAAATAGCCCACTGCAATATCTGCATGGCACTTCTCCTTCTAGTGTAATTTTCATGAGAACTGCCGCCCACCATGATCACTGGCATCTGTGTATAATACCAGTTCATCCTCGTCGTTTGGTATTGCAAGCTTTGGTAGTTGCCTGCAAACCTCCTTCAGCTGTTTGACAGCTTGTCTATGATCGTCATTCCACTCAAACTTAACATCCTTTTTGAGTAGTGGACTGAACACCTTCCTGTGGTTTGCTAGATTGTTGATAAAATCCCAGCGCAATTAACAACTCCTACAAAATTCTGAAGTTGTTTTAAATCCTTGTGGTCATCCGGATATCCTTGTACTTTTTCAACAATATGATTCTGCAGGATAATTCCAGATTCGTTGATCTCAACTCCAAGGAACTCGATTTGTCTTGTAGCGATCACTGCTTTTTTCTCGGAAAGCACTAATCCTTCATTGTAACAAACATCTGAAAAGATTTCCAAATGTTTAAGATGTTCTTTCATGTTTTTTGATGCTATAAGAATGTCATCAATATACACGAACATAAAGCTGAAGTAATCCTTGAAAAGATTATCCATCTTTCTCTGATATATCTGGGGAGCATTCGCCAATCCCATTGGCATGACATTCCAGATATAATGTCCTTGTGGTGTGGAGAATGCTGTAAACTTTCTGCTAGCTTCCTCCATTTTAATCTGGTAAAACCCAGACTTACAATCGAATTTAGAAAACACTTTGGCATTCTTGATGCTATTTACCAAATGTTCTCTGCTCGGGATAAAATATCCATCGAACTCCAAGATTTCGTTGATCCCTTTATAGTTGATCACCAATCTCGGCTTTCCTCGTTTAATTTCTCCATGATTTCGTACAAGAAATCCTGGGCTGCTATATGGAGAAATACCTGCTAAGATTAACTTAAGGTCAAGATGCTCCTTAAGTATGATCTGCATATCCTGTCGATCTTCCCGGTTCATGGGGATCGGCCTGTACCTAACAAACTCATTTTCTTTTCCAGTTTTAACCTTCAAAGTAGCTCTGAGCTCATTTTTGTTCCACCATGCCAGTGGATCATCGTTGTAGTTCCTACGAATCTTCCTTTTTACATCCTCTAGAGTGATTCGTTCTTCGAGGGTAGATTCAGGTTGTGGAACTTCTTCTCGTAAAGCATTTTTCAGTAGCAACAGTGTTTCTGGAGTTACTCTTTCCTCATCCTGCCCTCTGAAAGACATGTTATTAACCCAGTCAAAAGTGTGAGAATCCTTTTCACCAGGTCCTTGTTGTCGGAACTGAAGAATTACCTCTCCAAATTTCCGCTGATCTTTCAATTTTGGGTGTCAAAGTTTTCCTTCATCACCACGCTTGTTGCGAAAACTAATAGGGAATTTTCTGTGAAACGTCTCCCGTAGTATTTGCACCATAATCTTATGATCACAAAGGGTTGTGAAAATAAGTCTCCTGGTCTAGTTTCCTTGTGTGAATCGCTTGAATGTCTGTAGGAAACTGTTTCCTAACAGCATATCGGCGCCGGTGTCATGGAAATAAATAGGTGGAGTTTTAACTTTGTACCATGGGGTACCGCCTGCTCCGCCGATAATTATTTCCGCTCCTCGGACTCCTTCATTAAGAATAAGGATCCGTTTGGAAAAGTCTCTTCCGGCAATGGCTGGTAATTTCTCACCAACGTCTTTGGGGAAGATTTCTCGCCTGGCAGTGCATATTCCAGCTCCTGAGTCAATGTATGATACAAAATATTCTGCCCGGTACTTCTCATATAACATCCCGACGGAGATGTATATTGAGAATGGACTAGTGGTCATCGAATTCGATATCTCTTTCCGTCGACCGTGAATTCCATTCCATCTTGCAATCTTTCCCAAGGTTTATGTTTCTCGAGAAATTCAATCCCTAGAATAAGCTGTTCTGGGACTTTCCGGCCATTCCTCCAATTGTGAGATCAATTTCACCAATTTGAAGGTTTCCTTGAAACTTGCCACTGTAGGTTGTTGCAAATAATATAGGACATCGCAGGGGAAGATATTGTTCTTCTTGGTGATGTCAAAAACTATCTGCACTTCTCTCTAGTCTTCTGGGCATTTCAGTTTTCCTATTGTTTGGAATACATCAGGAACTTTCTGAATTCTGCTTGAGGCTGCCTTCTGTTTTTCCCCTGGATAGTTGCTGATTAACCTATCATGTTGGATAGACATCCTTCTTGGCTCGATCATGAGGCTCCTGCTTCTGTTCAGAACAGGTTGATCTTGTATCCTCATATCAATCTCTCCTATTGTCGGAGTATCAATGATGTCCGGCAATAGTGCTTTGGCGAAGTCTTCGAAGATTCTGGGGACTTCGATGAATTCATTTCTCAAGAATACTTCGGAATGATGAGTATTCGAGAGTGCGTATGACACCTTGTAGGTGATCGAGTAAGGCCTGTTCCATTCTTTCATCAAATCTTCTCTTTTAAAATCTTGATGAAGAGTGAGAACTTTATTGAAGTCCCGATCTCCTAAATTGTATGCAATCATTGGATAGATGTTGAAGACCATCTTTCCTGCATACAGATTTCCAGCCACTGCTCCCAAACAAGAATCTTTGAGGTTCGGGATTCTTTTGTCAAAGATTGCCAGGTTGAGGGGCGAATCAATTCCTTCCTTGAATGTTGCTTTGATGATAACTCTAATGGCTCCAATATGAATCCATGAGAGCGTGTTAGCAACTTCTCTTTTAACCTTGTTCTTAATCTCCTGGATTTCTCTGTAGGGGATTAACTGCATCTCAATTTGGTTTCCCGTGAATTCCATTGAGATCGCAAATTCACCTGTTGTCACCCTATGGATAATCTGATGCTTCCTGCTACGAAGACCAATCATATCCATGGCTTTTTCCATTGCTCCAATTGTAAATCCATCATACATTTGAAGCTTTGGCTCATCTTTCTGATCCTCATAAGGGTTTTATGAGAAACAGTGGTATGCGAGAAAAACCCCGATGGTTCTTCTCTAATCACGTGCTGAAGGAACTCTCCTTCACTCTGATTCTGAGCTAGATTCACCTCCATCTTCAGAATAGATCTCTTCTTCATAGATGATTTCATCTAAGGGAATATCCTCAAATTGATACACCTACACCAAATCCTGAAAATAGACAGCATCCTTAAATTCCTTGGTATGCTCGAACTGTCTTATTCCTCGGTTTTGGTTTTCTGGACAATCTGTAGAGATATGTCCTCTTGCTCCGCATGTCCAACAGTTACAATCTCTAAAACTCTCATTTGCACGAGTAGGTGTGCGTCTGAAAGTCCTCTTCATTGGTCCTCTGCTAGAACTAGCTTGATTAGAACCTGTTGACGAGATTCTACTCCTTGTTGGTCTTGATCTTTGCCCCGATCTGTAGCTTCGGGCTTTCTGCTTTGACCAGAACTTTCGAGGTCTCCATGAAGACCTACTTCTTCTTGAACTACCTCCTCGGGCATATGGATGACTTATGGGTTTCTTCATCTTTCGCCTTTGTGGGTAGTTTCCAATGATTGTAGGGATATCATTTCCCGTACAACACAGAGGGGCCATTTTGTTGATTCCTCTGAGCTTCTTGAAATTCTTCTGGAGTTTTGCTTGATAGCACCACTCCGCCAGCTTAACTTTAAGAAATGACATTCTCCTGGACACCGTCTCGATTGCATGATGTTTATACTCCTGGATAAGCATTTCTGTAATGCCTCGATTTGTTTTATACACATATGATATGATGATGGTGTAATTATATCAAATGGCTGTATGATAATGGGGGTTCGGGTTGAACCGAGGGTTATTACTCACATACATGATATGATTATGTGATATATGGCAAGGAATAAAACATGATGCACAAGATGTAGTGCATTAGAATGATGGAATTAAATCAAGTATAGCATATCAAGCAACTTGGACTAGTGGGCATTTGAATTAAATTTCATATGCATGTGCCTTGTACTTGAGTTTGCATTTGGAGTTGAGTAAATAGATAACAATCAGCTATCAAACTCATAATACACCATAAACACCTACAAAATCCCTACACAAGTTCCTCTCCATCTCTTTCAAGTTCTTGTTGGTTTGAGCTTGGGATTCACTTGTGAATTGAGCTAGGAAGTTGTGTGAAGTGAAATTGTACTATCTTGGTAAGGATTTTCTAGTTTTTCACTTGAATTGTGTAGTTGGTGTTGAAGTATGTGAATTTGAATATCAACTATTTATGCTTAGAATCATAACTTGTTTCTTTGCCAAGAATTGGATTCTAGGATGTTAGAAACATGTTTATATGATCCTAGGGATTTCATGAACTGTGGTTAAATGAGAGGAAATGATTTGTGCAAGAAATACCATGAAGATATGCTTGAAATCGCCCTGGTTTGAAATGTTCGAAGCGCAGCGATCGATCGGTAAGGATTTCCGATCGATCGACGCTGACAGAAACATTTGAAGGCGGTTTGAGCATGCGGCGATCGATCGGTGATTTTTAGGCGATCGATCGGTACATGTGGCGATCGATCGGTGCTTTTGTTCGATCGATCGGTGAAGAGTGAATAGTTCGGCGATCGATCGAGAATCTGGGGCGATCGATCGGTGATGGCAGATTGTTGAAAAATGTTATATTTTTGTAGCATTTATTTTTGAAGCCTCTTATAACATTGTATATTGTTCATGTGCTTGTAGCATCATCACAGGGGACATGGCAAAGAGGCAATTAACCATTGACGACTGATTTATCTGGTTTGTGTCGCTTTACAGGTACGTGTTGACGTACGGAGATATGATGTGATGATGATGTTATGGTTTTGATATCATATGATTTATGTTATCTTTGTGTCATATGATTGGTAGTATCATATGCATGTGCATACATGGATTTCATATGATTGGGATGGATGCCTTGATAGATATGTGTATATGCTTTGGTGAGATCATTGCCTTGATAGATATGCCGGGATTGGTATATGCTTTGGCTGGGATCGTTGCCACGATAGATATACGACATATGCTTTGGCTTGAGAGATATACGCCTGGTTTGGGTATATGCTCTGGCTATTATCACAGATGAGTATGGTACTATGATATGTGCTGCTAATATGAAGATGTGATGTGGTTCCACTGACATATTGAGCTGAATAAGCATATCATATGGGGCTCGTGATAATAGGGTGATTGTTGAGACATGTCATGACATGGTGCATTTGTGGATGCATGATACAGAACATTCACATTAGATGATTTATTGTGCTTTATCATTGTTATTGATATTGTGTTTTGATATCGCACTGAGAGAGAGTTGTTTATCTATACTCACGTTTTGTGAATGTTTCTGTAGGATTTCATAGACGTGGGGAGACGGGATGTGAGTCATTTTCCGCTGCGAGCTGAACCACTACATAGGAGTTGTACTGGATTAGGTTGTTTAATTATACATGTAATGTATATATGAATAATAAGCTATTTGGTTTTTGTACGGGTGGTTTTGGTACATTTGTAACAACCTATTAGTAAGAAACTCTTAAACAGTGTATGAATTACTTAATTCTGACTCACATATGTATACTTAAGTAAATACATAATGGATTAAGTAACGAGGACCCCACATTAGTGGTATCAGAGCAGTGGTTCGAGAACGGGATGAACAAGGGTAGAGGAAGTGAGTTAGGGAGTTACCTAATCACTTACAGGCATGTGATACTGATGATATAGTGTCTGGGAACATGCTTTGTATTTGTATCTGTTATTGTTAACCCTTGTTTTGCAGGATGATAGTATGACTTGGTATGAATCCTTATGCGTGGCATAAGTGATGTTGTGGGTGTAATCGTGATTGGTATACCGGATTTCTGTACTTCATTTGGCAGGGGAAACATGATATTTTTCGCAGGAGCTATTTCACTGATTCCATGGTAATGGTATGTCGGTCAATACTGAATCGGAGGAGTTGTACAGTGGTTGGAGCGCGTGAAAAGCAAAGCTTGATATCAGCTCCATGTGCAAAGTCAGCCTGCATGAGATTGTGTATCAGACCTACTGATAGACTGGCCGCTGACACATGATGTGTGAATGGAAGTGAAGATACAGGTTATTGATCACTGTATCTAGTTCAGGGGCAATGCTTGATATTGCAATCTGCGGTTGCATTGTCAGTTCGACATGTATGGCCGGAATGGGAATGTAATACTTTGCTCTTGATCTGTGGATGGTATGGCTAACGCAGTGTGTTTACATTGGGAGATGATGCAGACATGAGTTACTTGTGGTACTCAGATGGTACATGTAGCGACATGTAGCGAATGTGGGATTCGTGTACAATAATAGTATTCTTTATTATTGTATTCCACAGCGGTAATTGGTGATTTGTGAGATCACCGTGGTGATGATTCTCTTGTCAGGGTATCATCTGTGTATGGTTCTCCGGTGTGTATGTGTATGATGATCTCTATGTTTGTTGTCATGGAGTTGGAAAGGAACATGAAATTGGCAGAGTTCAATGATAGTGACGCTGAGGCGTATTGATGAGCGGTACAACAGCAGTATGTTCGACTGTTATCAGTTGATGTCGTTCAAATCACTCGTGTTTTGGTGACTGGTTAACAGACTGTGTGATCATTTCTGTGTATTAGCTTCTTGTGTTCGTTCTTGTTGTATCATATGGATTTGAGCATGGAAGTCTTTCAGATTGAAAGAAAATGAGTACCGGCGGAGATTGCAGTGATGCAATGATTACCGGCAAAGATTTTTGTGATGCCTGCACATGTGATCTTTGTGATGGCTGTACTGGGACATACATGGTGCTATGTGGCCATGTATCCTATCTGGATTGTGTATAGTACAGATGGGAATGGATATCATTGTTTTGATGTGAACTCCGTCCGAGCTATAGGTTGTCTGTCTGAGACGCTATGTATGTGGTATGTATGGCAACCATAGGTGATTGACACGAGATACCTCAAGTGCATACAGTTGTGTATGGGATATTGTATATGCACATCTAGTTCTGTGTTTGTGAACTATATTTATGAAATTGAAATTGGTTGGTCTGCTTAGAACAGAGTGTGGGTATCTGTGTTATGGCTGAGAGCATTGGATACTTGTATGACTTCTGGATATAAAAAAAAGACGTCATGAGAGACATCGTAAATTGGTTCTTTAGTGGAACTGTGTATGACATCTTGTCATTTTTGGATTATTGCATGATAGTAGTGATCTGTACACGTGAGACCAACAGAGAGTGGTTGGCAATGTGAGACCAACAGAGATTGGTTGGCAATGTGAGTATCCGGTAAGCATTGAGTGTGAACTATTGTCTGATAGCATAGCTTGGTGGCTATGATGTATGATTCACAAGTCTGATATTGAATGGCCAAGTTATCCAGATTGATAAGGAAGTTTGAATTTCCGTCGATTGCTTGTACACTACGACTCGTTGTGTTGTGATTGTACCATGCATTTGACATGAAATTCATATAGTCTTGAACGGGAGATGTATGACTGATGGGATCGTGATTTTGATATGCCGACCTCGTCATGCGATTGGTTTGCATGGTTGATTGGTTTGAATTTTGTGCTTGATAGAATGTTGGGTTGATATCTAGTGATGGACAGTCTGCGAATATGTTTCATGAGGAAACATTATAGTTGGTATACTAAACCATGTAATGGTGAATGAATGGTTGGTATGCTAAACCATGTGATGGTTGATGCATAATGAAACCAGGGAATGGTTGATGAATAGCAGATGGTTATGAGAAGGTTGCAGAAGCTCACACGTATGCGATAGTGTGATGGGACTTGATTTGTCCATGAAATGAATTCTCTTTTGAGCTTGTGTATGGTATTGAAGTTTGTGTCATGTTATAGTGGTACGACCACTATGAGACTGATTTGACATATACCAGATGGTGGATGGTAGGTTTGCTATATGGTTGTACTTGAGTATTCTGATATGATATCCTTTGATTGTACACGGAAGGTGTACTAGTAACATAATACGGTTACAGTATTGTGAAGGTATCATTGGCAATGCGATATGATATCATTTGGGTCTGATTGTAGAGTCATAGTGCCAGAATGACCATGAGTGGGATGGTAATTTGATTGTTATTCATGTCAACAATAGTGTGTGGATTGTGTGATTGCAGTTGAGTTGGAATTTGTTACCTTCCATGTATTGTTGGATTGGCTATTCCTTCATGAACCAGAGGTGATAACGATTTGCTGGGAGCAGTCATGTTTATCAGAAATACATTCCAATAGGCGAGGTAGACAACTGTTGGTTACGATTATGTACTATATGCGATCATATGATATATCTAAGTGATATATTTGATCATGTGATCTTGCCGGGTAATATCTTCGATTGTGTGATTTATCCGGGTGATATGATAATCCGTATGGATAAGTTCTTGAATCAGAACGGAATGGGTTATCAGGTACCTGTGATGTGTGGGACTTGTTGGCGTAATCCATGTAGCAAGTGAATTGCACAGGCGTAGAAAACTTGTCAATTGGAAAACGTGTTGCTACATGATATTTTGTGTTGATCATTACAGGGAGCAGTGAATAGAAAGTAATGAATCGTTGTAAAAGCTTGTCATACTCCAAATGGTAGTCTTGGGAGAACAGTTGATACAAAGGACATTTCCGGTACAGGGGTCAGGATAGGGAATATTGAACCACGCAAATGGTGTGGATAGATACTATGAGAACATAGTCATTGGGTGAGATAACCATATAATCATATGGACATATGTAGTGTACATGGTTTTGGTGTACAGTATGCATTGATGACATATGAGGGTGATGTGGATTGCTTCTTGTGGTTTGGTCAAGTCGTGTCCAGTGTTTAATCTAGACTGAGAAGTCTGGCGTGGGAGATTAGTATGTAAACGATAGATAGATGGATATATTGTATCTATCACAATGTGTAATTACATACTATAATACAACTTTGTGAAATGTTAGAGCAGAGATAGCTCTGTGCACCTTTGGATGTGTAGAATCTGAATGTGACAAGGACCGAGGTACTTGGTTTAGAGTATCTTGCTGATCTTGAATGGAAACATTCTAGACCGTTATACAATACACAACGCGGGTATGTGTGTTGCTGTGTTTCTAAAGTGTGGCATAATGTGAATGTGTATGCATGATTTGAACCATTGACTGTATTACAATGTGGTGACTAGTTGTCCAAGGAGGGACGGATGTATTAGACTTTAGACGAACAGATGCTCCATTGGGGATCATTTGTATGCATCCAGCAGGACTGGGAGTGGGCAGTGACTTGGTTAAGGGAAATCACCGGTACAATGAGTTGTATAAGATCAAGTCAATTTGATGAATACTATTGTGTATAACAAGATATGTATATATGCCAACATCCGGACATGATTTCTTGAGTGTTCACTGATACTAGTGAAATGTTTGTCTGTTGATGGTAATACAACGATGCATACATACTATCTATGCCCGGCTGGTGTAGAGTGTTGTGAGCATATGGCTATGTGGACAAAAGCGAATGGTAACAAGCTGTTATGCGAGAACATGAGTATACAGTAGAATCCAAAGTGCAATGTCTGGTATGTTTTCTTTTGGTTTCTTATACTGCTGATCTGGTAAGTATCTGCTAGTTGAACATGTTAAGTATGTAGCAGATTTACTTTTGATTAATTGTTTCAGCAATTCATGTTGCATTTATAATGCATGTTTGTGCAAACCTTATTTGCCACTATGTTGTTATTCCTTGGAGTGTTGCTAGTAGGGTTGAAAGCTTATGGCTTTCTGTATGAGATTCATATGATATATTATGAATATGGAATTTCGAGGACGAAATTCAATGAGTGGGGGAGAATTGTAATGCCTCGATTTGTTTTATACACATATGATATGATGATGGTGTAATTATATCAAATGGCGGTATGATAATGGGGGTTCGGGTTGAACCGAGGGTTATTACTCACATACATGATATGATTATGTGATATATGGCAATGAATAAAACATGATGAACAAGATGTAGTGCATAAGAATGATGGAATTAAATCAAGTATAGCATATCAAGCAACTTGGACTAGTGGGCATTTGAATTAAATTTCATATGCATGTGCCTTGTACTTGAGTTTGCATTTGGAGTTGAGTAAATAGATAACAATCAGCTATCAAACTCATAATACACCATAAACACCTACAAAATCCCTACACAAGTTCCTCTCCATCTCTTTCAAGTTCTTGTTGGTTTGAGCTTGGGATTCACTTGTGAATTGAGCTAGGAAGTTGTGTGAAGTGAAATTGTACTATCTTGGTAAGGATTTTCTAGTTTTTCACTTGAATTGTGTAGTTGGTGTTGAAGTATGTGAATTTGAATATCAACTATTTATGCTTAGAATCATAACTTGTTTCTTTGCCAAGAATTGGATTCTAGGATGTTAGAAACATGTTTATATGATCCTAGGGATTTCATGAACTGTGGTTAAATGAGAGGAAATGATTTGTGCAAGAAATACCATGAAGATATGCTTGAAATCGCCATGGTTTGAAATGTTCGAAGCGCAGCGATCGATTGGTAAGGATTTCCGATCGATCGACGCTGACAGAAACATTTGAAGGCGGTTTGAGCATGCGGCGATCGATCGGTGATTTTTAGGCGATCGATCGGTACATGTGGCGATCGATCGGTGCTTTTGTTCGATCGATCGGTGAAGAGTGAATAGTTTGGCGAACGATCGAGAATCTGGGGCGATCGATCGGTGATGGCAGATTGTTGAAAAATGTTATATTTTTGTAGCATTTATTTTTGAAGCCTCTTATAACATGGTATATTGTTCATGTGCTTGTAGTATCATCACAGGGGACAGGGCAAAGAGGCAATTAACCATTGACGACTGATTTATCTGGTTTGTGTCGCTTTACAGGTACGTGTTGACGTACGGAGTATAAATATGATGTGATGATGATGTTATGGTTTTGATATCATATGATTTATGTTATCTTTGTGTCATATGATTGGTAGTATCATATGCATGTGTATACATGGATTTCATATGATTGGGATGGATGCCTTGATAGATATGTGTATATGCTTTGGTGAGATCATTGCCTTGATAGATATGCCGGGATTGGTATATGCTTTGGCTGGGATCGTTGCCACGATAGATATACGACATATGCTTTGGCTTGAGAGATATACGCCTGGTTTGGGTATATGCTCTGGCTATTATCACAGATGAGTATGGTACTATGATATGTGCTGCTAATATGAAGATGTGATGTGGTTCCACTGACATATTGAGCTGAATAGGCATATCATATGGGGCTCGTGATAATATGGTGATTGTTGAGACATGTCATGACATGGTGCATTTGTGGATGCATGATACAGAACATTCACATTAGATGATTTATTGTGCTTTATCATTGTTATTGATATTGTGTTTTGATATCGCACTGAGAGAGAGTTGTTTATCTATACTCACGTTTGTGAATGTTTCTGTAGGATTTCATAGACGTGGGGAGACGGGATGTGAGTCATTTTCCGCTGCGAGCTGAACCACTGCATAGGAGTTGTACTGGATTAGGTTGTTTAATTATACATGTAATGTATATATGAATAATAAGCTATTTGGTTTTTGTACGGGTGGTTTTGGTACATTTGTAACTTATTAGTAAGAAACTCTTAAACAGTGTATGAATTACTTAATTCTGACTCACATATGTATACTTAAGTAAATACATAATGGATTAAGTAACGAGGACCCCACAATTTCTCTCCATGGGCTAGGAATTTTTGCAAAGAACAGCTCTGCTGCATCCTTTTCCGCTTTCTTCGACTTCCATCGATACTTTGTAAATAGTTTGATGTATTCGTCTACATAGCAGATGTCATGTAGTTCCAGGCTAATTAGAGCTTGTCTGTATTTCTTAGCCTTTTCTTCCTCCCTTCCCTCGAAGTAGCTTATTCCGATGAAACAGATCTTGAAGAATCTCGCCATCTTGTCCACGATCTCTTTCAGGGACTCTCCGGCTAGAACTTCTTCCTTGGTTCCTGGGTCTCCCAGATCCCAGGCAATCTTGACTGATCCTTCCAGACTCATTTTTAGAAGTAAAATGAATCCTTCTTTGCCTAATTCAAGTGTTCCTACTGCTATTCTCATTGCTGAAGCCCATTCATCAATAAGAATTTCTCTGTTTTTGAAATCCAAAATATCCATGTTGAGCAAAGTCCATATGAAAGGATTGGATCTAGCTGTGATTTCCCGTAGGGCGTCTGATGAATATCTGGCCTTCGGGAACGGTTCCTTGTTCCAACTGGGGGATCCAAAGTTGCTGAGGTGAAATCATCCCTGTGTGGCATACTTTGGTCTCCTTCGGGTGGATTGTGTGACCCGAAGCTCTCTTGTGGTGGAGGTCTTTGTACAAGCTCTCCCGTCTTGATTTCTACGAGATTTAATCCCGCAAATGAATCAGCAAGATCATGAAGATCTTCCAGGTTGATTCTTTCCATTACTTTGTGGGATGTAATGGTTCTCCTCGTAGGACTGCAATCATTTTTTCAGTCTCCGTCATAGGCCGTCGACCTCCTCTGCTTCCCTTTTTGGTGTAAAAGGGGTTCTGTTCCGTAAGATGGTGGCAACCATTCTCCGTTTCTTCTTCCTGTCGGACTTGGTCTTGACTCCAATTCTTTCACTCGGGATTGAACATCTTGAAGGTTTTCAAGAATCTCCTTCTGATGTTTAATCATGGTTTTCATCTGACTCTGGATCTGATGGATTTGTGCAGGGACATGGTATTGAAGATATCCATAGCGCTGCACTGTCTCCTGGATCTCTCTAAGATCTTGGAAAATCTTAGAGAATATGGCTCGATTTCTCGAAAGGTTGGCTCACCCATCTTAATCATCCGGTCCGGACCCTGTTGGGTCATTGGGGTCTGGTACAACGTTCTCGTGTTCAGGATGATCGTCCTCCTGAAGTTCGGCTAACTGGAACTGAAGTTTGAGGTTCACTTGATGAAGCCTCTTAGCCATCCTTTCCAATTTCTTGTAATGATTTATGCCTGGAGTGCATAAACCTGTTCCTCGTAATTGTTTCCACTTATGGTTGAAGCGTTGAGCTTCTGCCATATGTTTTTGATTTAGTTTTTTCAATTTCTGGAAATACCACATGTAAGAATGGCACTTCGAACATACGTTCGGGTCCATAATTTTCTTGAATTGTCTCCTCCGTATAGGTTACCAATTAATATTCAAGATATTATCATAGTATTTCCAGAATAAACTTAGGCTCTAATACCAATTTTTGAAAGTCGGATCGAAAAGGACAAGTTTATGAGAAAATGGTAACTTTTGGGTTAAATTGTAAATAGATTAAAAACTCCAGGGGTAAACTGCAATTAATCCCTTTCCACTTGTAAGGGTAACTTGGTAAACTGTTATAAAGTAGGGAGTTATGATGAAGATGAAAGTATTGTTGGGGAGTTAGAATATAGAATAATGGATAAGAGGAGTTAGGTTAAAGAAAAGTTTGGGTTTAGGGATTTATGGGTAGTTTACCCATGAAATTAGCCTCAAATTCATCTTTAAATTTTAAATTTTAATACAATCTTTAATTTTTTTTTAACGCCAAAAATATTATTCATACCAGATGACATATACGCAACGAATGCAGAATGCTTTACAAGGTGGTGATGAGAAAGTGGAAATCCAAGGCCGATGTTTTGTTTTAAAAAAACAAAAATCTATAAGATTCTCTGCTCCGTCCCCTCCGACAAGCTCGGCAGGAGTATCGTACCGCCGATCAGCTGCCGGTACACAAAGGAAGAAACATCTGTCTCGGTAAATGACGTCATCGCTTTCCACAAATCCAAAACCCTAGAGGCTAAGTTAGAGACTTAGAGAGATGAAGAAATGTGAATCGGAAAATATAAATCACATTTCAATGCTGTAAAATGTATTCCGAATTGAGAAATTACAGCCCTTTGCTATCCTATTTTATATAAAATGTTGGCTAACAAAATGATTGCAGAAGAAACTAATTCTGCTGTGTTTGTTACAAAAGCAAATCCAACCCTATAATATTATCTATAACAGAATATAAAATGGGAAATTATTTTCTGAGGTTGCATTTGCAAGACTTTGATATTCCGCTTCGGTACTTGATGGAGATACTACAATTTGTTTTTTGGAGCTTCATGAGAATGGTGAATTATCAAGAAACCACTAGAAACCAGAGATTGGTTGACAATCATCGAGATCACTTCCCCAATCATCATCACAATAGGCATAGAATATGAAGTCCAAAATTGGTGGTCGTGTAATCGTTAAATATTGTAGCGCCCCCACAATACTACGATAGAGGTGACATCTTCAAATGGGTCCCCATCCTTAGCAGAAAGTTTGATGCCCGTGGACATGGGAGTAGGAAAGAATTAGCATTGTCATCTTAGCCGTCACGAGAAGATCCCTGACATATTTAGATTGTGAAAGGAACAGACAGTCCTTTGACAACCTATGCACCTCAATTCCTAGAAACAAGGATAATTCGCCAAGGTCCTTTAAAGAAAATTGTTTGTTAAGTTGACAGATAATATTATTAACATGGTCTTGATTACTCCATATCACAACAATGTCATCGACATAGATAAGAGCATAAGTAATGGATTGGTTAGCAGACTTAAACAAAGAGTGAGGCGTCGGCCTTTGAGGAAACAAAATCCATAGCATGTAGAGCACTGTGTAGCTTCTCAAACCAAGCAAGATGTGCTTGTTTGAGTCCATAGATGGCTTTGCGTAGTTTACACACAAGAGGTGCATCACCATTTTGAGCCTCAAAACCTGGAGGCTGCTGCATGAAAACCAATTAATAAACCATTAAGAAAAGCGTTATTGACATCTAATGGTCGAAGGGTCCATCCATTACAGACTGCAACAATTAATACAATATGAATGGTTAACAACCGGACTAAATGCTTTTCATGATAGTCCAACCCTTGAGTTTGGGAGTACCCATTAGCTACCAAATGAGCTTTGTATCGACCAACTGAGCCATCAGTATTTGACTTAACCTTAAATACCCACTTGCAACCAATGATTAGGGTATGAGAGGGAATAGAGATCAGGGACCATGTATGAGTGTATATGAGAGCATCATATTCAGATTTCATTGCATTAACCCATTCTGTTTGTTGCTGAGCTTCCCTGAGAGTCACATGTTCTTGAATAGGAGAGAAGTCAGCCGTAAGAATTTGAGGTTTAAAAACACATGCTTTGGACCTAGTGACCATTTGGTGTCTGTTCGCTGGAGGTGGAGAAAGTCTGACATCCTCATGATTAGACAAGTTGGAAGTGTGGAATTCAGTACGGGATAGATGAAATTAGTAGAGGAATTAGAGGAAGTGCTTGTTGAATGTTCAGGGGCTAGGGAGACTGATGGAGGTATTGAATGAAATGTAGATTGAGGTTGTGATGAAAAGGTAGAGGAAGGAGAACTAGGTGGTATATATAAAGAAGAGGTGTTTGTAGGTTTTGAGCGAAAGGAAAACACTCATTAAATTTGACATGACGAGAAATATAGAGTCAGCCATCCTTGTTAATGTATTTGTACCCTTTATATTTGTCACTATATCCAATGAAAGTACATGGGGTAGGCCAAAACTCGAGCTTGTGATTATTTTAGGACCTAAGACAAGGAAGATGCAAAATCATGAACCTTATTGAATAATTTATGGAGAGAGATATCACTAGAAAGTTTGGAGTTGGGAGTCTATTGATACGATAGATAGTGGATGCAAAGGCATATCCCCAAAATCCAAAAGGCAGTGATACTTGTGCCATGAGAGTTATACCAGTTTCTTCAATGTGACGATGATTACGTTCTACAACACCATTTTGTTTAGACGTGTAGGGACATGAGCACCGATGATAATACGATGTTTTGAAAAAAAGAAGATAAGGCTTGTAACTCTCATACTCAGTATTTCCGTAAAGTTTTAATGGATGTATTAAATTGATTCTGAATGAGGGTGATAAATGAGGTGAATGCTTGAGTGACTTCTAATTTTAGTTTAAGAAAATACGCCCAAGTGTATCGGCTATAAGAATCAATAAAGCTCACATAATATTGGAAGCCATCAGGGGAAGCGTATGTGCAGGGCCCCAGACATCCTAATATACTGATTCAAAGGGAAAATGAAACGATGTCTGAGACGTGGGAAATGGAACAGAATGGCTTTTTTGCAACTCACACACCTAGAAAAAAAACATAAGTTGTCATTCTGGGAATCAGAATATTACAACTAGATAACACTTTCTTGACAATAGACAATGGGGGTTGACCTAGCCTAAGGTGCCACTTGTTTAAAACATGAGATAAATCAGTGTGCAAGTCACGAGATGAGCTTTGGGTACTTGAATGAGTTGAAGGAACTGGTGCGGAGACATGTTGCAGACGTGTTGGAGGCTGGAATAGGTGTTCCAAGTTGAAACTTGTACAACCCATTATGCAAATTCCTTTGAGAAGAATAGCTTCGGTGGCTAGATCATTCACAAGACAAAAGTGATGATGAAATTCAAAGAATACATGATTATAGTTTGCGAATTTACTAACACTAAGCAGATTTTTTGAGTTATGTGGAACATGTAAAAGGTTATTTAATATAAAAGGCCGAGAGGAAGAAGGTAAACAAATGTTAGAATGTCTTATATGAGAGATAGACAGACCTGCTTCGTTCCCATGTGAACCTTAACAGTTCCAGTGTATTATGAACCGTTAAATATGTTTGCACGATCAATGTGTACATGGTGAGAGGCTCATGAATCAGGATACGACCAATCATCGACACTAGACTCTGGTTGTGTCATTGCAGACGCTACTGTTTGAAACTGACCATGAGCAATGTGTGATTGAATTGGAAGTTGATTTCTGGGTCTCCTTTGAAAAGGAACAAAATCCTTATCAAATACATAATAGCATTTTTCAGCTACATGATTCGTCAATCCACATATTGGACATGCTAGTCAATTGGACTTGTTGTACCAATTACGACAACCTCCTTGAAAACTTCATCATCATCCCATCCTCTGTGAGATGATTCTTGAATTGAGCATTATGCCCTGTTTCTTTGGCTGTGTATAGGTAGTCGTGTTGATAGTTTGAGGATAGTTGGCAGTGTTGAGGGTATAAGCCTCGATTCTTGCTTCATGTGACATTAATAGGGCTCCAACTTCCGGAAGTGTGAGTGTATACAATCTTGAAGTAACATGAACCACTGCCCAAACAAATTCTATCCAACATCACTTAAAACGTGAAGTATCTGATCATCCTCCATCATCGGATGTCCATAGACAGCCAAAATATCCACATATCCTTTCATTTTACTTGAGTAATCTTTCACACTCAAGTTTCCATTCTTCAACGTCTGGAATTGGAGCTTATATTGCATAACTATGGCTTTAGATCTTGTGGCAAAGAATCGTGACACTCGCATCCAGGTTTGTGTAGATGTTAAACACCCAATCATTTGCCCTTGAACACTTTCCGTCATTGAGGCAAGGAGAAACAAGAAGAGCAACCTATTCTGTCTACACCATGAAATAAAGATTGGATTTACCACCTCGATGCCCTTGTCATCGACAATCACTTTCTAGGGAACAAGAGGTCTTCAAGAATGAAAATGTGGAGTCCCAGGCCACGAAGAACTGCAAGAACTTGCAGACACCATAAAAACAATTGTTGTCAGTTAACTTGACACAATTAATTTGGTTTGTTGGGTTTATGATTATGAGATTAACATTGCCAGCTGAAGAGTTTTGAGAACCTGAATCAGTGGAGACAGTGGCTCTCGCCATTACGCTCTGATACCAAGTTAGAGATTTAGAGAGATGAAGAAATGTGAATCGGAAAATATAATTCACATTTCAATGCTGTAAAATGTATTCCGAATTTAGAAATCACTAATCCTTTGCTATCCTATTTATACATGTTGGTGGCAAAATAATAAATTCCACTAAACTTGCACCCACGCTTTCTTATCTTTGGTTTTGCTTTTAGTTCTTTTGCTTACTTATTTTGTTTTGTACATAAGACAATGGTCCATTGTATTTTGAGATTAACAGAAAATGGGATTTCGTTTTTCCCTCCGATCACTCTGTGTTCCAACACTAACATGATACCAGAGCAACAATCCAAATTTTTTATTCTTCTTTCACGATTGCTGAGAATTTTCAGCATCGTGTAGCTTCATCGATTGCGATTGTTATCCAATTTTATTTATTTGTGTTTCGGCTGCAATTTTGGATGAATCGCACCATGTCATCTTCCTTAAATTTCAACGATCCGCTATTTCTTCATGCTTCAGATACTCCTGATACCTGATATGAATATTGTTAATGGTGCTTTAACTGGAACAAAAAATCACAGTGCTTGGAGCAGAGCATTGTTAATCGCATTACGTGCGAAGAATAAGATGATTAATCGATGGATCGTGTACTACCTTCTCCTGACAACAATATGTTTCGTCAGTGGGATAGATGCAATGCTCTTGTTCTCTCCTGGATAATGAATAGTGTGTCAAAAGAGATCTATGCTGGTATAGTTTACTCGACTGATGCGACACAAGTTTGGCTTGATCTTAAGGAACAATATAACAAGGTGAATGGCTCGCGTGGGTTTTCCTTGCACAGAGATATTGATAGATTAGTGCAAGGAGAATTACTTGTGTCAGTATACTATTGCAAGCTTAAACAACTATGAGATGATTTTCATCTGTGGTCACACTTCCTTCATGTGAATGTGCTACTTCCAGAAAATATAATGAGCATGATCAACAACAAAAGCTTTTGCACTTCTCATGGGGCTCAATGAAAATTATGCCTACGTTCGGAGTCAAGTATTGATGCTCAGTTCTTTACCTACAGTTGGTCAAGCATTTTGCAATTATTCTCAGGAGGAATCACATCGATATTTAATGCCTTCTCAAAGTTCTGCTACGGTTTTCTATTTCAATCAGAATCGGTCTGGAACTCAGAAAAGGCATAGTGTTCGTTGTGATTATTACAATTGGCTTGATCACACCAAGGCCAATTGTTATAAGCTTGTAGGATATCCTCATGGCCATAGATTGCACAAATCACCGAGTCATGGCCAGTACAATAAGTCTTTTTACCAAATTTATTAAGGCTGAAGCTGATTGAAATGCTACTCAACATGATTCGGTGGTGAATATAGAGGGCACTCTGCTGGAACCTACTCCAATGTTCACTAAAACTCAATATGATGAGATATTGAGATTGTTGGAGCGAATGGTAATCACTCGTCCACTGATGTTGATGCTAATATGGCAGGTACTCCTAATCATTCCAGCCCTATAAATTCTGTTAGTTTGCCAAATGGTTCGTCTTTTCCAGTAACAAGCATAGTCTCAGTTAGTCTTAATGATTCTATAACTCTTCATAACGTGTTATGTATTCCCAGTTTTAAATATAATCTTTTATATGTCCCCAAACTAACCCGTGCTCATCAATTTTCTGTTGTTTTCTATCCCACATTTTATCTTTTTCAGGACCTCAAATCTAGGGAGATTGTGGGATTGGTAGAGAAGAGAATGACTTGATTTCTTTGATTCTGGTTCTTCATTTACTTCACATATATATCTGTAAATGGTTGTTCTAGTCATACACCTCACTACGATACATTGTTGTCTAATAGTAGTTCCTTATCTTGTACTACTAGCAATGTTATTGTTTGGCACTTGAGACTCGGACATAGATCTTCTACAAGAATGCAAATGCTTCCTTTCTTGTCAAAAAATATTTATTTACAACATTGTCCTATTTGTCCATTGTCCAAACAATCTCGGTTACGATTTCCTTCGGCCAGCAGTTCTCAAACTAAGGCTTTGTTTGAATTAATACATGTTGATGTTTGGGGACCCTTTAACACTCCAACCTACAATGGAAAAATATATTTTTTGACCATCGTTGATGATTTTTCCAGAGGTACTTGGGCTTTTTTGATGCACTCCAAACTCGATGTTGTACCCATGCTTTAACAATACTTTCTTTTGGTTCAGAACCAATTTTCCACTACTATCAAAGCCATTCGCACTGACAATGCTTGGGATTTTTTAAAATCCGAATGCCGTCTTCTTCTATCAAATCTTGGCATTCTTCATCAGAGTTCTTGTCCTTATACACCACATAGCCATCACAGTACATGTAAGTATCCCATTTCTAACTTTCTTTCTTATTCAAACTTTCCCATCTCACATCAAGCTTTCCTTGCTAATATTTTTGTTGATAAGGAGCCTTATTTCTGTCATGAAGCCTTTTCTGACCCTCGATGTCAATTAGCTACGAAACTAGAACTTAAGGAATTAGAGGCTAATCATATGTGAGATTTGGTTACACCCCATGATCATATTAAACCAATCGGATGCAAGTTGGTGTACAAAATCAAGAGGCATGCCGATGGATCAGTAGATAAATTTAAGGCTCGACTTGTAGCTAAGGGCTACACACAGCAACACGCCATCGATTACCATGATACTTTCTCACCCACGACCAAAGTGGTCATCGTTGCTTACTCACTATCACATCAGCCAAGAATTGACATGTTTATCAAATAACTGCTAATATTGCATTCTTGCAAGGGGACTTAGATGAGGAAATTGTTAGGATCGGAGTAGTGTTTAGAAGGGAGTTGAATAAACACTAGACTCAATTTCGATTCTTCTTGTTACAGCAGACTGTTAAGTACTGCAGTAGGTTCTCAATTGTTGGCAAGTCAGCAGACACTAACAATAGTGCAGAAGACGTCTGCTGAAATTGTGAGTTAAAGTGACTGAATGATAATATGCAGCAAGTAAATGACATAGGATATATTCTGGAAGTTCGAAGCACAACACTTCTACGTCTCACATTCTTCTTTTGCAGGAAGGTTACGCTAGAAGACTTTGGCTTACTGGTTGCGTTTATCGCATACGCCCAAATTAACCCTCTCAAGTTAATAACAGTTATGAATGTAGTAGCGTGAGTAGGGATCGATCCCACGAGGAAGATTATATTTTTGTGTTAACTTATGCAAACTAAAATAAAAAGGGGTTTTGAAGTCAAGGTAATAATACTATGATGCAAAATTAAACTAATATGCAAAATTATCTAGATGTATTAACTTATGAGAAAAGTGTGATTCTCGGTTTTCGGTTAACTTTACAATTGACGTTTACTATCTTGATCATCGATCTTCACAAATGGTTCAATTTCCATATGAATATTCATCGTGGACGTTTAATCCAATAATCAAAGTCCTATCTCACCTTGAGTTTAGTTAAGTAGCCCAAGCGTTCTAGTTTAACCCTTATCAAACAATCAATCAAAATACAAGCGATTAATATTTAAATCGATGATAGCATATGAACTAGTGAGATCGATGAAGCTAAACAACATAATCCAAGTGTCTATGTTTAATCTAGTCAATTATTTTTCCTAAGAATTTAACACTCACAAGCAGAATTTAATTAATCTTAGTTGCTTCGTAAATTAGAGTGATCAAACGATTCCGTATTTGATATCTAATTTGGCGTTAAATTACATGAACAATAGCTAGGTGACTAGTCCAACAATCATGCATAACAATTATGACAACCAAATCAGAAAAACAATTGATACTCAAAGAAAATCAATAATCAAAACTTATCTCACAAGAATCGTAAACATCCAATGTATCGTTTTCCTAAACCGAGAATCACAAAACGTATTTATCTACTCATAACTAGATTAAAAAACAATCAAAATTAATCTAAAAATCATTAAACTAATAGGAAAAGAAAAAGTTACTAAAAGGAATCACGATTCCACAGTGTCGCTTCCGTCTTCGTTCTTCGAGCGTTCTTCCCAAAAGTTGAAAGAAATTATTCTAAAAATTAAAACTATGTTCTAAGGTCTAAATTCTCTCTTTAATGGCTGATAAATTCGAGTATATATGCTTGGAGGCTGATGTAGTAGGGTAGAATCTATGTGGGAAGGAAAGAAATCAAGTCTTTACACTTTCCAAAACTCTGCTGGCGTAGCTACGCCAACAAATGGCGTAAAGACGCCTGATGACGTGTCATAAAAATGGCTTCCCAAGTTTCTGGCATATTTACGCGTCAAAGTGGCATAATTACGCCTGTCATCAATTTTTCAGAATTTTAATTTCCGTTGCATTGGCGTAATTACGCCTCATAATGGCGTAATCACGCTCGTCTTCCATTTTTCTGGCGAGTTTTGTATTTTGGCCGTAACTTTCTCGTACAAACTCCAAATTTGATGAATCAGCTGTCCACGCGAAGATAACGCAAAGTTCTACAACTTTTCTATGGATCAATTTTCCAAAACGTGGCTCAAACATATAGAAATTTTAGGAGAAAGGAGCAACATGTGTCTTGAATTCCGGTTTTTCCCTCTTTTCTTCAAGTTTATTCATTCTTCATCATTTTAGCTTGATTTCTTCACATTTCCCTACATTTACACAAAAATACGATTAGGTAGCATATGTATCAATTTATCCATCAAAATATACCAAATCGTAGACAATTAAGCGTAATAGATATGTATATTTTTAGTCACATCACTTACACTTTTCAGTACACAACATTCTTAGGCACTCACACAGCTTGGCCTAAACTTCTAGCAATGCAACTCTCTCAGTTTCTTACAATGTGTTTTATAATACTCACACAAAATATAAATCTCTTAAGCTTCGAGTGTTCTTTGAGCAGCAGACTTAGTGGGCTTTGATATTCAAGATCGCAATAAGGCTTCTTTGCTGCTCGCGAAACTTCAGAATATCTCAGTGAAAGCGTTGAATGTTTTGCTTTTGTTTGAATGAAGTTGTTTTTTGTGTTTTTTGAATCTTGATTGGATTGTTCAGCACTTTCTTCATTGTAAGGACCCCTAGCCCTTAACCCTTGATTAGTGTATTAACCACTATGTGTGGCACATGCTTCTATACAAATCAATCGGGAAACTCAGATGATGCTTACAAAATTCCTTTAATATTCAACGTTATAAGATCATCTCTACTAACATATAGACTCATAGAGTTGCCCATTACCAACCCCATTTTGCCACTTTTTACATTGTGGACTTTTATAAAAATTTGTGCAGAGTCTCCCCGTAAATTGAGCTATCCCGAAATAAAAGCACAACACATAACATAATTCCCGGCCAGGGAAAACATAATACTCATCAGAATGCAGCAATACCAAGTAAATTCCCAGCCAGGGAAGACCCACACATATGACGACAAAAGTGGGTTTCAACACCCGCATAATACACCATCGACTCTCATATCATTTAGCAATTCTACCTCTAATTGCATGCAACATCAAATGAAAGAGAGAAAGGCTCATGCCTTTATATACAATCCATATACAAGTATAATCGTGCTCACATGCGAGCATCATGAATATGTATATAATCCTCAGGTGTATATATGTACTCTATACGATACCGTGCTCCATCAAGCCCTGGTACCACGATCCTGGGAGTACATCCAATCAACAGCTCGAGCTCAACTCCAAAGCCATCGATGTACCTGTTCACCTGCCCCAACAGAGACAGTCCCCACACGGGGTGAGCATACCAATATCTCAATCCAGTAACCATAACAATATAATTCATAATTTACAACAATGTAAATGCTATGAAATACAAAATATACTCCCTGGATGGCATCATTCTCATCCGGGGTTTCCTGTACTGTCCCTGTTCTCAAAACACTGAAACCATCAGATTCCCAAATGCCAGTTAATCATTACATTGATTAACAATTCTATGAGCCATATACCAATGTCATAAATAATAACATCAAATCATTAAAACAATGATTATAAACAATCCGTGTTCCTCACTTATGGTTTCATATCTCCATTTCATTGCTCACTCTACAATAGTGGCATTCCAATTCCACGCATGCTCGATGGCAGTGGCGTCATAATCGATGTTCGCTCACAGGCGACAACATCCAAATCACTGCTCGCTCAAAAGCGGCACCATGCAATTCTCAATGCATATATAAGCATTTGAAGAAAGTACAATAAACCATGCATTTCAATCTCCGTTTATTACTAATATCATGTGTCATGCATTTCCACAATAAACCATGCAATTCACACACATTCATTGCAATACAGTGTACCAAGCACTCAACAATTGCAATTATATTAAAGGGTTATGCTCGTACGTCGATACGTACCTTAAATCTCCGAAGTCCGAGCTAAACCTTGTTCGAGTTCCATGCCCCGAGGAACGATGTGCTAACACGATAAATAATTTACAATTATTTACGAACATGCAACCCATGCTCAAGCACACCCATAACCCTCAAAATATTGTCAACCCACGACAATTTACCATTTAAAAGACTCGGGGCAGGGCATATACAGGGAGGGAAATCGAATGAGACAATATCGAAAATTGCTCAAGAACCACCCCTAAATTTCGAACCCTAACAACACAAATCAAACCCAAATAATCACCATAATTCATCTAAAACATGAATTAATCAACCAACAACATGAATCATCATCCCCAAGCCAAAACCCCAAATTTTGAGCAAAAACCCCACGCAAACAGCATCCAAATTCGAACCATAAGCAACAATTTTTTTTTGAACTTTAAAGTCTGAAATGATCGACCCAACAACACCATAAAAACGCCCCAAAAACACCTGAAAGAAAGCCCCAAAATCGTACCAAAACCGAGCCCCAAAATCGGACAAAATCCAGTTTCGAACCCTAGCGCTTTCTGCAGAAATCCGAGCTCAAATCGCGACCACACTTCGAATTGATGGTACGGGAGGGAGCGCCTGGACGAGACGAAGCCGGCGGCGGGTCGGACGCGCCGAACGGCGGCGGGCGCGGCGTTTGAAGTCGCGGGGGTCAAAAGGGGATCGGAAAAATCGTGTGGGTGCGGGGAGAGAGAAAACGGGAAAGGTGGGAAAAATGGTTCCAATAATTAAAATCTCGGGTTCAACTGGTATTTATAGCAAAAATACCCCGAAATACTAATAGCCCCACAAATACATCATGATTCATTAAAAATCATCTGTTTCCAAAAACTCTCTCTCTAACTCCAAAACCCCCTACCGGTGCCCACACAAAGCACCCGAGATTCCGAGACACTCCAACAACCCAACTCTTAGGGTTTACACCGTAATGAGAATACAATCTCAACCTCGGGATCCAACAATCCCAACTACCCAAATAAATGAGCCCAGAAGGCCCAACACCTCGATTAAACTCCAAATTGCCACGTAAAACAACTTTACGGGTTATTAACACTCCGGGATTAACATCCCTAATCTCTGGTCATCACAATATCCCCCACTAAAAGAATTTCATCCTCGAAATTAGCACCGGTGTATCACGTAACACCCGGGCTACACAACAACATGAAGCCCTAACCTCGATCCTTGACCATATCAGAATCGTCTAAATAAACGTGAGGATACTTATCTCACATCAAACTCTGAAACAGAGCGACATACCAAAACCAACATATCGCCCAAGAGGCAAAACGTACCTCGATGCGGTTCATCCCAAAAGTCAGTCCCTCATGACTGCAAAACAATCAATACTTACGACCGTAGATCGGACAGTCATCCTTAGTTCTAATACAACTTGTAAGAACGTATCCTGAATGACACCTCAACCGTGAGAACGTTGACCTCGTGTCAAACTCTGGAGTGGAATAGACTTCCAAATCCATCATAATGTCAAAGAGCGTCAGCACAACTCAACGCTAACAGTCCAAAAGCAGTTAGTCAACTGAAACTGCAAGGATTCGAATCGCTCCCGATTCCATCGTAGATATCATTCAAAGACATCTCTATCATGACTCACGTTGTCTAACATACATCGTTACGAGGGAAACATTAGTATACCACGATGTACACATACCAAACCTGGTCTCCACTTCCAAACCTCCTCCATCGAATGAGCAGTCGCATCATTGCAACTCAATTTGGGCAACTCACGGCCACAGCTTCACACAAAAGACATCCCACAAGATGTCCACCTCCGGATATTCCAAGGATCACATCCTGATCATAAATAAACCATCGAGACTCCACAGAGTTCAAATTCTGAAAGGACATGCAATAAACCCATTGCATCCTCAACGCGTGTGTCGACAGCGACACCCAATAAATCCAAATTCCTGCCATCCCTTGATAATCCTAGGATTTAACAATCCAAACTTGGGAAGGCTATCGCATAACTCGAAGGAAAACACCAATAATGAAATACCTTAACCCACACAAGATAATCCCTCCTCAAGGGAAGTCAACTAACTTCACGATTATCCCTCATAATCATCGTGCCATGGTGATTCCCAATCTCAAGGTGTTCCATATCTCTCATCAGAGATTTAACCATCCAAAAATAGTATACTCTATGCTTGACAAAAATGAATCAATAACTGGCATCCGTACACTCACCGGTATACCTGCCTAAGCACTGACATCACATGCATACTCAATGCACTTGGCTCGGGTATCTACAACATACCCCTAAGCCCCCAAACACAACTGTCAATTCTGAGTCATTCCATTGCAGTGGAGAATGATAATCGACGATCAACAACACGGCGTGATTCCCAAAATCAACACCACACGTACCAACTTACCGAATCCTTCAACGATTCCCAAATAGGTATAATACTACCTCCTTCCCCACAAGGGAAGTGCTATTGAACTCGAGATCCACTAGTCTCGAACCACCGTTCGGAAAAACTGGATACAATAACACCCATTGCATCCCAAGTACACGGATTCCTCAGATCGTGTTAACGACGACTTGATGACTCTCTTGTTGGTACTTCAACATTATGAGCTGTCCCAGACAAGTCTCTCAAAACAATAGACGTATAAACGTTCTCATGGGGTGTCACATGCCTCAAACATCATACTACAAAGAGACAATCAAAAGCCTGCCAAAAGTCTTCATCGTATCATCATACGATCCACCAAACCCGGTTCCAACGTGTAGTATAATGGCTCCAACAATCACACTATATCATTACTACGATATCTGGCTAGCAAAGCGCTGTCTCCATAGGCTCATATCAAGCTCACCAACAAGCCATATGTTCCATCTCGGTATGCCATACCGTACAAACCGTTAGAGTAATGGGTCATCGCCCAACATATCTCTAAAATACCAAGCACAATGGACAACCCGGTGTCCTTGCTCACTTATGATGCAATCATAATCCGATATGATTTATCCCACACCCTTAGGGTGGGTGCAACCATGTCTACCCTACGTCACAACACAAGCGAGTAATTTCCTCAATGACTACTCTTACCACCAAACACTTGGCCCTAGCCAAACCAACGAGCATACCCAAGGGTATCATCGCTCGACAATTATTTAACTCTATAACATGATGTGGTATATTTACCGGTACAATACATCCAATACTCCACCGAGCAAACCTGCTCGGCAAAAGGTCTCGTCAACTAGTGACCCAGACTCTACCATGTGCTCATCATCGGCACTCAAACTATACAGCCAAATACATAACATAAATGTATTAATCATCAAAACGACGCTACACGTCTACATAGAACATCCAATATGCCATTGTCATCTCGTGACGGTACCTGTCAACATATGACTTTGAAATAATATTGTCGACTCATGACGGTAAATGTCGATACACGACGTCTATAATCTCATCGTCAAACACATGACAACATAAGTAAATCAACACATGATATCCACAATAGTGTTAAATAAACAGTAATATGTCATACCTCATTGCTAACAATATAGCGGCATACCTGTCTCCGTCATCCACAGTGGTACGCAATCAGCACCCATCGCTCATAGGTGGCGTAATCCAGCGTCATGTACATAGCGGCATAACCCATCGCTATAGAATCAGGGGCATAATCCCTCGTCATAGAGTCAGCGGCATAAAACATCGCTATAGACATCTGGCGGCATGAACCATCACCATAATTCATCTAAAACATGAATTAATCAACCAACAACATGAATCATCATCCCCAAGCCAAAACCCCAAATTTCGAGCAAAAACCCCACGCAAACAGCATCCAAATTCGAACCATAAGCAACAATTTTTTTGTTGAACTTTAAAGTCTGAAATGATCGACCCAACAACACCATAAAAACGACCCAAAAACACCTGAAAGAAAGCCCCAAAATCGTACCAAAACCGAGCCCCCAAATCGGACAAAATCCAGTTTCGAACCCTAGCGCTTTCTGCAGAAATCCGAGCTCAAATCGCGACCAAACTTCGAATTGATGGTACGGGAGGGAGCGCCTGGACGAGACGAAGCCGGCGCGGGTCGGACGCGCCGAACGGCGGCGGGCGCGGCGTTTGAAGTTGCGGGGGTCAAAAGGGGATCGGAAAAATCGTGTGGGTGCGGGGAGAGACAAAACGGGAAAGGTGGGAAAAATGGTTCCAATAATTAAAATCTCGGGTTCAACTGGTATTTATAGCAAAAATACCCCGAAATACTAATAGCCCCACAAATACATCATGATTCATTAAAAATCATCTGTTTCCAAAAACTCTCTCTCTAACTCCAAAACCCCTACCGGTGCCCACACAAAGCACCCGAGATTCCGAGACACTCCAACAACCCAACTCTTAGGGTTTACACCGTAATGAGAATACAATCTCAACCTCGGGATCCAACAATCCCAACTACCCAAATAAATGAGCCCAGAAGGCCCAACACCTCGATTAAACTCCAAATTGCCACGTAAAACAACTTTACGGGTTATTAACACTCCGGGATTAACATCCCTAATCTCTGGTCATCACATTCATTCTTCACTTTGACGTATCTATAGACACAGCAGTCTAGCGGAAATTTTTCTTCAATTGGAAAGATCTGCGTAAAATCAGCTTCCTGATTTTCTTCCAAATTCTTTTTGTCTTATTTCCAATTCCGTTAATCAACGGCTCTTTCATCTGACGCTATTGGTGGCACTTATATAGTAGGCGCTCTCTTGTATCTTTGATAGAGTGAGTTTGTACTTGTTTTGTCTTGTTGCTTTATACGTCTGCTGACTTCTCCTTCACTGTATATGTGCTGACTAATAAGGTCAGCTGATGTCCTCTTCATCGTCTGCTGAATAGTTACTAGTTACTTAGTCTAATGGATTGAAGTTAACTAATTACTTCTTAGATGTCTGCTGGTACTCTTGTTCCAGTGGACATTTACTCTCTACATCCGGTAGATGATAACTCTTGGTCTTTGGATTCGGTAGATCTCTTTTTATCTTTTCACCCGGTAGATAGCTTTTGATCTCTTCACCCGATCGTAACTTTGTCTTTTAATATCCGGTGGACCTTTGTAGAGTTAATCATTTTTCCTCTGTCAGTAGGCTTCAATGCAGTGGATAATGTGACTAGAAATAGACACATCTTTAGCGCTTAATTGTCTACGATTTGGTAGGTTTTGATGGATAATTTGATACGTATGCTACCTAATCGTATATTTGTGTAATTGTAGGTACAATCGAAGAAAACGAGCTAAAAATGATGTGTAAAGACCAAGAAAAGACATGAACATGACAATGACTCAAAAATTGATCAAGAAAAGGGTAAAAACGTAATTTTGGAGGAGGCGATCGACCGCATGGAAGAGGCAATCGATCGCCGATGGACACAAACTTGAGCAACAAATTAACGAAGCAGCGATCGATCGCCACATTCTAGGATCGATCGCCTGAGGCTACTGGAGGGAAGCGATCGATCGCCACTTTATAGCGATCGATCGCCTCAAGCGTTTTGCTGAAAAAAATAAACGAAGCGATCGATCGCTATAAAATGGGCGATCGATCGCCGAAGAGTCCGAAATTTTGGAAAGTAAGTCTTTTACCATGTTTAAAAGATTGTAACCTAATCATTAGCCTCCAAGACCTCATATACTCGAAAATTAGTCTCTTTTAGAGAGAATTCAGACTTTAGAAATAATTTTTAGATTTTAGAATAATTTTTCTTTCAATTTTTGCGAAGAACGCTCGAAGAACGAGGACGGAATCGACAAGCCGGAATCGTGCTTCCTTTTAGTAACTTTTTCTTTTTCCTATTAGTTTGATGCTTCCTAGATTAATTTTGATTGTTTTTAATCTAGTTATGAGTAGCTAAATACTTTTGTGATTCTCGGTTTAGGAAAACGATACATTGGATGTTTACGATTCTTGTGAAATAAGTTTTGATTGTTGATTTTCTTTGAGTATCGATTGTTTTTTTGATTTGATTGTCATAATTGGTATGCTTGATTGTTGGATTGATCACCTAGCTATCTTTCATACAATTTAACGCTAAATTAGATATCAAATACGGAATCGTTTGATCCCAGTAATTTACGAAGCAACTAAGATTATTTAAATTCCGCTTGTGAGTTTGTTAAATTCTTAGGAAAAACAATTGACTAGATTAAACATAGACGCTTGGATTATGTTGTTTAGATTCATCGATCTCACTAGTTCATATGCTATCATCGATTTAAATCTTAATCGCTTGTATTTTGATTGATTGTTTGATAAGGGTTAAACTAGAACGCTTGGGCTACTTAACTAAACTTAAGGTGAGATAGGACTTTGATTATTGGATTAAACGTCCACGATGAATATTCATAAGAGAATTGAATCGTATGTGAAGATCGATGACCAAGATAGTAAACACCAATTGTAAAGTTAACCGAAAACCGAGAATCGCTCTTTTCTCATAAGTTAATTCATCTAGTTTAATTTTGCATCATAGTAGTAGTATTATTCAATTAATTTCAAAAACCCCTTTTTATTTTCGTTTGTATAAGTTAACACAAAGATATAACCTTCCTCGTGGGATCGATCCCTACTCACGCTACTACATTCATTACTGTTATTAACTTGAGAGGGTTAATTTAAACGTACGCGATAAACGCTACCAAATTTTGGCGTCGTTGCCGGGGAAGGCAATTACTTTTGTGTTAACGTCGTTTTATTTATTTTGTTTTATACTATTGTGGTTTGTTGATGAGTACAGGTGAACCCTCTGATCACGAAGAGAATTTTTACTACGATCCTGAGATCGAGAGGACACTACATCGGAGAAGAAGAGAAGCAAGGTTACTTAAGGAAGAAGAAGAGAGGAACACGATGGCTGCGAATCAAAGTTTGAGGCAGTTGGCGAATCCTAACTTGGATCAACAACGTCTCTGCATCACTTTCCCTGCTCTCGCAAATAACGTAAATTTCGAACTCAAATCTGGTTTGATTCATTTATTGCCATCTTTTCATGGTCTTGTAGGTGAGAACCCGCATAAGCACTTGATGTAGTTCCACTGATGCATGTCCCTCATTACAAGAGACAAACACTGAGCACGTGAATGCAGCGGGAGGATTCCCACGACCACCACAAAGGGGCTATGACAATCCCTCAAGCAATTACAGTCAAGGGTGGAGGGACCATCCGAACCAAGGATATGGCAACCCACAGATGCACCAACCTCCACCCTATAGACCGCCATATCAGAGACCTCCACCACCGCCAGTGCACCCTCCTTCTGACAGGTTAGAAAATATTGTTAAAGTTATTGGTTAAAATAGCTTGCAATTTCAACAGGAGATGAGGGCGAGCATCCAAAGCTTGACTACGCAAATGGGACAACTGGCAACTTCGCTCAACAAAATTGAAGCAAGAATCTCAAATGGACTACCTTCACAACCGGAGGTGAACCCCAGGGAGAATGTGAGCACTATCACTTTGAAGATGAGCGCAGATACAACTGAGGAGAAGGTGGTACTGATGCCACTCAAGCAAGAAGAGATGAAGGAGACGGAGAAGGACGTTGAAGAGCCCATACAAGAGGAGGAACCACGGGGCAAGTTCCCTAAATTTTCTGAATATAAAATTGAACCCCCATTCCCCCTTGCTTTTAAGGAAAATATGAAAGACGAGGATATCAAGGAACTCTACGAGACTTTCCGAGGATGTGAGGCAAACGCTCCACTACATGATGCCATGATGAAGATACCTCGATGTGCGAGATTTTTGAAGGAAGTTTGGAAAGCGGATAAGAACAAGGAACGCAAAGGTTGCCCCAAGATCGAACTAGGTGAGAATGTTTCGGCGGTCATCCAAAGAAGCATTCCCACAAAATGCAAGGACCCTGGTATGTTTTCTATCCCATGTGTGATTAGGACCATTAGGATTGAGAAGGCAATGCTCGATTTAGGATCTTCCATTAATGTCATGCCTTACTCAATCTACACTCAACTAAAACCTAGACCTTTGAAAAGAAATAACACTGTGATTCAATTAGCTGATAAGTCCACGGTTATACCTAGGGGGATAATAGAGGACGTACTTGTGCATGTAGAGAATTTGGTTTTCCCCGCCGATTTCTATGTCTTAGACATGTGTTGGAATCGAAGAGGGGGGTGAATGAGATTCCTTGGCTACTTTAGCTTTTTAAAATGAGTTTGTAAAAATAAAATAGTTTTGCGCTTTGCGGAAGCCTTTAGTCAATCGATAAATAAAAAAGAATAAGTAAATAAATGCGTAATGAAAATTAAAGCAATAAATAACAAAAAGATTTGTTATAGAAGTTCGGCGATGAATCGCCTACGTCTCCTCTTCCCGGTTAGATAACCTCCAACCGAGGTTCCACTAGAAAAATAGATCTTGGCCTTGAGGGCTCCAAGTTAGCCACAACCCAACTCTTCCCGAGTTACAAAGCTCTTCCCGAGCACACTACTCTTCCCGAGTACACAAGCTCTTCCCGAGCACAATACTCTTCCCGAGTATACAAAGCTCTTCCCGAGCTACCAACACTCTTCACGAGTCTTCTTGGCCTTAAGGGCTCCAAGGATAGCCACACACTTGCACCACCTTCACTTGATGGCGACTTTACAATTTTCCAACTTGCTTTGGTGTTGGAGGACCTTTACAATAACTCAACACACACCTTCACGGTGTACCAACACGAAGTGAACAAGACTCACACACAATAGAAGAATTACAAGCTCCAATACAATAACAATGTATGGAGATTGCAAAGCTTAAATCAAGTAATAATTATCAAGACTTTGGTATAAGTTGTAGGCTTGTTCCTTAGCTTCAAAATGCTCCAAAGCATCCATATTTATAGTGTAGAAGGCCCCCTAGGCTCCTACTAGCCGTTGCTAAACAAAAGGCTGAAATCACTCCTCGATCGCCTCGGACATCGCCTCGGGCGATCACCATCGCCGCGCCCCAACGGTACCAAAAATCATGGATCGCCTCAGGCGATCGCTGGATCGCCTCAGGCGATCAGCAGCAAAAATCAAGGCCGTAGCCTCAGCATGTCCAATTTTGTCATCGCCTCAAACGAACTCCAGATCGCCTCAGGCGTTCGTGCCATCGCCTCAGGCGTTCATCCCATCGCCTCGGGCGATCTTCCCTGCGCGCATGCCCGCGCCATGCCTCGCGTCGCTTCAGTCGATGTGCTGGGCGAAGTGCCAAATGGTTGCCATCGCCTCAGGCGTTGGTCCTCATCGCCTGGGGCGATCTTCCTCGCATGCTCGCCTAGCCATCGCCTCTGTCGATGTGCGTGGCGATGCCTGGCCTGGCACCCATCGCCTGGGGCGATGATCACCATCGCCTGGGGCGATCCAGGCCAGACTATGCACAATCGATTTTCTTCAATCCATTCCACTTTTCATCACTTAATCTGCACACTAAGTAGATGCATTAGTATAACAAACACAAGTTTTGTTGATCATCAAAACTCAAAGATTGACCGGGGATAGTTTAACGCATTAAACGCAACCATGCGTTTAAGGCTCAACAACATGGAAAATGGTGATCCATCTAGCCCCATTCTTTTAGGGAGACCATTCTTGAAAACATCAAAATCTGTGATCGACGTGAATAACGGCCTATTAACAATGGAGTTTAATGGTGAAAGTGCAAAATTTAATATCTATGAACCCATTAAAACTCATGAGCATGCTAGTTACGCTATTGATATAAATGATGCATATGATTCTGATTTTGATAATGATGAATTGTGGGAGATGGGAAAGGCTACTGATGGCCTTGATGACAAAGGAGGTATGGATTCGAGCCCTGTGCATACGGTTCACACTATTGCTGCTTTATTTATTCATGATACTGCTGACTCTCACTCTTCTCACTTGCAGGATCGTACCATTGAAAAGAAGCACCCTCCGGACAGACCACAACAAGCCACAGATGTTGAAGGAGGAACAAAGATTGAAGACGCCCACTCAAAGGCGAACATACCGAAATTTAGAGGAGTTAAAAAGATATTGAGGTGGAAGAGGAAAGATAGAGTGACATCGCATCACCCACCTTGATAGAGGACTGGCGTCGGGCCACCGACGTTAAACAGAGGCACTGCTTGGGAGGCAACCCAATGGGAGTTAGTTTCCTTTCTCCCTTTTATTTTCATTTTTATTGCTTTAGTAGTTAAACTTTTTCTTTTCTTGTATTTTTTCCTTACATTGGGGACAATGTAAGATTTAAGTATGGGGGAGGGATTAGTGGTGTGTTATTGATTTTCTATTACAAAAATACAAAAAAATCAAAAATTTTGAAAATTTTGAGCTCATAGTTAGTAATGAACACATTGCTTAGAATCACTAGCCCATGATGAAACATAATTGATATCATGCATGCTTTTGAACAAAGGTGAATTGTTAACCTTGAAACACTTTGAACTCTAATGCAAAGTTTACTTTAACTTAGTAGTTGAATATTTTGAGCACATTATTGTCATGGCTTGTGAAGTGTGCATAACATAGTGAAGATTGTGTGAATTTGGTGATAGTCTTAAGAAGTCTCTAATGCATGCTAGAACTTAACTACATGCTCTTTGAGGCGTATGTCTAGACTGCTTGCAAACATGAAAGTGATATAGGCGATCTTTGATGCGTTTGAGCCTTTCAAGCCTACCATGTAAAGAAAATCAATCACTAGTACCCTTTTTGAGCTTTAATGCAAAAGAATGGTTGTATGTTAAGCATACAAAAGACCCCCATTCGGCACTCTTTGACTAGCTTATCATTCTTCCCTAATGAGCCTAAATATGAATTATCCATACCTTTGAAGGGAGTATGATGTGTTTCATTCACATGCAATTAAGTATTCAATGATTAAAATGTTTGTGAGCTTCATTATGAAAAGAATGAAATGCATGAAAGAAAAGGGATGCCTTGAGAAAATAGATAAAAATATGACTCCAATGGGAGCCAAGGCACAAAAGAAGAAAAATGTTGAAATAAAAGTTGAAAAATTCAAGCAAGAAGAGAAGCTTTTAGTGTGCATATCATCATACTCTCTTGTTTGACATGTCTTTTTCCTTTCTTTCATAAGCCAATACCTAGGCCAAGCTACAAGCTAATAAAGACCTACTTGATTCGTGTTTGCAAAGTAGCTAAGATAGTGGAGAAGAGTGTGCAAGTGAGATTATACTTGTGTTAGTGTATGACTTGAACTATTGTGGATTTGCATCCTTTGGATCTATAATTTGTACACAACACTTGTTTATGACCACACACACACGTTCACTACTTTGTTTGTTCCATTGTTAACTTTTCACCGCCTTTCATTACTATGCATGTTTGAGATTGTTAGGCATTAAAGTGAGGACAAGTTAATTTGTTATGATGCTATGAGCCAAGCAAAAATATTATAGTTTTATCTGATTTACTCGAGGTCGAGTAAAGAGTAAGTATGGGGGAGTTTGATGTGACTAGAAATAGACACATCTTTGGCGCTTAATTGTCTACGATTTGGTAGGTTTTGATGGATAATTTGATACGTATGCTAATTGTAGGTACAATCGAAGAAAACGAACTAAAAATGATGTGTAAAGACCAAGAAAAGACATGAACATGACAAGGACTCAAAATTGATCAAGAAAAGGGCAAAAACGTAATTTTGGAGGAGGCGATCGACCGCATGGAAGAGGCAATCGATCGCCTGAGGCTACTGGAGGGAAGCGATCGATCGCCACTTTATAGCGATCGATCGCCTCAAGCGTCTTGCTAAAAAAATAAACGAAGCGATCGATCGCTATAAAAGGGGCGATCGATCGCCAAAGAGTCCGAAATTTTGGAAATTAAGTCTTTTACCATGTTTAAAAGATTGTAACCTAATCATTAGCCTCCAAGACCTCATATACTCAAAAATTAGTCTCTTTTAGGGAGAATTCAGACTTCAGAAATAATTTTTAGATTTTAGAATAATTTTTCTTTCAATTTTTGTGAAGAACGCTCGAAGAACGAGGACGGAATCGACAAGCCGGAATCGTGCTTCCTTTTAGTAACTTTTTCTTTTTCTATTAGTTTGATGCTTTCTAGATTAATTTTGATTGTTTTTAATCTAGTTATGAGTAGCTAAATACTTTTGTGATTCTCGGTTTAAGAAAACGATACATTGGATGTTTACGATTCTTGTGAGATAAGTTTTGATTGTTGATTTTCTTTGAGTATCAATTGTTTTTTTGATTTGATTGTCATAATTGGTATGCATGATTGTTGGATTGATCACCTAGCTATCTTTCATACAATTTAACGCTAAATTAGATATCAAATACGGAATCGTTTGATCCCTCTAATTTACGAAGCAACTAAGATTAATTAAATTCCGCTTGTGAGTTTGTTAAATTATTAGGAAAAACAATTGACTAGATTAAACATAGACGCTTGGATTATGTTGTTTAGATTCATCGATCTCACTAGTTCATATGCTATCATCGATTTAAATCTTAATCGCTTGTATTTTGATTGATTGTTTGATAAGGGTTAAACTAGAACGCTTGGGCTACTTAACTAAACTTAAGGTGAGATAGGACTTTGATTATTGGATTAAACGTCCACGATGAATATTAATAAGAGAATTGAATCGTATGTGAAGATCGATGACCAAGATAGTAAACACCAATTGTAAAGTTAACCGAAAACCGAGAATCACTCTTTTCTCATATGTTAATTCATCTAGTTTAATTTTGCATCATAGTAGTAGTATTATTCAATTGATTTCAAAAACCCCTTTTTTATTTTCGTTTGCATAAGTTAACACAAAGATATAACCTTCCTCGTGGGATCGACCCCTACTCACGCTACTACATTCATTACTGTTATTAACTTGAGAGATTTAATTTGGGCGTACGCGATAAACGCTACCAGTGGACACTTCAAGCAGTAGATATTTGTGATCACCAAAACTTAGAAATGTTTTCCCAATAGATATCTACATGTCTCTATATGGTCCTAAGGGGGAGCCTAAAGTCTGCAAAATTATGAAGTCCTTCTATGGCCTTAAACAGTCGTCTCGCCAATGACATTCAAAGTTTACTAGTATTTTAACTAGTGGTGGTTTCTCCCAATCTAAGCATGATTACTCCCTATTTTTTCAACGTGGTGGTGCTATCACCTTATTGCTTGTTTATGTTGATGATATTGTGATCACATGTAGTAATAATCAATGCATTGATGATTTAAAGAAGCTGTTGCATTCACATATCAAGCTTACTGATATTGGCATTTTAAAATACTTCTTGGGGTTGAAGTTGCATGATCCAGCCATGATATTTACTTGAATCAACGTAAATATGCCTTGGAATTGGTTGCAGAGGCTAGTTTGATTGGTGCCAAGCCCAGCTATGGAGCAGAACCTTAAAATGACCACTAGTGAACTTGATACTTTGTTACTTAAGGATACCTCATCTTCCACTTCTGATCCTCTTCTCCATAATCCAGATATGTATAAAAGGCTAGTTGGCAGGCTTATTTATCTTACGATCACATGGTCGGATATCTGTTATGTAGTCCATAATTTGAGTCAATCCATGCATGCTCCTAAGCACTCTCACTTACAGGATGCATTGTGGGTGATTCGATATCTTAAGTGTTCATCTGGATTGGGTATTTCATTGCCTTCACAGAATCCTTTGTCTATTGTAGCCTTCTGTGATTCCGACTAGGCCGCTTGTCCAATGACACGGATGTCAGTTTCTGGTTTTTGCATTAAGTTGGGGGAGTCGTTGGTGTCGTGGAAAACCAAAAACAAACTGTGGTTTCTGGATCGTCAATAGAAGCATAATATACGGCAATGACAGCTACCGCATGTGAAGTGGTACGGATCAAAGGCCTCTTTTGATAGATATGGGAATCAACATTCAAACACCAATTTTTCTACATTGTGACAACAAAGCCGCATTACATATTGCTGTTAATCCTATCTACCACGAGCGTACAAAGCACATCGAAATAGACTGCCATTTAATTCGAGATAAAATCAAGGAAAGCATCATTCAAACGGGGTATATTTCTTCACATAATCAGCTCGCCGATATATTCCCGAAGAGCTTAGAAAAAGTGTGATGATCACCACTTGCAACCACCTTACCACAACATGATACCACAACATGATACATTGAATTTAGGTAATCAAATTATCCTTAAATACATCATTGCTTACATAATATTAAGTTGATGTCATTGATTACATAATATTAAGTTGATGTCATTGATTACATAATATTAACTTGATGTCATTGATTACATAATATTAACTTGATGTCATTGATTACATAATATTAACTTGATGTCATTGCTTACATATTTTCTTGAAAAACTTCTATAAATACCAAGCTAGATTCATTAGTAGAAACACAAAAAGTTTAAAGGAAATACTCTCAAAATATCAAATATTCTAGCAAGAAAAGAAGTTGATTTTTGAAGGTTGTAGATCCATACTCTTTCAAGTTTAAAGAATCATCGTAAACAATCAGGTAAGTGGGCTTTTGTTATATTATCCTTTCGTTTTGATAACATATGAATGCTTATGAAAATACAGTCGAATATGTGAACTATTTTAAAAACTATGATGTCATGAAAATTCTGAATATTGGGAGATAAGTGCTATGCGAAGCAACGTGCTACGTACGTGTGAGCCACCTCTTGAACCGATGGGGCAAAGTGCTATACGTACGGGAGCCACCTCTTGAATTCGTAGGAGCCACCTCTATAATCCTTATGTTATGTAGATCGATCTAATTTGATAAGTATATGATATGTGTTCTAATATGATGCTTTTAGTATGGCTCAACGGAGCAAAATTATGTTATCTGTATCAGTTTATGTTTTGAAATCTGTATAAGTATATGTTTTTGGCATATTCGATTGGCCCCCGGTTACTGAGTGTCAACCAGAACACTCACCCCTTACATACCCTCCCCAGATAAAAGTGAGACAGATACCGAAGATGCAGAACAACACAACTTTTGGGGTTGGTGATCTACCGCAATTATTTCAAGATTCTACATAATTACGATTCCGCTAAACTCTGTTAAGATTTAAGTTATGGTTTTATTTTCAGTTGTAAAACATTTATGTTTATGGAATAAATAGACTGGTTGTATTAAATTCTGTACTATGAGGCTTGTTGATTTTCAATTGTATTTGGAATCAACGCCGGTGTTATCGATCCCGGTCTCGGGGCGTGACATTTAAGTGGTATCAGAGCTAAACCAGGTTCCATAATCCCGTTGGGAAAAGATTTCTGGTTAAAACAAATTAACCGGAATATGAATCTCGGATCCAATAGACCAACTGATTAAATCTAAAAAAAAAATCAGTTTGGGGGATCAAAATAACAGTCTGAATTAAAAAAAAAAAAATCTGAAAATGGCTACTGCCTGTTCTATATCGCCTCCGCCGCCGCCGCTCCTTACCTAAAAGTAGACAAATCACCATGACCGCCTGAACGAGACGAAGACACTACAACAAGAATCGAACCAAACGGACTACGATTTCCCGGCCAAATCGCCGATTACAACTCGCGCATGAAAAAACGTCATTTTTCCGATGCGCAGTCTCCGACCACCGATGGTCCAATCGGGCATATCACTGTAACCGGAATCAACCCTAATACGAAAGCCCTCTATAATTTCCAAGTTCCAACTACCGGAAGATGTCCAATTGATCGATGGAAGCCGAGCATTGAAGAACCCTAACCCTAGCTGGCGAAACTTCATTTGATAAATTGCTCGACCATTCGAACGCCAAATCTTAATTAATTTCGTGTTTATACTCGTCATTGTATGGGTAATAAAAGCCCTCTATCATATCTTTCTCACAAACAAAGTAAAATGCTCAATTTTGAATTAAAGTTCATGCTATAGAACCCTTAAATTTCGAAAACTTGGAGCTCTGATTTCTCTCAAATTCGAACACCATTTTCAAATTAATTCTGGGTTTATGATAACTCATATAATGCTCATTAAAATCCCTTGGCAAATTTTGAATTTCCAGATCCGGGTTGACAGAATTTTGAATCACAATTTTTGCACCCATTAGCCTATAAAAAGCTTGAGATTTATCATTCGATATCTCAATCACTTAAACATAATTTTTTTTAATACACCAAGATTATGATAATTCATGTTCTGTTTTATATAAATTTTTGGTTAATAAGAATAAACTAAACTTCTAGATATTAATGTTATATGTTTCTTCAAAACTTTTTTTTTAAAACTCATTTCTCATTGACAAATCTATATGATAACCATATAATTTCGCTTGTAAGAATGACCTTAAACTTTGCAAATTTCTTCAATATTTTAAGCTATGAACATTTTGCAAATCGACAATCTTTATTAACATAAATTTAGAGGAGTGTAATTTATAACTGCAATATTAGCGGTGTGGAACCTTTATTTCTTTTATATAATTATCATTACAAACTGAATATTTAATTCAAAATATTACATATTTGATCCACAATACAAAAAGAAATAAACTCATGATAAATAAAATTAAATTTCCAAACGACATCACCAACATACATGAAAATAGAATAACTGCAAAATTAAATACAAAATTAAAAACATTGGGGTTTCTTCAGACATGTTTTGAAGCTCGCCCTCGTCCAGATGAACCACCCTTGCTTCTAGCCAAACTTTAGACTAAAAAGTTCAGTCTCAGTAGTAATTACTGAAACCAAACACTACATGATAACAAAGAAGATTTTAGAGGTGTGATTTTCAACTCAGCATCAAGCCATTATTTATAATAAAATTGAGGCTTGGATTGATGAATGACTCGATGTGGGAGAATTACTTTTGGGCCAAAATTACAAATGTGTGAATTTGTAGGACATGGCTGGACGACCACCCCGTAACAACCGCAACCCACGATATGGATTTCCACGCAATAATGACAATGAAGCTGGAGGAAGCCAAGATCCACCACAATCTCCAAAAACGGGTTTAAGTCGTGAAGACTTCATGGCCATAGCTACCATAGTAGCCACTACTCTTCAGGGGATTATTAACCCAACTGCTAATCAGGCACAACCACAGCCTCAGCCTCAGCCTCAGCCGCATGGGATAAAATATCATTATGAGTCTCTTCGCAAGAATCGAATGTCAACATTCGATGGTAACTCAAAACCAGAAGTGGCTCAGCACTGGCTGAAAGAAGTAGAGAAACATCATAGACTACTGGAAGTGCCTCAAGAAATTAAAGTTGAAGTTACATCGCCATTTCTTGTTGACTATGCAAATAAATGGTGGGATAGTATGTCACCCTCGATGGAAGTGACCGGACCAATCACTTGGCAAAGGTTCCGTGGTGCATTTCTAAAACAATACTTCCCAGCAGCCATTAAACTCCAAAAGTTGGAGGAATTTGATAACCTCACACAAACTCCAGGAATGTCAGTGGTAGAGTATTCCTCAAAATTCCATTCTCTTGGGACTTACGCCCCAACCATTATGGCAGATGATGACTTAAAGCTACACCGTTTCAAGAAGGGTCTGAACAGTCGGATCCAATCAGCATTAGCAGTGTTGGATACCATCAACTTTGAGGATGTGATGGGAGCAGCCATCAAGGCCGAGTCTGACATACATCGCCGAGAAGAAGAGTTCAAGCGCAAACGACCTCTCCCTCATCAGCCCTCTAACAATGGCCAGAAGTTCAAACGGCCAAATTCAGTTCCATAATCAACAAATGGGATCTACATCTACCCCAAACAACAAAGAATTCCCAAAGTGCCCAATCTGTAATCTTGCACATACTGGGGAATGTCGTAGACAAAGTGGTGCTTGCTTCCGATGTGGGAAGTTTGGACATAGAATTGCTAATTGCCCTGAGACTGAGAAGAAGGGGACTGGAGCAGGCAATGGCATCCCTCCAAACAAACCCAATGCCAGGTGTTCGCCATGACACAGAATGAGGCGAATAATGCCAATGATGTTGTGGCAGGTATTGTCTTAATCAACAAATTGCCTGCTTATGTGCTGTTTGATTGTGGTGCTACACACTCGTTTATATCTAAGAGGTTCGCTAAGAAGTTAAAATTTATTCCTGACATACTTAGTGAACCATATAGAGTAGCAACTCCTGCTAATAAAATCTTGGAAACGCATAGTATTCATCGAGGTTGCAACATTCACATAAGTGACAAAAAGTTCAACACCGATCTGATTCAACTCAACATGGTGGAGTTTGATGCTATCCTAGGAATGGATTGGTTATCTAAACACCATGCCTTAGTTGACTGCCATAATAAGAAAGTCAAACTACGAGCACCAGACCAAGAAGAAATCTTATATTATGGCAATACAAAAGAGCGTAAAGTTCTTTTATCTGCTTCTCAAACTTGGAAAGCCATGAAAAGCGGTGAGAGAATTTACCTAGCCATGATAAACAAAGTCACGGAAGGAGCTGAACTCAGACTAGAAGATATTCCAGTAGCACAAGAATTTCCGGATGTTTTTCCAGATGATCTCCCCGGATTAGTCCCGGATCGTGAAATAGAGTTTGAGATTAACTTGGTGCTAGGCGCTGCATCCATTTCGAAGGCACCATATCGAATGGCTCCAGCTGATTTGAAAGAGCTAAAGGAACAACTGCAAGAACTCTTGGACAAGAAGCACATCAGACCAAGTACATCTCCATGGGGAGCTCCAGTACTATTTGTAAAAAAGAAAGACGGGAGTATGAGATTGTGTATCGATTACAGAGAATTAAATAAGATCACAATCAAAAATAGATATCCTCTCCCAAGGATAGACGACCTATTCGATCAACTCAAGGGAGCTAAAGTATTTTCTAAACTTGATCTAAGATCGGGCTATCATCAACTCAAGATTAAGGCAGGAGATATTTCAAAGACTGCCTTCCGAACAAGATATGGGCATTACGAGTTCACAGTGATGCCATTTGGTTTGACGAATGCTCCAGCCGCATTCATGGACTTGATGAATCGAGTATTCAAGCCATTCCTGGACAAGTTCGTGGTAGTATTCATAGATGACATTCTGGTCTATTCACCGAGTAAAAAGAAACACGAGGAACATCTTCGTCTTACTCTACAGACCTTAAGAGAGAAAGAACTCTTTGCCAAATTCAAAAAATGCGAATTTTGGCTAGACAACGTTGCATTCTTAGGGCATATCATCTCTGAAGCAGGCGTGTCCGTAGATCCTAAGAAAGTGGAAGCGATTATGGACTGGCCAAGACCAAAGACTGTTACGGAAATTCGAAGTTTCTTAGGGCTAGCTGGCTATTATCGAAAATTTGTTGAAGGATTTTCCTCGATAGCCATACCCCTTACAAAACTCACACAAAAGAAATCCAAATTCATATGGAGTAAGGAGTCTGAGGAGAGTTTCAAGACTTTAAAGAAGAAGCTTGCATCTACACCTGTATTGGTATTGTCAACTGAGAATATGGGTTTTACCATCTACAGCGATGCATCAAAAGAAGGTCTAGGATGTGTGCTCATGCAAGAAGGGAGAGTGATTGCCTATGCATCAAGGCAACTTAAACCGTATGAACAAAACTACCCTACGCATGACCTTGAGTTAGCAGCCGTAGTTTTTGCCTTGAAAATATGGAGGCATTACCTTTACGGTGCCAAGTGTGAAATTTTCACGGATCATCAGAGTCTCAAGTATTTGTTCACCCAGAAGGAATTAAATATGAGGCAAAGACGATGGATAGAACTATTGAAGGGCTATGACCTTACGATAAGCTACCATCCAGGGAAAGCAAATAAGGTCGCAGACGCACTAAGTCGGAAGGGCACGGGGAAGATGATTTTAGCATCCCTTTCAGCTTATCCCTGCCTCCGAGAAATGATAAAGTTAGAGCAAAGTCAGGATCCCAGCCTAACTAAACTGAAAGAACAAGTTAAAGAAGGAAACTTTCCCGATTTCACGACAGACAACGATGGAACTTTATGGATGAAAAGAAGGTTATGTGTGCCAAACGTGAAGGACCTTAGACGAGAAGTAATGATTACAGCACATAAATCAAAGTTCTCCATCCATCCTGGAAGCACAAAGATGTACAAAGACCTCAAAGAAAGCTTCTGGTGGAATGGAATGAAGAAAGGTGTTGCTGAATTTGTCGCTAGATGCTTAGTTTGTCAGCAAATTAAAGCTGAACATCAAAGGCCAGGAGGATTACTTCAACCTCTTGAAATTTCGGAATGGAAGTGGGAACATATCTCCATGGACTTTGTAGTAGGATTGCGAAAGTCTCGACAAAGTCATGACGGTATATGGGTAATTATGGATAGACTCACAAAATCTGCACATTTCCTCCCAGTTCGTATGAATTATAACTTGGATAAACTGACGACCTTATACATGGATAATATTGTGCGACTTCATGGAGTCCCGATAAGTATCGTATCCGATAGAGATCCCATATTCGTGTCACGCTTCTGGAATAGTTTTCAACAAGCTATGGGAACTAAGGTAACTTTTAGCACGGCCTATCACCCACAAACCGATGGCCAAACAGATAGGACAATCCAAACTCTCGAGGATATGTTAAGAGCTTGTACCATAGATTTCAGTGCAAATTGGAGTGAGCTCTTGCCTCTGATCGAGTTCGCCTACAACAATATTTATCATAGCAGCATTGGAATGGCACCACACGAAGCACTCTATGGGAGAAAATGTCGATCACCGTTATATTGGGATGAAATTGGAGAGAAAGCTATCACCGGACCTGGGCTTGTACAGACCACAATCGACAAAGTGACAATCATTAGAGATAGGCTCAAGGCAGCTCAAAATCGACAAAAAAGTTGGGCTGATATGAAAAGAAGACCGTTAGAATTCGAGATTGGTGACAAGGTTTATGTAAAGGTCTCACCAATGAAAGGAGTCATCCGATTTGACAAAGCAGGGAAGCTAAGACCAAGATATGTTGGACCATTTGAAATCTTAGAGAAAGTGGGAACTCTAGCTGATAGAATAGCACTACCGCCAAGCCTCTCAAGAATTCATAATGTATTTCACGTATCACAGTTAAGAAAGTACATTGCTGATCCAAATCATGTACTCGAAGCAGAACCTTTAGTAGATCAAGGAAAATTGAACGAAACCCTGAAATATGAAGAAATTCCGATCCGAATCATAGACTCAAAGGATCAAGTACTGAGACGAAGGACCATTCCATATATCAAAGTTCAATGGTCGAACCATACAGAGAGAGAAGCCACTTGGGAACCAGAAGAGAAAATGCGAGAAAAATATCCCTATCTATTCCAAGATCAAACTGCTTCAAGTTTCGAGGACGAAACTCCTCATAAGGAGGGAAGAATGTGATGATCACCACTTTGCAACCACCTTACCACAACATGATACCACAACATGATACATTGAATTTAGGTAATCAAATTATCCTTAAATACATCATTGCTTACATAATATTAAGTTGATGTCATTGATTACATAATATTAAGTTGATGTCATTGATTACATAATATTAACTTGATGTCATTGCTTACATATTTTCTTGAAAAACTTCTATAAATACCAAGCTAGATTCATTAGTAGAAACACAAAAAGTTTAAAGGAAATACTCTCAAAATATCAAATATTCTAGCAAGAAAAGAAGTTGATTTTTGAATGTTGTAGATCCATACTCTTTCAAGTTTAAAGAATCATCGTAAACAATCAGGTAAGTGGGCTTTTGTTATATTATCCTTTCGTTTTGATAACATATGAATGCTTATGAAAATACAGTCGAATATGTGAACTATTTTAAAAACTATGATGTCATGAAAATTCTGAATATTGGGAGATAAGTGCTATGCGAAGCAACGTGCTACGTACGTGTGAGCCACCTCTTGAACCGATGGGGCAAAGTGCTATACGTACGGAAGCCACCTCTTGAATTCGTAGGAGCCACCTCTATAATCCTTATGTTATGTAGATCGATCTAATTTGATAAGTATATGATATGTGTTCTAATATGATGCTTTTAGTATGGCTCAACGGAGCAAAATTATGTTATCTGTATCAGTTTATGTTTTGAAATCTGTTTTGAAATCTGTATAAGTATATGTTTTTGGCATATTCGATTGGCCCCCGGTTACTGAGTGTCAACCAGAACACTCACCCCTTACATACCCTCCCCAGATAAAAGTGAGACAGATACCGAAGATGCAGAACAACACAACTTTTGGGGTTGGTGATCTACCGCAATTATTTCAAGATTCTACATAATTACGATTCCGCTAAACTCTGTTAAGATTTAAGTTATGGTTTTATTTTCAGTTGTAAAACATTTATGTTTATGGAATAAATAGACTGGTTGTATTAAATTCTGTACTATGAGGCTTGTTGATTTTCAATTGTATTTGGAATCAACGCCGGTGTTATCGATCCCGGTCTCGGGGCGTGACAAAAAGCGCAGCATTCTCACTTGATGTTCAAGCTTGGTGTAATTGATCTACACCAAGCTTGAAGAAGAGTGTTGGTGGCAAAATAATAAACGCCACCAAACTCGCACCCACGCTTTCTTATCTTTGGTTTTGCTTTTAGTTCTTTTGCTTACTTATTTTGTTTTGTATATAAGACAAATTTTGAGATTAACGGAAAATGGGATTTCGTTTTTTCCTCCAATCACTCTGTGTTCTGTTGTGTTGTTCCAACACTAAATTGTTCTCTATAACAAGAATAACAAAATGTGGAATTATCTTCTGCAATGCGCGAGCCTGTGTCATGCAATGCATGAAATGAATGTAGTTTGGTCCTTAAACAGATATGTATGTACTCATCTTTCTCGTAATTGTTGAGTAAAAGCAAGTGTTGATGATTGAAATACGATGATTATGTGGAGATGAGATTGGAAAGGGAGCGTACGATAGTGTAGTATGTTGAATGTTGTGTTTTAAAAGCAATTAATCGCTGTTTTATTACTTAAATTGAGTTTTTAATTTGTTTTTCTGTTTGAATTGTAGTTAATTTAGCTTAATGGCATATTTATAGAGAATCGGAGAGGGATTGGAATGTTGCTTTTACTTAAAGTTGAAAAACGTTGTTATTAAAATTTAAAAAAGAGCTTAATAAATTTTAATTAATTACAAAATTGGCATTTTAGAAAAATTGTGTTTAATTATTTAAAAATGTATCTTAATTTGTAGAGGAATTAATTTTGGTGTGTGCACAATCAGACTAGCTAGTCTCTTATTAAATAATAATAATTCAAGAATAAGGAACAAATTTCAATTTTGTTATTTTATTTTTGGAGAATGGGAATATTATAGTAATGTATTAGGCTTTGTTTGGAGGGTGTGGGATATGGATTAATAATCTAATCTCATCCTATATTTGTTTTGTTTTTTTAAAAAAAAAAATTTATTCCACCATATTTATCTCATTCTAATAACACTTTGCAAGAAAATGACAACTTATATCCTACAACTTTATTATTATAATTTTATAGTTTTATTTCATTCTTATTATTAGTATTATATATTATATTACATATATTATTATATCTTATTACTATTATATGATTATTATAATATATGTATATATTATATTATTATTATTACGTAATAATAATAATTATTATTATTATATTATTTTTTTTATAAAAAATTATTATTATAATATTACATATATACTATTATTATTATTATATATATGCATATATGTATAGATACGTATATGTATTATATTATTATATATATTACTATATATTATTAATATAATAATTTATATATAGATTATTATTATTATTTATTATAATGCTATTGGTATTTTGGTGATTATACCAAACAATAATCTTTATCAACAATCTTATTCTCCAATCAAACATCATCTAATTTATCACACAATATTTTTATAATCATTTCATAATTTTTTAATCTTTACATTACTTATCTCATCCATAACTTCAAACGGTACATAAGAGTAAAGTTTTAGTAGGTTATTTATTATAAATTTTGAAGCATTTTCCGAGGAAAATTGGATATTAAGAAAATCGTAAAATAGATTCTTTGAGCGAAGCACAATTTATCTTGCATTTAAAAAGTTTTTGGAGACTAAGGTACCGTTTGGAGTTCGGGATAGGATTAGTAATCTTCGGATTATTAATCTTATCCCATGTTTGTTTCGTTTTTTTTTAAAAAATTATCCTATAATATTTATCTCATTCTAATCCCAATTTGCAACAAAATGACATAAATACCCTTCCCGCCTTTTTTACTATCTCAAAATTTAAAATTCCCGCCAAAAATTAAAACTTATTTCCTACAACTTTATTATTATATTGTATTATTTTATTTTTTTCATTCTTATTATTATTTTTTTTATTATTATATAATGATTATTATAATATATTATTATTATTATTAAAAAATAATAATTTAATATTATTCATATATATATGTGTGCATATATATATATATATATTATGATTATTATATATATTATTATGTAGTAATAATAATTATGCTTATATAATTATTATAATATGTTATTAATATAATAATTTTTATATATTAATATATTATTCTTATTATTATTATTATTACTCTTATATATATATATATATATACTATTTTTATTATTATATATTATGATTATATATATATATATTATAATAATGTAAATAAATTATATATATATTGCATATATATATTATTATGTAATAATAATAATAATTATTATAATATGTTATTATATAATAATTTATATATATTATATATATACTATTCTTATGATTATTATTATTATTATTATTACTATTATATATGTATATATACACACACGCACGTATATATATTTACTATGTTTATTATTATATTTATGATTACATATATATATATTATAATAATGTATATAAATTTTATATATATTATTATTATTATTATATACATATATATATTCAAATATATATATTTTTATTATTATTTATATTAGTATTATTATTTTTTTTTTAAATATTATAATATATATTATTCTTATATTATAATATAAATAATAATAATATATTATTATTATTATATATGCATATATATATATATTCAAATATATATATTTTTATTATTATTTATATTAGTATTATTATTTTTTATTTTATTTTATTAAATTATAATATATATATTATTATTATATTATAATATAATAATAATAATTATTATTATTCTATATTATGATTATTATATATATATATATATATATTATGATTCTTAGATATATACTATTATTATTATATTTTATTATTATAATGATAAGGGTATTTTAGTCATTATACCATCTAATAATCATTATCAACCATCTTATTCTCCAATCAAACAACATATAACTTATCACATACTATTTTTACAATCATTTCATAACTTTTTAATCTTTACATTACTTATCATATACATCACTTCAAACGGTACCTAAGAATATTATAGTAATGTATTAAGGCTTTGTTTGGGGTGTAGGATATGGATTAGTAATCTAATCCCAACCTATATTTGTTTCGCTTTTAAAAAAAATTATTCCACTATATTTACCTCATTCTAATCTCACTTTGCAACAAAATGACATAAATACACATTTTCAACTTTTTTTACTATCTAAAAATTTGAAATTCCTGCAAAAAATAACAACTTAAATCCTGCAACTTTATTATTACATTTTTATTGTTTTATTTCATTATTATTATTATTATTATTATTATATATACATACATATATATATATATTTTATTTTATTAAGATAATATAGTAATTTATAAATTTTGAAGCATTTTCAAAGGAAAATTGGATATTATAAAAATAGTAAATAGATTCTTTGAGTGAAGCACAATTTATGGGCAAATTGCATCAACTACCCTATGAAATCAGAAATGGGCACAAATACCCATATGTTAAATAAATTAGCATTTTAATCTGTGTTTTTTTAAAAAAAATAAGCTTTTAAACCCTTGTGTAATATTAATAGGCGTTTAACCCCTTTATAATATTAATCAGTGTTTAAACCCTGTGTTTATTTAAAAAATAAGCAATAAACCCCCGTGTTTTAAAAAAATAATTAAAACCCCAGTATTTTTAAGATTAAGCTTAAAAAATTAAAAAATTATGGCTTTTTAAAAATAAACACAATTAGACGTTTTAAATTTTTTTTATAATAATTGGTTGAAATATCTTTTTAAAAAAATAAAAACAAATTGGTTAAAATATATACAAAACTTACTTCAACAATTACTCTTTTCTTGCCTAATTTTATAATTATAGTGTTCTATTATATTTTTTAAGGCATATAATTTTCTTATAATAATCAAGTGTTAAATGTTTAAACAAATTTATTTAAAAAATAAAAGTATGAATTTTTAAATAAAAATAAAAATCAATATGCGCTTTTGGATTAGATGATTTTTTTACCAAAAAAATTGGACAAATAGAAATCATGAGTCCGATTTTCGAACACACAATTAAATGATGTGCATATAGAATAAATATGATATATTTTAGTTCTATAAAACGTAACAAAATAAAAAAAAATTCTTCAAAAATTTTACACTTGATTATTATAAAAAGAACATTAAATGCCTTTAAAATATAGTAGAACACTATAATTATAAAATTAGGCAAGAAAGAAAAGATTAATTGTTGAAATATGTATTTTTTATATATTTCAACAATTTGTTTTTATTTTTTTAAAAAGATATTTCAGCCAATTGTTAAAAAAAAATTAAAACGTCCAATAAGGTTTATTTTGGAAAATAATAATTTTTTTATTTTTTAAATTTTTTTTGTATATGCTTATTTTAAAAAAGACAGGGGTTTTAATATTTATTTTTTAAAAACACAGTGGTTTTTTTGCTTATTTTTTTAAAAAAAACATAAGGATTTTAAAATTTTAATTAATAAGGGTTTAAACGCTTATTTAAAAAAAACACAGGGATTAAAATGCTAATTTATGTAACACAGAGATATTTGTGCCCATTTTAGATTTCACATGATAGTTGGATGCAATTTGACCCACAATTTATCTTGCGTTTACAAGCGATAGGGGCCAGACTAGAGGATATACGAGAGCTTGAAGGAGACACTGATTTGTTTTCCCCCTAATATTAGAAATCACTCAATCAGCATTGTATCTGCTCCAACCCCAATCGGCATAATAATAGAGATAGTAATAAAAATAATATAATAAGAATAATAATAATAATATACTAATAACAAGTAATAATTCTTTTTTTTTTTTGTTGTAATAATCACAAAAAAACTAGTAATAATTTTTTAAATTTTTGAAGTTTTTATTATAAGAGTAATAAAAGTTACAGTGGTATTAGCAACAACAACAACAATAGTAATAATAGTGGTCAAACTTAACAATAACATAATAATCATAATAACAACAACAATTATATGGTAACAATGATGTGTAGATGTTAGATTTATTAAACAATATAATTCAAGTTCCACACGACTATTTTAAAAATAAGTAATTTGAGATTCAGCCCTTATCCCTGTATAAAAAGTTATAGTGGTTAAAAATGATTCAAATTATGTAACTCGAATAATTTATCAATTTAAAGATTGGTTTTTCGATTTAATGAATTTACCATGAATAAGACATTCATGAGCTTGAAAATATGATTAATAATCTCAGTTGTCTGCAGTAAAATGGATGTCAATCACATGTTGATTACCTGGGGTAAAATGATGAATGTTCAAAGATCCAAAGCTTAGAAGAAAATATTGTTAGTGTCATTGAAAATCATGTTGATGAGTTGATTCATTATCTTTAGAATCAAGCACACGAAAATGAAGCATTCATTGCAGCAATAATTCTTCACAATTTTGTGTTGAGTCGAGAACATGGTACCAGAGTTTTGAATGTAATGAGAAAAATAAGATATGTAATCCATTTAGGTTTAAATTTTGAGAAAAAATAAACATCAATACATTCATATTTTACTAATTGTCCTAATTATATTTGTGATTTTAGAGAATAATTAATTTATGATATCTACAGAAGTATAAATTTATATAAGGGTCTTCCTAACAATTATTATCTTATTAAATTATCAAATTTACTAGTTTTTTTAAACTGGTTCAAGTTGGGATCGGAAAAAATATTATTTTAAAAATTATTAATTTATCGAGTATTATTTATGAATGTCTTATTGTAGTTCAAATCTGAGAGCAACAATAGAATAGTGAGTGACATAAGCGTATTTCACTCGAGATGAAAACGAAGATGCATAGAAATTTTTTTGATGATTTTTTATAATTTTGTTGGATATAAGCTGTGAAATTTCCTCGTTTATTATTTCCAATAAACTTATGGCTCATTTTATTGTTGTTTTATGGCATGGATGTTATATGCTTATTATGTTTTATTTGACTTAATTGTAAATGTTAAATCATTTGATTAATTGAGACCGGGGCTATCAACCACTCGGCCATCTTTCTGAAAGACAATTTTTATTTTATTCCTACGAATTTAATATGGCCATAGGGAGTGAATATCGCTACTATCTGCAGAAAAATATCAGGTGTGGATCTATCAATCTATCTATCCATATATAGAACCCAAGATGCCCTTTTTTCTTTCCATATTTGAATATTTGAAAATAAAACATCATCCTTGTAACTAGATCAATATTTGGATTGAGATCTCATCCAACAATTCATTTCAAGTATTTATTTTATGCTTTCTTTCATCGAATATAATCTACTACTCGTATTTGTTACTGGACTATTAAGCAATTCCTTAAAACGAAAAGGGGGATTTCAACAAATAAAAAACCTGTCTATATAACCATGAAAAGGAAATTTTTAGATCTCGTATCTATTTAAATTGTGAAAATATGAAGATCTCGTATCTACTTAAATTGTGAAAATATCCTGCATTGTAAGAATTTTCTATCTAGTACAGTATTGTTTTACATATTTCAAAATATTTCATACATGATATTTTTGTGTTTTGGCAACGTGGAGTAAGGATTGATACTTGATCTCCCTGTGTATATGCAATTGGTAAGGGACGCTGCTGTGAGCTAATGGAAAATGATTCTATGCAATGGGTCTGACATGTATTGCTACATGTAGGAACAATCATGGCTTTAGGAACGTCACGTGGCGCGACTCTCTACTGTCCAATATTCTATGTTGATGAATTCTTGTGTATATATTTATTTGTTTATAAATTTTGCCAGCACAAATCACAAAACCCCCAACGAATCTATTGAAAGATTTCGAACAATTTTATAAAAACTAAATTCATGTTAGTAAAATTGGATTTTGATCGTGCAATTCTTCCGGCCTTATCCTAAATAGAAGAAAAAGATTACCGGGAAAAAAAATGAACTCTATAAAAGAGTTATCTATCGGAACAATACTCTAAATGATCCATTAACAAGTGGATCTACGGCTCTACGCCAAGAAGAATTAGTAACGTGTCAGGATAAATTAGTACAAGAAGCCGTTGATACACTTCTTGGTTTTGTTAATAATAACTTAGTAGGTTATGGTTTGAATTTTCAATTATACAAAATCATAATATTTAGAAGAAATATGAAAAAATCAAAGAGATTTTTAAAAAACATATATATAAAATATCGAAAATATGTAAAAAATTTAATTTGTGCATGAATATATATGATAATGACAAACATCCATCAAGCAGAAGAAACTATGCTGAGCAAGCCTAAATAAATAATCTTCGAGATGGGTTGAAAATGTTGCCAAGTAAATATATCTCTGGAGTTTTAACCACAATATATTTATGTCTTATCATTTGAAGAGTAATCAAAACCAACTACTCGGCAATTCCATTGCTATTTAAAAAGTGTCATGCAGATTTCATAATAATCGCAACATAAATAAACATTTTAAAAAAAAAAGAAAAAGAAAACATATCTTGACAATATCCATGCGAAATCAAAACTTCTTCTACTCAGTCATTGAAGGTTGTTTTCTTCCCTGCCAACACAATATAATACCAATTAGGGGGAAAACATCAATTTAAAAACATCAATTAATAATAACATTTCTATGTATATTCATTCTAAAAAATCACAAACCAGTACCAGCTGCAATCATGCTTGGCTTGTTTGGATTTCCACGTCCTCGGCCACCACGACCACCATCTCCAAAGCGACCTCCAGACCGGCCACCACCTCCAAACCGGCCCTCACCACCACCTCGACCACCGCTTCCAAACCGGCCCCCACCACCACCTCGACCACCGCTTCCAAACCGGCCCCCACCAAATCTATCACCGGAGCCTCGCCCGCCACTTCTCCCACCACCTCTAGGCCCGCCAGAGGCATCACCTCTAGGCTTCGCCTCCTCCACCATCAAAGTATACTCTCCAATTTCAGATCCATTCAAATCCAAAGCTTTGTTGAAGCCATCACTCTCTGTAAAATCCATATAAGCTATCCTGTTGCAGGAAGTAAAATGAATAAAGCCGTTTCAATATAATCAAAAGACCTACTAAGATAAAAATAAGCTGGGCAGATCATAAACGTCATATATACTTCCATGACCAATTTTCAAAAGCATACAAAACATTAATCAAAACAATGAAAAATTTAGCTGTTCTTGAGATAAAGGTGGCTCTGAAACGAAGGGAAGAAAAGTAAAAGAGAAACCGGACCCCTTAAAACCACCCTCTTGATCTTTAGGAAGAGACACTCTAGAAATTTCACCACAAGAACCAAAATGATCTTCCAAAGCGCTCCTAATCTGAAATTTAATTATGTTAATAAAACGAATTTATGCAAATGTGAAGCAGCAGAGACAATAAAATGGGTAACATTAAGGAAATGTGAAAATACACGCCTGGTCTTCTCCGTCGTCTTTATTGAATCCGCGAACAAAAATTGTTTGGCCCTGAGCTCTACCACCCTTCTGGAATGAAGGTGCATCCTTTTCGCTAAACCAATTTAAATAAAATTATTATGTAAGTAACAATTATTATAATGCAAAGTTTAGAATGAAAGCCATAAACGATTCAACCTACCCACTAAACGGAGTGTATGACCCCCTTTCCTTTGCAAGGTCAAGTTTCACAGGACGACCCAGTAACTCCTTACCATTCATTTCACGAAGGGCCTGGAAAATTTACACGGAAGTGTTTGATTACAATACAAACTTCTAGAAAAAGTTAACTCGGTAGTCGCCAAATTTAGAATGGTATATTCCTCAAGCAGAGCCCAACCTCCAGCGGACCACACATCAGGACCTTTGCAACTTTGTGAAGTTTTATTTATTGAGAATAATTGTGATTGTAGCAGTGTAGCATTGCTTGGTATTTGTAATACTATTCCAACTTTTATTGGGTACATACACCGAATAGCTTATATCAACTGCAACAATAACACACGTCCTTCTAATTCCAACATCTGTGCAACCATTTTGACAAAATAAAAAAGCGATTCAAAGAAATCGTCCTGATTCGCTAGATTTTTAAGCCACTTGAAATATTATATGATTTGCATTTGAAACTATCGAACTCGAGTCAAGCCTAATTCAAGCCAAATTTGAGCCCAAATATTTTTGTTAAATATATTATAAATTAAATGAGTTAATGGATTTGAGCCAAAGTTTGTGCATTTGCTTAATAAAGCTCGACAATTAAGTTTGAACTAAACAAATCGAGCTCGAATTCGACCTTTAAGTTGAGCCCAATGAACTCAAACTGGTTTATAATTCGATCTTCGAGCAAGTTTTGGGCTTAAAAATATTAAAAAATGACCAGTATTCAGCTCGATTTGGTTCGATCGCATACCTAGTGGAAAACCCTATTTAAGTATTAGCACCAAGATAGGAAAAATGAGTACATCAATAAAACCTAACCCACGGTGTGGATGCTTAAAATACCTTCTCTGCTTCTTCTGACGTAGCAAACTCAACGTGACCAAATCCCCTGAACGTATTGTCTGGGAACATGGAAAAGCGGACATCAACAATTTCCCCAGCATTTCTGAAAAAATTCTCCCTGAAACAATCCGGTGATGTGTCGGTGTAAAAAATACATCCGTCAACAAAATGAATTCAACATTTTACAACATCTATACTTAACACATCAGCTTGCTCAACAGAGAAAGACAGATTCCCAACAAACAGGGTTTTCGAGCCTTTTGTTTGCTCTTTCGGAGTGATAGGAGTCTTGGTCTGCAAAAGAGTGCATAGAGAACGTTATTAAAACACATGCATGAAGAAAAATTCAGTCCACCAAAATATTATAACTGCAATAACTGTTCGCAGAGTCCTCAAACACAAAGCCATAGTTCAAAAAGGTGGGACTGCATTTCCTTGAACTACTACTAATGATTTTCCCAAATCGATTATAGGCCAATTTGCGACAATTAAACTATGAGGCATGCGAACCCTGTTCCTTCGAAAAAGGGAACAGTTTAAACTACTAATTACTGGGACAAATGATACTTTACTAATATGCTTTCAAAACCAGAATATCAAACTAATGTCAGAAGAATAGAGATTACAGTTTTTTCGATTTGGGAACCCCCTTTCCCTGCATTTGCCTTTGTCAGTACAGCATCAGTCATTTTTACATCAGTATCCTGTAGTGACCAAGAATGTATGTTGCGCATTTAAAAAATAAATAAATCAACAACTAAATAACAATTTTCTAAATGAAAATGCAGAGAAGTGCAGAACAACACTCACCCCATCATCTGAGCTGCTGCTTTCATCATCTGACTCTGGATCCTCATTTGACTCAACCTTCTTCTTCACAACAGGTGTCAAATTTTTAGTTGCAATAACATCTTCATCGGAACTTTCATCATCACTGCTTGACTCATCTTTTCCCTTCACAGCAGTTACATTGCTTTTTTTAGCGAGTGCAGCAGGAGTTTTCTTAGCAGATGCAGCTTCTTCGTCAGAACTGGTTTCGTCTTCAGAATCAGAATCATCACTTGATTCATCCTTCTTTGTAGCGGCTGCAGTGGCAGTTTTGGCGAAAGCTTCAGGAGCTTTCTTTGAAGCTTTCTTGGCTGCACCGACATCCTCATCAGAACTAGTTTCATCGTCAGAATCGGAATTGTCACTAGATTCATCTTTCTTCTTCTTAGAAGCTACATGGACAGCTTTAGCCTGAGCTGCAGGAGCTTTCTTGCCTGTAGGAGCTTTCTTGCCTGTAGGAGCTTTCTTGGTTGCAGCAACATCCTCATCAGAACTAGTTTCATCTTCGGAATCAGAATCATCACTAGATTCGTCTTTCTTCTTGATAGCAGCAACAGTGACATTTTTAACCTGAGGTGTCGGAGCTTTCTTGGCTGCAGCAACATCCTCATCAGAACTGGTTTCATCTTCATCTTCAGAATCACTGCTTGATTCATCTTTCTTTTTGGCAGCTGCTACAGGGACATTTTTTGTGACAGCTACCGGAGCTTTCTTGGGTGCAACAACCTCGTCAGAACTAGTTTCATCTTCAGATCCCGAGTCTGATTTTAAGGTACCATTCTTGGAAGATACCTTAACCTAGAAACAATTTAGAAAACATGAAACTTCTTTAAATTGATAAATACAAGTGGGAAAATTTTACTTATCCTTATTCTCGCAAAACCGGACAACGATAACTAGCAAATGAAACAGCATATGAAGGCATCTTTAGAGTGAAACAAGTAATTGGTATCTCGCGACTTGGCATTCAAGAAAAATAAAACGCAAAGCACAAAGTTGTATAAAAAATCCCAGATAGTAACCCATTCTAGCAATTAAACCTTTAATTGTTTCTCCGATTCGGAAGAAGTTTCTTCATCAGATGATGTGTCGGCTTTCTTTTTGACAAACTTCTTCTTAGTCTTGATGTCACTCTTCTTCTCTTCCACCAAATCCTTCTTCTGCTTCTTAGCGCTCTTTTTATCTATAGCATCCTGAGCTTCTCTCTTTCCTGTTGCTACATATACAAAAACATGGAAACCCAAATTATCTATCAAATTTAACTCACACCGAAAACATCTCAACTTAATAATAAAAACCAAGAAACCCAAAATCGAACCTTTTTTCAAGGGTTTAGCGGGAATAACGGCAGCAACGACCTACAAAAAAAAACCGATTAATCCAATCGTCAGATGGACCGAAACAACAGCAAAAACAACTGTAGGAAAAAGCATAATACACCTTGGTGGCTGACTTCTTATTAGATTTCGTCATTGGAAGATTCGGTAAGACGAGTTTCTCGATGGTGGCGGGAGAGGTCTTGGAGAAATTCGAGAACCCTAGCAGCAAGGGTTTAACGAAAGCTAAAGAGTAGATATTGGAGAGTGTAGCCAGTTTTGCCTTTATATAGCAAATTAATTATTAGAGAAGGGATTCAGCGGCGGAAGCCGTTTATTAGGGTTTGTATTTTTTATTGATATAATATAATAATATTGTAAAAAATACAGCTTGATTATTTTTCCTCCCTTATTTCTTGCAATAAAAAATGTACGAGAGCTCCCGATGGTTTTTTAATTATATAACCTAAATTTTAACACTATTTATAAAAATAAATCGAAATTTTTTTTTTATGAAACTAAGAACTGAATTGGCGACAACAAATAAAAAGTTGTCGTCACCATCTCAGAAGACGACTACAAACAATATTTTATTAATGTCGTCTTCTGAGATGGCGACAACAAAAAATAATTATGTTTTTTATTGTTGTAGCTAGATATCTCAGATGAAGACATCATTATTTTTTTTATTGTTGTCACCATCTAAGATGACGACACCCTTTACAATCCCAAACCCTAACCCCTTTTTATACACAACAAGCCGCCTCAGACATTTGAAGCGCGAGACTAACGGAAATTGCATAGCATAAATTGAGATCTTTCGTTTTTTTTCCAAATTTCCAAAATATTTAAGGTAAGTTGGTTATTTTTGTTATTATTTGATGTTAGATAAATTATGATGTTGATATATATATTGGGAGTAGATTTTTGATGGTGTGTTTTTCGGTTATGTGGACGGTCAAAGGTTGGAGCCGGAGGGCGGCGGTCGCGAGGCGATGCCGGAGTGCGCCGGATGGGCGTCGGACGGTGGTCGGGGTGAGCGGCGACCGTGGACAGCCGGCGGTGAGTGGTTGTAATGTTGATAATTTTTTGTATTATATTTCATGATGGATCAAATGAGACAACTATGCCCGATTAACACATTTTTTGTCATTGCAGTCTTCACATCGATCTGAGGATGTATGAGTAGGTGATATGATAGCACATTTCGTGCGAGAAAGCCAGATAGTTATTTTTGAGAAATGTGCCCACTAGATGTAATGTGTTGTTAATTTGTTGCACGTGATTGGATTTTATGGTATATATATGTGTGCTAAGATTGAGCTTGACATGCACCTGATCACGGCTTTAGTTGAGAGATGACACCGTGAAACACACACATTTCATCTTAGATCAGGACATGCGTTTATCACACTGCAAGACATTGCAGTAATATGATCATTGTCAGTAGATGACATCGTAGTGTCGGGGATAGATTATGATATGAGTCTACTCGAAGGACAAGAATATTGACATACGTATTTATGATTCACACTAGATATCAAAGACCTTAAAGGTGCGATGTTGAGATTAGTTGTTTTGAAAAATCATTTATTGCTCAATTCCTTGAATAGACATAGTAGGCCAGATGATGTTGCTAAATTTACACAGGTTTGTGTGTTATTGATGTTAGGGGAAATGATGTGCCCTGATTCATCGGGCAATTTTGTTAGGTTATTGTATTTACAGAAGTTTGAGGATATCGACTCTGCCCGTACTTATAGTTGGGGTAGTGTTGTGTTCGCATACTTATATCGTGAGTTGTGCACTTCATCAGAGAGAGGGGAAAAAGTGATAGGTGGTGCATTGCAACTCGTACATGTAAAAATATATGTTTGTTTGTTGTAATAATTAAAATATGTTGCTTGTCAATCTAACTTGTATTATCGATGCACTACAATAAATTAGATTTGTGCATGGTCACAAATCCCAAGTCTGACTCCTCAATTGGGTAGTCAAATATATGATATTGGGAAAATAATAATCAAACCAAAGAATGTGTTACCTTCTGCTCCATATGGTGTAAGGCAATACAAGTATGCATTATTTTATAATTGATTTTATGAGTTAATGCATTTAATCATTTATTTGAATATGATTCACAATATTTATTGATATCGAAATTATGATTATACATGTTGTCATGTCATTTAAAATTTATAGAAACTTGGAGCCATTCGATACGCATCATCAGGGACATCCTCGGTGAGCAACCAATAACTCAAGTAAACATGCTATTAAATTAGTTTGTACAAAAAGCATTCTATTTTATATTTTTAAAGCGATGTTGTTTGTAGTTTAATTGACAGTCGTACCCTGATGAGTACACTGAATGAATTACCCAGTTAGGGACATATAAGGGTCCGTTGATTTTCTTTGACATAGTTGAAATGCAACGGTCTGATAAAGTACTTTCGACAATTTGATAAAGTACTTCGACAATTTGGGTCTAATAGAGTACTTCGACAATTTATGAGTTATGTTATATCAGTTTGTTTGTGTGTTTCTATTATGTTACCATATAGCACATTATAATAACATATCATCAATAACGTAAAAAATAGTAACATAACATATTACAATGATATTTCATAATATTCTACAACGATCAACATGAAAATTATTATTTTTACATTACTCAAACAAATTACAAATTTATTGATTTTGCGACGAAGTTGAGCCCATCTTTCTTGCTCGGGCTTCTGGCCAATCCATCTTATTTTGGATAGGTCACGACCTACCCGTTTAGACTTACGCAGAGTAGAGTTGTGGAATAACTCAAAGCACGGGGTGTCCCAATGCTGCTTTGCCATAGTGGATTGAATTGACATTGATATGTGTTCCAGTATTCAGACATTTTATAATATTGGTTGACAAATTTTTTTGTTGGATAAAGTTCATGGTCATTTGTCGTGGTTGTGTCTACTACATTAACTGACACTTCTTCAATATCAACCTCATCATCATTAGACTCATCCTCAGATGGAATCCCCTCCGATTCAGACTGAATATCATCTCCAAAATCCACAAATTGTCTGCTAGTGGATCGGGAACAATATTGTCAGCAACTATAGGAGCATCATCTTGAATCCTAGAGGTAGTTGGTTTTTCTGTAACTACTACAAATGGACAACTGCCACTTGTTGGCATTTCTCTAATAAAATCATAAGCTCTTCGTTCTGTTTGTATACATCTCCAAACAACTATGATTTTGTTCAAAATGCAATAGCCATGTTAAATTGTAATCACTGTCAACAAAGGAAAACATTGTTTGTTTCATCCCCGAAAAATCACTAATATATATTTACAATATATTCTCAGAATGAACTGGTTACAGTTGATGCCAGTAATATCATATACATCGTTCAAAAACTCCAAATAATTAAGAGCGCGAGATATTGTCATGTCTTTTGACGGACCATGGTCATATCTAACAGATTCTGAATCTTGTAATATATCGTCCTCCCCACTACAACTAAACTTTAATTGGCATACCTTAAAAAATAAAGACAAAATTTATAAATTAGTACATGATATATAATGTTGTTAAATTTGATTATTTATATAACAACAAACCTGCAATGTGACGACCGGAGGAAACAACGGAGATTTTGGTTTACGAATTCTATGAGCAACAACAAAGATTTTGGTTTACGAATTCTACGAGCAACATTATGCTGGGTTATATAGAGTGAATAAATTGATTGTTGTCGCCATCTCAGATGGCGACATCAAATAAAATATTTTTTTTCGATGTCGCCATCTGAGATGGCGACAAAGATTAAATTTTTTTTACGTCGTTATATACTGACATCATTTAAAAAACTATTTTTTTAATGTTGTCACCATGTGCGATGACGACAACAACTATTTTTTAATGATGTCGCCGTCTTACATGGCGACGTCAAAAAAATAATGTTTTTTTTAAAGAAGTCGCCATGTTAGATGGTGTAATGCCTCGATTTGTTATGGCGTAATTTTGAATAATTACGGTACGATGTGGACTCGGGTTCGGGTTGAACCGAGGGTTAATACTCACATACATGAAATGAATAGCAGATATATGACAAGGAAAGAAACATGATGCACAAGATGTAGTGCATAGAAATGACTTGAATGAAATCAAGTGTAGTGGCATATCAAGCAACATGGACTAGTATGCATTTTAATTGAATTTCATATGCCTTTGCCTTTCATTTAAAGTTGAATTAGCATGTGAATTTGAGTTTGGATTTACATGTTTAACAAGTGGCTATATTAAGGGGATTAATGAACTTAAACTCACAATACACCATTTTACACCTACTAAAACACTACACAAGCTCAACTCCATCTCTTTAAAGTCCTTGTTGGTTTGAGCTTGGGATTCACTTGTGAATTGAGCTAGGAAGTTGTGTGAAGTGAAATTGTACCATCTTGGTAAGGAATTCATGGTTTTTCACTTGAATTGTGTAGTTGGTGTTGAAGTATGTGAATTTGAATATCAAATATTTATGCTTAGAATCATAACTTGTTTCTTTACCAAGAATTGGATTCTAGGATGATAGAAACATGTTTATATGATACTAGGGATTGCATGAATCATGGTTACAGGTGAAATTGTGGGTAGGAGAAGAAGTACCATGAAGATAAGCTCAAAATCGCCATTGTCTCGCTTTTTCTGATCGGGCTGATCGATCGACAATGTGGTCTCGATCGATCGTCGCGAACAGTACAATTTTAAGGCGGTTTGAGCATGAGGCGATCGATCGGTGATTTTGAGGCGATCGATCGGTACATGTGGCGATCGATCGGTGTTTTTGTTCGATCGATCGGTGAAACATGAACAGTTCGGCGATCGATCGAGAATCTGGGGCGATCGATCGGTGATGGCAGATTTTTGAAAAATGTTAAATTTTTGTAACATTTATTTTTGAAGCCTCTTATAACATGGTATATTGTTCATGTGCTTGTAGCATCATCACAGGGAACATGGCAAAGAGGCAATTAGCGATCAACGCCTGATTTATCGCTTTTGTTGTCGGATACCAGGTACGTGTTGACGTACGGAGTATAGATATGATGTGATGTTATGGTTTTGATATCATATGATTTATGTTATCTTTGTGTCATATGATTGGTAGTATCATATGCATGTGCATACATGGATTTCATATGATTGGGATGGATGCCTTGATAGATATGTGTATATGCTTTGGTGAGATCATTGCCTTGATAGATATGCCCGGGTTGGTATATGCTTTGGCTGGGATCATTGCCACGATAGATATACTACATATGCTTTGGCTTGAGAGATATACGCCTGGTTTGGGTATATGCTCTGGCTATTATCACCGATGAGTACGGTGCTATGATATGTGCTGCTAATATGAAGATGTGATGTGGTTCCACTGACATATTGAGCTGAATAGGCATATCATATTGGGCTCGTGATAATAGGGTGTTGAGACATGTCATGACATGGTGCATTTGTGGATGCATGATACAGAACATTCACTATTGATGATTTATTGTGCTTTATCATGGATATTGATATTGTGTTTTGATATCGCACTGAGATAGTTGTTTATCTATACTCACGTTGTGTGAATGTTTCTGTAGGATTTCATAGACGTGGGAATCGTGAGTCTTTTTCCGCTGCGAGGTGAACCACTGCATAGGAGTTGTACTGGATTAGGTTGTTAATTTTACATGTAATGTATATGTGAAACAGTTATTTTGTGTTTGTACGAGTGGTTTTGGTACATCTGTAACAACTTATTAGTGAGAAACTCTTAAACAGTGGATGAATTACTTAATTCTGACTCACATATGTATGCTTAAGTAAATACATAATGGATTAAGTAACGAGGACCCCACATTAGTGGTATCAGAGCAGTGGTTCGAGAACGGGATGAAGAAGGGTAGAGGAAGTGAGTTAGGGAGTTACCTAATCACTTAACAGCATGTGATACGTATGAGATAGTGTCTGGGAACATGCTTTGTATTTGTATCTGTTATTGTTAACCCTTGTTTTGCAGGATGATAGTATGACTTGGTATGAATCCTTATGCGTGGCATAAGTGATGTTGTGGGTGTACCCGGGATTGGTATACCGGATTTCTGTACTATCATTTGGTAGGGAAAACATGATATGTTTTGCAGGAGCTATTCCACTGATTCCGTGGTAATGGTATGTCGGTCGATACCGAATCGGAGGAGTAAGTTGTACAGTGGTTGGAGCGTGAAAAGCAAAGCTTGGTATCAGCTCCATGTGCAAAGTCAGCCTGCATGAGATTGTGTATCAGACCTAATGATGGACTGGCCACTGACACATGATGTGTGAATGGAAGTGAAGATACAGGTTATTGATCACTGTATCTAGTTCAGGGGCAATGATTGATATTGCAATCTGTGGTTGCATTGTCAGTTCGACATGTATGGCCTGAATGGGAATGTAATACTTTGCTCTTGATCTGTGGATAGTATGGCTAACGCAGTGTGTTTACATTGGGAGATGATGCAGACATGGGTTACTTGTGGTACTCAGATGGTACATGTAGCGAATGTGAGATTGGTATACAATAATAGTATTCCTTAGGATTGTATTCCACAGGGGTAATTGGTGATTTGTGAGATCACCGTGGTGATGATTTTCTTGTCAGGGTATCATCTGTGTATAGTTCTCCGGTGTGTATGTGTATGTTGATCTTTATGTTTGTTGTCATGGAATTGGCAAGGAACATGAAATTGGGAGAATTCAAAGATAGTGACGCTGAGGCGTATTGATGGAGCAGTACAATCACAGTAACTGTGAGTTACCTGTTCGACTATTATGTCGTTGAGTCACTCGTGTTTTGGTGACTGGTTCACAGACTGTTTGATCCTTTCTGTGTATTAGCTTCTTGTGTTCGTTCTTATGGTATCATATGGATTTGAGCATGGAAGTCTTTCAGATTGAAAGAAAATGAGTACCGGCGGAGATTGCAGTGATGCAATGATCACCGGCAAATATTGCTGTGACGTCTGCACATGTGATCTTTGTGATGGCTGTACTGGAACATACATGGTGCTGTGTGGCCATGTAGTATATCTGGTTAGTGCATAGTACAGAAATGAATGGATATCATTGGTTTGATGTGAATTTCGTCCGAGCTATAAGGTTGTCTGTATGAGACTCTATGTATGTGGTATGTGTGGCAGCCATGGGTGTCTTTGATTGACACGAGATACCTCACGTGCATACAGTTGTGTATGGGATGTTGTATATGAACATCTCGTTCTGTGTTTGTGAACTGTATTTATGAGGTTGAAATTGGTTGGTCTGCTTTGAACAGGGTGTGGGTATCTGTGTTGTTGCTGAGAGCATTGGATGCTTGTATGGCTTCTAGATATAGAAAATGACATCATAATAGACATCGTAAACTGGTTCTTTAGTGGAAACTGTGTATGACATCTTATCATATTCTGGATTATTACATGACAATAGTGATCTGTACACATGAGACCAACAGAGAGTGGTTGGCAATGTGAGACCAACAGAGATTGGTTGGCAATGTGAGTATCCGGTAAGCATTGAGTGTGAACTATTGTCTGATAGCATAGCTTGGTGGCTATGATGTATGGTTCACAAGTCTGATGTTGAATGGCCAAGCTATCCAGATTGATAAGGAAGTTTGAGTTTCCGTCGATTGCTTGTACACTACGACTTGTTGTGTTGTGATTGTACTATGCATTTGACATGAAATTCATATATTCTTGAGTCAGGACGGAAGATGTATGAGTGATAGGATCGTGATTGTGATATACCGATCTCGTTATGCGATTGGTTTGCATCGTTGATTGGTTTTCATTTTGTGCTCGATAGATGTTGGGTTGATATCTATTGATGGACAGTCTGCGCATATGTGTCATGAGGAAACAGTATGGTTGGTATACTAAACCATGTAATGGTTAATGAATGGTTGGTATGCTAAACCATGTGATGGTTGATGACTATTGAAACCAGATGATGGTTGATTACAAGCAGATGGTTATGAGACGGATGAAGAAACTCACACGTATGAAGTAGTGTGATGGGAATTGATTTATCCATGAAATGAATTATCTCTTGAGCTTGGTTGTACACATATGTGTATGGCATTGAAGGGTGTGTCATGTTATAGTGGTACGACCACTATGAGACTGATTTGCTGCTATATGGTTGTACTTGAGTATTCTGATATGAGATCTTTTGATTGTACACGGAACGTGTACTAGGAACATCATACGGTTACCGTATTGCGTAGCTATCATTGGCAATGTTATATGGTATGACAATTCCTTTGGGTCCGATTGCAGAGTCATAGTGCCAGAATGACCATGAGTGGGATGATAATTTGACTGTTATTCATGTCAACAATAGTGTGTGGATTGTGTGATTGCAGTTGAGTTGGAATTTGTTACCTTCCATATATGGTTGGATTGGTTATTCCTGCATGAACCAGAGGTGATAACGATTTGCTGGGAGCAATCGTGTTTAGCAATGAATATGGCGAGGTAAACAACTGTTGATTTCGAGTATGTACTATCTTCGATCATGTGATATAGCTAAGTGATATATTCGATCATGTGATATATCTAAGTGATATATTCGATCATGTGATATAGTCGGGTAATCTCTTCGATTGTATGATCTATCCGGGTGATATGATAATCCGTATGGATAGGTTCTTAAAGCAGAACAGATGGGTTATCAGGTACTTGTGATGTGTGGGACTTGTTGGCGTAAACCATGTAGCAAGTGAATTGCACATGCGTGGAAAACGTGTTGGTTTCCACTGCTACATGATGTTTTTGTGTTGATCATTACAGGGAGCAGCGAATAGAAAGTAATGAATCGTTGAAAAAGCTTGTCATCCTCAAGATGGTAGTCTTGGGGGAAACAATTGATGCAAATAATGACATTTCCGGTACAGGGGTCAGCATAGGGGAATATTGAACCACGCAAATGGTGTGAATAAATACTATGAGAACATAGTCATTGGGTCAGATAACCAGATAATCATATGGACATATGTATTGTACATAGCTTTGGTTACAGTATACATTGATGACATATGAGTGTGATGTGGATTACTTTGGACAAGTTGGTGTCCAGTGTTTGTTCTGGACTGGTATCGTATCCAGTGTTTAATCTAGACTGAGAAGTCTGGCATGGGAGATTAGTATGCAAACGATAGATGGTTTTGTTGTATCTATCACATTGTGTAATTACATACTATACTACAACTTTGTGAAATGTTAGAGCAGAGATGGCTCTGTGCACATTTGGATGTGTAGAATCTGAATGTGACAAGGACCGAGGTACTTGGTTAGAGTATCTTGTTGATCTCGATATTCTGCGTAGGCTTACACAGGAGTACAGACGAATGGAAAAACTTTAGACCGTTATACAATACACAACGCGGGTATGTGTGTTGCTGTGTTTCTAAAGTGTGGTATAATGTGAATGTGTATGGAAAAGGCGTAATACCATAATTTGAACCATTGACTGTATTACAATGTGGTGACTAGTTGTCCAAGGAGGAACGGATGTAGTAGACATTAGACGAACAAATGCTCCATTTGGGGATCATTTGGAGGCATCCAGCAGGAATGTGAGTGGGCAGTGACTTGGGTATGGGTATTCACCGTACAATGAGTTGTATGAGCTCAAGTCAATTTGATGGCTACTGTTGTGTATAACAGGATCTGTATATGTGCCAATATTCGGACATGATTTCTGGAGTATTCACTGATACTAGTGAAATGTTTGTCTGTTGATGGTTTTACAACAAGATATACATACTATCTATGCCTCACTGGTGTAGAGTGTTGTGAGCATATGGCTACGTGGACAAAAAGCAAATAGTAACAAGCTGGTATACGTGGTATGCGAGAACATGAGTATGCAGTAGAATCCAAAGTGCAATGTCTGGTATGTTTGCATTTGATTTCTTATACTGCTAATTTGGTAAGTATCTGCTAGTTGAGCATGTTGAGTATGTAGCAGATTTACTTTTGATTATTTGTTCCGGCAGGCAAATAATGTTGCATTTATAATGCATGTTTGTGCAAAGCTTATTTGGCACTCTGTGATTATTCCTTGTAGTATTGCTAATAGGGTTGAAGCTTATGACTTTCTGTATGTGATTCATATGATACATGAGATTCATATGTTGTATATGCAATTTCGAGGACGAAATTCAATGAGTGGGGGAGATTTGTAATGCCTCGATTTGTTATGGCGTAATTTTGAATAATTACGGTGCGATGTGGACTCGGGTTCGGGTTGAACCGAGGGTTAATACTCACATACATGAAATGAATAGTAGATATATGACAAGGAAAGAAACATGATGCACAAGATGTAGTGCATAGAAATGACTTGAATGAAATCAAGTGTAGTGGCATATCAAGCAACATGGACTAGTATGCATTTGAATTGAATTTCATATGCCTTTGCCTTTTATTTAAAGTTGCATTAGCATGTGAATTTGAGTTTGGATTTACATGTTTATGTTAATTGGCATGGTATTATAACAAGTGGCTATATTAAGGGGATTAATGAACTTAAACTCACAATACACCATTTTACACCTACTAAAACACTACACAAGCTCCTCTCCATCTCTTTCAAGTCCTTGTTGGTTTGAGCTTGGGATTCACTTGTGAATTGAGCTAGGAAGTTGTGTGAAGTGAAATTGTACCATCTTGGTAAGGAATTCATGGTTTTTCACTTGAATTGTGTAGTTGGTGTTGAAGTATGTGAATTTGAATATCAAATATTTATGCTTAGAATCATAACTTGTTTCTTTACCAAGAATTGGATTCTAGGATAATAGAAACATGTTTATATGATACTAGGGATTGCATGAATCATGGTTACAGGTGAAATTGTGGGTAGGAGAAGAAGTACCATGAAGATAAGCTCAAAATCGCCATTGTCTCGCTTTTTCTGATCGGGCTGATCGATCGACAATGTGGTCTCGATCGATTGTCGCGAGCAGTACAATTTTAAGGCGGTTTGAGCATGAGGCGATCGATCGGTGATTTTGAGGCGATCGATCGGTACATGTGGCGATCGATCGGTGTTTTTGTTCGATCGATCGGTGAAACATGAAAAGTTCGGCGATCGATCGAGAATCTGGGGCGATCGATCGGTGATGGCAGATTTTTGAAAAATGTTAAATTTTTGTAACATTTATTTTTGAAGCCTCTTATAACATGGTATATTGTTCATGTGCTTGTAGCATCATCACATGGAACAGGGCAAAGAGGCAATTAGCCATCAACGCCTGATTTATCGCTTTTGTTGTCGTATACCAGGTACGTGTTGACGTACGGAGTATAGATATGATGATGATGTTATGGTTTTGATATCATATGATTTATGTTATCTTTGTGTCATATGATTGGTAGTATCATATGCATGTGCATACATGGATTTCATATGATTGGGATGGATGCCTTGATAGATATGTGTATATGCTTTGGTGAGATCATTGCCTTGATAGATATGCCCGGGTTGGTATATGCTTTGGCTGGGATCGTTGCCACGATAGATATACTACATATGCTTTGGCTTGAGAGATATACGCCTGGTTTGGGTATATGCTCTGACTATTATCACCGATGAGTACGGTACTATGATATGTGCTGCTAATATGAAGATGTGACGTGGTTCCACTGACATATTGAGCTGAATAGGCATATCATATTGGGCTCGTGATAATAGGGTGTTGAGACATGTCATGACATGGTGCATTTGTGGATGCATGATACAGAACATTCACTATTGATGATTTATTGTGCTTTATCATGGATATTGATATTGTGTTTTGATATCGCACTGAGATAGTTGTTTATCTATACTCACGTTGTGTGAATGTTTCTGTAGGATTTCATAGACGTGGGAATCGTGAGTCTTTTTCCGCTGCGAGGTGAACCACTGCATAGGAGTTGTACTGGATTAGGTTGTTAAGTTTACATGTAATGTATATGTGAAACAGTTATTTTGTGTTTGTACGAGTGGTTTTGGTACATCTGTAACAACTTATTAGTGAGAAACTCTTAAACAGTGGATGAATTACTTAATTCTGACTCACATATGTATGCTTAAGTAAATACATAATGGATTAAGTAACGAGGACCCCACAGATGGCGACCTCAATTGAAGTCATCTGACATGGCGACTTAGGTTATTCTTATAATAAAAAATATTTGAGTTAATTTGTTAAATAATGTTAAAATTAGGTAAATTAATTAAAAAACCCGAGCTCCCGGCCTAGTTGGGATGGATAAGAGTTCATGCCCACTTTGAGTAAACTCGAGTTCGAGTCGTGTTTGGCGCATACTCAAAAAAATGGTATGAAAACGTCTTTCCTGATCTTAGGCCCTAACTCACCCTCCGTGGACGAAATATTACATAATTTTTCATTCAAAAAAATATAAATATTTTTCAATTAAGAGATATAAATAACTAAAAAAAAAAAATCAACCCTAATCAACAAAATTAAAATCGTGACTTTTCAACACAAGAGTATTTAAGTTTTTATACATGATAATATTGCTTATTTTTATTCAATATATTAGTTTAGGGTTTAGAAAATATTCAATAAATACGAATAAAAATATCTAATTTTCATTGATTGATAATATTTATTCTTAACAAATATTGGAAAATGGTTATCATCAACACCGCAATTAATTTTTTGATATATATTACGGACATGCTTCAAGCTTTTTCTATTCTTTAATCAAAATATCAGACAAGACTATCTTTTGGGTTATTTAATTAAATAACCCTATTTTTAAAATATTTAACAAAATAACCTAAAATATAAAATATTAATTTTCTGACCCAAAACGCCAACTGGGTTGGCGTGACCCCTGACGTGTTCAGGGGTCACGCCAACCCAGTTGACGGAACCAACTTGAAAAGTTGATCCCGCCAACTCGGTTGGCGTGTCCAAAAGGACACGCCAACCAAGTTGGCCACGCCAACTTTAATTTAGTTTTTTTATTTATTTATCATTTGTTCTGTTTTTTAATAAAAAAAATTAAAATTAAAATTAAAATATAATAAAATATAGAAATCAACTACCACTTCTGCACAGTGATTAAATGTACACTTACTGCAAAAGCAACTACCAAGTTCATACATGAGTAGCAATCTTCCACGAGTCACCCAGCGGGCCTAGTGCGGGGAAATACTTGTATGTACTTTGTTTGCGCACAACTTATAAATCAACTAAATATGATTAATAGAGCCATCTAGAAGATGATAGAGTCATAGACGTGATTGTGGAACTGAAAGACATATTTAAAGGTCAATATAAATATAAATTCAGGGTTTAGTAATTTTGGGTTTTTTTGGATAAGTTTGAATATTGAAATTAAAATTTATAGACATATACAACTGAAAGAAAAATAATGGTTTAAAACAGTTGAAATAATATTTAAAGCAATTTTTTATTTTGATATAAATAGTACAAACTGAAGTTATATTTATATTAACCTTTAAATATGTCTTTCAGTTCCACAATCACGTCTATGACTCTATCATCTTCTAGATGGCTCTACTAATCATATTTAGTTGATTTATAAGTTGTGCGCAAACAAAGTACATACAAGTATTTCCCCGCACTAGGCCCGCTGGGTGACTCCTGAAAGATTGCTACTCATGTATGGATTTGGTAGTTGCTTTTGCAGTAAGTGTACATTTAATCACTGTGCAGAAGTAGTAGTTGATTTCTATATTTTATTTTATTATATTTTAATTTTAATTTTAATTTTTTTTATTAAAAAAAAGAACAAATGATAAATAAATAAAAAAAACTAAATTAAAGTTGGCGTGTCCTTTTGGACACGCCAACAGAGTTGGCGGGACCAACTTTTCAAGTTGGTTCCGCCAACTGAATTGGCGTGACCCCTGAACACGCCAACCAAGTTGGCGTTTTGGGTCAGAAAATTAATGTTTTATATTTTAGATTATTTTGTTAAATATTTTTAAAAATAGGGTTATTTAATTAAATAACCCCTATCTTTTTGTTTCTCCATACATCATTTTAATCTTTTTTAATAACTGTAAAGCTTTTTCTTCTGAAAATTATGTATTAAATTCCCTAAATTATAAATTAATAATTAAAATGCTTTCATATCAGCACTGCTATGAGACTACCTTCTGATATCAATAGGAGGTGAGCAATACCTCCCTATTTCGTCAATGCAAATAATAGCGTCAATATTGCTTAAGATCCTCACCTGAAATCACGAAACGTGAGAAGGGGTCCGTAAGTTTTCCGGCGTGTCCCCTCTGACGCTCAAGTCAGGGGGGAGAATACGAGAAAATCTATTCTTGTAAAGTAAGATGATTGTGAATGAATGGGTTGATACCCAAAACCTGGTATTTATAGGCAGAGATCCAAGAGTTATCATGCAGCAAGGACTCCTTCCATGTTTATCCAAATCTTATCCAGATATGCTATGATCTTGTGAACATAATCAAATCCCAGATATTGCTCCACGGATCTCGGACTTGCCTAGTTTAGGGGACTCAGTTTCCTTGTTGTTTCCACGTGTCAAGAAGAGAATTAGAAGAGCTCGGCCAAAGAGCTCGGGTTCCAAAAGTGATCGCCGGGCATTTTGGCGGAGGGCCAACAGGTGAGGTGAAACACGTCGGCCCAACAGGTCGGCCCTATCAAAGAGCTCGGAAGAGCAGTCGAGGTCTTTCAAAGAGGCAATTAATATTCAACGGAGCCAGGTCGGATCATCAGGTGGTGTCTTCTTATTAAGGGGTATCACAGTCCCCCCTCCCAGACGAGATGACATCATAGACCAGAAGTTTGTATGTGCTGAGTAAACCTGATGAGCAAGCTCTTCTGATATCCATAATTTAGGCGGGAACTTAATGGCTAAATAATTTGAATTTTGAATTCAAAATTCTGACTGTTGGGTCGTCTGTTCATATTCCGAGGCAAATCCTGAACATACAATGCCTCGTAGATCAATGACCCTGATTCAGGGAGGTCCCCCTATATATATCATATGTCTGGTCCACCATTGTCTACTTTTACAACTCTTGAAACAGAGGCTCCGACCTCTTTTGCGTCATTCTCGATTTTTCTCTTTCTAAAAAAAACTAGGTACATTTATTCTCAGCTGTTTTGTTTAAGAATGTCTTCCTCCCCTGATAAATTATTTCCTTCCCCTCTAACTGACGAGGATCTTAAGGTGGTAGATCAGTACGGTTCTTTTTATCCCGAAGGGATTGCCCTCCCCGAGGGAATGGTCTGAACTGAGGAAGTTGTACAAACTGAAGAAGTTGTACGAATTGAGGATCCCCAGGAAGCTGGGACCTCGGCTGGGCACGAACTTCAGAATGCTGAGGGAAGCCCTCATCTTAGATCGGAATCTACTCCTGGTAACTATCCCTGGTACGAACTGTATGTTCCTGCTTTGGATGCATCAGATGAGGACAAAATCCGTAAGTTCAGCCAAGCCCCTTCTGACCATGAATTCATATTCCTTTCTTCATCTCAAAGACCGCACCAACCTCCTGATGGTTACTACACCTTTTACCGCAGGCATTGGAGGGGGGTTTGTGTTTTCCCCTCCCTGAGTTCTTTCAGGAGCTCAGTACTTTTTACCAGCTTAACCTCAGCCAATTCTCACCCAACTCCTTTTGCATTTTATGCAGCCTCGTAGTTATTTTAGGGCGTTGGGGCTACCTTATGACAACCCCACCATTTCTTATTTTTTCCATATCAAGAGATCCAACGAGGGGCCTTGGTATGTAACTAATCGACCTAGCTGCGCTTTTTTAGGGGGGGTATCCTAGTAAAATTAAGGATTGGAAAAACTATTTCTTTTTTGTCAAACCTCCTCGGCCGTGGATGTGCTGTATGGACTGGGTAGACTATCTTCCGGTTCTCCCCTCCCCACCTAAACATTTCAAAAAGAGCCCCATCCACTTAGATGTAATGAGAGCCATTGGGGGCCACTGCTTCAATTCATCTAAGCTGTTGCTGGAGGAGCTCCTTTTGTTTTGATTGACTGAGTCCGACCGATCTAACTTTGAGGGAGAGAGCTGGTACTTGTTTAAGCAAGCTTTGATAACTAACTTTTTTTTATAAGTATTTTCTGCTAGGTTTGACTGATCTCTTTTACTTGTTCATTCAGAGGATAGAGTCATGAGCTCGTTAGTGCAGAAGGCTATTCAAAAGAGGAAGCAAAAACAAGCCCACTCACAAGCAGCTGAGGGAGTGACTATTGTGGATGTTGTGGCTGAGAGTCCTACTGCCGAGGAGGTTCCCCTCTCTAGGAAAAATCGGACTGAGCCAGGGGGATCTGGAGGGTCCTCGGCTATAGATGCTCAACTTGTGAGGCAAGTTCGTGCTCGAACTGATCCTTCTATTCCTACGGTAGCCGGTGGGGTCGATAGGCATCGTGAGCGGGTGTTGGTGGCCTGCAGAGAAGGAGTTATGCTTGTTGGGGAAGGGCCGAGCACAGTTGCTTTAGCTGTGGCTCGTGATCTGGCTAATGCCGAGGATACTCTCTACATGAATCAACTGAGCTGGGGCGACCTCATCACCGGTACCGGTAGCAGTCTTACCGAGGCCATGGTCTTGATGGGGGAGTTACCTCCCGGGCTTCTTTCATCCGAAGAAGTCTCTGAAAGACACCAAGGCGATTGAGACTATGGAGGACCCACTGGCCGAGTCCAAATCCTTGCATGAGAAGGAAGTCTCTGAGCTTAAAGCTTAGATCGACAAGAAGTCCTTTGCTGAAGCTGAGGCCTGTTCCTTGATTGAGGCACAGAAAAGACAGCATGAAACTGACATGCGAGAGCTTTGTAATGAGCTAGCCCTGGCTAAAGGGTTAGGTAACTCTGCTGAACAGGAGCTTGCTAAGGCTCTGAAGGAGGCAACTGAGGAAAACAAAAATCTGAAGAGTTAGTACGGGAGAAGCTTCTTATTTTCATTGAGGCTGGTTTTCAAGGATGTCTCAGTCAGATCCAAAAGCGAGTTTGTCTTGTACCTGACGTCTCTGGACTTTCTGGATGTAGAGAAAGTAGCTGACACTCTCCTCCACGACCTTTAGATATGAGTTCCCCCTTTTAGTTCGTACTCCACTCTGTTTTTGTAATCACTTTCTCTTGATTTAATAGAATTGCTCATGTTCTTTAATGCGAGTTTAGTTTTAACACCTTTGTCTATTTTGTATGGTAAAGTTAAAACAGACAGGTCTAAGTATGAATCAGCTCGGCCATGTTAAATGAATTACAACGTAATGACAATGTTTAAACAGATAGGACTAAGCGTGAATTAGCTCGGTCTCGTTTAACTAAATTACCACGTAATGGCTAAGTTTAATCAGATAGAATCAATCATGAATTAGCTCGATCACGTTTAATTAAATTACCACGTAATGACAAAGTTTAAACAGGTAGGACCAATCATGAATTAGCTCGGTTACGTTTAATAGATTACCACGTAATGACAAAGTTTAAACAGATAGGACCAAGCATGAATTAACTCGGTTACGTTTAATAAATTACCATGTAATGACAATGTTTAAACAGATAGGACCAAGCATAAATTAGCTCGGTTACGTTTAATAAATTACTATGTAATGACAAAGTTTAAACAGATAGGACCAAGCATGAATCAGCTCGGTCATGTTTAATAGATTACCACAGAATGACAATGTTTAAACAGATAGGACCAATCATGAATTAGCTCGGTTACGTTTAATAAAGTACCACGTAATGTCAAAGTTTAAACAGATATGACCAAGCATGAATCAGCTCGGTCATGTTTAATTACCATGGAATGAAAATGTTTAAACAGATAGGACCAAGCATGAATTAGCTCGGTTACGTGTAATAAATTACAACGTAATGGTAAAGTTTAAACAGATAGGGCCAATCATGAATCAGCTCGGTCATGATCGGGCGAACGACCCGAGCCTGGCTTAACCAAGGCTGAGGTGAGCTCGTCGTAAACGTGCTCCTGAGGTCGGGTTAAAACCCTTGGGCCTGACGTAACCAGGGCTGAGGTGAGCTCGTCGTAAATGTGCTCCTGAGGTCGGGTTAAAACCCTTGGGCCTGGCGTAACCAGGGCTGTGGTGAGCTCGTCGTAAACGTGCTCCTGAGGTCGGGTTAAAACCTTTGGGCCTGGCGTAACCAGGGCTGAGGCGCGCTCGTCATAAACGTGCTCCTGAGGTCGGGTGAAAACCCTTGGGCCTGGCGTAACCAGGGCTGAGGTGAGCTCGTCGTAAACGTGCTCATGAGGTCGGGTGGAAACCCTTGAACTTAATTATGTAGATCACAAATTATAAAAATTTTCAAACTTGTACTGAAATAATGAAAGAGTAAATCATCCAAAAACACTATCTTTGCAACAAGAGAAAACTAAAAGACATGAACTAAGAATAATATTTGCGGAGGTGATATACGTTACAAGGCCTCTTTAATGTCTTCCCATCAGGGCCTTCTAGGTAATAATGTGGGGTCCTCGTTACTTAATCCATTATGTATCCATTAAACATACATATGTGAGTCCGAATTAAGTAATGTACCATGCACGGATTAAGAGTTCATACTAGTTAAGTTGTTTACAAGGTTATCAAAAACCTAACAAACTATACATAACATGTACATAAACAACCTAATCCAAAAGAACTCCTAGGCAGTGGTTCCCCTCGCAGCGGAAATCATGACTCACGCTCCCCACGTTTATGAGTCCCTACAGAAACATTCACAACGTGAGTATAGATAACAAATATCTCAGTGCAATATCAAACCACAATGTCAATATCAATGATAAAGCACAAATAAATCATCAATACGTGAATGTTCTGTATCATGCATCCACAAATGCACTATGTCATGACATGTCCAAGAAACACCCTATTATCACGAGCCCCATATGATATGCCTATTCAGCTCAATATGTCAGTGGAACCACATCACATCTTCATATTAGCAGCACATATCATAGTACCATGCTCATCTGTGACAATAGCCAGAGCATATACCCACACCAAGTGTATATCTCTCAAGCCAAAGCATATGTAGTATATCTATCGTGGCAACGATCCCAGCCAAAGCATATACCACACCAGGCATATCTATCGAGGCAATGATCTCACCAAAGCATATACACATATCTATCAAGGCATCCATCCCAATCATATGAAATCCATGTATGAACATGCATATGAACTACCAATCATATGACGCAAAGATAACATAAATCATATGATATCAAAACCATAACATCATCATCGCATCATATCTATACTCCGTACGTCAACACGTACCTGTAAAGCGACACAAACCAGAGAAATCAGTCGTCAATGGTTAATTGCCTCGTTGTCCTGTCCCCTGAGATGATGTTACAACAATGCCAACAATATAACATGTTATCATAGGCATTAAAATCAAATTCTACAAAAAGATAACATTTTTCAAGATTTGAACTCTGGCGATCGATCGCACATTTCACCGATCGATCGCCAAACTGTTCTGCCTCCCTCGCGATCGATCGCCAAACCTCGCGATCGATCGCCAAAGTGTTCTGTTGCTCGCGATCGATCGCCACATTTTCACCGATCGATCGCCACATGATTTAACCGCCTTAAAATTTACTCTGTCTCGGCGATCGATCGCCACAAAGCTCGCGATCGATCGCCGATGTCCAGAAAGTTCAGAACATGGCGATTTTGAGCTTATCCTCCTAGCTCTTCTCCTACAACTCGAATTTTAACATGTAAACATGTTTCATGCACTATCTAGGAACATCTTCACATGATTCTAACATCATAGATTCCAATTCCTAGCATATAAAGATGTTATGATTGTACACATGAACACTTGATATGCTATGTCTCATACATCAACACCAATGACAAAATCAAGTATACAACTATTAATTTCTTACCAAGATGGTACAATTCCACTTCACACACCCTCCTAGCTCAAGTTACAATTGAAACCCAAGCTCAAACCAACAAAACCTTGAAAGAAATGGAGAGGAGCTTGTGTAGTGTTTTAGTAGGTGTAAAGTGAGCACTATGTGATTTTGCCTCCATAATTCACTTGATATAAGGTCATTTGTTTCCCTAAACACTTACTATCATATCATTTGGAGTTAATGACATGCTAAGTAACATGTACTTGAAATGAAACTCAATTTCAAATGCAACTCCACTTCAAATGAACTTCACACATACAATTTCCAATGCCTACTATTTCATGTTCCTTGATATACCACTATACTTGATTAATTCTCCTATGCACTACATCTTGTGCATCATGTTTCATTCCTTGCCATATATAAACAAATTCATGTCATGTATGTGAGTATTAACCCTCGGTTCAACCCGAACTCGAGTCCACATCGTACCGTAATTAGTCATAATTACGCCATAACAAATCGAGGCATTACAATTCTCCCCCACTCATTGAATTTCGTCCTCGAAATTGTATATACAACATATGAATCTCATGTATCATATGAATCACATACATAAAGCCATAAGCTTCAACCCTATGAGCAATACTTCAAGGAATCATAACATAGTGGCATTTAAGCTTTGCACAAACATGCATTATAAATGCAACATTATTTGCCAGAACAAATAATCAAAAGTAAATCTGCTACATACTCAACATGTTCAACTAGCAGATACTTACCAGACCAGCAGTATAAGAAACCAAAAGAAAACATACCAGATATTGCACTTTGGATTCTACTGCATACCCATGTTTTCGCATACCACTTATACCAGCTTGTTACCATTCGCTTTTGTCCACGTAGCCATATATTCACAATACTCTACACCAGCCGGGCATAGATAGTATGTATGTCTTGTTGTAAAACCATCAACAAACAAACATTTCACTAGTCGCAGTGAATACTCTAGAAATCATGTCTGAAGATTGGCACATATACAGATCCTGTTATACACAACAGTAGCCATCAAATTGACTTGAGCTCATACAACTCATTGTACGATGAATACCCATACCCAAGTCACTGCCCATTCACATTCCTGCTGGATGCATCCAAATGATCCCCTATGGAGCATCTGTTCGTCTATTGTCTAATACATCCGTTCCTCCTGGGACAACTAGTCACCACATAGTAATATGGTTCAAATCTTGGTAGTACACCTTTTCCATACACATCATGCCACACTGTATAAACACAACAACACACACACCCGCGTTGTGTATTGTATAACGGTTTAGAATATTTCCATTCGTCTGTACTCTTGTATAAACCTACACAGAATATCGAGATCAACAAGATACTCTAAACCAAGTATCTCGGTCCTTATCACATTCAGATTCTACACATCCAAATGTGTACAGAGCCATCTTTGCTCTAACATTTCACAAAGTTGTATTATAGTATGTAATTACACAATGTGATAGATACAACATATCCATCTATCGTTTACATACTAATCTCCCACGCTAGACTTCTCAGTCTAGATTAAATACTGAACACGATACCAGTCCAAAACAAACACTGGACACCAACTTGTCCAAACGACAAAAAGTAATCCACATTACACTCATATGTCATCAATGCATATTGTACACTAAAGCCATGTACAAGACATATGTCCAGATGAGTATATGGTCATCTCACTCAATGACTATGGTCTCATCTGACCCCTGTACCGGAAATGTCATTCTTTGTACCAACTATTCCCCCCCAAGACTACCATCTTGAGTATGACAAGCTTTACAACGATTCCTTTCTTTCTAGTCACTGTTCCCTGTAATGATCAACACAAATACATCATGTAGCAATGGAAACCAACACGTTTTCCACCCGACATGCTTTCCACGCATGTGCAATTCACTTGCTACATGTAGTATACCACCAAGTCCCACATATCAAAGGTACCTGATAATCCATTCCGTTCTGCTTCAAGAACTTATTCATACGGATTATCATATCACCCGGATAGATCATACAATCGAAGAGATCACCTGACTATATATATAGCACATGATCACATATAGTACATAACCGTAATCAACAGTTATCTACCTCGCCTATTAGAATGTATATTAGGATAAACACGACTGCTCCCAGCAAATCGTTATTACCTCTGGTTCATGAAGGAATAGCCAATCCTACATTACATGAAAGGTAACAAATTCCAACGCAACTGCAATCATACAATCCACACATTCGTGTTAACATGAATGACAATCAAAATACCATCCCACTCATGGTCATTCTAGCATTATGACTCTGCATTCAAATCAACAAGAATTGCTATATCATATAGCATTGCCAATGATACTTTCACAATACTGTAACCTTCTTATGTTACGAGTACACCTTCCGTGTCCAATCAAAGGATCTCTTATCAGAATACTCACGTCAAGTACAACCATATAGCAAAAATACTATTCACCATCTGGTATATGTCAAACCAGTCTCATATTGTACTACTAGAATATGACACATATTTCAATGCCATACACATATGTGTACGAACAAGTTCAAGAGATGATTCATTTCATGGACAACTCAAGTCCCATCATACTATTTCATACGAGTGAGTTTCTTCAACCTTCTCATAACTATCTGCTATTCATCAACCATTACCTGGTTTCAATATTCATCAATCATCACATGATTTAACATACCAACCAGTCATTCACCATTACATGGTTAGTCTACCAACCATACCGTTTCCTCGTGAAACATATTTGCAGACTGTCCATCAATAGATATCAATCCAACATCTATCAAGTACAAAATGCAAACCAATCAACTATGCAAACCAATCGCATGACGAGATCGGCATATCAAAATCACGATCCCATCAGTCATACATCCCCCGTTCAAGACTATTTGAATTTCATGTCAAATGCATAGTACAATCACAACACAACGAGTCGTAGTGTACAAGCAATCGACGGAAACTCAAACTTCCTTATCAATCTGGATAACTTGGCCATTCAACATCAGACTTGTGAACTATACATCATAGCCACCAAGCTATGCTATCATACAATAGCTCACACTCAATGCTTACCGGATACTCACATTGCCAACCAATCTCTGTTGGTCTCACATGTACAGATCACTACTGTCATGCAATAATCCAAAAGATGACAAGATGTCATACACAGTTCCACTAAAGAACCAATTTACGGATGTCTCTCATGACGTCCTTTTCTATATCCAGAAGTCATACAAGTATTCAATGCTCTCAGCAACAACACAGATACCCACACCCTGTTCAAAGCAGACCAATCAATTTCAACCTCATCAATACAGTTAACAAACAGAACTAGCTGTTCATATACAACATCCCATACACAACTGTATGCACGTGAGGTATCTCGTGTCAATCAAAGACACCTATGGCTGCCACACATACCACATATCATACGGACAACCTTAGAACTCGGACGAAGTTCATATCAAAACAATGATATCCATTCCCATTTGTACTATACCCTAGCCAGATATACTACATGGCTACATAGCACCATGTATGTCCCTTGTACAGTTATCACAAAGATTACATGTACAGGCGTCACAACAATATTGCATCACTGCAATCTCCGCCGGTACTCAGTTTCTTTCAATCTGAAAGACTTCCATGCTCAAATCCATATGATACCACAAGAACGAACACAAGAAGCTAAGACACAGAAAGGATCAAACAGTCTGTGAACCAGTCGTCACCAAAACACGAGTGACTTGAACGACATCAACTGATAACAGTCGACCATACTGCGGTTGTACTGCTCCATCAATACACCTCAGCGCCACTATCATTGAACTCTCCCAATTTCATGTTCCTTGCCAACTCCATGACAACAAACATAGAGATCAACATACACATACACACCGGAGAACTATACACAGATGATACCCTGACAAGAAAATCATCACCACGGTGATCTCACAAATCACCAATTACCCCTGTGGAATACAATCCTAAGGAATACTATTATTGTATACCAATCTCACATTTGCTACATGTACCATCTGAGTACCACAAGTAACCCATGTCTGCATCATCTCCCAATGTAAACATACTGCGTTAGCCTTTACCAGCCACAGATCAAGAGCAAAGTAGTACATTCCCATTCAGGCCATACATGTCGAACTGACAATGCAACCACAGATTACAATATCAAGAATTGCCCCTGAACTAGATACAGTGATCACTAACCTGTATCTTTACTTCCATTCTCACATCATGTGTCAACGGCCAGTCCATCATTAGGTCGGATACACAATCTCATGCAGGCTGACTTTGCACATGGAGCTGATACCAGGCTTGGCTTTTCACGCTCTAACCACTGTACAACTTACTCTTCCGATTCGGTATCGAACTACATACCATTACCACTGAATCAGTGGAATAGCTCCCGCGAAACATATCATGTTTCCCCAGCCAAATGATAGTACAGAAATCTGGTATACCAATCACAGTACACCTACAACCTCACTTATGCCACACGCATAAGGATGTAGACCAAATCATACTATCATCCTGCAAAACAAGGGTTAACAATAACAGATACAAATACAAAGCATGTTCCCAGACACTATATCATCAGTATCACATGCCTGTAAGTGATTAGGTAACTCCCTAACTCACTTCCTCTACCCTTGTTCATCCCGTTCTCGAACCACTGCTCTGATACCACTAATGTGGGGTCCTCGTTACTTAATCCATTATGTATCCATTAAACATACATATGTGAGTCTGAATTAAGTAATGTACCATGCACGGATTAAGAGTTCATACTAGTTAAGTTGTTTACAAGGTTATCAAAAACCTAACAAACTATACATAACATGTACATAAACAACCTAATCCAAAAGAACTCCTAGGCAGTGGTTCCCCTCGCAGCGGAAATCATGACTCACGCTCCCCACGTTTATGAGTCCCTACAGAAACATTCACAACGTGAGTATAGATAACAAATATCTCAGTGCAATATCAAACCACAATGTCAATATCAATGAAAAAGCACAAATAAATCATCAATACGTGAATGTTCTGTATCATGCATGCACTATGTCATGACATGTCCAAGAAACACCCTATTATCACGAGCCCCATATGATATCCTATTCAGCTCAATATGTCAGTGGAACCACATCACATCTTCATATTAGCAGCACATATCATAGTACCATGCTCATCTGTGACAATAGCCAGAGCATATACCCACACCAAGTGTATATCTCTCAAGCCAAAGCATATGTAGTATATCTATCGTGGCAACGATCCCAGCCAAAGCATATACCACACCAGGCATATCTATCGAGGCAATGATCTCACCAAAGCATATACACATATCTATCAAGGCATCCATCCCAATCATATGAAATCCATGTATGAGCATGCATATGAACTACCAATCATATGACACAAAGATAACATAAATCATATGATATCAAAACCATAACATCATCATCGCATCATATCTATACTCCGTACGTCAACACGTACCTGTAAAGCGACACAAACCAGAGAAATCAGTCGTCAATGGTTAATTGCCTCGTTGTCCTGTCCCCTGAGATGATGTTACAACAATGCCAACAATATAACATGTTATCATAGGCATTAAAATCAAATTCTACAAAAAGATAACATTTTTCAAGATTTGAACTCTGGCGATCGATCGCACATTTCACCGATCGATCGCCAAACTGTTCTGCCTCCCTCGCGATCGATCGCCAAACCTCGCGATCGATCGCCAAAGTGTTCTGTTGCTCGCGATCGATCGCCACATTTTCACCGATCGATCGCCACATGATTTAACCGCCTTAAAATTTACTCTGTCTCGGCGATCGATCGCCACAAAGCTCGCGATCGATCGCCGATGTCCAGAAAGTTCAGAACATGGCGATTTTGAGCTTATCCTCCTAGCTCTTCTCCTACAACTCGAATTTTAACATGTAAACATGTTTCATGCACTATCTAGGAACATCTTCACATGATTCTAACATCATAGATTCCAATTCCTAGCATATAAAGATGTTATGATTGTACACATGAACACTTGATATGCTATGTCTCATACATCAACACCAATGACAAAATCAAGTATACAACTATTAATTTCTTACCAAGATGGTACAATTCCACTTCACACACCCTCCTAGCTCAAGTTACAATTGAAACCCAAGCTCAAACCAACAAAACCTTGAAAGAAATGGAGAGGAGCTTGTGTAGTGTTTTAGTAGGTGTAAAGTGAGCACTATGTGATTTTGCCTCAATAATTCACTTGATATAAGGTCATTTGTTTCCCTAAACACTTACTATCATATCATTTGGAGTTAATGACATGCTAAGTAACATGTACTTGAAATGAAACTCAATTTCAAATGCAACTCCACTTCAAATGAACTTCACACATACAATTTCCAATGCCTACTATTTCATGTTCCTTGATATACCACTATACTTGATTAATTCTCCTATGCACTACATCTTGTGCATCATGTTTCATTCCTTGCCATATATAAACAAATTCATGTCATGTATGTGAGTATTAACCCTCGGTTCAACCCGAACTCGAGTCCACATCGTACCGTAATTAGTCATAATTACGCCATAACAAATCGAGGCATTACAAATAAGCTCCTGAGCTTTTCCACAATCTTAAAGGGTCCTTCCCACTTTGGATCTAGCTTGCCTACTTGCACCTCTTGCACCTTTCTCAGTACTAGGTCTCTGACCTGGAAAGTCTTCTGAACAACTTGCCGGCTATACATCCGTTCAATACGACTACGATATGCTTCCATTCTGATGATGGCATCTTCCCTTCTTTGTTCAATTAAATCAAGATCAACAACTCTTATCTCACTGTTCTGCTCATCATAGAAATGTACTCTTGATGATTCTGGTCCAATTTCAGCTGGGAGCATCGCTTCATTTCCATAGACCATACTAATTGGTGTTTCACCTGTTCCCGTCTTTGGTGTAGTTCGATAGGACCACATGACGTTGGTTAGCTCCTCCACCCAATTTCCTTTAGCTCTCCCCATCCTAGCTTTAATGCTCTGTACCAGAGACCTGTTGGTGACTTCTACCTGACCATTGCTTTGAGGATAAGAAATAGAACTAAATGCCTGGTGAATCTTTAACTCTTCACACCATGCCCTGAGTAGAGCCCCCTAGAATTGCCTTCCATTATCAGAGATGATCTTCCTTGGGATACTTGCCAAGTGCGAGAATTAACTTCTCGTTCTTAACCTCATAGACCACATTCATCTGTTGAGCTACTAGCTGAGAATCAGAGAAGACATGTATGCGCTTAGCTCCAACATTCCGAGCAGCCCTCAATCCGGTTAACACTGCCTCATATTCTGCTTCATTGTTGGAGGCCCTAAAGTCCAATCATACTGCCAGCTGGACCTCATCCCCACTGGGAGATATTAGCACAACTCCAATTTGAATACTGATAATCATAATTGTAGCGGAAAATTCTTCTTCTTCTTTTTTTTTTTATAACATGAGCCCATACCATACATCCAAAAGTTTTATGCTCGGTTATAATACAAGTTCCAAAATCAGCGAGCCTAAATATTCAGTCTGAATATACAAAATATCTTGTCAAGGCCCACCAGACAAAATTACGAGTATATATCTAGCTATGATGAGCCATATTATATATGCATCATAAGTCAAGCACTGAAAATGGGGTAGTATAGCCTCCAAGTAAGGTGCACCGGTATGGAGAAAATGTGGGGGTCAATTCCATCATCGATCAAGACTCCCGGGAATTCATACGTCACTTCTTCAAGAATAACAGTGAAATCTCCTATGAAAAGATTTATGTAGCTAATCTTTTCGGTTCTGTGTTCTTCTAATAAAATCATCAGTGTCATCTTTACCTGATTACCATCCACACACAAAACGGTAACCGCCCCTGAGGGGGTGAGTAATAACCCAGTATGAAAAGACCAAAATAAATACAACATGTACTGCAATGAATGATATGTTGATGCAATGCATGTTCAGGGTAAAATACACATGCACAGGAAAATCGGAATAACGGTAACTGCACAATCAGTAAATGCAGCTCAACAGCTCGAGCAACGGGTAAGGCTCGGCTACACTGCCGTAGCAACCACTCCTCCGCCAGTCTACTACCGTGTGCCGGTCACCTCGCCAGGGACTACGGACATACTGCGCCTTGTCGGCCTACAACAACTCTCGGGCTAGTCGCAGCTCCGTACCATCCAACAAACACCTCGAATCCACACACAATATCAAAACGGCCATCAAATAGGATCAAGGCTCAATATGAAATGTAATGTCGTGTCAAGCATCGATGCTACATATATACCGAAAATACATGTGTGTAAAATAGGTTTTATTTTTCTTCGCATCGATGTTTATGCAATCACAAATAAACCATGTAAACAGATAAATGTCACATAAATCACGTTCAACAAATATCAAATGATACGGGTACCTGTTGTATATTACCCGGTCGTAACATACCTTTTGGTAATTCAATAAGGGGATAGATTGATGTAGCACAATTCATGATTATACTACAAAGTTAACATATAACCACTATTAGTACATGATCACTTCAAAATTAACTTAAAGATTTTATCATGAAATCTTAAAATGTACTTTACAAATTTATTCAAGGCAGTCGTAATTAATATATATATATATATATATATATATATATATATATATATATATATATATATATTCAAAGTTGATATACTGTTGATAATTATAAACGCACCTTAGTGAATGTGATATATGTATTCACTAGTATAGTGTTAACATATATACTAAAAAGGTAAATAATTTGATGATTAAAATTATTATTTTAAAATAACTTACATGTGCTCTTTGTGAAAGGGAAAACAAAACTAAGTTATATTTGGCTCATGATAGCACTATCAAATTTAAAATATCTCAAACCTAAGATCCACTTACCTATGTATGGATTACTTCTAAAACTTGCTAAGAATCAAGATAAATAGACTGAAACTTGAAACTCCAATCTTTCAAACCTAAAAGTTAAAATAAGTTGAATATATTTTTCTAGGTGTTTAAAATTCGAAATTTAAATAAGATAACTTCAAGATGCATACACATGCATACATACTGATTCCTCAAAATTTATCAAAACACCATGTTTATCCCTCCTAGACATACGTTCTTCTTCTAATTATTATTAGTATCATTATTTATACATTCTTTCAATTAACCATACCCAATTGTATTCTTTCTACATTACATAAACACATAACGAAATATCTATTTTGGGAGCTTAAAAAAAATAAACATGAATTAAATTTCTTACATATTATCAACATCATTTTCGAACTCATCTACATATTTTGAGTCCAAAATATCTTATTTATTATTATTAAGAATTTATCAAGATGAAAGAAATATATATATAAAATAATAATAAAAAAATTGAACTTACATTGAATAGAGCTTGAGATCGAGATGAATAAGATGATAAATTCTTCCTTCTACAATGTCTATTTATAATGGTTATAAGATAAGGTAATGATAGCCTATGAGATGTAGGGAAATGATGATACTATTTTTTTATTCATTTAGGTTGATGTAAGACCATACGTATGTGAAATATAATATATATATATATACATATCTATATATTAATTAAATGATTATATATTTATCTATATATTATATACACACATTAGACAAACCAATTTATTTGGTATCGTTTATGTTTGTTAATATTTCGGGGCCTTACATTCCTCCCCCCTTAAATAGATTTCGTCCCGAAATCTTATTCGTAGAATAATGCAATGATAGTGCATTTATAGAAAGTAATTAGAAGAATTCATTTCTAACAGAATAAATGAGGATATAATTGGTGTATTTTGCTTTTCAGCTCCCAAGTAGATTCTTGTACCCCGTGACGGGACCATAGAACTCGAACCAAAGGAATTGTTTTGTTTCGTAGAACTTTATCCTTTCGATCCAAAATACGTATTGGTTGTTCGACATATGATAGTGTAGGATGTACTTCGACCTCATATGGTGACAGGACATGGTTTGGATCTGGTTCGTATTTTCGCAACATGGAGACATGAAATACATCATGAATATTGGATAAAGCTGGTGGCAACGCCAATCGATATGCTAAATTTCCCACACGTTCTAGTATTTCATAAGGACCAATATAACGTGGCGACAACTTTCCCTTCATGCCGAATCTGATTGTACCTCTAAAAGGTGAGATTTTTAGAAATACTCGATCTCCCCTTTGAAACTGAAGCGGTCTTCGACGGCGGTTTGCATAACTAGCTTGTCGATCTTGAGCGGCTTTCATTCGTTGTCTGATCAGTTGGATTTTATCGTTCATTTCCTGGATTATTTCTGGTCCAGTCAATTGCTTGTCACCTATTTCATCCCAAAATAACGGTGATCTGCATTTTCGTTCGTATAGTGCTTCAAATGGTGCCATTCCTGTACTTCGCTGAAAACTGTTATTGTAGGAGAACTCGACTAGTGGTAAAGCATCTTGCCATCCAACATGAAAATCCATAATAACTGCACGAAGCATATCTTCCAGAGTTTGGATAGTTCGCTCGGACTGACCATCAGTCTGCGGGTGCGGTACTCATAGCCAATCTTGAACCCAATGCTTCTTGAAAACTGCCCCAAAATTTTGAAGTGAACCTTGGATCCCGGTCAGAAACAATAGTGACAGGAATTCCATGTAATCTCATTATATGCTCGATATATAGACGAGCCATTTTGTTGTAGGTGTACGTCCTCTCGTAAGGAATAAAATGCGCTGATTTGGATAGACGATCCACTATAACCCAAATGGCGTCGCAACCTTTTGAAGAACGAGGCAAATGAGTTACAAAATCCATTGCTATATGTTCCCAGTTCCATTTGGGAATTTCAAGGCTGTGCAAAAGACCTCCTGGTTTCTTTCTTTCAGCTTTAACTTGTTGACAAGTCAAACATTTAGATACAAATTCAGCAATATCTTTCTTCATTCGTTTCCACCAAAATTGGAGTCTTAAACATGCGTACATTTTCTTTCCTCCATGATGAATACTATAACGACTGCAATGGGCTTCCTTTAGGAGTTCTGTCCGCAATTCCTTGTCATCGGGAACAACTAGACGTCCGTTTAATAATAGAGAATCATTACCAGTTATTTGGAATCCTGATTTGTGACCGTCAAGAACCAACTGTCTCGATTTTTGAATTTGGGCATCGGTCTTTTGCGCTTCCTGAATCCGAGAAATTAACTCAGGCACAATTTGGATTGCCGCAATACTGACAATCTCATCATTGATATTGAAATTCCATCCTGAAGTATAAATTTCTTCGTGCACTTGCGATATCCGTACAGAAGTCAAGACAATATCTTGAACCTTTCGGCTAAGTGCGTCAGCAGTTACATTCACTTTTCCAGGATGATACTGGATCTCGCAATCATAATCTTTGAGAAGATCCATCCATCTGCGCTGCCTCATGTTCAAATCAGACTGAGAGAATAAGTACTTCAAGCTTTTATGATCCGAAAGGATCACAAACTTCTCACCGTACAAATAATGACGCCAAATCTTCAAGGCAAAAATAATGGCAGCTAATTCTAAATCATGGACTGGATATTTGACCTCGTGAGGTTTCAATTGACGCGATGCATAGGCTATAACCTTTACATGCTGCATTAGTACGATCCTAGCCCTTTTAATGATGCATCGGTGCAAACTGTGAAACCTCCAGAGCCAGATAGAAGAGTCAGAACTAATGAAGTAGTCAGTCTTTTCTTTAGCTCAAGGAAACTGGACTCACATTCATTAGACCAGACAAATTTGACATTCTTTTGCGTCAAACGTGTGATAGGCTTAGCTATTTTTGAAAATCCTTCAATGAATCGACGATAGTACCCGGCTAAACCCATGAAACTTCGAATTTCAGGCACATTCGTTGGTCTTTGCCAGCTAATCACAGCTTCAACTTTGCTTGGATCAACAGAAATGCCTAAACGGGATACTACATGGCCTAAGAATATCACGCGATCAAGCCAGAATTCACATTTGGATAATTTAGCATATAGTTGTTCCTTCCGAAGAATCTGAAGAACAGTCCTTAGGTGTTCAACGTGATCTTCTTCAGATTTGGAGTATACAAGAATATCATCGATAAAAACAATGACAAACTGATCAAGGAATTCCCTAAAGATGCGGTTCATTAGATCCATAAATACTGCAGGTGCATTTGTAAGACCAAATGGCATCACGAGGAATTCAAAATGACCATATCTAGTTCTGAATGCCGTCTTTGGTATATCTTCTTCTCGAACTCTCAACTGATGATAACCAGAACACAAATCAATCTTTGAATAAACTACAGTACCTTGAAGCTGGTCGAACAGATCATCTATTCGAGGTAGTGGATACTTGTTTTTCACAGTAGCTCGGTTTAATTGACGATAATCTATGCATAGGCGCATTGATCCGTCCTTTTTGCGAACAAACAGTACAGGGGCTCCCCAAGGTGACACACTGGGTCTAATGTAGCCCTTCTCTAGTAATTCTTGCAATTGTTCTTTCAACTCTTTCAATTCTACCGGAGCCATTCGATACGGCGCCTTAGAAATAGGATTTGTACCAGGAGCTAACTCAATTGAAAATTCAATTTCTCTTGGTGGGGGAAATCCTGGTATTTCATCAGGAAAAACATCTGGAAATTCTTGCGCCACCGGAATCTCAGACAATTTTGGTTCTGCTTTATCTGTATCGACAGCATACACTAAATATCCCTCGTTCCCTTGAAATAATAGTCGTGACATTTCTAAGGCTGATACTAAGGGAATCTTAGCACGCGAGCCTCTACCGTAGAAATTTCATTTTGACTCAGAACTCGGACGAAAACGGACTATCCCATGGAAACAGTCAACAGTGGCTCGATATGTTATCAACGTGTCCATTCCCACGATACAGTCAAAATCATTCATGGGGAGGACAATAAGGTTCAAGCTCAATTTATTATTCTCATAGTACAACTCACAATTTGGTATCACTTGGGTAGATATAATCATCTTTCTCATCGGGGTGGCAACAGATATGGATGTAGATAGAACGATAGGAGTGATGGAATGCAATGTAATGAATGATTCAGAAATAAATGAATGAGATGCTCCAGTATCAAATAATACTCGTGCCAGATAACCGTAAATAAAACAGTTACCTGTAATGATATCTCCGGGGGCTTCTTGAGCTTGTTCTTCTGTGAGAGCGAAAACACGTGCTTGGGATTGGTTAGTAAAAGTACGACTCCCTGCTGCTTGCTGTTGTGGTGCATTCGACTGCTGGTATGACCTATTAGGTGCAACACCTCTACCAGTACTATGTCCTCCACGAAATCCACCTTGATATTGCTGGGGTCCGTTCCTCCTGGATGGACAAGCTCTAGCATAATGGCCTTCCTTTCCACATTCATGACATGTGCCATGAACACCAATACATCGATCACTCGCATGATTGCCGCCACAATGATTGCAATATGGACTAGAATAAATAGTAGCCTGGGACCTACCTTGCTGGCGATAACTACTAGAACTTGAAGAAGCTGTGCCAGATTTCTTAAAATTCTTTCCTTTGGCTCTCAGGTACTGATGGGTGGACGACCTGTTGTTAGAAGGAACAAATGGTGCACTGCCCCTCTTTAGTCCAGCTTCTGCATTTTTTGCTCTTTCAACTGCTTCAGCATATCCAGTAGGTAAACCAGATACCACATACGTATAGATGATGTTGTTCAATCCATTCACAAAACGATTATATTTGGCTTTTGGGTTGGCTGCTACATGGGGCGCATACTTCAGCATTGCAGAGAAAATGGAGGCATATTCCGCAACAGACATGTTTCCTTGTTGCAGTTTGTTAAACTCGTTCTCTTTCTCAGTGAAATAAGATGGCGGGGCATACTGTTCAATAAATTGAGTCCTGAACACATTCCAGCTTACTTCAATGCCTTGCTCATCAAGTCCTATCTTTGTTGCTTCCCACCAATCCCTAGCTCGATCTTTCAATTGATATAGAGCAAGTTTGTATTTCTGGTTATCGGAATATTCCATTAGACTGAATAGGTATTGGATATCTTTAAGCCATGATTCAGACTTTTCGGCATCCTCCATGCCAAAGAATTTTGGAGGTCGCATGTTCTGGAAACGAGAAACAATCTCATCCATAGCCATCCTCTCGAATCTATCAGTTACCCGTTCTACAATATTTTCCTCTGTTATAGGAACTTCCACATGTGTACTGGGACGACCACGACCACGTCCAAGTTCTCCATTAGCCATCTATAGACAAAAGGCTAGAATAGACACATAAATACACATATAATATATCTATGTACTACATAGAAAGATGCCACAAAATTCAGCAATTAGAGCACATAAAACATGTAGGCATATAACTCAAACACATGCACAATTAATTCATTTTGTGCAACTCTCGTGTGACCTATATTCCTATTGGAGCACTCCTAGTTGGGCTTCAACACTTCGAGCAATTTCCCAGTTATGCTCTGATACCATAGTGTGTGGCCCTCGACTCTCACTGGTAATTATCATGCAATATTAAAATATTGAATACTGATAATCATAATTGTAGCGGAAAATTCTTCTTCTTCTTTTTTTTTTATAACATGAGCCCATACCATACATCCAAAAGTTTTATGCTCGGTTATAATACAAGTTCCAAAATCAGCGAGCCTAAATATTCAGTCTGAATATACAAAATATCTTGTCAAGGCCCACCAGACAAAATTACGAGTATATATCTAGCTATGATGAGCCATATTATATATGCATCATAAGTCAAGCACTGAAAATGGGGTAGTATAGCCTCCAAGTAAGGTGCACCGGTATGGAGAAAATGTGGGGGTCAATTCCATCATCGATCAAGACTCCCGGGAATTCATACGTCACTTCTTCAAGAATAACAGTGAAATCTCCTATGAAAAGATTTATGTAGCTAATCTTTTCGGTTCTGTGTTCTTCTAATAAAATCATCAGTGTCATCTTTACCTGATTACCATCCACACACAAAACGGTAACCGCCCCTGAGGGGGTGAGTAATAACCCAGTATGAAAAGACCAAAATAAATACAACATGTACTGCAATGAATGATATGTTGATGCAATGCATGTTCAGGGTAAAATACACATGCACAGGAAAATCGGAATAACGGTAACTGCACAATCAGTAAATGCAGCTCAACAGCTCGAGCAACGGGTAAGGCTCGGCTACACTGCCGTAGCAACCACTCCTCCGCCAGTCTACTACCGTGTGCCGGTCACCTCGCCAGGGACTACGGACATACTGCGCCTTGTCGGCCTACAACAACTCTCGGGCTAGTCGCAGCTCCGTACCATCCCAACAAACACCTCGAATCCACACACAATATCAAAACGGCCATCAAATAGGATCAAGGCTCAATATGAAATGTAATGTCGTGTCAAGCATCGATGCTACATATATACCGAAAATACATGTGTGTAAAATAGGTTTTATTTTTCTTCGCATCGATGTTTATGCAATGCCACAAATAAACCATGTAAACAGATAAATGTCACATAAATCACGTTCAACAAATATCAAATGATACGGGTACCGGTTCTATATTACCCGGTCGTAACATACCTTTTGGTAATTCAATAAGGGGATAGATTGATGTAGCACAATTCATGATTATACTACAAAGTTAACATATAACCACTATTAGTACATGATCACTTCAAAATTAACTTAAAGATTTTATCATGAAATCTTAAAATGTACTTTACAAATTTATTCAAGGCAGTCGTAATTAATATATATATATATATATATATATATATATATATATATATATATATATATATATATATATATATTTTCAAAGTTGATATACTGTTGATAATTATAAACGCACCTTAGTGAATGTGATATATGTATTCACTAGTATAGTGTTAACATATATACTAAAAAGATAAATAATTTGATGATTAAAATTATTATTTTAAAATAACTTACATGTGCTCTTTGTGAAAGGGAAAACAAAACTAAGTTATATTTGGCTCATGATAGCATTATCAAATTTAAAATATCTCAAACCTAAGATCCACTTACCTATGTATGGATTACTTCTAAAACTTGCTAAGAATCAAGATAAATAGACGGAAACTTGAAACTCCAATCTTTCAAACCTAAAAGTTAAAATAAGTTGAATATATTTTTCTAGGTGTTTAAAATTCGAAATTTAAATAAGATAACTTCAAGATGCATACACATGCATACATACTGATTCCTCAAAATTTATCAAAACACCATGTTTATCCCTCCTAGACATACGTTCTTCTTCTAATTATTATTAGTATCATTATTTATACATTCTTTCAATTAACCATACCCAATTGTATTCTTTCTACATTACATAAACACATAACGAAATATCTATTTTGGGAGCTTAAAAAAAATAAACATGAATTAAATTTCTTACATATTATCAACATCATTTTCGAACTCATCTACATATTTTGAGTCCAAAATATCTTATTTATTATTATTAAGAATTTATCAAGATGAAAGAAATATATATATAAAATAATAATAAAAAAATTGAACTTACATTGAATAGAGCTTGAGATCGAGATGAATAAGATGATAACTTCCTTCTACAATGTCTATTTATAATGGTTATAAGATAAGGTAATGATAGCCTATGAGATGTAGGGAAATGATGATACTATTTTTTTATTCATTTAGGTTGATGTAAGACCATACGTATGTGAAATATAATATATATAAATATAATATATATATATATATATATATATATATATATACATATCTATATATTAATTAAATGATTATATATTTATCTATATATTATATACACACATTAGACAAACCAATTTATTTGGTATCGTTTATATTTGTTAATATTTCGGGGCCTTACAAGAGGAACCATCAACAAATGCTTTCCATAACTCCTCTTTCTCGGGATACATAGTTTCCGCAATGAAATCTGCTAAAGCCTGAGCTTTGATAGCTGTGCGTGGCTCGTATTGTATGTCATACTCTCCTAGCTCAGTTGTCCATTTGACTAGTCATCCCGAGACATCTGCCTGACTAAGTACTTTTCCCAGAGAGCTGTTTGTTAACATTGTTATGCAATGTGACAGGAAATAAGGCCCGAGTCGCCTAGCTATCATAATCAGCATTAGGGCCAACTTTTCGATCTCTGAATACCTCAGCTCAGCACCTTTTAAGGCATGAGATAAGTAATAGATAGGTTGTTGATCTGATTGCATCTCTTTTACTAGAACCGAGTTGATTGCCTCCTCAGTTGCTGATAAGTAGATAAACAATCGCTCCGCAAGTAGAGGCTTAGCTAGTATAGGGAGTTCAGCCAGGTACTTTTCAACTCTTCGAATGCTTCCTCACATTTCTCATTCCATTCAAACTTATCGATTTTCCGGAGTATCTTGAAAAATGGGAGACTTCTATGAGCTGATCTAGAGATAAATCGTGACAAAACAACGATGTTTCCTGTAAGGCGTTGTACCTCTTGGAGGTTCTTCGGGGGAGACATATCACAGATAGCTTTGACCTTTTCTGGATTAGTTTCAATGCCCCTCTCCGTTACCATGTAGCCCATAAACTTTCCACTTTTTTACCCCAAACACACATTTCTGGGGATTTATCTTTAAACCATAGGACCAGAGAGTGGAGAAAGTCTTCGACAGATCGGTTATTAGATCAGTGCCACTTTTTGACTTTACCAGAATGTCATCTACATATACTTCCACATTTCGGCCTAGCTGTTCTGAAAACACCTTGTCCATCAATCTCTGATAAGTAGCCCCTGCATTCTTGAGTCCGAAGGGCATAACAACATAACAGAAGGTCCCATCTAAGGTGACAAAACTCACATTATTTCGATCTTCCTCAGCCAAAGAGATTTGATGATATCCCTAATAGGCGTCCATTAAACACAAGTATTGATATCCTGCAGTGGAGTCGACCAACTGATCAATCCTTGGTAACAGGTACCAATCCTTTGGGCATGCCTTATTAAGATCTCGAAAGTCTATGCACATCCTCCACTTTCCCTAGCTCTTGGGTACAAGAACCACGTTTGAGAGCCATGTTGGAAATTGAACTTCTCGAATATGACATGCCCGAAAGGGTTCCTCCACTTGTTCTCTTATCACTTTTTTCCTTTTCGGGTCCAAAGTGCCTTTTCTTTTGTTTAACAGGTCGGGCTCCTGAAAGTACATTCAAACGATGTTCTAGGATGTCGGGGCTGATTCCCCTCAGTTCACGAGCCCTCCAAGAAAAGATATCCTCATTCTTGATTAGACATGAGATGGGATCTGCTCTTATATTTGTTTCCATTTCCCTGGCTACTTTTACTTTCTTATCTGCGATGCCGAGCAAAACTAGTTCTGACTCTTCATCTAAGTTGTTTGGGACACCTCTGTCAATAGGAATATTGTACCCATCTCTTTCAAGACATCCAACCTCTCGACGAGCTCGTTTCTATCTTTTTTTACCTCATCAACATGACATCGGCGAGCTGTTTTCTGATCACCACACAGAGCTCCGACCTCTCTACCCACTGGGAATTTGAGTTTCTGATGGTATGTAGAAGCTACTGCTTTGAAGTCTTTCATAGCAGGTCGGCCTTGGATTGCATTATACGAGCAAGGTGCCTCAACCACAGTGAGATTAACCATTTTTGTTGTGCGTGACATCCCATGACCAAGAGATAAGGGCAGGGTGATCTGTCCAAGGGGTTGAATTGCATGCCCAGTGAACCCATACAAAGGAGTTGTAATATGTTCAAACTTTGACCCCCCAATCTGCATCTTTTCTAAAGTGTCTTTGAACAAAACCATCTGAACTCCCAGTATCAACAAAGCTCCTTGCGACGTCATAGTTTGCTATGGTTAAGCATCATTGTTTGGTGTTGCAACTCTTTTCAAATCATCAGGCCCAAAACTTATGATAGGCTCATCTCTTTGAGTTACCTCTTCCGAAACTTCGAAACTTTCCAACCTTCTGCCATGACTTTTCGAGTTAGACCCGAGTCTCCATCAGTGGGTCCCCCTAGATTATATTGATAGTTCATCGTGTGGGATTATTTTCGACATGTTCAACCCTTCTTCTTTGATTATCTGTTTCTCTAGGAAGAATATCCATCTCACGGGATCTAGCTCGGCCACTACGTGGCCCTTTTTCTCTTCTGTTATCTCGGTATCGACTTCTGTCGTAATTTTGATAAGGTTCTCGGGTCTTTGTTAGAAGAGTCTTTATTTGAGAATCTATTCTAATGATTCGTTCTACCTCATCTTCAAGCTTCTGACATTCATTAGTTGTGGCCGTACTCCCTATGGAATCCACACTATTTGTCATATGAAGGCAAACGAGGACCCTTCTCAGATTTTCTTGGTCTTTCCAGTTTCTTTCTATTATCACAAATTTCCATAGCTCTTTCCAAGCTCATGGTCAGAGGTATGCGAGAAGTAAATTGACTTTTAGGTCGACTCATCTCGTCATCCCTATCAGCAGATCTTTTCTTGCTTACATATTTTTCTTTCTTTCTGATGGTCTAAGATCAGCCCTCTTCTGTCTCTGGGCATCTTCGAGATTGATATATTTCTCAGCTCGACCCAGAAGCTCATCATAACTGCGAGGAGGCTTCTTTACTAGTGACTTAAAAACCCCAGCTCTAAGCCCTTGTGCGAAGGCATAATAAGGACATCTATTGTTGCAGCGGGAATTTCTAAGGCCGCCCCATTAAACCGATGTACAAACTCTCTCAAGGACTCATGTTCATTCTGTTTGGTAGTGAACAAACTCAGAGAAGTTTTCTGATACCTCTTGCTACTAGCGAATTGGTTCAGAAAGGCTGTACTGAATTCCTCGAAGCAACGAACCGTGTCTGGTTTAAGCAAATTAAACCATTGTTGTGCCGATCTTACCAGAGTGCTAAGGAAAACACGACATTTGATCCCATCAGAATACCTATGCAGTAAGGCAACATTCTCAAATCTTCCCAGGTGTTCTTCCGGATCCGTGTTTCCGTCATATTCTCCCACTGCATGTTGTCTAAAATTTGGTGGGAGTTCTTCTCTTCAAATAGCTTGTGAGAATGGGCTTTCTCTCCTAGCCATTAAAGGTCGACCACCTTGATGTTGACATAATCGTCTTATCTCTCCCCATGCAACTTCCATCGGATCTAACAGTGGAGACTCCACTCGTGCGTTTGCACCGTCACCTATAGACATAGTAGGTTCAGGGGCCTGTTCTGGTTGGACAGGCATTGGTGCCTGATTGGGTTGCGGAGGGGGTGGAGCCGGGTTAGGTTCTGGAGGCGGTGACACCTGGTTAAGCTCCGGAGGTGTTGTTGGAAGAAGGTATTCCTCATAGTTCGATTGATAAACTGTGCCAGTTGATCCATAGTCAGATCTCCCACGTTCCTGATAGGAAGGGGTTGTTGATCTTTATGCTGTGGAGGGACATCACGATTTTCATTTTCAGGAATTCCTCTTTCACCAACGTTTCTCCTTACTCCACGTCCTCGTCCCCGTCTTCCAGTCATATCTACGCCTTGAACTCAAGCTTCTCACAGACGACACCAATTGATATCATCAAAAACCGTGACTACCTTCTGATATCAATAGGAGGTGAGATATACCTCCCTGCTTATTCAATGCAAATAATAACGTCAATATTGCTTAGGATCATCGCCTGAAATAACGAAATAAACGTGAGAAGGGGCCGGAAGTTTTCCGGCGTGTCCCCTCCGACGCTCAAGTCAGGCGTGAGAATACGAGAAAATATATACTTGTAAAGTAAGAGGATTGTGAATGAATGAGTTGATACCCCAAACCTGGTATTTATAGGCAGAGATCCAAGAGTTACCATGCAGCAAGGATTCCTTCCATGTTTATCCAAATCTTATCCAGATATGCTAAGATCTTGTGAATATAATCAAATCCCAGATATTGCTTCGCGGATCTCGGACTTGCCTAGTTTAGGGCACTCAGTTTTCTTGTTGTTTCCACGTGTCGAGCAGAGAATTAGAAGAGCTCGGCCAAAGAGCTCGGGTTCCAAAAGAGGTTGCCAGGCAGTTTGGCGGAGGGCCAACAGGTGAGGTGAAACAAGTCGGCCTATCAAAGAGCTCGGAAGGGCAGGCAAGGTCTTTCGAAGAGGCTCAACGAAGCCAGGTCGGATCATCAAGGTGGTGTCTTCTTATAAAGGGGTATCAAACACTATATTAGTTACTTGTCGATTCCCATTTATCTTTTTTTTTTTAGTGCGGGGAGGGGTCTAAATTGATTTCTTGTGCTCCAAACGTGATTCGAACTTAAGTCTGTCCAAATGAAGCATCAGCTATTATCTATCCGCAAGGCAGCTCCCATTCCCCTTTTATATGGCATGTGCTTATATTGAAGTTTGCAAATGTATGTGATATGGTTGGTCCCCATCAATAATTATATTGGTTGAATTGTTTTAGATTCTAACTAGTTTTCAAGTTTACAATATATTAAAATGCACTTTAAATTATCGTATTTTGTCTGTTTTTTGTTAGCATCTAGCAATAGCTTATGATTCCATTTGAAAGTGTACTGCAAAATAATTATTTTTATATAAAATTTGTCATACTTAGATATGTAACAATTATTTCTCCCACTATGCCTGATTACTTGTATTATACAACAATTGAAAGATTACGCGAACATTAAAAAGATTTTGATAGCATATTCACTTTCGAATCTAAAAATTTGTAAAAAACCCAGAAGTTGCATGTTGTGCCTCCAAAAATCAATAACATTTCTCATGCTATCCAATTTCCAATTATGATGTTCATGCTTGAATTATCATCACATAACCGCCTTAACAAAACATGACGTTTATATTGTTGTATAATTAGCATTGATACACCGGAGCTGATCATTCCGAGATCGGATGGAGGGAGATAATGAGAACACCATCAATCATGCAACGTTATGTTAGAAGTTAGATTCATGGAACCTCACTGAGCATGTTATGCTTCTAGTAATAAACATCTTATATCAGTAAATGCTAATATAAACACACACAAAATACACACAGCGGGTGCAACCTAGTCTTGAATTATATGTAAGTAGTAAGTTGCACAAATTTTAAAAACAATAAGCCGTTATAGCAGATGATAATGCGTGAATTGTTACAGGACATTTACAGTGTAACACAAAAGTATCTGAGGCCTCTGCTCTAGAGTTCATGCGTGGTGATGAACGGCACATGACAGACGAGCATATTGTGCATATCCGGCGTTTCATTACAAAACTGGTATCATCCTTCCAAAATCTGCACATGTATTAGCATATCTTGTAAAGCTGTCACAGAAAATGCGCACAGAAAAGTATGAAACCAACTCATGCAGAATTCAACGTGTCTTTTTAAAGCTTCTGCAGGGATATGCTTAATCTTCTTGTTATGTACATTTACTTACCTTGTCACACCATTACTCATCCTAGATATTTTAGCAAAACTCCATCATTCCCGAGCACAAAGCCTTGTCTGTCATTGATAAACCTGCATCATCATTCGAAAAATCAATGCACTGATAGGTTGTCCAATTCGAGATAACAAATATGCTATAAGTGATTTGGATTTGCAGCATAGTCTCTCCCTTCCCCCTACCCTCTAGCAAACTCCAGCTAATAAAACCAGAACTTCTTGGAAACTATATTGTCCTCAATCACAGTAGCTCCTGCCCTCAGTAACAGGTATTCAAAAGAATATACTAATAATGAAATTGAAGTACTCCGAATTATATTAGAAGTCATAAACATGCTCATATATTGTGGAAGAATGGAGCTTACTTTACAGAGTATAGATTGGCAGCAATGTTGTCGGCTGCTTTGTCACGGATCCATGTCTTCCCGCTGTTCGTAGTTTTTAAAAGAACCCCACTGCCACCAGCAGCCCATGCTTCATCCTATGAATAACATCAGTCAAATGATGATCAATATTTAGATACTCAAAATCTATTCTCCATCATTTCTCGTTTAACAGATTGTATATGGATTACTGTATTCCTACTAATAACGTCAAAATACTGATTGATTGTTTTTTTTTCTATCCCAACAGTTCTAGAAAAACAACAGTCCATGTGTACCTGTGAGCGGTATCCAACATCTAGAATCCCGAATCCACGGCTCTGTACTTGAACTTCCTCAAAATCCTCCGTTACCTTAAAAAGTGGGTGATACCAAGTTTTTAAATAAAGGTGAAACTAAATTGAAACAGAGTGCTGACTGACATGTAGCAACAAACTCAAGTAAACAAGGGGATGAATTTAGCAAACGTAGAGTGTAAACGCATGATATGTATGATGCTTCCAGAAAGAGGAATTCACTCACCCCTGTGCCCTTGCTGAGGTATAGTCCACCACCACGTACAAGAAGCCAAAGGCCACCATCTGCTCTCCATCCCATGTTCTGGATTCTTCTAGCAACAGCCCTGTTGTGTGGTTGCCAGTACGCCTATGATCATGCATTGACCTTAAGCTTTTTCCAATCTTCTCAAGTATATTTGAAACTTACAAGAAATTTAATTTCATAAATTCGCTTAGCCTAGAGACGAAGAAAGTAAAAATATGTTTTTGGAATTGAAATTTTAAACCCAAACAATTGATTCTACAGCTCGCAGATCAATCAAATCAAAGACTACAAAATGACTGTACAAAGACACGGAAATTTCACCTGTCCAGGTTCCCATGTCAAATAGAAGTTACCACGGCTTGAAACAGCAACATAGTTTCCTTCAGGTGAGCGACTCACAGAGCTGAAAGAGCCTGTATAGTAACTTGCACCACTGATCCCACTGGATACTGTTCTGAAATAGCATTAAGAATGTAGAAGTAATTGTCATGGTAAGAAATCAAAGGGCAGGCACAGAAACTTGAATTACCAATACGAGTAAAAATTGTTATGCATCAGCATTTGGTTACAAAGAAATACATTTTACATTTTGCAGCACTAAAGCAAACATTGATCATAAAAACTTCTCACTTCATTATCCAAAAAAACTTTTCTTGCTTTTTTACTCAGAGCATTAGACACGAAAATATTACGAACGCAGCAGAAAAAGATTACAAAATATATAACCCACAGTAGATGGACATGTGAACGGTTTAAACAAAGGTGAGAGAAATATGCTTTAAATGGTAGCATGGAACGTTAGTGAACAATAATGATGTAAAAGAATGAGAGAACCTAGCCTCCATGAAATTAGATTATGTCTAGTCAGTTTGGTACATGTCATGCTTTTGCAATATATGAGTTTGAATTTGAAGAAGTTTTGATAAAAGAATGTAAAAACAAAGTTTTATTATGCTTCACCGTTTTTCCATAATGCAAAAAAACTGGATTAATTTTTTTTTTAAAAAAATTGTACAAGTGGAAAATGATGGGTAGTTTTTGCAGAAAGATTGTACAACATACTATACTATTCTCTACATGCAAGTCAATCATCCGACAGGACATAAGGACTCAGAGGAAATTCACCTATTCAGAGTAGCCGAAACCGTCTCCTGGACAGCAGCCTTCCAATTGTATCCTCCATTTGATGTCACATATATGGCACCTTGATCTGTAACCATTTCTGAACTCTTTTCTCCAGTGGCTTGTATATATACCTGCAATTATAAAAAAAAATTACCTAGATATATTTCATGGTATGGGATATAATTCTTTTCTGCATTTCATTTTTATAATATCAATATTTACATTAATCAAAATAAAAAATTGGCCAACTATGTCATGTTTATCGAATTCATAAACAAAGGGAAACAGATTAATCAAATTCCACTATGGATAATTCAAGTTAAACAAACTGATTTACTTAGAAAATATATTTCTGAAAATTATAAATGAAAGATAAGTAAATAAATTTCTGTTTTTGCTTTTTTATTAATAAAACAAATCCAATTACAAAAATTGATAGAACTAATTAGTAAATTATAAAAGCAAGAGACCAGATTGGACTCCCCAACAATTAAAAACATCAACAAAATGTATAGTCTATAAGCGGGGATACTATAAGTGGGGATATATTAAGCAGACAAGAGGACTCAATGGATTGTTTTTCTTGGAACGTAAGGAAACTTTAATTGAAAAAAGAAGAAGAAGGAAAGTAAGAACATTATAAAACTTGAGATAAATTAAGCAGACAAGAGGATTCAAGGGATTGTTTTTCTTGGAATAAAAGGAAACTTTAATTGAAAATAACCAAAATAAAATCATAAAGAACGTCAATTCATACACACATTTTCTTCCCAGAAAAGCTACAATTCATTTCATCATCAAAGCCATCTTGAAGATGAGGTTTCAATCATTTTTGTGCGAGTTGAACGTGACCATGTGATCTCTGGAGTTGTACCAGCATTGCATCAATACTCCCAATACGACACTTGTTCCCTTGATGGATGACACTCCCATAAACGACCATTTCAAAATTGTCAAGTTTCTTCATTACTGAACTTAATGTTACAGAAGTAAACTTTCAGTAATGTTCGAAAACCATTCTTGTTGGACTTCCTCCTATTTACCCTGGTTTGAAGAATTTGACAATTCTCAACCACAGATTAACCACCACTTGAGAATGGGATAATGTGATCATACTCATAGCAGACACAGCCCTGGCAGGTGTGAAGACCTTTACAAACAATGTTTCCAACTGCGTCTATTCGCCATCTATCAGGATCTCGACCAGGGACAAGCTTCGCTTTATCCCAGCACATTTTCTTAGTCTTGGAGTCAAAGAATCAAGGTCTCTCAACCTTGTCTCTGCTTGTATCACCTCCATGATGAAACTGAATTAAGGAAAGTTATATGTCATCTCTCTCTCACTCTCAATGTATGTGTGTGCCTTTTTCATTTCTTCTGTCTGTGTTGGGAGTTTAAGCACGAGAAATAGAAAGATCTGTTCGTATAAAATTGAAGAAAACATAAGACATTCACCAAGTCTCTTGACACTTTTACTAAAATGTAGTACTCAGATTATAATGAAATGAACAGGACAAGCCTCCACACAGAAGTGTCACTTTTAAGCATAAAGCTAGTCATCAGTGAATTGAATTATATGTCAGTAAGGTGCCCAATTCTGATAATGTCAAGAGGAAAATATATTAGCAAGCTAAACAGCAAACTGCACAATTTAGAATGTGAATTCAATATTCAACCACTTCAGTGGACATTAAGCAGATTAAGCTTTTCGTCTAGTTTGTGGTGAATACCATAGCCTAATACCGACAAGTTTTAACAAGTTCCCACATCAACATATGTTCTCTTATTTCAGCATGATCTCAGTGGTATAATAAATCTTGAACTAAACGAAATGCATGGGAAAAGAACAGGAAGATGGCAAAGTGGGGAAAGAAGAATGAGAAGAACCAGAACTCTTCCTGAATTCTACTTCCTCTACATGAACCTAACCTTGGTTTCTTTAAGAAAATGGTCAAATATGTGCACAAAACTAGTATATCTAGCACTTATGCTGCACGTGTAAATTATATAGGGATGCATGTATTAACTATCAAGTATGTAAGACATTCTTCTGGTATGTGTATGAAAAGCAAGCGAGAAATGAAATGGATTAACACGAAGAACGTCGAGCCGAGATTTGGGATCTCCGTCCTTAAGATAATATTGTCCCGCCTTGGTGCTAACAGTTTCAATTGCAATTTGTCTCCCAAGATACAACGACTTACGATTTGTGAAAGAAGCACTTCAATTCACAAATGCTTTAAACCACATAGGTTTAAAAGTGCTCAACAAAAAGAATGATGTAATAGAAGATTGTTCAGAAATTCTGCAAGAATTTTGTTTTAATCTTGTGTTTGATTCTCGAAAATCTTGTTTTAAATTCGTTCAAAGGTTGTTCCTTTTATACTAGTCCAAGTAGTATCATCAAAAGACACCATTCGTAAGTATCCCATCATGAAAAAACACAACCAAACCCGAAAGTTCACACCCTGTGCAGATCGATCGTGCCTTTTTCCTTCAACTTTCTGCCTCGAGCGATCGATCGCCCACTGAGGCGCAATTGATCGCTCGATGCCAAAAATCGTTTTTTTTTTATATTTGCACTGTCGCGATCGATCGCGGCACTTAGAAAATCCAAAATCCGGTTTTCTTTATTTTTTTCCTTATGCTTTAATATAATTCACATAGAATTTCCAACAATCCCCCACATGAATTAAATTAATGCATGTATGCAGTTTGAGCACCTTTAACGATTTGTTATAGCATCTGGAGAGGTAGCTTGCGGCCTTGAACCTTCGTAGTAGAATTCAATCATATTTACTTGACTTAATAGTAAAACTTATAGTCTTGAATTATTTAATCGTTGGTGCGAGACAATTGAACCCATACCATAACAACTCTAACATTCGTATTGGTTTCTTACAGTTGTGTCCGTTTCGGCCATGAACTACGCTTGGTTTCATAAGTGCTTTCCATTCTTTTGAAGCGGTCACACTTCGCACTTACATATATGATCTCCTAAAAGAGTATCCCGCTATACTACGAAACATTCTTATATGTCTTAGGAATCATTAAAGGCCTTATGCATATCCTCGTACCCTTTTTGCAGGCTACACCCCTTATCAGAGGAATGCGTTGGAGATTGATCTCCAAGGTGTTTATACAATCTCATAGTTTAGTTGTCCCTTTTGAACCTAGATCTTGGGATCTCTAGTCAACAAGGTTGGGTATCCACTATGAGATTTTGATTATAGGGTTTTAACCTCATTCCCCTCAATAAACTATATACTTGATCTCCAGGCAAACCTTTTGTGAGCGGAACCGCAATATTTTCCTTCGACTTCACGTAGTCAATAGACATAATGCAATTTGAGATCAACTGTTTAATAGCATTGTGTCTACGATGTATATGTCTAGACTTATCATTATACATGCTACTCTATGCCCTTCCTATAGCAGATTGGCTATCGCAATGTATTTTAATTGCAGGCATAGGTTTTTCCCAACAAGGAATTTCTTCCAAGAAACTTCTAAGCCATTCGGCTTCTTCTCCCGCTTTATCCAAAGCTATGAATTCAGATTTCATAGTGGATCTAGCAATACAAGTTTGCTTGGTAGATTTCCATGACACTGCAGCCCATCTAATGGTAAACACATAACCACTTGTCGACTTGGAGTCTTGCGTGTCTGATATCCAATTTGCATCACTGTATCCTTCCAATACAACAAGATATCTTGTATAATGCAATCCATTATTCAGAGTGTACCTTAAATATTTAAGTGCCCTCGTCAGTGCCTTCCAATAGTCATTGTTTGGATTACTAGTGAATTTACTTAGTTTGCCAACCGCATATGCAATATTAGGATGTGTACAGTTCATGAGATACATGAGACTGCCAATTATCATTGAGTATTCTAATTGCATGACAGGGTCTCCTTTGTTTTTAACCAAATGTAGATTCGGGTCATCGAGTGTCTTTACAGACGACGTGTCATTCGCGAGAAATGTTTCGAGTATTTTCTCAACATAATGAGACTGCGACAACACTCGTCCTTCGGATATCTTGGAGGTCTTAATTCCAAGTATCACATCAGCTTCACACATATCTTTCATTTCAAAATGTTTTATTAACATTTTCTTCCTCGTGTTGATGATTTCTAAGTTGCTTCCCACTATGAGCATATCATCAACGTACAAGCATACTATCACATATGCTTTAGGCGTGTTTTTCATATATACACATTTGTCACCCTCGTTAATTTTGAAACCATTTGACAACATTGTTTTGTCAAATTTTTCATGCCATTGTTTCGGCGCTTGCTTAAGCCCATACAATGACTTAACGAGTCTACACACATTTTTCTCTTGTCCGGGAACCACAACCTCAGTTTGTTTCATATAAATTTCTTCATCAAGTTCCCCATTGAGGAATGTCTTTTTTAAGTCCATTTGATGTATCTCTAAATTGTTTAGAGCAGCGATAGCAATGATCACTCTAATGGATGTAATTCTCGTGACTGGTGAATATGTGTCAAAGTAATTAAGGCCTTCCTTTTGTCTATATTCCTTTGCCATGAGTCTCGCATTATGCTTATCAATTGAACCATCGGACTTATATTTCCTTTTAAGAATCTATTTGCATTCTAATGGTTTACTCCCAGCTGGAAGGTCTACCAATTCCCATGTGTGGTTTTGCATTATGGATTCTATCTCGCAATTGATGGCCTCTTTCCACATAGGACCCTCGGGGCCAGACAAGGCATCACTAAGCGATCTTCGTTCATTATCCAACACAGATGTTATGAAGTCAGGACCATAAGTCTTAGCCACTTTGGTTCTCTTGCTACGTCGTGGCTCTACCTCTTCAATAGTGCCACGGTTAGCGTCTTCATACACCATTTTCCTAGGACTTGTTTTCTTTACATGGAAACCTAACTTCAAAAAATACCACATTTCTTGACTCAATGATTGTACCCTTGTGCACCTCATCTATTTCTAATTTGTGAACCAGGAATCGATATGCACTACTAGTATGTGCATATCCAATGAAAATGCAATCTACTGTTTTCGGCCCTATTTTAACTTGCTTTGGCTTTGGTACTTCTACTTTAGCCAAGCACCCCCACACTTTCAAGTATTTGTAGGAAGACTTGTGACCTTTCCATAACTCATAAAAAGTTTCATCCTTACTTTGTGTGGTATTTTGTTCAAGATGAAGTTGGCCGACAGGATTGCTTCCCCCCACAAGTTTTGGGTAATCCAGAACTTATCAACATAGCATTCATCATCTCTTTTAGAGTACGACTCTGACGTTCGGCAATACCATTTGATTGTGGTGAATAAGGGGCAGTAGTTTGGTGAATAATGCCATACTCAGTGCAAAATTCTTCAAACGGTGCTCCATATTCTCCACCTCTATCGCTTCGAACATTCTTTATTTTTTTGCTAAGTTGATTTTCAACTTCATTCTTGTAGTGTGTAAACATTTACAGGGCCTCGTCTTTACTTCTTAGCAAATAGACGTAACAATATCTCAGACAATCATCAATGAAGGTAATGAATTACTTTTTCCCACATCTAGTTTCCACAAACTTTAGATCACATAGATCCGTATGAACTAATACAAGAGGTGTCGTAGTTCTTTCAATTGAATGGAATGGCGGCTTCATTAACTTGGCCTCAACAAAAGTCTCACATTTATGTTTCAAGTTAACATTCATTTGAGGCAATAAGTTTAACTTCACTAATTTGTTAAGTGAACCTTAATTTACATGACCCAAGCGATCAATCAAATAAGTAGAATCATTCACTTTATTGCTTTCAAATTGACGTATAACCGTCATTACATTCATTTTGAAAAGACTTTTCTCCATATAGACTTTCCCACAAAAACTCCATTTTTGGAGAGTACAGTTTTACCAGATTCTAAAACTAGTCTAAAGCCTGCCTTGACTAGTGCCGATCCGGTATCAGGTTCTTTCGGTATCAGGAACATGTAGGACATCGATCAGAGTCAACTCCTTTCCCGAAGTCATCTTTAGAACCACCTTCCCCAATCCAACTATCGGAGATGTAGTGGAGTTTCCCATGTAGAAACTCCACTACATCTCCGATAGTTGGAGTGTATGTGGAGAACATGGCTTTGTCCGAACACACATGTCGGGTTGCACCGGAATCGACGAACCATTCCATAGGATTGTCAAGCAAATTCGCTTCAAAGATTACCACGGTTAGCATTAGATCATTCAAGTCGTTTGATATCTGATCTTCGGTTACATTGACTTGATCTTTTGCTTTCCCACGATTGTCCTTACTACGGCAATCATTTGCCATATGATTGAGCTTTCCACACTTATACATTTCCCTTTGAACTTTTTCACCTTGCCATTGTTGGAGGCCGTACCGTCAAACTTACACTTTAATCCGGTTCTTGGTTCAACAAGGTTAGCCATTGGTTCCATTTGGAACCTACTCGCATTCCTCTCGGAAATTTTATTGTCCTCCTCGATTCTTAAACGAAGCACATGGTCTTCAAGAGTCATTTCTTTTCACTTGTGCTTTAAATAATTCTTGAAGTCCTTCCAACTAGGAAACAATTTTTCAATCATTACGCCAACTTGGAATGAATCACTTAGACTTATTCCTTCCACATGGATGTCGTGCATAATCACTTGCAGTTCTTGTACTTGCGTTGTCACGGGCTTAGTATCGACCATCTTGAAGTCTAGGAATCGTCCAACGATGAATTTCTTCATGCCGGCATCCTCAGATCAGTACTTTTTCTCCAAAGAATTCCACAGTTCTTTGGCCGTCTTCACTAGACAATACACATTCTATAATGTGTTGTCTAGTCCATTGAGTATGTCGTTCTTACACAAGAAATCACTTTGATTCCATGCGTCAACCGCATCCCTCTTTTGGTTGTCGGTTTCTTCCTCCGCGATGGTAGGAACATCCTCATTGATGAACCTTGTCAACTCAAGGGTTGTCAAGTAAAACAACATATTTTGTTGCCGCCGCTTGAAATCGTTGCCATTGAATTTCTCCGGCCTTTCACATAATGAATGGGAGTCGTCGTTGTACTCGAAGAAGCCATTTGATGCTAAAATATTGTCTTAAGATTGTTGTTTAATATTTTCTGGTATGTGTACGAAAAGCAAGCGAGAAATGAAATGGATTAACACGAAGAACGTCGAGGCGAGATTTGTAATCTCCGTCCTTAAGACTATTTATTGCCTCGCATTGGTACTAACGGTTTCAATTGCAATTTGTCTCCCAAGATACAACGAATTACAATTTGTGAAAGAAGCACTTCAATTCACAAATCTTTTAAACCACAAAGATTTAAAAGTGCTCAACAAAATGAAGGATGAACTAGATGATTGTTCAGAAATTTGCAAGATTTTTGCTTTAATCTTGTGTTTGATTCTGTAAAATCTTGTTTTAAATTCGTTCAGAGGTTGTTCCTTTTATACTAGTCCAAGTAGTATCATCAAAAGACATCATTCGGAAGTATCTCATCATGAAAAATGCAACCAAATGCAAAAGTTCGCACCCTGTGCAGGGCCCGATCGATCGCGGCACATAGAAAATCCGAAATTCGGTTCTTTGGTTTTTTCCTTACGCTTCAATATAATTCGCACATAATTTCCAACACCTAAAGTGTGATCCTCCAGAATTTGAGGCTTTAAAAAATGAAATTACCTTATGACAGAATTTCATTATTGAAGGGATGGAACGGATCCGAAATTCGGTTCTTTGGTTTTTTCCTTACGCTTCAATATAATTCGCACAGAATTTCCAACACCTAACGCGTGATCCTCCAGAATTTGAGGCTTTAAAAAATGAAATTACCTTATGACAGAATTTCATTATTGAAGGGATGGAACGGCATATCTAACCCTATTGAGTTGCACATAACGAGGGCCATTAAAAACATATAATAGGGAAAAAATAACGTTTCTTAGGCACATCCCATAACAAGGTTCTCAGAATAAAAAGCTTAGAACTAATAATGAAATCATGAAATGCAATTAAAGAAACCGCTTGAGAAAGGAAAACTAAGAAGATTTGTGGAGTTACAATATCGCCAGGAAGTTGAGAACTTAAGGGTACGCGTTTCCATGTGTCTCCAGCATTATCAGTATGTAGCAAAATAGCTGGCTTGCCAACAATCCAACCTTCCTTTCCTTTGAAGCTGATGGAGTTGAATCTATAGTTGAAATCTTCATCTTCAGCAGAGGGTATGGAACGTGAAACCCAAGTGTTTCCTCCATCTTTCGTCTCCAAAATAGTTTGCCTAGTCCCCAATAGAAAACCTGCCATATCAACCAAACCCACAAAAAATTCAATCAAAATGCAAACTTTAAACTCAAAACTCAAACTAATAGTTAACAAATCACATAAAAGAAAAACAAAACAAGAACCGTGAGAAGGGTCGCCGGGGACAAAAGCAATGTCGAGTAGTACAACCCCGGGGTTAATGGGAAGGTAAACCCTCTCCCAGGCGGAGAGCGGGTCTTCCGCCGACGCCTTGTTCCCAAGTGGGTGTAGCGTAACTGCAGCGGCAGCGGCGGCTCCGGCGTTGAGGGCTATCAACTGGCGGCGGGTGATGGAAATGCTCTGCTGCGGAGGTGGGGAGTCATTGTAAGAGGCGGAGACAGTAGGAAGATAGCGACGGCGACGGCGAGCGCGATGGGGATGACATAATGTGGCAACGGAGGGATAATTAGCGAGCGTCGCCATTGTTCCTGCTATCTTCTTCTTCTTCTTCGCTGTGTGTAATGAGTTTGTGTGGTGAATGATGATTACAGGATCGAAGAGAGATACACACACTGTGTGCAGATATAAATGATCCAATATAGTAATGTGTTATCCACAACCTTAAAAAGGAACCGTTGTTTATCTCAACCGCCACGAATTCACTAAAACTAGTGGTTAAAATATAATGTCAGGAGGTCGTGGGCTTAGTTCACATGATTATAGTTCATCTCTTTTCTTTATAGCGATTCGAGTTCGAGTCTTATCGAGTGCGGAAAAAAATATTTGCTCCTTAACTCAAAAAAAATAATAATTATTACCAATTTGATGAAATTTGGTAGGATTTACAAATATCATTTTAGATTGCATTTAGATTGAAGGATTTGGTTTCAAATAACTACATTTTGTGAGAATTTGAAACCCATTACATTTGCTATAAATAAGTAAAAAACTATAAAGGGATGGATTTCAAATCTATGGATTTCAAGAGTACTTAAACAAGTTGGATGAATTTAGTATTATGAATTTGAAATCCTTAACTCGAAATACATCAGTCCAAATGCAACCTTAATGTTTGGAATGATAAAATTTCAAAATGTGATTGATATTTGATGAGATTTGGATTAACTAAATGAAATTCTTACAGAATTAAAAACATTCTATTAGATTTAAAAAATAAAATTATTTTTAATATTAAATTTATATAATTTACTCATAAATTCTGTTTAGTTTTCAAATTGTATTAACTACTATTTCTTTCAAAAATCTATACTACGAATTCACACACATTTTGTTATATATTTTGAGAAAGTTATTTTACAATCAACTAACATTATAAATTATTTCTACCACTTAAAAATCTCCATTATTCTTATACATCAAAATTTGGTAACTTTTTCTAAATTTCCTCTTGCTGAACTTTATTTTTTCATTTCCTAAAAAATATTTATTAAAAATATGATTTTTCTAGTTATATTTAAAACACTTTCTTCCTCTATATCTTGATAAACAATATATGAATATTTACATTAATGTAATTAATAAGTAATGTATTTAAAAATAAGTGATATACTATTTTTTAATATCAAATAATATTTTTTTTAAGTATCCAATTCCAATTTTCAAATTCAATTCCATTTCCAAATCCAAATCCATTTTTTATTCAAACATATTGTTAAATAAAATAACTGCATTACGAATGCATCTATAGTTTGTAACTGATTAGAAAATATTACGGTTGTCTACTGTATGATTTGACATAAAAATAAATAACAGGAGAAGTAGACATTATTTTTCAAACCATATGTTATCTATACGTCATTCACCCAAAACTAGTTAATATATTCAAAAAAAAAAATACATGTTGTTATAAATATGTTTCATAAATGTATGTGTTAATGCATATATAAATGAAAGTATTTTAAAACATAATATCTGTTATGAAACGTATATTAGATGTACATTTACCTTCCACCTTCCGCCCCCATGTAACTCATAATCTTAAGCCTATAAATAGTGGCTTAAAGTGAAATGAAACATATATGAAAAGCTCTCTAAATTTCTCTCTCTAAATTGTTCTCTTTATAATACAATACTATTATTTTATAACACGTTATCAGCACGAATCTCTAGCTAACTTTGTGTAAGTGTGGTAAGTTTTATTTGTTTTCATGATTTTAATTATATTATGACTAATCTTGCAGAACTCGAGTTTGTTGCTCTTGATATCACTGGAAAGAATTATCTATCATGGGTACTAGATGCTGAAATTCATCTAGAGGCAAATGGTCTTGGAGAAACCATCAAAGAAGAAAGTATAGCCACAAATCAAGAAAAGGCTAAATCAATGATCTTCCTCTGTCACCACCTTGATGAAATGTTAAAAACATAATATTTGACAGTACAAGTTCCCTTTGCCTTGTGGACTAGTTTGAAGGAAGGATATGAACACGAAAAAAACGGTTGTTCTTCCAAAAGCTCGTTATGAGTGGATGCACTTACGCTTGCAAGATTTTAAAACTGTAAGTGAGTATAATTTAGCAATTTTCCGAATCAGTTCAAAGTTGAAATTATGTGGGAAAAATGTAATTGATGAGGATTTATTGGAGAAAACATTCTCCACTTTTCACGCATCGAATGTGCTCCTGCAGCAGCAATATCGTGAAAAGGGTTTCGAAAAATATTTTGAATTGATTTCTTGTCTTCTTGTTGCTGAACAAAATAATGAGCTTTTGTTGAAAAACCACGAGGCTCGTCCAACTGGTGCTGCTCCATTTCCTGAAAGCAAATACGACCGCTGTGCGATATAATAATGAATGAAACCGAGGCCGAGGTCGTGGTCGTGGTCGAAATCTTTACAATAATAATCGTGGTGGCCATATCAAAAGTATTAAGCACCACTAGAAGTGGGAAAGTAACAATAACCATTACAATAATAATCGTGGTGGTCATATCAAAAACATTACACACCACCAGAAGTGGGAGCAGAATGATGAGAAAGATGTAAACCAAAATAAAAGGGAGGAGAATAAGTGTTATCGTTGTGGCATGAAAGGCCACTGGACTCATACTTGTCGTACTCCAAAGCATCTTGCTGATATCTATCAAGAATCATTGAAGAAAAAAGAGAAAATGATAGAGACAAATTTCAATAGCAAAGATGTTAATCTTGACCATATTTTTGTTGACAATGGTTTTAATGATTTTACTTCTTTTGATGTTGCTAATTTCTTTGTCAATCACCCTAAAGGTGATACTAGTCATAGAAATGCCTAAGATATTTTCATTTTATGTTTGCAAATAAATATTTCATTTTATGTTTGCAAATAAATATTTATAATAAATGTTTATTGTCAATATTTCTTTTATTATACAAATATTTTATTTATCATAAACAGAAGAAGAAGAAAAATCTCATTTTTTGAAAATTTATTTTTTTTGGAAGAAAATGGATGTTCCAATGATCATTGACAAATAATTATGTTTGGCAGACGGTGCAACACACACACTCTATACTTAAGGATAAGAAGTATTTTCATATCTAATAATGAAAGAAGCTCATGGTAGTACCATATCTGGTAATGCAAAATTAATTGAAGGCTCGGGAAGAGCAACTATAATTTTGCCTGGAGGAACAAAATTTTGCATTGATAATGCTTTATTTTGCTCAAAGTCTCAAAGAAACTTATCGAGCTTTAAAGATATTCGTAAAAATGGATATCATATTGAGACTAAAAGTGAAGATAATTATGAATACTTGTTTATTACAAGTATTAACTTTGAAAAGAAAGTTGTTTTGGAAAAATTACCTTCTTATTCCTCTGGATTATACTACACATATATAACTACAATTAAATATATGCAACGATAAACTAGAAGTTTACTGATCGTAATGAATTTATCATTTGGCATGATCGGTTGGGTCATCCCGATTCTATAATAGTGAGAAGAATTTTAGAGAATTCACGTGGTCATTCTTTGAAGAGCCAGAAGATTCTGCAATCAATGAATTCTTGTGCAGCTTGTTCTCAAGGCAAGTTAATCATAAGGCCGTCACCGATGAAAATTAAAAATGAATCTCCTGCATTTTTAGAACGCATACATGGAGATATTTGTGGGCCTATCCCACCTTGTGGACCATTTTGATATTTTATGATTTTAATTGATGCATCAACGAGATAGTCACATGTATGCCTATTGTCAACTCGCAACTTGGCATTTGCAAAATTACTTGCGGAGTTAATTCGGTTACGAGCATTTTTTTCCGGATTATACTATCAAGAAAATTCGTTGATAATGCTGGTGAATTTACATCACAATCTTTTATGATTATTGTATCTCTGTTGGAATAATTGTTGAACATCACGTCGCGTATGTCCATACACAAACAGGTCTTGCATAATCGTTTATTAAGCGTCTTAAATTGATTGCACAATCATTGCTCATGAGAGCTAAACTCCCAATATCTGCGTGGGGACATGCTATTTTGCATGCAGCTACATTAATTCGCATAAGGCCAACGAATTATAGTGAATATTCTCCCCAACAATTGGTTTTTGGTCAGGAACCAAAGATTTCCCATTTAGAATTTTTGGATGTGCAGTTTATGTTCCAATTGCTCCACCACAACGCATAAAGATGGGACCTCAAATGAGATTGGTCATATATGTTGGGTATGAATCACCTTATATAATAAAGTATCTTGAGCCAAAAACTGGAGATTTATTTACGGCTCGTTTTGCTGATTGTCATTTTGATGAATCATTTGTCCCAACATTAGTGGGAGAAAATAAACAGTCGGCTGATAAAATTATGTGGAATGAATTGTCGTTATCTCATTTTGAGCCTGGCACAAGAAAATGTGAACTTGAAGTTCAAAAGATAATTCATTTGCAACAGTTAGCGAATCAATTGCCAGATGCTTTTTCTGACCTAAAGCGTGTGACCAAGTCACGTGTACCCGCTGTTAATGCTCCGATTCGAATTAATGTCCCTGAAGTACCTTCTACCATTATTAGTAAATTAAAGGCGCCTATGAAACGTGGTAGCCCAGTCGGTTCTAAGGATAAAATCCTCGAAACGAAAAGAATAATGAAGATAGTAAAATCGAGGAAATTGAAAATCCAGTCGGTTCATGACTGGGAAAAGATGGAACCGATATACAACTAATGTTGATGATAAATTTGCATATACTACAACAATTACTATTATGAATGAGAACGAGGCTCATAAACCAAAATTTGTGGATGAATGCAGACTTAGAAATGATTGGTAAAGATGGAAAGATGCAATTCAAACAGAGTTGGATTCGATGTCACAACGTAAAGGTTTTGGACCAGTAATATGCACACCTGAAGATGTGCAACCAGTTGGTTATAAATGGGTATTTGTGCGAAAACGAAATGAGAAAATGAAATTGTGCGGTATAAGGCAAGACTTGTTGCACAAGGTTTTTCCCAAAGACCTGGTATTGATTATGAGGAGACATATTCTCTTGTGGTGGATGCAACAACTTTTCATTATTTGCTTAATCTTGCAGCAAATGAACAACTTGAAATGCGTCTTATGGATGTTATTACTGCCTATTTGCTTGTCTCACTTGATAATGACATTTATATGAAAATCCCTGAAGGTTTAAAATTACCTAAGAGACATGGCCACGGTATTAGAGAACTTTACTCGATCAAATTGTATAAATCGTTATATGGCCTGAAACAAGCTGGACGCATGTGATATAATCGCCTTGGTGAATACTTGATGAAACAAGGCTATATGAATGATCCTATTTCTCCATGCGTTTTTATTAAGAGGTCTGGAACTGAGTTTGCAATCATTGCAATATATGTTGATGATTTAAATATTATTGGAACTCCCGAGGAGCTCAAGAAAGCTACGGATTATTTGAAGCAAGAATTTGAAATGAAGGATCTTGGAAAAAACAACATTTTGCCTTGGCTTGCAAATTGAGCACTTAGAAAATGGCATCTTGTTACATCAGTCTACTTATACAGCAAAAATGCTTAAACGATTTTATATGGATAAAGCACATCCACTGAGCACACCTATGGTTGTAAGATCACTTGATGTGCACAAAGATCTTTTTCGACCTCATGGAAATAATGAAGAACTACTAGACCCAGAAGTACCATATCTTAGTGCTATTGGAGCATTAATGTATCTTGTTAGTCATACACGCCCTGATATATCATTTGATGTAATCTGCTAGCAAGATATAGTTCTTCACCTACACGAAGACATTGGAATGGTGTTAAACATATATTTCGATATCTTCAAAGAACGATGGATATGAGCCTTTATTATCTTAAGGCACCCAAATTTGATCTCATAGGTTATGCAGATGCTGGATATTTATTTGATCCTCATAATGCTCCGTCACAAACGGGTTATGTGTTCACATGTGGTGGTACAACTATTTCTTGGCGTTCTATGAAACAAACTACAAACACTTCTTCTAATCATGCTGAATTATTGGCGATCCATAAAGCAAGTCAGGAATGTGTTTGGTTAAGATCTGTAATCCACGATTTTCGAGGAACATGTGGTCTGCATTTGAACAAAAATGTTTCTACAACTTTGTTCGAAGATAATGCTGCATGCATCACTCAATTGAAGGAATGATACATCAAAGGCGATAGAACGAAACACATTTCACCAAAATTCTTTTTCACCTCATGATCTTGAAAAGAGTGGTGAGATCAATGTTCAACAAATTCGTTCAAATGACAATCTGACAGATTTATTCACAAAGTCTCTACCAACTTCAACATTTGAAAAGTTGGTTCACAAGATTGGAATGCGACGACTAAAAGATATCAAATGATGAGCTCAAGAAGTGGAATTATTTCACACTGTACTTTTTTTTCATTAAACATGTTTTTTTTCCCAATGAGTTTTCCTGGTAAGGTTTTTAATGAAGCAGCGTATGGACATCCAATGGGGAGCGTTATATATATGTTTCATAAATGCATGTGTTAATGCATGTATTAATGAAAGTATTTTAAAACGTAATATTTGTTATGAAACGTATATTAGATGTCCATTTATCTTCCGTATTCCGCCCCCATGTAACTTATAATCTTAAACCTATAAATAGTGGCTTAAAGTGAAATGAAACATATATGAAAAGCTCTTTAAATTTCTCTCTCTAAATTGTTCTCTTTATAATACAATACTATTATTTTATAACGCATATAAATCAATTATTATTTTTAAATTATATTAATAAAATTCAAATTTATTTGTTATTCATATTGAATCCTATGGATTTTCTCAGAAACTTTGGAGAGAGAAAAAAATTATCTAGTTTTCCAATTTGATCGATACTAAAATTATGCTAGTAATTAAAAATTATGAATTATAGGATATCTTCTCTCTCCCAGATGAGTGTCTTCCCACTGTGGATCTCCTTCCTCGTGAAGCTTCTTGGTTTGGCCCTTTTGGGCTCACATGGTGTTTTCGTGACCTCTCACAGATCCTATCACGCATTCGGTTCTATTATTTTTTCTCCAACTCTGGTTCTCATTTTCGATGTTTTCTTTCTGGTATGTTTACAATACCTATCCACTCTTACTCTGGCTACGATGGGTCTACAACGAAGTGTGTCATCAGCTGCAGTGGTGGTGGCTGTTCGGCCTCCACATCAACCACCCTGATTTTCCTCATTTGGACTGCTCGTGGAATGGAAGAATCCTGAGCATTTATGTGCTTATGCTTGGTTGGTCGTAAGATTTCTCCCCTTTTTTTATCTATGTTGGGAAAACATTTCTAAGTTTTGGTGATCACAAACATCTACCGAGTGCACAGACATCTACCGGACAAAGATATCTACCGAGTGCACAGACATCTACAGGACAAAGACATCTACAGAGTGCACAGACATCTACCGAGTGCACAGACATCTACCGGACAAAGACATCTACCGAGTGCACATACATCTACTGGATAAAAACATCTACCGAGTGAAAAGATATCAAGAGTGTACATATACTGAGTACAGAAAAATGAACGCTCACTGAAAGAAGAATATCAGTAGACGTCTAACTATCCAGCAAGTGCACAAGGCAACAAGACAAAACAAGTACAACTCATCTGACAAAGGTACGCAGAGCGCCGCACCTTGCAATATCACCGCCACCATTAGCGTCAGAATAAAAGAGCCGTTGCTTAACAAAATTGGAAAGAAGACAATCAGAATTTGGAATGAAGACAGGAAATCGATATCTTCCAAATATAGAAAAGTTGTCGTTAGACCACTGTGTCTATAAATACATCTAAGTGAAGAATGAAGATGTTAGCTGAACCATCTGATCAAACACAAGACTCAAATCAACTTCAAGCTAATCGCTTCATTAAGATACTTTGAAGTTTCAGCAGGAGCAGCAAAGAACTATTACTATAATCTTGAAAGATTAAATACAACTGAGTCTGTTGCTCAAAGAACACTAGAAGCATAATAGTTTTATATCTCGTGTGAGTGTTATAGAATACGTTACAACTTAGAAAGTTGTGATTGCTAGGAGTTTAGGCCAAGCTGTGTGAGTGCCTAAGGAGGTTGTATACTGTAAAGTGTAAACTAAAGTCTTCTAGTGTAACCTTCCTGCAAAGGAAAAAGGGGAGACGTAGAAGCGTTGTGCTTCGAATCTTCCAGAAACAATTCTTGTGTCGTTTACTTACTGCAATTTACCATTCAGTTATTACTACTCACAAGTCCAGCAGACGTCTTCCGCACTATTATCAGTGTCTGCTGACTTGCAACAAATTGAGAAGCTACTGCAGTACCTAACAGTCTGTAGTAAGAAAGAAAAAAAGTAATCGAGTCTAGAGTTTATTCCCCCTTCTAAACACTACTACAATTCTAACAAGTGGTATCAGAGCAAGGTCTTCTCAATCTTGAGAATTGCTAAAAACTGATGGCCTCATTCAACAAGATTCTAATGTTCAAGAAAGACGAATACGATGACTGGAGAATACGTATGCAAGCACATCTGAGTGCCCAAGACGATGACATGTGGTTCGTCATCAGATGGACCAATGAAGACCATGAAGATCAACACAACAGCTGCCATTACTGGTGGTGAACCTCAGATGGTCGAGAAGGACAGAGCGTCATGGACAAATGAGGAAAAGAAAAAAGCAAATCTGGACAATGTGGCTAAATACATATTGTTCAAAACATTGGACAAAAACATGTTCAACAAAATCAAGATGTGTCCCACTGCTAAAGACATCTGGGAAAAGATTGCTCAGCTGTGCGAAGCGAATGACCAAACCAAGGAAAACAAGCTCACTGTCGCTCTACAGAAGTTCGAAAACATCAAAATGATGTCCGGAGAAACTCTCAGTGAGTATGATGAAAGAGTAACAGTAATCATCAATGACTCAATGTAAGGAATCCAACACACAAGTGAGCAGCGGAAATAAAACAATGGATTCCTAACCGAGGACCTATACAGAGTATTCATATCGGAATGATTAACAGAGTCTCACCCTTGTAGCGTGTTTGAAGCAGATTCCACGTTGTAGCACCTCGAGTCACGAACGAAAATTTTCACCTTCGTCTCTACGGTATCCACACGATCAAATCGAAAGGGAGTTCAAGAACAAGTTGCTAGACTCGTTCTTAAACATGAGCTAAACTCACGGTTCAAAAACGATCAATCAACAACCGTCCAAAACACTATATACGGCGGCGGTGGCCGTGTGGTCGAGTGCAAGAGGCGGCGACCGAGAGAGAGTGTGAGAGTGGCTATTAGGTTTTTATGATATGTAGAGTTAATCCTCAATTAACCTTGTTATCATATATATATTAGATTTAATTAAAGGTTCAAGACTTTCTTAAAGCTTCATGGGCCCAAACCCATGATTTAATTAAATCCTTATAATCATGTAATTAAGACTCTTCTTAATTAATTAATTCATCCAATGAATTTAATTTTCCTTATCAATTTAATCTTTCGTGCGACCCGATAGGTTCTTGCAATGTTGGCAGTGACATAAAATCTCATTTTATGTCACAAGCAATGAGCGGTATCTAGCAACACATCAAGGCTACCCAAATTACAAGAATGTCATAGACTCGACATAACCTAAGAACTTGTGATAATATTAACTATGTAACTTAATCCCTTTGTCCATGTGTTTAGATTGAACACGAGTCATGGAATAGTCATACTCGTATATTCAATCTTTATTTCTTGATCCCCAAGTAGAACTAGAATAAACGAATAAGCTCGATATCACATATCGACTCATTCGAGCACGGCCATGCATTTTAGTCTTACTTGATCAAGGGCCCAAACACTTCTCCTGTTATATAGGAGGGACAAATCCTTTCTTGATCAATCAACATCCCTCTACATAATTCGTAGTGTATCCAATATTTGCCTTTATAGTTTACCCTGTTACAGGTAACGTTTGACAATATCAAGATACATAACTCCTTATGTTGGGATCTCTGATGATCTCAAATCGTAAGGATTACATACATTATTATCACTATGAGAATTGCTTATGACACTCATATAACTATCCATGTAGCATTCTCATGGTGGGTCTGTCCAGTACATCGTTCTCTAACATGTACCCATGTGTTGATTTGATATCTCATATCTATGAACAATTCATCAATCAAAACATACTAGTCTCAATGCTTTATCATTATCCTTATTCATGATAATACTTGACTAGGAACAATCTTTAAGAACAATACAATATTATTCTAAGGACATTAACTTATATATTAATTCATATTACACAGATACACGAATAATATATAATAATGAATTGCCATTAACAAAATCATAATACATTGTATGTCATAAACAATCATCTAATGACTTGTCTTAGGGCATATCCCAACAAATCTCCTACTTGCACTAAGACCAATCAGACATATACTTAATGCCTAGAGATCTAGTATGACGATCATGCTTCTGCTGTGACAGTGGCTTCGTCAACGGTTCAGATACATTATCATCTGTTGGTACTTTGCATATTTTAACATCTCATCTTTCAACGATTTCTTGAATGAAATGAAAGCGCCGAAGTATATGCTTGGATCTTTGGTGAGATCTAGGTTCCTTACTGATGTGACTAGAAATAGACACATCTATTGCGTTTAATTGTCTATGATTTGGTAGGTTTTGATGGTTAATTTGATACGTATGCTACCTAATCGTGTACTTGTGTAATTATAGGTACAATCGAAGAAAAGGAGCTAAAAATGATGTGTAAAGACCAAGAAAAGATATGGACATGACAAAGACTCAAAGTTGATCAAGAAAAGGGCAAAAACGTAATTTTGGAGGTGGCGAACGATCGCCTGGGAGAGGAAATCGATCGCCTATGGACAGAAACTTTTGCAACAAAATTTACGAGCCAACGATCGATCGTGTGTATCAGGCGATCGATCGCCAAAGTCCACCGGAGCCAAGCGATCGATCGCGATAAAGTGGCGATCGATCGCCTCAAGAGATTTGCTGAAAAATAATAAAGAAGCGATCGATCGCCACATTCAAGGCGATCGATCGCCGAAGAGTCCGGAAATAAGGAAATTGAGTCTTTTACCATGTTTAAAAGATTTTAACCTAAATCTTAGCCTCCATAACCTCAAAACTCGATTTTTACACCTCATATCAGACATATTTCGAGAGTTTAGACTAAGTTAGATTTTTAGAATAATTTTTCTTTGAAGTTTTCTTCAAGAACAACAAAGAACGGAGCCGGAATCGACAAGCCGGAATCGCAATTTGTCTAAGTAATCTCTTTTCCTTTATTTAATTCAATGTTTTCGGTACAATTTATTATGTTTTTAGATTTGAATATGATAGGCTAAAACCCTTCGATTCTTGGTTGAAGGGATACCTATTTTTGGATTTGAATCTTTTATGAGAATCCGGTTTGATTGTTGAATTAGATTTCAATGTGTTTCTCAGATTTCAAATTCCATGATTGTTGTGTTTGTGTATTAGATTGATCACCTAATATTCAATTGCATAATCGATAGCTTGTGAAGAAACAACTAAGATTAATAATTAACCGGCTGTAGGTGTTATTGAATTCTTAGGAGAAACGATTGAGTAATCGATTTTAACGGCTGTAGTTTTCATTGATTAGATTTATCGAACTCATTAGTTTTGAAAACTATCATTGATTTAATCATTAACGGCTGTAGTGGTGATTAGAGATTTGGTAAGGGTTGAATTGAATGCTGTTTTCTCTTTGACTACGAATAAGATGAGTAGGAATTGAATTTCCAATCGATAGATAATCGAAAGAATTCGAATGTTTTGATTTGATGACCAAAAGATAATTTTCCAAAAGTACGGTTACTTGAAAACCAAGAATCGCTTTAATCTCATAAGTCTTAATTCGTTTAGTTAATTTTGCGTATTAATTTAATTCTTAGAATTTGTTGAGTAGTAATAATCCAATCCAAAACCCCCTTGTTACTATTCATTCTTGATACGAAATAAATACTACATTCCCTGTGGGATCGATTCCTACTCTCGCTATTACATACTTTTGTTATTAACTTGAGAAGGGTTAATTTGGGCGTACACGATAAACGCTACCAAATTTTGGCGCCGTTTCCGGGGAAGGCATTGGTATTATTTTGTGTCGATTTTTTTTACTTTTATCCCGCATTACTACTTTGGTTTGTTAATGAGTACAGGTGGATCGTTCAATCACGAAGATAACTTTCACTACGATCCTGAGATTGAGAGGACGCTACATCAGAGGAGACGAGAAGCACGAAGGATTATAGAACAAGAAGAAGAATAGAGGTCCATGATGGCTGCAAATCAAAGCTTGAGGTAGTTGGCGAATCCTAACTTGAATCAACAACCGCTCTGCATCAGTTTCCCTGCTCTGGCCAATAACGTAAACTTCGAACTTAAGTCTGGTTTAATTCACTTATTGCCAGCTTTTGATGGTCTTGCAGGAGAAAACCCGCATAAGCATCTGATGGAGTTCCACGTGGTGTGCACTACCATGAAGCCGGCCGGAATCACTGAGGATCAAATAAAGTTAAGAGCATTCTCGTTTTCTCTAAAGGACGCTGCAAAAGACTGGCTCTTCTACTTACCATCCGGATCGATCACCACGTGGACTGACTTACAAAGAGTATTCTTAGAAAAATATTTCCCCAGCTTCAAGGGCAACGAACTTGAGGAAAGAGATATATGGTGTGAAGCAGCTCCACGAGGAATCACTACACGAGTACTGGGAGAGATTCAAGAAGTTGTGTGCAAGTTGTCCACAACACCAGATAAGTGAACACCTTCTAATCCAATACTTCTATGAAGGTTTACATTCTTCTGACAGGAACTTGGTGGATGCGGCAAGCGGAGGAGCATTTATCGACAAGACAGCGGAGGAGGCGAGGAGTTTGATAGCTAACATGGCGGCCAACTCCCAACAGTTTGGACATGTTCGCCATGGACAACCGCAAAGAAAAGAGGTAAACGTATCAAACCTGGAACAACAACTGATAGACCTAACTTTTCTTGTGCGTGGTATGGCAGGTGGAAATGTAGGGAAGCTAAAGCCGTGTGGAATCTGTCTGGCTGCAAACCATCCCACGGATGCATGCCCCTCACTACAAGAGACAGCCGCTGAGAAGTGAATGCAGCGGGAGGATTCCCAGGGCCTCCACAAAGGAGTTATGACCATCCACCAAACAACTACAATCAAGGTTGGAGGGACCATCCGAACCAAGGCTATGGGAACCCCCAGATGCACCAACCCCCACCCTACAGACCGCCATATCAGAGACCTCCACCACCACCACCAGTGCACCCTCCTCCTGACAGGTTAGAACATAGTATCAAAATTATTGCTGAAAATAGCTTGCAATTTCAACAGGAGACGAGGGCAAGCATCCAGAGCCTGACCACGCAGATGGGACAATTGGCAACTTCGCTCAGCAAGATTGAAGCAAGAATCTCAAATGGATTGCCTTCACAACCGAAGGTGAATCCCAGGGAGCATGTGAACGCTATCACTGTGAAAGTGAGTGGAGATACAACTGAAGAAGAGGTGGTACTGACGCCACCCAATAACAAAGAGAAAACGGAGAAGGAGAAAGAAGTCGAAGGACCCATGCAAGAGGAGGAACCACGAGGTAAGTTCCCCAACTTTTCTGAATATAAAAGTGAACCCCCATTCCCCCTTGCATTGAAGATGAATTTGAAGGACAAGGGTCTCAAGAGGCTCTACGAGATGTCCCCACGCTGTAATGAAAAAGATCCACTCAAGGTAGCCAAGAAAGATGATAAGTGCAAGGAACGCGAAGGGCAACCCAAGGTCGAGCTAGGTGAGAATGTTTCGGCGGACATCCAAAGAAGCATCCCCACTAAATGCAAGGACCCTGGTATGTTTTCCATCCCATGTATGATTAATACTAATAGGATTGAGAAGGCTATGCTTGATTTAGGATCTTCTATAAATGTCATGACTTACTCAATCTATTCTCAACTAAAACCGGGACTTTTAAAAAGAAATAACAATGTAATTCATTTAGCTGATAAGTCCACGGTCATACCTAGGGGGATAATAGAGGACGTAATCGTGCATGTAGAGAACTTGGTCTTCCCAGCCGATTTCTATGTCTTAGACATGGAAAATGGTGATCCATCTAGTTTAATCCTTTTAGGGAGACCATTCTTGAAAACATCAAAATCAGTAATCAATATGAATAACGGTACGATCACATTGGAGTCTAATGGTGAAGTTGCAAAATTCAACATCTATGAACCCATCAAGACTCTTGAGCATTCTAGTTACGCTATTGGCATACATGATGATTATGATTCGGATTTTGATAATGATGAGTTGTGGGAAATGGGAAAGGCTACTGATGGCCTTGACGACAAGAGAGGTATGGATTCTAACTTAGAGCATACTGTTCATACTATTGCTGCTTTATCTACTCATGATACTGCTGACCATCTTATTTCTCAATTGCAGGATCATACCGTTGAAAAGAAGCACCCTCCGGATCGACCATGTCAATTAAGTGACGAAGGAGCAAAGACTGGGGACGGCCACTCAAAGAGCAACAAGCCGAGATACCGAGGAGTGAAGAAGATATTGAGGTGGTTAAGGAAGGATAGAGCAACACTGCATCAACCACCTTGATAGAGGACTGGCGTCGGGCCACCGACGTTAAACAGAGGCGCTGCTTGGGAGGCAACCCAAGGGGAGTTAGTTTCTTTTCTCCCTTTTATTTTTATTGCTTTTTAGTTTAAACTTTTCTCTTTTCTTGTATTTTTGCCTTACATTGGGACAATGTAAGATTTAAGTATGAGGGAGGGATTAGTGGTGTGTTATTGCTTTTATATTATAAAAATACAAAAAAATCAAAAATTTGAAAATTTGAGCTCATAGTTAGTAATAAACACATGCTTAGAGTCACTAGCCCATGATGAAACCTAATTGATATCATGCATGCTTTTGAACATAAGTGAATCGTTAACCTTGGAACACTTTGAACTCTAATGCAAAGTTTACTTTAACTTAGTAGTGAATATTTTGAGCACATTATTGTCATGACTTTTGAAGTGTGCATAACTTAGTGAAGATTATGTGAACTTTGTGATAGTCTTAAGAAGTCTCTAATACATACTAGAACTTAACTACATGCTCTTTGAGGCGTATGTCTAGACTACTTGCAAACATGAAAGTGATATAGGCGATCTTTGATGCGTTTGAGCCTTTCAAGCCTACCATGTAAACAAAATCAATCTCTAGCACCCTTTTTGAGCTTTAATGTAAAAGAATGGTAGTATGCTAAGCATACTAAAGACCCGCATTCAACATTCCTTGACTAGCTTATCATCCTACCCTTTTAGCCTAAATATGCTTTTAATCCATACCTTTTAAGGGAGTATGATGTATTTCATTCAAATGCACTAGGAAATTCATTGAATTATATTTGTGAACGTTATTGTCAAAAGAATGAAATACATGAAAGAAAAGGAATGCCTTGAGAAATTTGATAAAAATATGACTCCAAGGGGAGCCAAGGCACAAAAGAAAAAAATTGTTGAAATAAACCTTGAAAAAAAATGAACAAGGTTTGAAAAATTCATGCAAGAAGAGAAGTTTTAGTGTGCATTTCATCATACTCTCTTGTTTGATATATCTTTATCCTTTCTTTCATAAGCCAATACCTAGGCCAAGCTACAAGCTAATAAAGACCTACTTGATTTATGTTTGCAAAGTAGCTAAGATAGTGGAGAAGAGTGTGCAAGTGAGCTTATACTTGTGTTAGTGTATGACTTGAACTATTATGGCTTTGCATATTTTGGATCTATAATTTGTACACAACACTCGTCTATGACCACACACACACGTTCACTACTTTGTTGAGTATGAAATGTTTAGGGATTGAACTTGTTGCACTGTTAACTTTTCAACGCCTTTCATTACTGTGCATGTTAAAATTGTTGAGGCATTAAAGTGAGGACAAGTTGCTTTGTTATGATAATCTGAGCCAACCAAAAATATTGTAGTTTTTATTTGTTTACTCGAGGTCAAGTAAAGAGTAAGTATGGGGGAGTTTGATGTGACTAGAAATAGACACATCTATTGCGTTTTTGTCTACGATTTGGTAGGTTTTGATGGATAATTTGATACGTATGCTACCTAATCGTGTACTTGTGTAATTATAGGTACAATTCAAGAAAACGAGCTAAAAATGATGTGTAAAGACCAAGAAAAGATATGGACATGACAAGGACTCAAAGTTGATCAAGAAAGGGCAAAAACGTAATTTTGGAGGTGGCGATCAATCGCCTGGGAGAGGAAATCGATCGCCTATGGACAAAAACTTTTGCAACAAAATTTACGAGCCAGCGATCGATCGCGTGTATCAGGCGATCGATCGCCAAAGTCCACTGGAGCCAAGCGATCGATCGCGATAAAGTGGCGATCGATCGCCTCAAGAGATTTGCTGAAAAAAAATAAAGAAGCGATTGATCGCCACATTCAAGGCGATCGATCGCCGAAGAGTCCGGAAATAAGGAAATTGAGTCTTTTACCATGTTTAAAAGATTGTAACCTAAATCTTAGCCTCCATAACCTCAGAACTCGATTTTTACACCTCATATCAGACAGATTTCGAGAGTTTAGACTAAGTTAGATTTTTAGAATAATTTTTCTTTGAAGTTTTCTTCAAGAACAACAAAGAACGGAGCCAGAATCGACAAGCCGGAATCGCAATTCGTCTTAGTAATCTCTTTTCCTTTATTTAATTCAATGTTTTCGGTACAATTTATTATTTTTTTAGATTTGAATATGATAGGCTAAAACCCTTTGATTCTTGGTTGAAGGGATACCTATTTTTGGATTTGAATCTTTTATGAGAATCCGGTTTGATTGTTGAATTAGATTTCGATTTCAATGTGTTTCTCAGATTTCAAATTCCATGATTGTTGTGTTTGTGATTAGATTGATCACCTAATATTCAATTGCATAATCGATAGCTTGTGAAGAAACAACTAATATTAATAATTAACCGGTTGTAGGTGTTATTGAATTAGGAGAAACGATTGAGTAATCGATTTTAACGGCTGTAGTTTTCATTGATTAGATTTATCGAACTCATTAGTTTTGAAAACTATCATTGATTTAATCATTAACGGCTGTAGTGGTGATTAGAGATTTGGTAAGGGTTGAATTGAATGCTGTTTTCTCTTTGACTACGAATAAGATGAGTAGGAATTGAATTTCCAATCGATAGATAATCGAAAGAATTCGAATGTTTTGATTTGATGACAAAAAGATAATTTTCCAAAAGTACGGTTACCTGAAAACCAAGAATCGCTTTAATCTCATAAGTCCTAATTCGTTTAGTTAATTTTGCGTATTAGTTTAATTCTTAGAATTTGTTGAGTAGTAATAATCCAATCCAAAACCCCCTTGTTACTATTCATTCTTGATACGAAATAAATACTACCTTCCCTGTGGGATCGATTCCTACTCTCGCTACTACATACTTTTGTTATTAACTTGAGAATGGTTAATTTGGGCGTACGCGATAAACGCTACCACTTAGCCAATGCGATGGCTCCATTGTTGTCACAATAGAGTTCAATCGGATCTAGTATGCTAGGCATCACCCCAAGTTCAGAAATGAACTTCTTGATCCAAACAGCTTCCTTTGCTGCATCTGAGGCAGCAATATACTCAGCTCCTGTTGTAGAATCGGCTACTGTCTCTTGCTTTGAACTCTTCCAGCTCACAGCACCTCCATTTAGGCAAAACACATATCCTGATTGCGATCGAAAATCATCTTTGTCGGTTTGGAAATTTGCATCAGTGTAACCTATTACATTGAGCTCTTCCTCACCTCCATAAATCAAGAATGTATCCTTAGTTCTTCTCAAGTACTTCAGGATATTCTTGACTGCAATCCAGTGATTTTCACCTGGATCTACTTGATATCTGCTCGTCATGCTCAAAGCATACGAGACATCGAGACGAGTACATATCATGGCATACACGATAGATCCAATAGCTGACGCATATGGAATCTTACTCATGCGTTGTCTCTCATCTTATGTTGAAGGACACTGATCCTTCGAGAGATGTATCCCATGTGTCATAGGCACGAATCCTTTCTTAGATTCTTGCATGCTAAACCGTTTTTGCACTTTATCTATGTATGTACTTTGACTTAGGCCAAATAATCTTCTTTATCTATCTCTATAGATCTTGATACCTAATACATAGGTAGCTTCACCCAAGTCTTTCATAGAAAAGCAATTCCCTAGCCAAATCTTTACAGATTGTAAGGCAGAGATATCATTCCAAATTAGAAGTATGTCATCTACATACAATATTTGGAAGATAATTATGCTCCCACTGACCTTCTTGTAGACACAAGGTTCATCTACGTTTTTGATGAAACCAAACTCTTTGACTGCATCATCAAAACGAAGATTCCAACTCCGAGAAGCTTGCTTCAATCCATAAATGGATTGTTGTAGCTTGCATATCTGTCCAGCATCCTTTGGATCGACAAAACCCTCGGGCTGTGTCATGTACACATCCTCAAGCAGATTTCCATTAAGGAAAGCTGTTTTGACATCCATCTGCCAGATTTCATAATCATGAAATGCAGCTATTGCAAGTAAGATCCTAATGGATTTAACCATGGTAACTGGTGAAAAAGTTTAATCATAGTCAATACCATGAATTTGTTTGAAACCTTTTGCTACCAGTCGACCTTTAAAGGTTTGTACATTACCATCCATGTCGGTCTTCTTCTTGAAAATCCATTTGCACCCTATGGGTCTCACCCCTTCAGGTGGGTCAACCAAAGTCCATACTTGGTTTGCATATATGGATTCCATCTCAGATTTCATGGCCTCTTGCCATTTCTCAGAATCAGTGCCCATTATATAAGATGACAGTTCATCCTCATCAATAAGTAGTAAGTCACCTTGTTGAGTCACAAGAAATCCATATCTCTGTGGCTCCCGGTGTTCTCTTATAGACCTACGCTGGGCTTTTGTCTCTTGAGCAGGCACTTCATCCACAACAACTTGTGGTGACTGCTCTGTTTCCATCTCAATATCATGTTCAGTGTTTTCTTGTGGTTGAACTTTACTAAGTTCTATATGTCTCCCACTGGTTTTTCTAGAAATAAATTCTCTTTCAAGAAAGACACCAGTCCGAGCAACAACCACTTTGTTCTCGGTGGGATAATAGAAATAATATCCTTTCGTTTCCTTAGGATACCCCACAAATAAACACTTATCAGATTTGGGTCCAAGTTTGTTAGAGGCGTGACGTCTCACGAAAGCCTCACAACCCCAAATCTTCATAAAAGACATACTAGGACGTTTCCCAGTCCATATCTCATATGGTGTCTTTTCCACTGATTTAGATGGAACACGGTTCAGTATGAATATTGCTGTTTCTAAAGCATGTCCCCAAAAGGATATCGGAATATCTGCATGACTCATCATTGATCGAACCATGTCCAACAAGGTTCGATTCCTCCTTTCGGATACACCATTCCATTGTGCAGTATACGGAGGAGTGAGTTGTGGGACTATCCCACACTCCTTTAGATAGTCATGAAACTCTTGGCTTAGGTATTCACCTCCTCGATCTGATCGGAGGATTTTGATACTTTTACCAAGTTGGTTTTGTACTTCATTCTTGAAATCTTTGAACTTTTCAAAGGTTTCATGCTTGTGTTTCATAAGATACACATACCCATATCTACTGAAGTTATCAGTAAATGTAATGAAGTATTGAAAACCACCTCTAGCATGTGTGCTTATTGGTCCACATACATCACTATGTATGAGACTCAATAAATCATTTGTCCTTTCAACATGTCCCTTGAAAGGAGCTTTAGTCATCTTGCCCATTAAACAAGATTCACATATTTCATATGATTCAAAATCAAATGAATCCAATATTCCATCCTTATGAAGTTTTGATATGCGATTCTCGTTTATATGGCCCAAGAGACAATGCCAGAGATAAGTTGGATTAGAATCATTATTCTTAATCCTTTTAGTATTTATGTTATAGACAGGCATATCAAGATTTAATATATAAAGACCATTAATCATTTGTGCATTAGCAAAAAACATATCATTTAAATAAATGGAGCAACAATTGTCCTTTATAATAAATGAAAATCCACACTTGTCCAAACAAGAAATAGAAATAATGTTTTTAGTAATCGACGGCTAACAATCTTTTAAATCTAAAATTAAGCCAGAAGGCAAAGATAATGAATAATCTCCTATTGCTAATGCATCAACTCTTGCTCCATTTCCAACTCGGAGATCAACCTCGCCTTTCGCCAACAACCTACTCCTTTTGAGATCCTGCACATTAACACAAATGTGAGAACCACATCCAGTATCTAATACCCATGATGAAGAAGTAGATAAATTGACTTCTATAACAAAAATACCTGAAGTGGAAGTCACACTTCCCTTCGTCTTCTTAAGATCCTCCAGATAAACTTTGCAATTTCTTTTCCAATGTCCGGTCTCACCGCAATGGAAACAGTTCCCCTCTTTTGCCACTCATCCCTTTGGCTTTAGTGCAGAAGCATGTGGCTTAGACTTAACAAGGACTTTCTTGTTCTTCTTGTAGCCTTTAGCTTTAGTCTTTCCTTTGCTCTTATTTACAATAAGAACATTTGTAGGCTTAGACTTTTTGCGGTTAGCTTCAAAAGTTCTCAGCATGCCAAGCAATTGTGGTAGAGTCTTTTCAATTTCAATCATATTGTAATTCAAGACAAATTGACTGAAGCTTTCAGGCAACGATTGTAAGATCACGTCAGTGGCCAACTCTTGGTCCAATGGAAAACCCAGCTTCTCCAGATTCTCAATGTACCCAATCATCTTGAGTACATGAGTTTCAACTAGGCTTCCTTCTACCATTCTACACTGGAATAACGCTTTAGAGACGTCATACCTCTCTTGTCTTGATTGTTGTTGGTACAGTTGCTTTAGGTGCTCGATCATATCGAACACCTCCATTTCCTCGTGTTGCTTCTGAAGCTCAGAGTTCATGGTGGCAAGCATAAGGCACCCAACATCAAGTGCGTCATTTTGATGCTTCTTGTAAGCATCTCTATCGGCTTTAGCAGCCGTCAAGGGAGGTTCCTCAGCAGGTAAGGGTTCCTCTAGGACATATTGATTTTTCTCTTGTTTGAGGACAATCCTCAAATTCCTATACCAGTCTAGGAAATTAGTCCCATTAAGTTTGTCCTTCTCAAGGACCGATCGCAATGATAGTGTGCTTGTAACATTGTTGGTTGCCATGGATATCTACAATATAAATATGCAAAATAAGTTTATGATTTTAATCATTTAATATGGTCTTTTATTAAATGACACTCCCACTATTTTGTTTAAAAAAATATCAACCCTCGAAAACTTTAGTGGGCCAAGATCAATATTTCACTTAATCTTGAGTTAGCTTTGGCTAATCGCCCAAGACTCGGTTATTTAGGTAGACAACTCTTTGTCAATTACAATCACATGCAATTCTTGGATGGTTGGACGAACAACGCTTTGTTCAAATTCATCTAATGAATTATTTTCCAACCCCATGCCTCTAGGTTCCCAATCCTATTGAGATAACGCTAGTTAAGTCGAACCCAATTTTAAAATAACACGGATATCACTTTTATCCTTTCGCGCTTTACTAAGATTGTCACGGTGCTTTGCTTTGGCAAACCCACACATGTTCAATCGAAGTCTTGACGAGTATTTTTAATTGGAAGGCATCTTGAAACTTAATATTATAAGAGGGATTTATTGATCTCATGATTTTATTAATATTGAAAATATGTCTGGTATATATATGAATATATACATATCTACATATATATATATATATATATATATATCAAGCATCAATATTAAAACAGTAAACATGCATCTCATACATCAACATAAAATAAACGTGACATGGTTATAGCCCCAACTAATGATTTTCTCAAGCCAATGAGAAAACACTATAAGGTCAACCTAAGGTAACTTCACCAAGCACCTCTATGGCTCCCTTTTGTGAATGGCCTCCTCATCCCGGCACCATGGTTCGTCTTCGTTGATCTCCATCAAAGAAATAAACTATACTATATAACATTTACAAGATATAGAGAATTCCTCGAGTCACATTCGAGGGGAACATAGGGGAGGGATAACATTTAGGAAAAATAGAGAAGGCACGACTCGTAGGCCGTATTAAATTACAAACATTCACAAAATCCTATCTAATAGGTCATAGGGCTATAACCATGCACCATGCTCAAACAACACATAAAACCTGCTATAACATTTAATTAATTAAATTCTAAACATTTTAAAATTTAATTCTAATTAAAACTGTAAAATAAAATTTTATGAAAACTATCGTACGCTCGGGACATCACATGCCACGAATACTTGGCACGTCACAAGCCATGGACCATAAGGGTTCGAATAACCCTAGCCACACGGCTGGACCACGCATGAGCCTAGGGTTCGAAATCTTAGCCATGAGCCACGACCCGACCATGCACGATTCATGACAGTGGCGGCTTGACCATCTCGAGCCAATGGGTTCGAAAACCCTAGCCCTCATGTGGCCCTAGCCGTCGACCTTCATTTATCCGTGAACCATGATCGAACCATCATGCACCGCCTATAAACTTTATCGAGCCAAAAGGGTTCTAAACCCTAGCCATGTTTCGACACCTCCATGCACAACCATTAGCCACAACGGCTAGACCATCTCGAGCCAAGGGTTCGAAAACCCTAGCCATCATGTGGCAGCCGTGGGTCAAGTATCATGGTGGTCGAACCATCAAGAGCCATGGGCTCGGCTTTTCGCCTTTGTGTATCGTATACATAAATTGTCAATTATATCATATATAATTTTACGATGATTTTCACAAACTCGATTTACTCATATCATATATGATTATACAGTTTTAAAGCATGCAATATAATTCTAAATATGATTAAACGATTAACCACATAATTCCGATATGAGCTTTGTACACGGCTCTGATACCACTGTAAGGAATCCAACACACAAGTGCGCAGCGGAAATTAAACAATGGATTCCTAACCGAGGACCTATACAGAGTATTCATATTGGAATGATTAACAGAGTCTCACCCTTGTAGCATGTTTGAAGCAGATTCCACGTTGTAGCACCTCGAGTCACGAACGAAAATTTTCACCTTCGTTTCTACGGTATCCACACGATCAAATCGAAAGGGAGTTCAAGAACAAATTGTGAGACTCGTTCTTAAACAGGAGCTAAACTCACGGTTCAAAATCGATCAATCAACAACCGTCCAAAACACTATACACGGCGGCGGTGGCCGTGTGGTCGAGTGCAAGAGGCAGCTGCCGAGAGAGAGTGTGAGAGTGGCTATTAGGTTTTTATGATATGTAGAGTTAATCCTCAATTAACCTTGTTATCATATATATATTAGATTTAATTAAAGGTTCAAGACTTTCTTAAAGCTTCATGGGCCCAAACCCATGATTTAATTAAATCCTTATAATCATGTAATTAAGACTCTTCTTAATTAACTAATTCATCCAATGAATTTAATTTTCCTTATCAATTTAATCTTTCGTGCGACCCGATAGGTTCTTGCAATGTTGGCAGTGACATAAAATCTCATTTTATGTCACAAGCAATGAGCGGTATCTAGCAACACATCAAGGCTACCCAAATTACAAGAATGTCATAGACTCGACATAACCTAAGAACTTGTGATAATATTAACTATGTAACTTAATCCCTTTGTCCAATGTGTTTAGATTGAACACGAGTCATGGAATAGTCATACTCGTATATTCAATCTTTATTTCTTGATCCCCAAGTAGAACTAGAATAAACGAATAAGCTCGATATCACATATCGACTCATTCGAGCACGGCCATGCATTTTAGTCTTACTTGATCAAGGGCCCAAACAATTCTCCTATTATATAGGAGGGACAAATCCTTTCTTGATCAATCAACATCCCTCTACATAATTCGTAGTGTATCCAATATTTACCTTTATAGTTTACCCTGTTACAGGTAACGTTTGACAATATCAAGATACATAACTCCTTATGTTGGGATCTCTGATGATCTCAAGTCGTAAGGATTACATACATTATTATCACTATGAGAATTGCTTATGAGCTTATGACACTCATATAACTATCCATGTAGCATTCTCATGGTGGGTCTGTCCAGTACACCGTTCTCTAACATGTACCCATGTGTTGATTTGATATCTCATATCTATGAACAATTCATCAATCAAAACATACTAGTCTCAATGCTTTATCATTATCCTTATTCATGATAATACTTGACTAGGAACAATCTTTAAGAACAATACAATATTATTCTAAGGACATTAACTTATATATTAATTCATATTACACAGATACACGAATAATATATAATAATGAATTGCCATTAACAAAATCATAATACATTGTATGTCATAAACAATCATCTAATGACTTGTCTTAGGGCATATCCTAACACTCAATAGCCTAGGTAAGGATCTATCCAACAGATAAGTCACCATAAAGGTCATGAGAGGTCTCCCAAGAGAATGGGATGTAAAAACAATTGCCATGAGAGAATCCAAAGATTTAAACAATATAGATCTACATGATCTATATGCTGACTTAAAGGCATACGAGTTTGAACTAGGCATTGGGATTGAAGATGAACCCAGCACCAGTCAACCAATCAAAGCTCTTACTGCATCAGAGTCCCTGTCTACCACAACAGAGATGACTCCCGAACAAATATGCAATGATGCAATGGCGCTGCTTGTCAAGAAATTTGGAAAATTTATGAAAAAGAATCAGAAGACCTATCAATCTTATCCAAGGAAGCAGAACTTCAAAAATAGATCAGATGAGGATGATCGCATCTGCTTCAACTGTCTTAAACCAGGACATTTTATCTCGAACTTCCTAAGCCAAAGAAAGATGATCAGAAGAGAGGATCCAAGGACTTTAAGAAGTCTAAGGAAAAGAGAAGACCATCTAGAAGGGACAGAGACCAGAAAGTACTGGTGGCTGAAGAAAACAAGAGCAAATGGGCTGATTCAGAATCAGAATCAGAAGAATCTTCCAGCTCATCCAGTGAGAGTGAAGATGAAGAAGTTCACTGTCTGATGGCCAATGATGACGGTGAGGTAACTGGTTCTAATCTCTTTGAATTTACACATAATGAACTCACCAACGCATTGCAGGACATGATTAATGAGTACCAGATGTTGTATGAATCCTTCGAGAATTTTAAGACCGAACATTCAATCCCAATGGAACAGCAAAACAACAAACTTGATTGTGAACAATCAAAGGAGTTGGAATGCCTAAGGGAAAAAGTAAGTCTACTCGAGAAAGAAAGGGACGAAGCAAGATGTGCACACCAGAAACTCATTAAACTGGTTCGCACATGGAACGCATCAACTGCCAGAAAAGATGAGATGCTTGAGTCGATAAGGCTTGCTGGTGATCTTACCGGTATAGGCTACTCTAACAATGAAAGTAACTCATCTAGCATCAAATCTCAACCGTGTTTAGAGAAGAACAAGATTCAAACAATGAACTTTGTCAGATCCAGCACAGTATATGAACCAAGTGAATTGGTTAATGAACCTGTTAAGCCAATACTCATCAAGGAACGAGCATCACACAAAGGTATCGGTTATGCTGAGCTAGTAGAGAAAGCTAGATCGGGGCAAAAGTTCAGAAATGGACATAAGCTCACTGGTCAGGCAACTCGAGAGGTAAAACCCAACTGGTGCTATAATTGTATGCCTGTCCAGAAGAGGTATATGCTTCCCAACAGAAACCAAAAATCTAAACAACATGCATACACTCACTATCACATACATCACCCAAGAACACCATCACCACTTAATGCACACACATTTCAGGACACACACAGACCCAAACAATTCAGGGTTATACAAGTGTGGGTCCCGAAAGGACTAATCCTGTCTGGACCCAAGTAGGATTGGGTACCAATCAAATTATCGCTTTAATTGCAGAGAACTAAAATCCATCAAGTTCGGAGCTCAGAGTGGTTTCTGGACAGTGGATGTTCTAGACACATGACAGGGAACACTTGTTTGTTGTCCGAACTGGTTGACACCACCGGACCTAGAATAACTTTTGGCGACACGCGAAAGGTAGAACCGTGGGTAAGGGTAAGATTATCTACGGTAACATTATTATTAAAGATATACTGTTGGTTGAAAATCTATGCTATAACTTGATCAGCATCAGTCAACTCTGTGACAATGGTCACTCGGTAGAATTCAACCAGCACACATGTACAATCAGATCTATCGATGGTAGTACACTGCTTGTAGGAAGAAGGCATGAGAACACGTATAAGATTGACTAGAACCTTAATCAGCCTGCCTCTCCTACTTGCTTTGCTGCATTGAATAATTCCAAAAACTAGCTTTGGCACAAGCGATTGAGTCACTTCAATTTTAAAACTATTGCCAGTCTGCGTAAGCTTGATCTAGTCATTGGACTGCTCCAAATAGAGTTCTCAAAAGACAAGATCTGCTCAGCATGCCAACTTGGTAAGCAAATCAGATCCTCCTTTAAGAACAAAGAGAGTAAATCTTCTTCTCGGTGCCTAGAGTTGCTGCATATGGATCTTTTCGGTCCTATACAAGTAACAAGTCTAGGGGGAATGAAGTATACCCTGGTATTAATAGACGATTACTCTCGTTTTACGTGGGTCTTGTTTCTAAGTGGCAAAGATCAGGCTACTCAAAAGATGATCAAACTACTGAAAAGACTCCAAAATGAGAAATCGTGTGGGATAGATAGAATTCGTAGTGATAAAGGTACCGCATTTACCAATCAATAACTCGAATCATATCTAGATGCCTTGGTATCAAACACGAATACTCTGCTGCAAGAACTCCACGGCAAAATGGAGTTGCTGAGCGTAGGAACTGCACTTTGAAAGAAGCTGCGGGAACTATGCTTGCAGAATCAGATATTTCGCAGAGATTTTGGATAGAAGCTTTCAACATAGCATGTTATACGCAGAACAAATCGATGATTAATAAACGAACAAATAAAACCCCTTATGAGATCTGGAATGGCAGTAAGCCAAACATTTCTTATTTTCATGTGTTTGGTTGCAAATGTTTTATTCACAACAATGGAAAGACTCATCTCACCGCTTTTGATGCTAAAAATGATGCTGGAATATTTCTTGGCTATTCTACAGTTAGTAAAGCATTCAGAGTATTTAATAATAGAGCACTTACTGTAGAAGAATTTGTTCATGTAAAATTTGATGAGTCTGCTAATTGTACTGTATCTGATCTACAAATCAACAACTTGAGCAATCGACTGGAAAACACTAATATTGATGACAATGTTTATGATGAAGTAGATTACAGAAGCAGGATTGACTGCAATTTGGAACCAGAAGTTCCAGAAGCACAAGCATAGGAATCTGCTGGTCCACAAGCGCTGCACCCAGCTGACAATGACACTATTATGCATACTTAAACTTTACTCGACCTCGAGTAAATCAGACAAAACTATAATATTTTTTTGCTTGGCTCATAGCATCATAACAAACTAACTTGTCCTCACTTTTATGCCTCAACAATTTAAAACATGCATAGTAATGAAAGGCGGTGAAAAGTTAACAGTGGAACAAGTTCAATCCCAAAACATTACATACTCAACAAAGCAGTGAATGTGTGTGTGTGGTCATAAACAAGTGTCATATGCAATTATAGATCCAAAAGATGCAAATCCACAATAGTTCAAGTCATACACTAACACAAGTATAAGCTCACTTGCACACCATTCTCCACTATCTTAGCCACTTGCAAACACAAATCAAGTAGGTCTTTATTAGCTTGTAGCTTGGCCTAGGTATTGGCTTATGAAAGAATGGGAAAAGATGCATCAAAACAAGAGAGTATGGTGATATGCACAATAATTAGCTTCTCTTCTTGCATGATTTGTTTGCAATGTAAACTTTAATCATTTTTTTTCTCTTATTTGTATTAATTCTTTTCAAGGCATCCCCTTTTCTTTCATGCATTTCATTCTTTTGACAATAAAGCTCACAGAACATTGAATCATTGATAACATAAGTGCATGTGAATGAAACACATCATACTCCCAAAGGTATGGATTAAAATTATATTTAGGCTTATTAGGGAAGGATGATAAGCTAATCAAAGAATGTCGAATGGGGGTTGTTTGTATGCTTAGCATACAACCATTCTTTTGCATTAAGGTCAAAAAGGGTACTAGTGATTGATTTTCTTTACATGGTAGGCTTGAAAGGCTCAAACGCATCAAAGATTGCCTATATCACTTTCATGTTTGCAAGTAGTCTAGACATACGCCTCAAAGAGCATGTAGTTAAGTTCTAGCATGTATTAGAGACTTCTTAAGACTATCACAAAGTTCACACAATCTTCACTAAGCTATGCACACTTCACAAGTCATGACAATAATGTGCTCAAAATATTCAACTACTATGTTAAAGCACAATTTGCATTAGAGTTCAAAGTGTTCCAAAGTTAACAATTCACCTATGTTCAAAAGCATGCATGATATCAATTAGGTTTCATCATGGGCTAGTGATTCTAAGTTCATTATTGACTATGAGCTCAAAATTTTCAAATTTTTTGATTTTTTTGAATTTTTGTAATAGAAAAGCAATAACACACCACTAATCCCTCCCCCATACTTAAATCTTACATTGTCCCCAATGTAAGGCAAAAATACAAGAAAAGAGAAAAGTCTAACTACTAAAGCAATAAAAATAAAAGGGAGAAAGGAAACTAACTCCCCTTGGGTTGCCTCCCAAGCAGCGCCTCTGTTTAATGTCGGTGGCCCGACGCCAACCTTCTCGCTTAAGACGATGCCTATTTGCCTTGAACCTCTTGGAGGGTTTTTGTCTTTTCACTATGTCGCCTTCCTCCAAAGAAGTCAGTTGAGGTCGATCAAGATCTACCTCATGGCATCCTTTAACTTGTCGTCCCCTATGCTCGCCTTTGGGAATCTCATTCTGGTAAGATTCCTTGTTATCCACATCGACCTCTGTTTGTTCTTCAAGTATTGATGGCATCAGTACCATCGTTTCTGGAGTTTCTACCTCTTTACCACTGTCCAAGGTGTTGTCTTCGAAAAAATAGTCCCAAGGATCCATTTCAACACAGTACTCTATCGCCGACTCCTCTTCCACATCACTTGATTCATCTAAGTATTCAACATAGCTCTCAGTTGGAAACTTACCTTGCGGAGTTGTAGGATATACAAGCTCCTTTTCTTCTATTGGCACATGTATCTCCTCTTCTAGCTCGGGTGACATCAGTACCACCTTCTCCAGAGTCTCATCTTCTTCATCACTCCATGATTCGAATGCAATCATGGTCTCCGTTTGTGCTGCTATCCGATCGGCTGATCTTATTATTTGCTCCATTTGGTTACCCAAATTCTGAGTGCTAGCCCTGAATTCCTGTTGAAATTGCAAAGTACTATCATTAAGTGTTGAAAGAAGATCCTCTAAAGACTCACCAGGGGTATGATATAGAGGTTGTTGTGGCCATGGCGGGTATTGCGGTAGGTATGGCGCTAGGTTGGATTGCATGTAGGGTGGAGGTAGGCTCATCCATTGATTGTCATAGTTGAGATTGGGATGATCACTCCAACTTGAGTTGTATGCACTTTGTCCAATCCCTACGCCAAGTTGGTGCACAAGATACTCCAATTCGTCTAGTCGCCTATAGTCCTCCATGATAAGATCCGATTGTTAAAAATCAACCTGTAAGCACGAACAAACAAGAGTAGCGGTGGGGGGAAAGAAAGAGAAAGAAACAAAATAGAAAATATTAACACAAAAATATACAACGCCACCCCGGCAACGGCGCCAAAATTTGGTAGCGCTTATCGTGTACGCCCAAAATAACCCCCACTCAATCCTCAAGATTGATAACAATAATGTAGTAGCGTGAGTAGGGATCGATCCCACGAGGAGGTGTGAATCTTTGTGTTAATGAAAATCAAAACAAAAGAATAATAAAGGATGGGGTTGTGAGGTTGAATTATACTAATGAAAATTAAAAACAAAGATTAACTAATGAAAGCGATTCTTGGTATCGGTCGACTCTACCTTGGATATTATCATCTATTTCATCGATTCACAAAAGACTCAATTTTACTTGAATATTCATCAATTGGAAATCTAATTCCTCCCTCACCTTATTCATAGTCAATTAGTCCAAGCGTTCTAATTTAACTTTCACCAATCAATCAATCTCTATATGCATATTCAAGATTAAAATCATGACATCGTTCAAAACTAGTGAGCGATGAATCTAAACAACATAAACACAAGCGGTTTATATAATTTAGTCAATGGTTTTCTCTAAGAATTTAATAACACCAACAGCAGGCAATTATCGATCTTAGTTGCTTCTTCAATTAGATTACTCAAACAATCTCTTATTTGATATCCAATTAGCAATAGATTATATGCAAGTTACTAGGTTGTCAATCCAATAAACAAACATCAATCATATCAACAAAATCAGAAAAACAATGAATTCAATAAAATCGATAAACAAAAGCGTATGAATCTCCCCAAGATAAATAAATCCAAGGTTTTGTCTTCCTCAACCAAGAATTAAGACTAGCTACACATAATTAAAACAAAACTATAAATAAAAACAAGGGAAAGAAAACTAATCCGATCTCCGCTCGTCGAGGTGTCAATCCCGCCTTCGCTTCGATCTTCGTAGCCGTTCTTCAACAAAATTGAAAAGAAAATATAAAACTAGTCTAAAATTATTCTACCCTAACTATCTAGATGGTTAAAAGGTCTGAATTTCGATTATATATGTATTGGGAGGCTGATGGAGTAGGTTAGAATCCATGTGGGAAGGAAAGAAATCAAGAATTTTAACTTTCCAAAATCCTATTGGCGTAATTACGCCTAAAATGGCGTAACTACGCCTAAATTCCCGTAGCACTGGCGTAGGTACGCCTGAAATGGCGTAAGTACGCCTATCATCAATGTTTCTGGCGAGTTTCGTATTTTGGCCGTAACTTTCTCGTACAAACTCCGAATTTGATGAATCAGCTGTCCACGCGAAGATAACTCAAAGGTCTACAACTATTATATGGAACACATTTCCAAAACATGGCTCGAACATATAGAAATTTGAGGAGAAAGTAGCAACATGTGTCTTGGATTCTGGTTTTTCCTCTTTTCTTCAACTTTATTGCTTCTTTCATCATTTTAGCTTGATTTCTTCACCTTTCCCTACATTTACACAAATATACGATTAGGTAGCATATGTATCAATTTACCCATCAAAATATACCAAATCGTAGATAATTAAGCGCAATAGATGTGTCTATTTCTAGTCACATCACATACCCCTGCTACAGTAGATGGAACAAACAAAAAGGATGAATCAATCAAATCTTCTGAGCTACCTACTCGTATTCACACCAATGAAGAAATCAATCCTCTTGGACCTCCGCTCCGGTGGATGAAGGATCATCCTCCCGGGCAGGTCACAGGTAACCCTGCTGCTCATCTACGCACCAGAGGACAAATGATTAATGAATTTCTTCATACTGCATTCATATCTCACATAGAACCCAAAAAGATTGATGATGCTATGTTAGACCCAAGATGGGTAGAAGCAATGTAGGAAGAACTTAATCAATTTGAGCGAAACAAAGTATGGCACTTAGTACCACGTCCACCGCATCACACTGTAATAGGTACCAAATGGGTATTTTGAAATAAATTAATGAAAATGGTGTTGTTATCAGGAATAAAGCAAGATTAGTTGCACAGGGATACAGACAGGAAGAAGGCATTGATTTTGATGAAACCTTTGCTCTTGTAGCTCGATTAGAAGCCATTCACATATTTCTTGCATTTGCTGCTTTTAAAGACTTTAAAGTCTATCAGATGGATGTTAAGAGTGCGTTTCTTAACAGCAAACTCCAGGAAGCAGTTTATGTTGCGCAACCTCCTGGATTTGAAAGCCATCAGCAGCCTTCGTATGTTTTTCGACTGCACAATGCTTTGTATGGTTTAAAACAAGCTCCCCGCGCATGGTATGAAACTCTGTCAAAGTATTTGACTGAGCACAACTTTACCATTGGCACGGTGAACAAGACCCTGTTCAAATTCACAAAGGGTGACCATACTCTGCTGGTTCAGATTTATGTTGTTGATATTATTTTTGGCAGTACTAACTCAAAACTTTGCGAAAGATTTTCAAAAATAATGCAGGATCAGTTTGAGATGAGCATGGTGGGAGAATTATCGTTTTTCTTAGGATTGCAAGTGAAGCAATCCAGTGAGAGAATTCTGATAACTCAGTCTAAATATACCAAAAAGAACTGCTGAAGAAGTATGTGATGAGTACCAGTTCAGCAACTGCCACTCCAATGAGCTCATCTGCCAAACTCGACTCGGATAAATCAGGCATACCAGTCGAATTAACAATGTGTCGCGGTATTATTGGATCCTTACTTTACTTGACAGCCAGCCGACCTGACATAATGTTCACGGGCTGTATGTGTGCTCGTTTTCAAGCCAATCCTAAGCAATCACACTTCACTGCTGTCAAAAGGATTCTCAAATATCTAAAAGGCACAGAAAATGTTGGTCTCTGGTATCCAAGAGATTCGATGTTTAATCTGATTGGATATTCAGATGCTGACTACGCAGGGTGCAAAATTGATAGGAAAAGTACCAGTGGATATTGTCAATTTCTTGGAGATCGATTAATCTCATGGGGTTGCAAGAAGCAGGCATCCATCGCAACGTCTACTGCAGAGACATAATACCTTGCTGCTGGAAGCTGCTGTGCTCAACTACCATGGATTCAACAACAACTGCGGGACTATGGAATTGAATCCACTGAGGCACCAATCTTTGTGATAATACATCTGCCATAGCTATCACGTACAACCCTGTTCATTGACAGATGCTGAAACTCAAACGGATGCCCTGGATCAATCCTTGGACAATGATCCTCCTGAGGACTTCTTTGACTTTCCTACTCACATTCCTATTGAAAGGCCTCCAAGTGTTGCTGATCAGTTGGTGCATCTATCCAATGTAATCTCCGAGCTGGCCAGTGATGTCAACAAACTGAAACAAGAAGAACGCACTGCGAGCCTTGATCGCTATTATTTTAAACAGTATTTTCGAATGTAGCGATTCTATACCGCAAGTGCACGGTGTCAAGTTTTAGTATAATGATAATATAAGTACGGATTGTCGATCCCACGAGGACTAGTAAATAAGTACCAAACTCCACTAGTTTAACTATATTTAGCCTACGAAAATTGGTTGTGACTAATTAACTAAAGTAACAAATTAACTAAATATTAAACCCAACCAAACAATAGAGAATAAGAATAAAATCAATAGAGACAATTATCAAGACTTTCGGTTCACCTATGTAATCCCCCACAATTCGCCTATTAGTTAAGAATTAAATTCAAACAATCTAAGGTGACGAGTTTTCATAATTCACTTGCTATACCTTGGTCCGGCTATAACAAATCTAATACTAACGTAACAATAAGCCACTCTCGTACCCTTATTGAACAATTAATATTGTAAATCGATCTATGAAAACTTCTAGCCTTCGATTTTGGTAAATCTATTGCTATCACACGTGTATTTGACTTTATCTCTCGATCTCAGCCTGAAATCCATGGCATAAATCACTATATCGGATCACAATTTTATCTCTCGATCTCAATTGTAATTTAATATCATTCAAGGATGGCCAAACCCTTAAAAGCATGAAGAACAATAATCTATGCACTTAGATAAATAAGAATCAATAAAAAACAATCAATTTAAATCATGGATTCATAACATAGGATCCCCTAAGTCTTGATAACAAACTTAGCCTAGCAACATATTCAAAATCAAATGCAATATCATGTATTTCAACATCAAAAGCATAAGAAAATTAAATAGAAACAAACAAAGTTTAGAAATACGTATAAACTAGCGATGTTGAATCGCGTCGTCGATCGTAGCTCCATCTCTCGCTTTGTTGTGCTGTACGTACGTGAGTTATTCTCTCACGTGCAGGGGCGGAGCCACCCTATCCTTAGGGTGGGCTCCAGCCCAACCCAAGTTTTTTGAAAAAAAAATTTAGTAGTATGAAATTTTGTAATATATTGTTTCAGCCCAACTAATAATTCTAGTCCAACTTTAAAACATGATGTTTTAGCCCAACCTGATAATTTTAGCCCAACAAGTAAAATATAAAAATTAATTGTATTTGAGGGTCAGATTGGTAATCTACAATATCTCTCTCATTCTCTTCCAGTCTTCCATTCACAGATTCACTCGAATCTATTTCTGTCTCTCTTCCCATTTGCTCTAGCTTTGAATCGAAGAAACCCAAGGCAAATTGAATTGAAGAAAATCAACACAACGGACGAGAAAATGACATTTGTGAGAGGTAAATAATATTCTCAGCTATTAAAATATCCTGGTAGACGAGAAAAGTAGAAAACGATACCTGTAATATTTTTTAAAAAATATGCACACAGCTTCACTTTGTTTTTATTTTTATTACAGAAAATCTTCATAAGAGCCTGAGGTTTATTAAGTACTGTACAAGTATATATATACCTTAAATTAAAATTCATTTTCTGCAAATATTGGAGTCCAAATTTAACCCAACATTGTATTAAAATGCATAATCATAAACTAAATATTGAATAACTTTTAAGTGCAGAATACATTTGTGATTTGTGTGGCATTAAATAAATTGTCAGTATATGATTTTCTCAATATTACTATGGTGAACAAAATCGAGGCATGAGTTATCAATCATAGGAATTCATATTTGGTTGAGATGCCTTTAAATGTACTATAGTTTCAGCATTTTAATCTTTTTGCCAATTATGCATTGTTGAATACTAATAGATTGAAATATCCCGAGACATGTTATAGATTGAAATGGATATTCAAGGTATGAAGAAAAGAAAAAACTATTAACTCATTTTTTAAACCAAAAGAGCACACATCAACAAGTGATAGCCATTCTCCATCAAATATGAACATCTCAAATTCCAACGACCAACAGCCTAACAAATCTCCTAGGAATGAAGTTGATATGAGTTTTCCTGAACCTGATCCGGCATTACGTATTCCAATATGGAAATATCCTGTTAATCAAAGGGATGAAGTCAGACGAGCTTACATCAATATGGGACCATATCAACCTATTAAGAACGAGTATCCATCAACCCAATTCGGGAACCAAAATCGTCGATTCCAAAGCCATTGGTTTAAGAAATTTACTTGGTTAGAGTACTCTCTTACAAAAGATGCTGCATTTTGCTTTCCTTGATTCCTTTTTAAAAATGAGCATCCTTGCAATTCTACATTTACGAAGGATGGATTTAAATATTGGAAGCGAGTTAATGATGGGGATAGATGTGCCTTTTTAATGCATATAGGATGTCCTACTTCACCACATAATAGTGCTACAGATTATGTTGCTAATTTGATGAACGTGTCTTGTCATATTGACAAATTGATAAATACACAAACTTCAGAAGAAAAGCGGAAGAACCGATTGCGGCTTACAGCAACAATTGATAGCATCCGATGGCTAAGTCTGCAAGCATGTGCCTTTAGAGGGCATGATGAATCTCCATCTTCTACTAACCGTGGAAATTTTATCGAGATGATAAAATTTATGGGAAGAATGAATGAGAGTATTGGAGATGTCTTGTTAGAGAAAGCTCCAAATAATGCAAAGTATATCTCACCTGATATTCAAAAAGATGTTTTGCATATTCTTGCCAACCAAGTGAGAACCAAAATACGTGAAGAAGTCGGGAACGCAAAATTATGCATTTTAGTTGATGAAGCTAGAGATACATCTAATAAGGAGCAGATGGCTATTGTGTTGAGATTTGTTGATAGTGTTGGCTTCTTACGAGAGCGCTTCTTTGATATTGTGTATGTGGCTGATACGACTGCTGCAACACTTAAGAAAGAAATTTTGGATGTCCTCAGTCGACATAACTTACATATCCACAACATGCGAGGTCAAGGATATGATGGTGCTAGCAATATGCAAGGGTCTTGGAATGGTTTGCAGGCTCTTTTCTTGAAGGATTGTTCATGTGCATATTATGTACATTGTTTCGCCCATCGACTTCAACTAGCATTAACTGCGGCTGCTGAAAAAGAGGTATCAATTTGGTTATTCTTTTCAAAACTGACAGCCATCGGTAATCTTATTAATGTCTCTTCTAAACGCCATACTGAGTTGCATTCTGCTCAAAAAATTGAAATTTCACGTATGATAGCTACTGGTGAATGTAATACCGGTAGAGGGTATAATCAGGTTGGAAATTTACAACGTCCTGGAAAGACTCGTTGGAGTTCACATTATAACTCAATTTGCAGCATGATAGATATGTATAGCTCTGTGATTTCTGTGTTGGAAAATATGGTGGATGATGGCTCCTCTAACTCAATCAGAGGTGAAGCTAGCGGTTTTTTGATTGTTATGAAGTCATTTGATTTTATCTTCATATTGCGGTTGATGCACAAAATCATGGGGATAACAGATCTACTTTGTCGAGCATTGCAAGGGAAATCTCTAGATATTTTAAGTGCAATGGACTGCGTCTCAACTACTAAAGCGTTACTTCAAACTTTGAGAGAAGAAGGTTTTGTTATTCTTCTTAGCAATGTGAAAGAAGTTTGTATCAAATATGATATTGAGATACCTCATATGGAAGCTCGTTATAAATCTGCTACACGTCGTTCATGCCATCAAAACGATTCAATCACAGTTGAGCATCATTATCGATTTGATGTATATCATTCTGCAATAGATTTTCAAGTTGAAGAGCTTAATAGTAGGTTCAAGGATGAAACAGTCGAACTTCTTAAGCTTAGTTGTGCTTTAGAGCCTAAAGAAAACTTTAAGGTTGATCACATCTATCGACTTGCTGAGAAATTTTATCATCTTGATTTTGATGCACAAGATTTGCACCACTTGAAACTACAGTTGGATCACTATAAGCTTGATGTTATTGGTCATGATAAATTTCAAGACTTATCAACTATTTCTGAATTATGTCGCAGACTAGTTGAGACAAATAAGTCAGATTGCTATAATTTAATTGACAGGTGATTTTCTCATTTATTGTAGTTTATATAGTATATATTGCCTATTTATTTTTGGATCTAACATATTTAATTGACAGGTTGATTCGTCTTGTATTGACTCTTCTTGTTTCTACTGCAACAACGGAGCGAGCGTTTTCAGCTATGAAACATATTAAAACAGCTCTCCGTAACAAGATGGAAGAAGAGTTCTTAGCAGATTCTATGGTTATTTTCATTGAAAGAGAGTTGGCTGAAAAAATTGATAACTATAAAATAATTAAAGAGTTTGAATCTCAGAAGAACCGAAGATCGCAATTTCAATAGTGCTTTTGTTTTACGCTCTTGAATGTATTGAATATTAAATTTTTGTGTTCCATATTTTGAAAGTTAATATTTTTTCACGTCTTTTTTAGTTTTTAAATTAATTATTTTAACATATTTGTGTAGTATGCGGCCAGCCCCAGATAACACGAAATCCTGGCTCCGCCCTGCTGCTCACGTGAATTCCAGTTAGCTTGCTGCTTCGTTCAGAATCGAAGTCTGGAATTCGTCCGAGCAGAAGGCTTTACATGCAAAGATTCAGTCTGCTGTTCACGTCCACCAATCTGTTCTCTCCTTCCGTTCACGTCTCTCCTCTCTTCTCCCCCTGATATCCTCTCTTCTCACGTTCCTTATCGCCAGTAGCTACTGCCACTCCTCACGTCTATCTTCTCCACTCACGTAAACTCCCGTCCGCTTCCTTTTGATCTCTCTTACGTAACTTGTTCACGTCTGTTCTTCTGTTGCTCTCCTGATTCCAGTAAACTCTTCAATCCTTAACTGTAATTGCTCACGTGTATCCTCCAATCTGTTGCTGCCTCTCCTTCACGTCACTCTTGCCTGCCCTCTCTTTCTGCTGTTCACGTCTCTCTTCTTCTTCACGTAATTTTCTCTTGCTCACCTCCTCCTCACTCACGTCTCATCTTCTCTCTTATCCCTCGTTCCCTTCTTCCGTAAACTTTGCTGCCCTCGTTTAAATCTGATATGGCACTCTGATTCATGCGTGAATCTCGCTGCTTCACGTTCCTTCTGTTTTTCCAATTCTCGTGACTCTCTCTAATATATCTGAATTGACTCCAAGTCACGTACGTTGGTTGCTCTACTGAGATGTGTCTTTCTCAATCTCTTATGCTCTTTTAAATCCTCTAATATCATATATTATAATATAATATTTCATCCATGTTCGATAATATCCGGTTGTGCTCGGTTTGGTCTTTTTCATTAATTAAAGCTCATTTTCTCGACTTTTATGCATTTGGACCTGGATTCCTGAAATAAACAAATATATACCAAAAGACGTAATATTTTCCAGGAATCACTCTAAAAACGCCTCTAATCATATATCAAAATAAGTGTAAAAATCACACTTATCAAGCCTTGTCATTGGGAGTCACCAGCAGCATACTGACTCACAGTTTCAGCAGGTTTATCGTGATCTCAGTCAACTGACGACTACAGTAAATCGACTCCAAAGCTTTGTTGTGGATGCTTTTGCTGACTCTTTCTCCCGGATAGGGCAAGCTCGTATTCAGATCAACCAGCACAGTGAATCTCTTCATATGCTTCCTCACTAGCACTTGAAGACAAAATTGAGGATGCAAAGAAAGCACTGTCCGATCAGCTGGTGAATATGCAGGCAGCTTTTGCTTCACAAATACAGGACTTGAGCAACAGTCTCCCCGCTGTTCCTCACTCTGCTCGACGTCTACCGGAGCCCAGCAGACCTGCTCTCTCGCACCGACGAGAACCGTATCCAGCACAAAGATCGTCTGCTGCTGCTGAAGAGTCAAGTCGGTCAAGACCTCCTTCCCAGCCACGGTCTCGCAGTCCACGACAACATCCTGCTGACACACCCTCTTCCGCCCGTGACTACTCCAAGCATTGGTTAGGGAGAAAACAATAACATTTCTTTGTCTTCTTTTGTTAACTCTTATCTTTTTATTATAACTCTTCATGATTATGTCATTTCTTATCTATCTTTATCTGCACTACTTTACACATGACATGACATCTCATACAACAACTTGCTAATTTTTTACTATAAATAGCATGCTATTTCCTCCAACTCAACTCACCAATTATGCTTATCTTAACTTGTTCCTTACTGGTCTTGCAACTTATCTGCAACACTTATTCATGGGTTCATTACTTATCTAAATCAACGCTTCGTGGGTTGATTACTTATCTAACCCATCTCTACTAGCTCCAGCTACCCGGACCAGTCCTGGTGTTCTCCACCGGCGTGGAATTTGGATAGCGGATGTCTGGGTGCTGATGACAAAAAGGGGGGAGAAAGAGAATTTTCATTAAAGACAAAGACCTTGACAGCGGATGCATGGGTGCTGATGACAAAAAGGGGGAAGACAGAGAATTTTCAATAAAGACAGAGACCTTGATAAATGAACAGAAGACTACTTTGAAGATAAAGTTGGTTTTCTAGGTTTTCTTTTGTTCTAAGCCACTCTGTATGCACTTTCTCTCCCCCTCCCTTTGTCAACAACTCTGAAACTAGCTGGCTCGAATCATTCTATACTGGCTATGTTTCTCAAGTTGTCTTTACCCAGTCGAATAGATTGTAGAAATAGGTTTGCTGTAAGATTTGTAAGATGTACTATGTTATCAGAATTCATTTTAAATAAACATGACATTCTTTTAAACACTCAGTTTGATTACTACTTGTATTCTGCTTATCTATCTAACAAATTGCAAGTCCACTCTGTTTTGTTTCCAAGTCTTAACAGGATCTGCTGTTCAAATAATCAAGCAAGAGTCTCCAATGCTAAGTTTTGTCATCACCAAAAAGGGGGAAATTGTTGGGAAAACATTTCTAATTTTGGTGATCACAAACATCTACCGAGTGCACAGACATCTACCGAACAAAGACATCTACCAAGTGTATAGACATCTACCGGACAAAGCATCTACCGAGTGCACAGACATCTACCGGATAAAGATATCTACCGAGTACACAGACATCCACCGGATAAAGACATCTGCTGAGTGAAAAGATATCAAGAGTGTACATCTACCGAGTACAAAAGAATGAACGCTCACTGAAAGAAGAATATCAGTAGACGTCTAACTATCCAGCAAGTGCACAAGGCAACAAGACAAAACAAGTACAACCCATTCTGACAAAGGTACAACAGAGCGCCGCATCTTGCAATATCACCGCCACCATTAGAGTCAGAATAAAAGAGTCGTTGCTTAACAAAATTGGAAAGAAGACAATCAGAATTTGGAATGAAGACAGGAAACTGAGCTCTTCAAAATATAGAAAAGTTGTCGTTAGACCACTTTGTCTATAAATACATCTAAGTGAAGAATTAAGATGTTAGCTGAACCATCTGATCAAACACAAGACCCAAATAAACTTCAAGCTAATCGCTTCATTAAGATACTTTGAAGTTTCAGCAAGAGCAGCAAAAAACTATTACTGTAATCTAAAGATTAAATACAAATGAGTCTGCTGCTCAAAGAACACTCGAAGCATAATAGTTTTATATCTCGTGTGAGTGTTATAGAATACCTTGTAAACAACTTAGAAAGTTGTGATTGCTAGGAATTTAGGCCAAGTTGTGTGAGTGCCTAAGGAGGTTGTATATTGTAAAGTGTAAATCAAAGTCTTCTAGTGTAACCTTCCTGCAAAGGAAGAAGGGGAGACGTAGAAGCGTTGTGCTTCGAACTTCCAGAAGCAATTCTTGTGTCGTTTACTTACTGCAATTTACCATTCAGTTATTACTACTCACAAGTCCAGCAGACGTCTTCCGCACTATTATCAGTGTCTGCTGACTTGCAACAAATTGAGAAGCTACTGCAGTACCTAACAGTCTGTAGTAAGAAAGAAAAATAGAAATTGAGTCTAGTGTTTATTCAATCCCCCATTCTAAACACTACTCCGATGCTAACAATCTACATATCTACAACTATCTTCTACACTACTACTATATTTTTGTTATATCGACCACTAGGGTCAGTCTATGAACAAAACTTTATCCCCGAAACTATGACCCTTAGAAGCATATATGTTAGTTGTATTCTTTTTGTTGTTTTCTTTTTGTTTGTGTAAATATTTGTATTTTGCATCTGAATCCTAGGTTTTGATAGCTTATTCGAGAGCTGGTCTTGACTAGAAATTTAACGCTCTCTGGAATCTCCTGTCTTATGGTTGTGATGCGCTACTTTTGGATTTCTGTTCTCGCTTTTTGTGTTGGTTATTTGCTGGATTTCAAGGCTTTGGTTATGTTTATGAGATTTTCATACTCAAACAACCATCTAGTGGAGTTCCAGTTGGTGATTGCTATGGTTAAGAGAGCTTATTCCTTTATATGTCATTTATCAGTTGTCGCCTCTCTTCCATAATTGTTTGTACCACACGGCACACTCATTGGTTGCTTGGCATGGTGGCGTCTATTGTGCGAGCTCCATAAACTATGATAATTGCGTTCATTCGTAATGCCTGTCATTCGCAACACCAATTCATATTCGACATTGCCGATGCGGAATGATGTCACTCATGTTCTAGCTTGTTTTGCTCTTCAGAATGTGCAAATTGCAGAGTTTGAGGACTTTTATCCTAGTTTTAATAGTCACTTTGCTTGCAATGACTTTCTGGATATTGTTTAATAGAAGTGATGTGTTTCTAAAAAAAATAAAAAAAAATAATGCTAGTAGCCTACTGTTTTCAGTAAATATTCTACTTTTGTATATATAATACAATATGACTCCGACAAAGAAAGGTTGCTCTAATTGATTAGTTGGAAACGATATGCTTTAACATTTATTTATTTTTGCATCATTTAATAGAAATAATTTTAAAGCTTATTTGATTAAATTTATCTTAAACATTTTATGAATTTTTAGAATTTATAAAGCATTTAAATAACTTACAAATTCTTATAATTTTACTATTAAAAAGTTCGAATTATTAAACTGGAGATTATAACAAATCTAGTGAGCAGAGGAGATGAAAACAGAGTTATAAGGAAGAGGATATGCATGTAATTTGAGATAGTAGGGCTAAAAATTGATGATTATCAATATGAATTTTATTTATTTCATATCTCACGTACATACCCTTGCGATAAATTTAAAACACTCGTAACTACTACCTTCCAGACATGCAATATTGTATAAGATAAAATGCTGGACATCCAAGAAAAATCACATCCAAAAGATGAGTATGATAGAGATGTGTATACTCCGTTGGAAGTGTGGTAAGACTAGAAGAGATAAAATAAGTAATGAAGGCATTTGAGATGAATTATATGTGACTTGTATACAAGATAACATGCAAGAAAGTCATTTACGCTGGTTTGGTCACGTACTATGTATGCCCAATAATGCATCTGTTCATCGAGTAGAGTCCATGAATTTCGGCCTTTTCACTCGAGCAATGAGACGATCGAAGAAAACATTGTTCGAAGTTAAGTACAAAGATTTGGAGTCCAAATAGGTCAACAAGGATATTCTGATCGAAAGAAGCAGTTGGTGAAGACCGTGCATATGCGCGACCCGACTTGATTTCTTCTATGGTTCATGTAGCCTACCACAATCTATTGGTATTAAATACTTAATTGTTGTATAAGGGCTATATTCCATATTTTAACCACATTTTGAAATCGAAATTTTTTCAAACATTTCACCTTATCTCTATACTTTATCTCTATACTTTGGAACTTATAAAAAGTAGAACAAATTATATTTAATTTTAATCATGATTAATAATTAAAAATTATAAAAATAATAAATTAAATTTAAAAAAATCTCCTAAGCGCAGCTGCAGTTTGACGTGTACAAGATCCCACAAAATCAACCACAACAGGTTCCCAACCCGATTAAAGGATGGGTAGCATTGAAAAATTTCTTACATATGAATCGGGAGAATCCATATAGCCGATTACACTAAATGGGATAAAAGCTAGATTGATTCATACTGGTAGAACAATGAACTACTTAAGCATACAATCAAGCAATTACCAGATGTAAATGTGGTACCAGATTGCCGGTGTCGGGATATAACAAGGTGAAAAGTATACACTATTGCCAGGCAAAAAGATGTGTGCGTGTATGTATTATGCATTGTCAGGTAAATATAGGTACAACAAATTCCTTTTCCCCTCTTCTTGCCAAATTACCAAGATTGGAGTATGCAATATACAATTCGTATGGCGGTTTCCATGCAGCATATAGATATGTTCTACCAATTCTGGTCACGAGTCTCACTCACAACGCGATCGTGAACTTTAAATGAGCATTAACTTCAACTCCCACAAAGTCTAGAGTATCTATCGTTCTGCCAAAACTGAATTGAAGTCCAATTGTTGTAGATGTTAAATTTCTCAATCGCCCTCTTTTTGAAGATTTCGAAAGAGAGAAGACAACTTGCAGGAAGAAAAGGTGTGACTAATCAAGGGCTGTTTTGTTTCTTCGACTCATTGGTTTCGGTAGGCTATCGAAGATAGGTCTAGCAATGACTGCATTAGAAAGAGCCTGAAAATCCGACTTCAAACTCCACTTTGATGCAGGCCATATAGATGACAATGTGCTAGTATCGGAATCCTCCAAACTTGATGCACTTGATGATTTTCGAACTCCACTGACATTGTCAGAAAATGTAGAATCCCCTAAACCTGAAGGAATTGTATTTGGCCCACCTGCTTCGGCATCGGCCCCTCCTGACACAGTTCGGCTGGCTGACTTAGGCCTGAGAGCCAAGCCTTTGCCTGTAACTACAGAAATTGCACTGCCACTACTATTCTCCTCCTTCAGAAGCTTTTCTGGTGTGCGACTGGTAAAACCGGCTTCAGATTTTTGGCGCCTTTTCACCAACTTCACAATCCAGTTATCTAAGTTGCTATCTTCAGCTTCTTGTGACAATACATGACTGATCAGATTAGGTTTCTCAGTGACAAAACCATTGGCCACGCTCTTTGATTTTCTATGATGACTCAGTGGGGGGTTTGAAATAGGTGAAGATTTTGCAAACACCACATCCTCCTCTAGATAATGAGCTCCTCCTTTCTGGTACACAGACATTTCTAAGCCTTCTGCTGTTGCCTTTTGATCTGTATGTCTAAGACCGTAATAACCTCGCAAGCTGCTCATGGCCGGAGAGACTTTCCACTCAGAAGAAGATTTCAATCCTAGTGATTGGAATGAACCTAATAAATCGGAATGCCCACAGCTGGATGGGGTCTGATTAGAGCTGATTGGCCTGCGAATGACAATTAGTGTGAGCCACTATATGACTATTTAATAAATAGCTACTGAAATGTTTTTTGATGCGGTAGGGAGATACAAGACAGAATCAGATGTAGAGTTAGGACATTGATTTATAGGTTCAAAGAGCTACCAAAATGGCATTACAACATAACGAGTTGTGCAGTACTCCAATAATGATAGGCCAAATCAACACAGATCATTCGTGAAACTCTAAATAATGCAATTTAGAAACCTTCCAAAATTTACAGTATCCTTTCTAGGTTCAATGAACTCGAGTCAACCACTATTTTCTTAACCCTGTATCTTGTGATAATTGAAGGAAAGTTGAAAGACAAAGCATAATACAATAGATGTCAAAATACCGGTAATACGTTCACTTGACGGGTAAAACCAAACTATTGTAAATGATAAACTATATCTAAGCCACACAAGTATCACAGGTCACTGACTACTTAATTATCACGATTAATTGCCAGATCAATGATAGGAAATTCAACAGATTACGAGCATATGTGCAATACTGACATTTAGGTCCAAATTTCAGCATCGTTAAGGCGTAGTTAGCTTCTACTTTATAACTGAAACTTTTTACTTCGATACTCGAATGTTATTTTAATAGCTTAAATAATTTTAACAACAAATAATATGGAAGGGTTAGATCTATGAGCAAAGGTGACTAGTGTGTAATTCTTTGGCATCCTGACCACTCCACGTAAATGCAATGATGCAAATCCACATTTAGCACATGACTATAGCCATAAACCACAATGAGTAACATAGACCAATTATCTTGGTAGTGCATAGCTTGAAGGTTGGATGATCAGCACCTTGATTTAGTTTAGTTCTCAATACTACAGTATGAAAAGGCCAAAAGCGGAAGGGAAAAAGCCACAAAGCAATGTGAGTAACATAAATAGTTTCAAACTGCAAGAAAGGCATCTTCATGAGACGTTGTTCACCACAGAAATTATGAAATAAATCTGATAAGGCGAAAAGCGCCTCAAGAAATTGAAGAAAATTGATGTCTGTGACCAATTTTTGCTTTCTGAGTAACATTGATGCACTCATACTTGAAAAGGGAATGATTAAATTTAAAAGATTCTCACAGTATTTTCGAATATGAGAGGTATGAATTATTCCAAATGCAGTTCTACCGACGCATTAAAATAGTGGAAGAAAACTGGCACGTTTTTTTAATCTTTTTTTCATGGCATTTCAACAAGGAGTTAATGTATGGCATTAAATGCAGAAAATAGACAGTAAAACAAAATAATTTGGAAATGGATATACCGATGGAGAGTGTCGTGGCCATTGGACAAGCTGGGGGACGGGAGATGCCTCCCTGGCAATGGTATTTGAATCGTTTTCAGAGCAAACATTTGAAGATCCGTCACCAACCCATTTTGCCTCTTAATATCAGCCACCTAACCAAATTCAAAAGGAATACACAGGAATACACAAGTATCAGCCTTTGATATCGAAATCAAAACCGTACAAAGATTATGCCCGTAGCTCCACTAGTCCACTGGATCCCCATGCAGAATTAATAAATAACCAAAGCAATCACCAAATAACCGGAGGATATAGTACAAGAATTCAGCATGATAAGTACTGGCTCAATGATATATCTTACTCGTTTCTACAATTTTTTCCACATTGAATTCCACGCAGCACAAACAAAATCACGTCAGCAGAACAGAGCACAAACAATACGTGCATTGGTTCACGAAGCAAATAAAACAAACAAAAACCAGCACTTCATCTCTCTATTTCCCTACCACAAATAATACGCATACAACAAAATAAACAGAATAAAACAAAATCTCAATGGAATCAGCATAAACCGTGAGAGAATTAATAATAAAAGAAGAAAATAAATAAAAATCAACGAAAAATCATGGGTACCTCGACGCCGTATTTGATTGCGACACCGGCGAGTGTATCGAATTTGGAGACATGGTGTAGTATGTAATTAAGGCCACCGTTAACCCCAACCGGAACGGCGGTGGACGGAGGAGATGATATCGGTGGTGATCTCGTGTAAAAATCTCCTCTTTTCCGATTGTCATACATTCTACTCTCTTTTTCCATAAATAAAAGTAAATAATATCTACAAATAACAAAATAAATAAATATTATTGAAAGAAGATTTAGCAGATCTGGGCTCCGTGTCTTGCCAACCTGTGTGTGTTCTGTTATTCTGTATTTTATACAAAAGAAAAAATAAATAATATTTTCATCAATTATTTATATTTTATCGGTACCTATGAGAAATTCTCGGTTTCTATTGTTTTTATTTAATATTTATTAAATTTCAAAACAAATATAATAAGAAATAAATTTAAAAGTTAATGATTTTTATTATTATGTAACAGTGGGAAAGTCAAATAGGCTGACCCACACCGACACCTTATGTACTCTGAACTAAAAAAGGTCAATAGAAGTTCCCCAAATATCATGCACCCGATTTGAGCTAGGATGGAACATGGTGGGTCTGAGATGGGTTTAGTGAAACCCAGATCCATCTCGCGACAAAAAAGAGATTCCAGACCAGCCCTAGCCCACCAACCTAACCCGCTCCGCCCTGTCTAGACTCGCGAATTTGGCCAAACTCAGGACCCGCACCGCCCTGCCTAGACAAAAAAGAGAATTTAATTAAAATTCATTTATGCGGGGCGGAGTCCGGCGTGTATTTGGCCAAATCCAGGACCCACCCGGGCCCGGGCCCGCCTCACCCCGTATCAGAAACACGGTCAAATGGGTTCAGATTCACCGCGGGACTCGTTTGACCGGGTTTAGACCCGTCCCATTGGGGCATGATTAATATGGGTTCGGGTTTAGATCCGCTCATTGTCATTCCTAATTTTAGCCCATTATATATCAGTTCTGTCATGCATCGATATGACGTATACATGTGTGATATGATTATGGTGTAATGATGATTAATTACAGTACGATGTAGACTCGGGTTCGGGTTGAACCGAGTGATGATCGATGTAATAATAGAATGAATTACGTATGAGAGTTCACTACGAAGTTGTAGCAAGTATGAGGTAACATAAAACAAGAAACATAGGAGATATGTGAGTTGTGAACAAATATCTATGTTCTTGAAATATTGATGCATGTCTTATTTATATGCAAGAGAATGAAGAGACATGAAGTGTGTAGTGGGATATGACCTTGGTGTGCATTTAGCATGCATTTGAGAGGCATTAGAATGTGCATTTGAGTTGAAGGTGCCTACATAGTTAAAAATCAGATTTGACTTCACATAATACACCTCAACTCACATAGTAATCTCTACACAAGCACCTCTCCAAACCCTTGCTTGTTCTTCCATCTTTTGCTTGGATTTCACTTGGTAATCATGCTAAGAAGTTGGGTGAAGTGAGTTCATACTTTCTTGGTAAGAATTTCATAGCATATGATGTATATGGACTTAGTTGATGGAAACTTGAAGCATGTGGTTACTATTCTTATATGTCTTGAATTGAGACTTGTTACCATGCAAATATTTGAGTTGTAATGATATGGAAACATGTTTAACTGAAGGGATATCATCCAAATAACATGTTGGAATGTGAATTTTCGAGTTGTAGGAGATACACCATGGAGATAAGCTCAAAATCGCCATGTTCTGAATTTTCTGGACATCGGCGATCAATCGCGAGCCCTATGGCGATCGATCGCCGAGAACAGAGAAATTATAAGGCGGTGAAAACATATGGCGATCGATCGGTGAAAATCAGGCGATCGATCGCGAGGAAACAGAACACTTTGGCGATCGATCGCGAGATAGTATCGATCAATCGCGATGGAACAGAACAGTATGGCAATCGATCGGTGAAATGTGGCGATCGATCGCTAGGGTGAAGATTTTGAAAAATTTTATATTTTTCGTAGAATTTGATTTTGAAGCCTATTGTGACATGTTATATTGTTCATATTGTTGTAGCATCATCACAGGGGACGGGGCAACGAGGCGGTTAGACATTGACGCCTAATTTATATCGTTTGTGTCGCAGAACAGGTACGTTTGACGTACGAGTATATGATATTGTTGTGATGATGATGTGAGCATGGTATCATATGATGAGTGACATCATATGCATGTGCATTCATGATATTATATTGTTGAGATGGATGCCACGATAGATGTGTAGCATATGCTTTGGCTGAGATCGGTGCCACGATAGATATACCAGTGTTGGGTATATGCTTTGGCTGGGATTGTTGCCACGATAGGTATGCTACATATGATTTGGCATGAGAGATATACGCCGGTTGGGTATATGCTCTGGCTGTTATAACATGTGAGGACAGTACTATGATATGTGCTGCTAATATGAAGATGTGAGGAGGTTCCACTGACATATTGAGCTAAGATAGATATATCATATTGGTCTGGTTATAACAGGATGAGGAATGAGACATGTCTTGACATATTTGCATTTGATGATGCATGATACAGGACAATCACATTTGATGTTTCTAGTGCTTTATCGTTTATGTTGTATTGATATCGCACTGGGATTGTTATTTATCTATACTCATGTTGTGTGATTGTTTCTGTAGGGACTCATAGACGTGGGAGGATGGGATTGTGAGTCTATTCCGCTGCGAGTTGAACCACTGCATATGAGTTGTACTAGTCTAGGTTGTTTTACGGTACATATGATGTATATTATGATAGGATTTGTGTAAGTATTGTAACAACCTAACATGAGTAAACTCTTAATCAGTGTATGTTTTACTTAATTCTTACTCACATATGTATAATGAACTGATACATAATGGATTAAGTAAAGAGGACCCCACATTAGTGGTATCAGAGCAGTGGTTCGAGAACGGGGTGAACAAGGGTAGATGAAGTGTATTAGGAAGTTGCCTAATCACTTGAAAGCATGTTGAGAGTATGGATATGATGTTATACTGACATACTTTATCTATTTGTTTGTTGTTGGTAACCCTGTATTTGCAGTAATGGCAGACAGAGTATCTCATGATGATGTTGGGGATGCCATGAATGGCAATGCTAGTGTTGGATTGACGCCTGTGCCACCACCACCATTTGGGCAAGGGCCAGTGGAACAGGTACTGTTACCTGGGGAGTTAACGTTGACACAGTTTCTGAGTTATCAGCTACCTCGCTTTGAGGGTACAGAATCAGGGGAACAAGCAGAGGAATGGTTGGAACGTGTTGAACAGATCTTTGTGTCAGCACCATTGCCAAGTCAGCCTGGTTACGTTTGGCTGAGTTCCAGTTGGCTAAGAAAGCAATGATGTGGTGGAAAGCCACATTGATTGAGATGAGAGCTCAAGGACAGACAGTGAATTGGGATGTTTTCAGAACTCGGTTTCTTGATCACTATTTCTCTGTGGCTGCAAGGCAGTGGAAAGAAGATGAGTTCACAAATCTGAAACAGGGAACAATGACAGTGTCTGATTATGCTGTGCAGTATTCTTCATTGTTACGGTATGTACCGCATATTGCTGCAAACACAAAGGCAAAGATCAGACAGTTTGTGAAGGGTTTGAGGCATGAGTTGTTTGATAGGGTGATTTCTAATAACCCTACGTCATACGAAGAAGCATTGACTAGAGCTGAGATGGCTGAGATTGCCGTTGGTGTGTATAAGGATGTAGGACAATCCCAACCACCTACATCAGAAAGTATGAGACCTAGAGGAGAACCGTTTAAATCATCACGAGGAGGTGCATCTTCCTCTAGATTTAGTGGGAAGCGATTTGTTCAGCGAAAGGGTGGTGAATGAGGTACCAAAGGACAGTCCCAAGGCAGTAGTAGTAGCAGTGGTCGAGGGCTACAATGTTTTAAGTGTGGAGGGCCACATTTTAAACGAGATTGTCCACAACTTGATACTCCAGTTTGTTTTCGCTGTGGGAGGACATGACATATGATCAGAGATTGCCCTCAACTTGGAGGACAACAGATGAGAGGGAATATGTCAGAAAATACAGTGCAACAGAGACCACAGGTTGTTCCACGGACTGGTGGAGGACAGAGAACAGGACCACCTCAGGCTTAGGTGTATGCACTGACCAAGGAACAAGCAGAGGCAGCTCCTGATGATGTGATTGCGGGTAAGTGTAGTTTATTTACTTATCCTGCTTTAGTTTTGATTGATATTGGTGTATCACATTCATTTGTTGCACAAGCGTTTATTGACCGGTATCATATATGCTCGTCTCCACTATTGATGCCTCTATATATCTCGACACCCATGGGAACTACTGTGATGGCTTGTCAGAGTGTATCTGATTGTGTTATTCAGTTTGATACTGAGTATGAGATACATGCCGATTTGATTGTGTTAGACATGATGGATTTTGATTATATTCTTGGTATTGACATGTTGAGCAGATATAAAACTGTTGTAGATTGTTGTCAGAAAACAGTAAGATTTCAGTCTAATACTGGAAATCAATGGATCTTCTATGGACAAGGATCACGTGCCAAGATTCCATTGATATCGGCTCTTCGAATGTCTCGTTTGTTAGAACGTGGACATACGGGATATGTGATATATGCTATCGATGTCACAGATAAGAAAGTAGAAAGAAGAGTGGAGGATATACCAGTGATTGCAGAGTATGCAGATGTATTTCGAGATGAGATTCATGGATTTCCACCAAGTCGAGAAGTGGTATTTGGTATTGAGTTAGTGCCTGGTACTTCTACAATTTCACGAGCACCATATCGAATGGCACCAGCTGAATTAAAAGAATTGAAAACTCAATTACAAGATCTATTGGACAAGGGGTACATACGTCCTAGTGTATCGCCTTGGGGTGCTCCGGTATTGTTTGTCAAAAAGAAGGACGGTTCAATGTGACTATGCATTGACTATAGACAGTTGAACAAGGTAACCATAAAGAATAAATACCCTCTTCCTCGTATTGATGATTTGTTTGATCAGTTACAGGGATCTACAATATATTCGAAGATTAATTTGAGATCTAGTTATCATCAAATACTTGTGAGGGAAGGAGACGCACAGAAAACAGCATTCAGAACTCGCTATGGCCATTATGAATTCCTAGTGATGCCATTTGGTGTGACGAATGCTCCAGCTGTCTTCATGAGTTTAATGAATCGAGTTTTCCAGGAATACCTTGATCAATTTGTCATTTTGTTCATTGATGATATCTTGATCTATTCTCGGATTGAAAATGAACATGTCCAACATTTACACCTGGTGTTACAGTTATTGAGAACACATCAGTTATATGCCAAACTCAATAAGTGTGAGTTTTGATTGAACAGTGTAGGATTTATAGGACATGTGATATCTAAAGATGGCATATCAGTTTATCCGAGAAAGATAGAAGCGGTGTTGAATTGGTCATCACCTACCTCTGTGCCAGAGATTCGTGGTTTCTTAGGTTTGGCTGGATATTATAGATGGTTTGTGGAAGGATTTTCAGCAATTGCCAAACCACTCACACAACTGACAGAGAAGGGAGTACCATTTAAATGGTCAGAAGCACGTGAGAATAGTTTTCAGAAATTGAAACATCGATTGACTACTGCTCCAGTGTTGATTATTCCATCAGAGCATGACAAGTTTACTCTTTATACTGATGCATCATTACTTGGGTTAGGTTGTGTATTGATGATAAACATGTGGTGGCATATGCATCAAGAGAACTGAAGCCACATAAAATGAAATATCCAGTGCATGATCTGGAGTTGGCAGCCATTGTCTTTGCATTGAAGATATAGCGACACTATTTATATGGTACGTCGTTTACCATATATACTGATCATAAAAGTGTAAAGTTTTTATTCACTCAAGCAGAGTTGAATATGAGGCAAAGAAGATGGATGGATCTTTTAAAGGATTATGATTGTGAGATCGAATATCATCCAGGAAAGGCTAATCTCACAGCAGATTCCTTAAGTCGAAAAGTTCATAACACTGTTGATGATATGATGCATTTATCAGCCTTGATGACTTCTTGTTGTACCTTGGATTATGATTATGATATTGAAACAGTGCCAGTACGGGTATCAACATTGTTGGTTGAACCTGATATCTTTGAGAAAATCAGAACGACACAAGTTACTGATGATGAGGTACAACACTGGAAAGAAATGGTATGTCAAGGACAAATATCGCAGTTTGTACTTGCAAGTGATGGAACTTTGAAATATAGAAATTGTTGGGTAGTACCTGCTACATTAGGACTACGCCAAGAAATACTACAACGTGCTCATTGTAGTCGATATAGTATACATCCTGGAGGAAAGAAAATGTATAAAGATCTGCATCTTCAATTTTGGTGGAAACGCATGAAACAGGATGTATTAGACTTTGTGAAACGTTGTTTGATCTGTCAACAAGTAAAAGCAGAACGACAAAGACCAGGAGGTGAATTGAGAAGTTTGGAGATTCCTCAATGGAAATGAGAACATGTACAATGGATTTTGTTACCCATTTGCCACGGACTTCCTCTGGCTTTGATGCTATTTGGGTAATTGTTGATAGACTTATGAAAGTAGCTCACTTCATACCTTACAGTATGACATTTACCTATTTGAAAATGCCTCAGTTATATATTCAAAATGTAGTGAGACTACATGGCATACCAGTTTCAATTGTATCGGACAGAGATCCGAGATTTGCTTCTCGTTTTTGGGAAGGATTACAGTCAGCACTAGGGACAGAAGTACGATTGAGTATAGCGTATCATCCTCAGATAGATGGACAGACAGAGCGTACGATACAGACACTTGAGGATATGTTGCGGGCATGTATATTGGAGTTTGATAACTCTTGGCAAGAGTCGTTGCCATTAGTGGAATTTTCGTACAATAACAGTTATCAAACTAGTATCCAGATGGCACCATTTGAGGCACTGTATGGGCGACGCTGTAGATCGCCATTATATTGGGATGATGTTGATCAGACTGCACTCCATGGACCAGAAATGCTACGTGAAATGGAGGAAAAAGTGAAACTGATCAGATTGAAATTGCAAGCTGCTCAGGATAGACAGTCTGCTTATGCCAAAAGCGACGTAGACCACTTGAATTTCAAGTTGGTGATCGAGTATTTTTGAAAATCTCACCTTGTAAAGGTGTGGTACGATTTGGTAAACGTGGAAAATTGTCTCCACGATACGTTGGTCCTTATGAGGTGTTGCAACGTATTGGTACGTTGCCATATCGATTAGCACTACCGCCAGCATTGAGTAGTATCCACGATGTGTTTCATGTTTCACTGTTGAGAAAATATGAACCAGATCCGGGTCATGTATTGCCACCATCTGAAGTACAATTGAATACAGACGTGTCTTATGTGGAACGACTAGTGAAGATTCTGGATAGAGCTGAGCGGACATTGCGTAACAAAGTGATACCAATGGTAAAGGTACAGTGGGATCGACGGGGTGTCGAGGAGGCAACGTGGGAGACGGAGCAGCATATGATACAGCAGTATCCTGAGTTATTCTCTGGTATGAATTTACATTGCTATGATACTTTTGGTGAGTAATGGTACTTATATCATGTTGTTTATATACTTATGTTTCTTGTCAGTAGGATTATAAGAATGCATATGTGTTCATGTTATGTATATGCAATTTCGAGTACGAAATTCAATGAGTATGGGAGAAATGTCATGCCTCGATATGACATATACATGTGTGATATGATTATGGTGTAATGATGATTAATTACAGTACGATGTAGACTCGGGTTCGGGTTGAACCGACTGATGATCGATGTAATAATAGAATGAATTACGTATGAGAGTTCAATACGAAGTTGTAGCAAATATGAGGTAACATAAAACAAGAAACATAGGAGATATGTGAGTTGTGAACAAATATATCTATGTTCTTGAAATATTGATGCATGTCTTATTTAATATGCAAGAGAATGAAGAGACATGAAGTGTGTAGTGGGATATGACCTTGGTGTGCATTTAGCATGCATTTGAGAGGCATTAGAATGTGTATTTGAGTTGAAGGTGCATTAGAATGTGCATTTGAGTTGAAGGTGCATTAGAATGTGCATTTGAGTTGAAGGTGCCTACATAGTTAAAAATCAGATTTTACTTCACATAATACACCTCAACTCACATAGTAATCTCTACACAAGCACCTCTCCAAACCCTTGCTTGTTCTTCCATCTTTTGCTTGGATTTCATTTGGTAATCAAGCTAGGAAGTTGAGTGAAGTGAGTTCATACTTTCTTGGTAAGAATTTCATAGCATATGATGTATATGGACTTAGTTGATGGAAACTTGAAGCATGTGGTTACTATTCTTATATGCCTTGAATTGAGACTTGTTACCATGCAAATATTTGAGTTGTAATGATATGGAAACATGTTTAACTGAAGGGATATCATCCAAATAACATGTTGGAATGTGAATTTTCGAGTTGTAGGAGATACACCATGGAGATAAGCTCAAAATCGCCATGTTCTGAATTTTCTGGACATCGGCGATCGATCGCGAGCCCTATGGCGATCGATCGCCGAGAACAGAGAAATTATAAGGCGGTGAAAACATATGGTGATCGATCGGTGAAAATCAGGCGATCGATCCCGAGGAAACAGAACACTTTGGCGATCGATCGCGAGATAGTAGCGATCGATCGCGATGGAACAGAACAGTATGGCGATCGATCGGTGAAATGTGGCGATCGATCGCCAGGGTCAAGATTTTGAAAAATGTTATATTTTTGTAGAATTTGATTTTGAAGCCTATTGTAACATGTTATATTGTTTATGTTGTTGTAGCATCATCACAGGGGACGGGGCAACGAGGCGGTTAGACATTGACGCCTAATTTATATCGCTTGTGTCGCAGAACATGTACGTTTGACGTACGAGTATATGATATTGTTGTGATGATGATGTGAGCATGGTATCATATGATGAGTGACATCATATGCATGTGCATTCATGATATTATATTGTTGAGATGGATGCCACGATAGATGTATAGCATATGCTTTGGCTGAGATCGGTGCCACGATAGACTTACCAGTGTTGGGTAAATGCTTTGGCTGGGATTGTACCACGATAGGTATGCTACATATGCTTTGGCATGAGAGATATACGCCGGTTTGGTATATGCTCTGGCTGTTATAACATGTGAGGATGGTACTATGATATGTGCTGCTAATATGAAGATGTGAGGAGGTTCCACTGACATATTGAGCTGAGATAGACATATCATATTGGTCTGGTTATAACAGGATGAGGAATGAGACATGTCATGACATATTTGCATTTGATGATGCATGATACAGAACAATCACATTTGATGTTTCTAGTGCTTTATCGTTTATGTTGTATTGATATCACACTGGGATTGTTATTTATCTATACTCATGTTGTGTGATTGTTTCTGTAGGGACTCATAGACGTGGGAGGACGGGATTGTGAGTCTATTCCGCTGCGAGTTGAACCACTGCATAGGAGTTGTACTAGTCTAGGTTGTTTTACGGTACATATTGTTGGGATATGCCCTAAGACAACTCATTAGATGATTGTTTATGACATACAATGTATTATGGTTTTATTAATGGCAATTCATTATTATATATTATTCGAGTATCTGTGTAATATGAATTAATATATAAGTTAATATCCTTAGAATAATATTGTATTGTTCTTAAAGGTTGTCCCTAGTCAAGTATTATCACGAATCGGGATAATGATAATGCATTGAGACCAGTATGTTTTGATTGATGAATTGTTCATAGATATGAGATATCAAATCAACACATGGGTGCATGTTAGAGAACGTTGTACTGGACAGACCCACCATGAGAATGCTACATGGATAGTTATATGAACGTCATAAGCAATTCTCATAGTGATAATAATGTATGTAATCCTTAGGACTTGAGATCACCAGAGATCCCAACATAAGGAGTCATGTATCTTGATATTGTCAAACGTTACCAGTAACATGGTAAACTATAAAGACAATCATTGGATACACCACGAATTATGTAGAGGGATGTTGAGTGATCAAGATATGATTTGTCCCTCCTATATAACAGGAGAAGTGTTTGGGCCCTTGATCAAGTAAGACTAAAATGCATGGCCATGCTCGAATGAGTCGGTATGTGGTATCGAGCTTATTCGTTTATTCTAGTTCTACTTGGGGATCAAGAAATAAAAGATTGAATATACGAGTATGACTATTCCATGACTCGTGTTCAATCTAAACACATTGGACAAAGGGATTAAGTTAAATGGTTAATATTATCACAGTCCATAGGTTATGTCGAGTCAATGACATTCTTGTAATTTGGGTAGCCTTGATGTGTTGCTAGATACCACTCATTGCTTGTAACATAAAATTAGATTTTATGTCACTGTCAACATTACAAAATCCTATCGGGTCGCACAAAAGATTAAATCAATAAAGGGAGATAAAATTCATTGGATGAATTAATTAATTAAGAAGAGTATTAATTACAAATATTAGATATATTGATTTAATTAAGATATTGGGTTTGGGCCAATGAGGCTTTTTGAAAGCCTTTAATTAAATCTAATATAAGATATAATATGCTAACAAGGTTTTAATTAAGAGTTAATTATTTTCAAAAACCTTTTGAGCCACAAAAAGGAGCTCTCGGCCGCCTCACCCTAACCCTATAACCTCACGGCCGCCGCCGTGAATAGTTGTGGTTTTACGGCCGTCGTTGATCGGTTTTGAACCGTGCCTTTTGTTAAGGTTTAAGAACAAGTCTAGCAACTTGTTCTTGAACACCCCTTTTTGATTTGATCGTGTGGATACCGTAGAGACAAATGTGCAAATCTTTGTTCGTAACTCGTGGTGTTGCAACGAGAAATCTGCTTCAAACACGCTACAAGGGTATGATTCTTTTCAATCTCAATATGATTACTTTGTATAGGTCCATGGTAGGAATCCAGTTTTTATTTTCCGCTGCATTTGCTTGATCGGATTCCTAACAGTGGTATCAGAGACAGGTTCAAAGCTCATATCGGAAATATGTGATTAATTGTTTAATCATGGTTTTGAATCTTTTGCATGCTTTGAAACTGTATGATTCATATATGATATGTGATAATCGATTTTGTGGAAATTATCGCAATATTATATGTGATATAATTGACGGATCGGAGTATACGATAATTTGTGCACAAAATCGAGCCATTGGCTCGTGTGAACTCTCGTCGCCTCATGCAAGCTAGGGTCTCGGACCCTTGGCTCGAGCATGGGCCGAGACGCCGCAAGAGGGCTAGGGTTTCGAACCCTTGGCTCCATGGCTCTCGGACGCCGCCGTTTTGTGGCTAGGGTTTCGAACCCTTTTGGCTCGAGGAGCTCAAGCCGCTGCCGCACATGGCTAGGGTTTCGAACCCTAGTCTCGTGCATGGTTGGGCCATGTGTTAGGCTAGGGTTTTTCGAACCCTTGTTCCGAGACATGGCTGCAACTGTGGGCTTGCTAGGGTTAGCAAGTTCATGGCTTGAGACGCGCCGAGTATCTGTGGCATGTGATGTCCCGAGCGTACGATAATTTTGATAAAATTTTATTTTACAGTTTTAATTAGAATTAAATTTTAAAATGTTTAGAATTTAATTCATTAATTGTTATAGCATGTTTTATGTGTTGTTTGAGCATGGTGCATGGTTATAGCCCTATGACTTATTAGATAGGATTTTGTGAATGTTTGTAATTTAATACGACCTGCGTGTCGTGCCTTCTCTATTTTTCCTAAATGTTATCCCTCCCATATGTTCCCCTCGAATGTAACTCGAGGAATTCTCTATATCATGTAATTGTTATATAATATAGTTTATTTTGTTGATGGAGATCAATGAAGATGGACCAAGGTGCTGGGATGAGGAGGCCATTCACAAAAGGGAGCCAAAGAGGTGCTTTGAGATGTTACCTTATGTTGACCTTTTAGGATTTTTTCATTGGCTTGAGAAAATCTTTAGTAGGGGCTATAACCATGTCACGTTTTATTTAAGTTGATGTATGTGATACATGTTTATCTTATAATGATTATATTGATGATTGTTATACATATATGTAGATATGTATATGCGTATATGTACCAGACATATTTTTAATTATCAATAAAATCATGAGATCAATAAATCCCTCTAATAATTTTAAGGTTTAGATGCCTTCCAAAAATTAAAAGTACTCGTCAAGACTTCGATTGAACATGTGTGGGTTTGCCAAAGCAAAGCACCGTGACAATCTTGGTAAGGCATAAAAGTGATATCCGTTTTACTTTAAATTGGGTCCGACTTAACTAGGTTATCTCAATAGGATTGGGAATCTAGAGGCATGGGGTTGGATAATAATTCATTAGATGAATTTGAACAAAGTGTTGTTCATCCAACCATCCAAGAATTACATGTGATGTAATTGACAAAGTGTTGTCTACCTAAATAACCGAGTCTTGAGTGATTAGCCAAAGCTAACTCAGGATTAGGTGAAATATGGATCTTGGCCCACTAAGGTTTCGAGGGTTGATAATTTTAAACAAAATAGTAGGAGTGTCATTTAATATAAGACCTTATTAAATGATTAAAATCATAAACTTATTTTGCATATTTATATTGTAGATATCCATGGCATCAAACACGTAACTAGCACACTGTCATTGCGATCGGTCCTTGAGAAGGACAAACTGAATGGGACTAATTTCCTAGACTGATATAGGAATTTGAGGATTGTCCTCAAACAAGAGAAAAAGCAATATGTCCTAGAGGAACCCTTACCTGCTGAGGAACCTCCCGTGACGGCCGCTAAAGCCGATAAGGATGCTTACAAGAAGCATCAAAATAACGCACTTGATGTTGGTTGTCTTATGCTTGCCACCATGAACTCTGAGCTTCAAAAGCAACATGAGGAAATGGAGGCGTTCGATATGATCGAGCACTTAAAGCAACTCTACCAACAACAAGCTAGACAAGAGAGGTATGATGTCTCTAGAGCGTTATTCCAGTGCAGAATGGTAGAAGGAAGCCTTGTTGGAACTCATGTACTGAATATGATTGTGTATATTGAGAATCTTGAGAAGCTGGGTTTTCCATTGGACCAAAAGTTGGCCACTGACGTAATCTTGCAATCGTTGCCTGATAGCTACAGTCAATTTGTTCTGAATTACAATATGATTGAAATTGAGAAGACTCTACCGCAATTGCTTGGTATGTTGAGAACGTAGAAGCAAACTCAAAGAAGTCTAAGCCCACAAACGTACTTATTGTGAATAAGGGCAAGGGAAAGGCTAAAGCAAAAGGCATTAAAAGGAACAAGAAAGTCTTTGTCAAACCTAAGCCTCATGCTATTGCACTTAAGCCAAAGGGAGGAGTGGCTAAGGAAGGAAACTGCTTCCATTGCGGTGAGACCGGTCATTGGAAGAGAAACTGCAAGTTATACCTGGAAGATCTTAAGAAGACGAAGGGAAGTGTGACTTCTACTTCAGGTATTTTTGTTATAGAAGTCAATTTATCTACTTCTTCATCATGGGTATTAGATACTGGATGTGGTTCTCATATTTGTGTTAATGTGCAGGATCTCAAAAGGAGTAGAGTTTTGCCTAAAGGCGAAGTTGACCTCCGAGTGGGAAATGGAGCAAGAGTTGCAGCATTAGCTATTGGAGATTAATCATTAACTTTGCCTTCTGGTTTAATATTAGATTTACAAGACTATTATTTTGTGCCATATATTACTAGAAACATTATTTCGATTTCTTGTTTGGACAAGATTGGTTTTTCATTTATTATAAAGGACAAATGTTGCTCCATTTATTTGAATGAGATGTTTTATGCTAGTGCACAATTGATTAATGGTCTTTATGTATTAAATCTTGGTATGCCTGCCTATAACATAAATACTAAAAGGATTAAGAATAATGATTCTAATCCAACTTATCTCTGGCATTGTCGCTTGGGCCATATAAACGAGAATCGTATATCAAAACTTCATAAGGATAGAGTATTAGATTCATTTGATTTTGAATCATATGAAACATGTGAATCTTGTTTAATGGGCAAGATGACTAAAGCCCCTTTCAAGGGACATGTTGAAAGGACAAATGATTTATTGAGTCACATACATAGTGATGTATGTGGACCAATAAGCACACAAGCTAGAGATGGTTTCCAATACTTCGTTACATTTACTGATGACTTCAGTAGATATGGGTATGTGTACCTAATGAAACATAAACATGAAACCTTTGAAAAGTTCAAAGATTTCAAGAATGAAGTACAAAACCAACTTGGCAAAAGTATCAAAATCCTCCGATCAGATCGAGGAGGAGAATACCTAAGCCAAGAGTTTCATGACCATCTAAAGGAGTGTGGGATAGTCCCACAAATCACACCTCCGTATACTTCACAATGGAATGGTGTATCCGAAAGGAGGAATCGAACTTTGTTGGACATGGTTCGATCAATGATGAGTCATGCAGATCTTCCGACTTCCTTTTGGGGACATGCTTTAGAAACAGCAATATTTATACTGAACCGTGTTCCATCTAAATCATTTGAAAAGATACCATATGAGATATGGACTAAGAAGAGTCCTAGTATGTCTTTTATGAAGATTTGGGGTTGTGAGGCTTACGTGAGACGTCACGCCTCCAATAAACTTGGACCCAAATCTAATAAGTGTTTAGTTGTGGGGTATCCTAAGGAAACGAAAGGATACTATTTCTATTATCCCACCGAGAACAAAGTAGTTGTTAATCGGACTGGTGTCTTTCTTGAAAGAGAATTTATTTCGAGAAGAACCAGTGGGAGACAAATAGAACTTAGTGAAGTTCAACCACAAGAAAACATTGAACATGATATTGAGATGGAAACAGAGCAGACACCATAAGTTGTTGTGGATGAAATGCCTGCTCAAGAGACACAAGCCCAGCGTAGGTCTATAAGAGAACACCGTGAGCCACAGAGATATGGATTTCTTGTGACTCAACAAGGTGACTTACTACTTATTGATGAGGATGAGCCGTCATCTTATCAAGAAGCTATGATGGGCCCTGATTCTGAGAAATGGGAAGAGGCCATGAAATCTGAGATGAAATCCATGTATGCAAACCAAGTATGGACTTTGGTTGACCCGCCTGAAGGGGTAAGATCCATAGGGTGCAAATGGATTTTCAAGAAAAAGACCGACATGGATGGTAATGTACAAACCTTTAAAGGTCGACTGGTTGCTAAAGGTTTTAAACAAATTCATGGTATTGACTATGATGAAACTTTTTCACCAGTTGCCATGGTTAAATCCATTAGGATCTTACTTGTAATAGCTGCATTTCATGATTATGAAATCTTTCAGATGGATGTCAAAACAGCTTTCCTTAATGGAAATTTACTTGAGGATGTGTACATGACACAACCTGAGGGTTTTGTCGATCCAAAGGATGCTGGAAAGATATGCAAGCTACAACGATCCATTTATGGATTGAAGCAAGCTTCTCGGAGTTGGAATCTTCGTTTTGATGATGCAGTCAAAGAGTTTGGTTTCATCAAAAACGTAGATGAACCTTGTGTCTACAAGAAGGTCAGTGGGAGCATAATTATCTTCCTAGTATTGTATGTAGATGACATACTTCTCATTGGGAATGATATCCCTGCCTTACAATCTGTAAAGATTTGGCTAGGGAATTGCTTTTCTATGAAAGATTTGGGTGAAGCCACCTATGTATTAGGTATCAAGATCTATAGAGATAGATCAAGAAGATTACTTGGCCTAAGTCAAAATACATACACAGACAAAGCGCTAAAACGGTTTAGCATGCAAGAATCAAAGAAAGGATTCGTGCCTATGACACAGGTGATACATCTCTCGAAAGATCAGTGTCCTTCAACACCAGATGAGAGACAACGCATGAGTAAGATTCCATATGCGTCAGCTATTGGATCTATCATGTATGCCATGATATGTACTCGTCCCGATGTCTCGTATGCTCTGAGCATGAAGAGCCGATATCAAGTTGATCCAGGTGAATGTCACTAGATCACTGTCAAGAATATCCTGAAGTACTTGAGAAGAACTAAGGATACATTCTTGATTTATGGAGGTGAGGAAGAGCTCAATGTAATAGGTTACACTGATGCAAGCTTCCAAACCGACAAAGATGATTTCCGATCGCAATCAGGATATGTGTTTTGCCTAAATGGAGGTGCTGTGAGTTGGAAGAGTTCAAAGCAAGAGACAGTAGCTGATTCTACAACTGAAGCTGAATACATTGCTGCCGCAGATGCAGCAAAAGAAGCTGTTTGGATCAAGAAGTTCATTTCTGAGCTTGGGGTTATGCCTAGCATACTGGATCCGATTGAACTCTATTGTGACAACAATGGAGCCATCGCATTGGCTAAGGAACCCAGATCTCACTAGCGATCCAAACACATACTTCAGCGCTTTCATTTCATTCGAGAAATCGTTGAAAGAGGAGATGTAAAAATATGCAAAGTACCAACTGATGATAATGTATCTGACCCACTGACGAAGCCACTATCACAGCAGAAGCATGATCGTCATACTAGATCTCTAGGCATTAAGTATATGTCTGATTGGTCTTAGTGCAAGTGGGAGATTTGTTGGGATATGCCATAAGACAACTCATTAGATGATTGTTTATGACATACAATGTATTTGGTTTTATTAATGGCATTTCATTATTATATATTATTCGAGTATCTGTGTAATATGAATTAATATATAAGTTAATATCCTTAGAATAATAGTGTATTGTTCTTAAAGGTTGTCCCTAGTCAAGTATTATCATGAATCAGGATAATGATAATGCATTGAGACTAGTATGTTTTGATTGATGAATTGTTCATAGATATGAGATATCAAATCAACACATGGGTGCATGTTAGAGAACGATGTACTGGACAGACCCACCATGAGAATGCTACATGGATAGTTATATGAACGTCATAAGCAATTCTCATAGTGATAATAATGTATGTAATCCTTACGACTTGAGATCACCAGAGATCCCAACATAAGGAGTCATGTATATTGATATTGTCAAACGTTACCTGTAACAGGGTAAACTATAAAGACAATCATTGGATACACCACGAATTATGTATAGGAATGTTGAGTGATCAAGATAGGATTTATCCCTCCTATATAACAGGAGAAGTGTTTGGGTCCTTGATCAAGTAAGAGTAAAATGCATGGCCATGCTCGAATGAGTCGATATGTGATATCGAGCTTATTCGTTTATTCTAGTTCTACTTGGGGATCAAGAAATAAAAGATTGAATATACGAGTATGACTATTCCATGACTCGTGTTCAATCTAAACACATTGGACAAAGGGATTAAGTTACATGGTTAATATTATCACAGTCCATAGCTTATGTCGAGTCAATGACATTCTTGTAATTTGGGTAGCCTTGATGTGTTGTTAGATACCGCTCATTGCTTGTAACATAAAATTAGATTTTATGTCACTGCCAACATTGCAAGATCCTATCGGGTCGCACAAAAGATTAAATCAATAAAGGGAGATAAAATTCATTAGATGGATTAATTAATTAAGAAGAGTCTTAATTACAAATATTAGATATATGGATTTAATTAAGATATTGGGTTTGGGCCAATGATGCTTTTTGAAAGCCTTTAATTAAATCTAATATAAGATATAATATGCTAACAAGGTTTTAATTAAGAGTTAATTATTTTCAAAAACCTTTTGAGCCACAAAAAGGAGCCTCACTCTAACCCTACAACCTCACGGCCGCCGCCGTGAATAATGGTGGTTTTACGGCCGTCGTTGATCGGTTTCGAACCGTGTCTTTTGTTACGGTTTAAGAACAAGTCTAGCAACTTGTTCTTGAACACCCCTTTTCGATTTGATTGTGTGGATACCGTAGAGACAAAGGTGCAAATCTTTGTTCGTGACTCGTGGTGTTGCAACTTAGAAATCTGCTTCAAACACGCTACAAGGGTATGATTCTTTTCAATCTCGATATGATTACTTTGTATAGGTCCATGGTAGGAATCCAGTTTTTATTTTCCGCTGCGTTTGCTTGATCGGATTCCTAACACATATGATGTATATTATGATAGGATTTGTGTAAGTATTGTAACAACCTAACATGAGTAAACTCTTAATCAGTGTATGTTTTACTTAATTCTTACTCACATATGTATAATGAACTGATACATAATGGATTAAGTAACGAGGACCCCACAAGTTCAATATTAAAACAAAACAACCTTTAAATAAAATTACATAAATTATTATACTAAACATTTCAGACCAATCATATTGAGAAAATCTGTAACTGAAGCCCAAACTCAGTCCTTACAGGAACCAAAGAGCTCAATTTAATCAAGTAGTCATATAGAGCCTATGATGCACATACACTCCTAAAAATCACTTGGTGAGTGTCGGACACTTCTAGGACACTGACACCCCTCAGACAGGTACCGAACACGCAACATGGCATGTCCATAATTTAAGGGTGCACTTCGAGTATAGAACAAATTATGGATAGATTAAAAAGTGGATAATTGGTTGATAAGTAAACTAATGGATAAGTTACATTGTGTTTGGTTCGGATGATTAATAAAGTATGATAAATAATATTGTGTTTGATGTTCTTGATAATTATGTGATATAGATTAATTTTATTCATAAAATGACAAAAATACTCTCGAATATGTTTTGCACTTATTTCTATTATTTTATTATAATTAAATTTAAATTAATCAAAATAAATTTTTTATGTAATTTAATAATTAATAAAATGTTCTAATTTATATTATTTTTAAAACAATATTTTTTTTATTATATACCTTAAAAACCAACCTATTATTTCCACCTAATTAATTTGAAGAACCCGATTTCCTCAAATACACCCCCCAACATCCCCCAAATCACTGTTGACTTCTCTTTATGTTTGTTGATTCTTCGAAATTGTTTGCTTAATGTGCGATGTTTTGCAAAAAATAAAATGTTCACGGACGAGCAAATCATGAAATTTTTTCAGAAATAGTGGGACGGAGACCAAAATGAAGATTCGACTTCGCTCAGGTGGAAAGATGACACAGTATTACATTCATCGGCCTCCTTCTCTCTGTTTTTTGGTCTTCAACCACCTTCTCTTCGACATTCCAGCATCATGTACAGAGAGAACACAAGTGACGATGATAAAGAAAACGAATGTAGTTAAATTGTATGGTTGCTATGCTTAGACATGGGCATTTTGGACAATGGTCAAACAATATCCAACTTACTGTAACAAAGCTCATTACACATCACAAGTCCTCGGTGTGATGTCTCAACCAACCAATTCATGGATTATCACGGGCCCAGTGATTTTACTGGGCTTTTCAAAACGTGAGAAGAACATGGGATGTTCCATGATAAATAGCACATCAATGCCTCATCTACCGAGCTGAACATAGCCTAAAATAAAATCGGATACGAGTGTCCAACACAAAAAGAACGCTTTTGGGGGTTAATATTACAATTTAAAAAGTTTTTGACTAGAATGAAATTTTAACGTGTTTGTTAAACTTATGTTAATTGAAGTAATATATATTTGGTGCTAATATGTATAATACTATGATGCTTTTAGTGTCATGCAATTACTTATATACTTCTTGAATTTGGTAAGAATAATTTTTATTGCTTTTACATACGTTTTAGAAAATAAAAATGTGAATGATTTTAGTGTCATGCAATTACTTATATACTTCTTGAATTGGATCATTGATCTACCTTAGGTCACTAACTGATCTACCCGAGGATATTACCCTGAAGCTAGTACCACATTTTATTAGTGACACGTAAAAAACAATACCATGAACTTGCTTCCATTGATGATCACGAGCAACAATAAGAATGAAGAACACATAAAACAATTTTGGGGAATTTTTGTGTATGATAGAGCATTGGTGAATGCATCTGCCAATTGATATTTGGAAGAAACATATTCGGTCTTGACTATTCCAGCCAACGTTTTTCCCTTACAAAGTGGCAATCTAGTTTGATGTGTTTGGTTCTTTCATGAAACATCGGATTCTTAGTCAAGTGTATAGCTGATTGATTATCACAAAATAACAAAATTGGTTGCTCAATATGTATATCAAAATCTGTTAATATCGTTTGCAACCAAATGGTTTCAGAAGTAGTATGAGCCAAAGCTCTATTTTCTGATTCAGCTGATGATCTTGAGATAGTATTTTGCTTCTTATATCTCCAGCTAACCAGAGACTTCCCTCAAAATATGCAAAACATCGTAATAGATCTCCTAGTGTCTGGACAGGCCGCCCAGTCTGAATCACTATATCCCTTAAGCTCCAATGATGATTCTAATGAATAAAGTAATCCTTGTTCAGTGGAGCCCTTATAAACCCGAGAATTCGGTATGCACTTGCAAGTTGTTCTTTACTCGATTTGCTCATGAATTGACTTAGAACATTGACAGCATAAGTGATGTCTGGCCTTGTTATTGAAAGATATATTAATCTTCCAATCAATAGTCTCCAGATATTCGCTAGATAAGCTTGACAGCTTGTGATTTTGTTCGATTAGAGTTCCTGTCAGCTTACAACCCAACATTCCTACATCTTCAAGGATTTCCAAAGTATATTTCCTTTGGCATATGTGAATTCCTTTTGGTGATCTTGCAATCTCTAAACCAAGAAAATATTTTAAATCCCCCAAACCCAGCACTTTGAAGATTGTGTAAAATGTTTTTATTGAATTAATGAATTCCTAATTGCTACAAGCAATCAAAATGTCATCAACATATACAAAAAGAATTATGAAATCTGGCTTATATTTTCTTATCAATAAAGAACAATCAGATTTAGATTACTAAAATCCGATCGACAAGAGCGAGATACCGAATTTTGAGTTCTATTGGCGTGAAGTCTGCTTCAAACCATAAAGGGATTTATGTAGCTTACACACTAGTTTCGGACCATGCTGATACTCCCACTTTGGCTGGAATCCTGAGGAAGTGTCATGAAAATTTTCTCATCCAATACTCAATTGAGGAAAGCATTGTGAACATCCAATTACAATAGATACCAGTTGTACCAAAGCCAAAGCTAACAGTAATCTTACCATGGTGATCTTGGTTAATTGACTGAAGGTCTCATGTTAATCAAATCCTTCTCGTTGTGTGTATCTCTTAGCAACAAGGCGGGCCTTGTGCTTGTCTATTGTAACATCTGAATTGAGTTTTAGTTTGAAAACATATCTGTACCCGATAGCCCTTTTACCAGGATGTAAAGATGTGATTGACCAAGTGTCATTGGCTTCCAAAGCCTAAAGTTTAGAAGTTATAGCATCTCTCCAATGTTGAAATCACACAGCTTCTTCGTAGAATGACGGTTCTTTATGAGTAGAAAGAGCAATGGAATAAGCTGAGTTTTGATAAAGTGGGTGTGAAGTAGAAGATTGAGTGGAGGCATTGGCAGTATTCAGGCTGCAGTGATAGTCTTGAAGATATGAAGGTGCATTTCTTGGACGTTTTGTATGTCTTAAGGGTACTGAAGATGAAAGAGAAATGAGATCGTCATTAATTGTGTCAAGGTCAACAAAGAAGGCAGGCTCTGAAGAAGGTGATAATGAAAATGATTTTGTTGGTGAACAGTCGTGTTGCAAAATCAAAGTTCGATGATGCTTGCGGATTGGAGAGGAAAAGGATATGATTATGAGTAACAGACTCGGGAGTGTTAGCAAGTGAAAAAATATGTTCGAATAAAATTATGTCCGTGGAAATGTGAATGGCATGTGTGTCCAAGTCATAAATCTTGTACCCCTTGAAATTAGCGGGGTATCCCAGAAAAACACATTTGTGAGCTCGATGATCAAACTCGGTTCATTCGTGCTTTAGAGTAGAAACATAGCAAAGGGAGCAAAAATACTCGTAAATGCGAATAAGAAGGCTTTGAACCATGTAAAAGTTCATAAGGGGTTGTGTTTTGCAAAAGGGGAGTTGGTGTTATGTTGATTAAGTGAGTTGATGCCAAAACAACATCACCCCAGAATGATAAGGGCATGGATGCTTGGAATACCAAGGCTCTGGCGACGTTAAGGATATACCGATGTTTTCGTTCTACGACTCCATTCTATTGTAGAGTGTAGATGCATGATTTTTGATGGGAAATACCATGAGAATTATAGAAAGCTGGCATGTTAAATCCAATGCCATTATCTATTAGAATATTTTTTGTTGGAAAAAATATGCTTAATGAATTGAAATTAAGCATGAAAAAGTCAAAAAATACAAACGGAGGAAAAATGGGAAAATCCGGACGCTAAATTATCGCACGAGAAGAACCTGGGCAGTGCCGGTAGCCCTAGGGCGCTTCATGTCTGCCTGGGAATTTCCCAAGCAGTGGGCACCGCTAGGCGTTGCTCTGCAAATTTCCCATGGGTATGTCCCTCTGAGCCTGGATGTGATTTTTTCGTGAATTAATGCTTCTAAATGAAGTGGATAATTACTTCCTGAATGTTGTGATGCCTGGGGATTAATGGTGTTAATTTCGGTATGGTAACAATCTTTAATGGATTTTATTGTGGCCATTATGGATTAATTGTGGCTTTGGGACTCCAGATGATTTTAAATTTATTTTTGGAGTCGTTGGATCCAAGGGATGGGATTGTATTCTTATCGTGGTGATAACCTTGGAATTTGGTTTTTGGTGGAACCTGGGGTCCGGAGTACTTTGTACTGAGGCTGGTAATGGAATTAGAGTTGGAGAGATGATTTTTGAAAACAGATGATTTTTAATGAATCATGATGTAGTTGCGGAGCTATTGGTATTTTGGAGCCTTGGTACTATATATACCAAATGGACTCAGTATTCCGTCATTATACAGAATCTCTTCCCTCTCTCCTCTCCCTCACGCCTCTCTCCCTCACTCCAAACCCTTCCCCTCTTTTCCTCTTGGGAACAAATCGATGGGGCTCGTCTTGGGAGCCCGATTTCTTGAAGAAAGACTGGTAATCTTCTTCTCCTCACCTTTAGCTTCGATTTGAGTATAGTTTTGTGCTAAATGGTTGAGTTTTGGGTTAGATTTGAGATTTGGGGGTTTTGGTTAAAAATCTAAAATGTTGTTTTTAGAGTTTTTATTGAGTTTAATTGGTGTATTGGAGGTGTTGAGGAAGTTAGGGGTGATGGTTTTGAGTTTGGGTGTCAAAAACACCATGGAAGCTCGAGTTTTTTGGAAAATCGCAGGTCGCGATCGATCGCCGAGGAGCGCCGTTCGATCGCGACGAGCAGCTGTAAAATTGGTGAAGATGTACAGTGTTGGCGATCGATCGCCAAGTCTCAGCGATCGATCGCAGAGGAGCGCAATCATTCGCGAGATGTTTCTGTTTGGCAGCGGGTGCGCGCGATCGATCGCGACAAAAGCGGCGATCGATCGTGGCTCGAAGTGTTGTGTTTTTTTTCAAACTTTGACAACAAGTTGGGATTTTGGTAACAGGGTTTAATTAGCCGATTTTCAGGGCGATGTCTACATTCCAATGGGAATGCTATACTTTTAATGGATTGGTTGGAGCCAAAGTTTAATAAAATGGAATTCTCGGATGAGTTTTTGGCTATCATTTAAACTCATAAAATGGAATATTTTGGGTATTATGCATGCTTAGCCTGGGGGCTTTTATTTTGGTGATCGTCACGGATGGATGATACTTTTGGATGTTGTGAACGTGCTTAGGCACGTGATTGCATGCCTATGTTTAATTGAGAGTTATTTGCATGTTAGCACTTAACTCATCGGGTCGTGGAACTCAGGCAAGGTTGGACTCGAACTACGAAATTATAAGGTACGTATGACGTACGAGCATATCTTTAATATATTATTAAATTGTGGTGCATGATATAATATAATTGTGTCGAATGGATAATCGAAATGGAATACAATTACATAGAATTGGTCGATAATATGAATTGTATGGTGCCGCTAGAGCGAGCGATATTTTGGATGTTGTCGCCATGGAGCGAACATCAGACATGAATGTCGCTGCTATTGAGCGAGCTAGGAATAGGAAACATTGGTTAGATATCTGGAATATCTATGATTACTGGATAATGAACTAATGTGATTAATATTGGAACTTGGAAATGACTAGTTAATCAATGTAATGATTAACTGGCTATTAGGGATTTGATGATTTTGGTTATTGTGAGAACAAGGATATTACAGGGGATCCCGGATGAGGATGATGCCATCTAGGGAGTATCTTTTGTATTTCATAGCATTTACATTTTTGTAAATTATGAATTGTGTTATTGTGATTATCGGTTTGGTGGTATTGATATGTTCACCACGTGTGGGGACTGTCTCTGTTGGGACAGGTGAACAAGTTCGTGGTTGGCTTTGGAGTTGAACTTGAGCTGTGGATTGGTGGTACTTCAAGGATCGAGGTACCAGAGCTGGGAGTATGGTATTTTATACATTACGTAAACATAAGTTTATTTGGTGCTCGCATGTGAGCAGTGTATATGTGTACATGGGTTGTATAAAAAGGCAAGTATCTTTCTCTTTTCATTTATTTGTGGTATGTAATTAATTGGGAATTGCTAGATGAATTGAGAATGTAATTAGTGTATTACAAGTGTACATGATATGTTAAATGATTAGTTGGGGAAACTGGAAATGACATGGAATGAAATAAACGGAGAAATTTTATTATTGGTATATTATGCTAAGTTAGCATATGGTTATTTCCCAACATAGATGGTTTTATGTACATGATTATGAGATTAATGCACTAATTACGGGTTAAGGGCACGGGGGTCCTTACATTCGTGGTATCAGAGCAATGGTTTGCTCTTTGCGGCTGTTGAGGGCCTGGAACATGCTGATTGGAATGGGTAGCATATATTATGCATGATGGTAGTTAGTGTTGTGTGACACAGCTAGTTGCTTATGTACCTTTATGATGTGGAATGTGGTATTGCTAACCATGATGGTTGCAGGCTCACATGGAATACGATGAAATGAGATTGATGGGAACAAATTACACTTGACATGAAAGTGTTTTAAGAATTTGATGCTGTAGGAAAATCAGGAAATGAGAAACATTATACGCTGTCTAAGGACAGGAATGGTGGATAACAGACAGTGGAATATTCGGGTATGATTTCCATATGATTATGAGATTTCAATTAACATTGATCATGCAAATATATTACAATTAGAGTCCTGCTACGGGTATATCACCAGCAATGGATCATAATATTTGCTGCTCATATGTCGAAGAGATGGTTAATGCCGCTGTCATATCATAGCGAGGGATATTATTGAGCCGCCGATATAACGTAGTAGGATTTGTGGATTGTTGTGTTAACCTTGATGCAAGTGTATGAAAATATCGATGAGATTATGCGGAATGGGCATCACCTCTTGAGTCCAAAGGACAATGTGCACATGTACAGGGTCACCTCTTGCGCCTACAGGGCATGTGGCACGTGCATGGGAGTACATCTTGGGCCTGCGGAACAAAGTGATACATTCCTGATTATGCCGCTGTCATGTCGAAGCGATGATGCCGCTGTCGTGTCGAAGAGATGGTAAATGTCACTGTCACGTCGAAGCGATGATGCCGCTGTCATGTCGAAGCGATGATATCACCATCATGTCGAAGCGATGATGTCGCTGTCGTGTCGAAGCGATGATACATGTTGCTGTCACGTCGAAGCGATGATGCCGCTGTCACGACGTAGCGATGCGATCGGGAACAAAGTGCTGTATTTAATGTGAGCCACCTCTTGGGTCCAAAAGGAACAAAGTGCTACATGAATGTGAGTACCTCTTGAGTCCACGATTATACCGCTGATTTTATGGCGATGGTTCTTGCCGCCGATTGTATAGCGATGGTTCATTCCGCTATTCTATTGGCGATGGTTTATGCTGCCGGGTATTCATAGCGATGGTTCATTCCGCTATTCTATTGGCGATGGTTTGTGCCGCCGGGTATTCATAACGATGGTTCATTCCGCTATTCAATTGTCGATGGTTTATGCCGCTGGGTATTCATAGCGATGGCTATTCCGCTATTCTGTTGGCGATGGTTCATGCCGGCGTGTATTTATAGCGATGGTACATTCCGCTAGTTTATTGGCGATGGTTCATTCCGCCAGGTATTATATAGCGACGGGTCATTCCGCTACATCTATTGGCGATGGTTCATGCCGCCAGGTATTATATAGCAAAGCGTCATTCCACTACATCTATTGGCGATGGTTCATACCGTCGGATATCTATAGCGATGTTTTATGCCGCTGACTCTATGGCGAGGGATCATGCCGCTGATTTTATAGCGATGGGTTCTGCCGCTACCTACATAGCACGAGATTTTACCGCCCACGAGCTATGGGTGTTGATTATGTACCACTATTGGACGACGGAGACAGGTATGCCGCTATTTTATTAGATGAGTTATGGTATATTACTATTTTGTTAGCATTATTGTGGATACCATGTGTTGTTATATACCGACATGTGTTTGACGATGAGATTATGGATGTCGTGTGTCGACATATACCGTCAAGAGTCGACGATGTTATTTTGGATGTCAAGTGTTGACATATACCGTCACAGGATGACGATGACATAGCGGATCTGGGCGTATGTATTTAGTCGTATGGGTTAAGTGCCGATGGTGAGCACAAGGTGATGTATACGTCACTGGTTGACGAGACTGTTACGCTGAGCTATTTGCTCGAATTGGATGCATTGTACCTGTGAGTGTACCACATCATGTAGTGATACCTTTGGGTATACTCATTGGAATGGCTAAGGCCAGGTGATTGGTGGTAAGAGTAGTCATTAAGGAAACTACTCGCTTGTCGTTGTGATGTGTGGTAGATATGGTTACACCCACCCTGAGGGTGTGGAATGAGTCCTAATAGATTAGAATTGCACCGTGGTTGAGCAAGGACACCGGGATGTCCATTATGCTTTGGTGTTTTAGAGAAATATTGGGTGATGACCCACTACTATAAATGGATGTTACGGTATGGTTTACCGAGTGGAACGTATGATACGTTGGTAGGCTTGATATAAGCCTATGGAGGCAGCGCTTTGCTAGCCAGATATCGTGACAGTCATATAGTGTGCTTGTTAGAGCCATTATACTGCACGTTGGGACCGAGTTTGGTGAATCGTACGGTGATACGATGAAGGTTTATGGTAGACTCTTGTAGTCTCTACGTGGCATGATGATTGAGGCAGGGAGTACCTCACGGGGGTGTTTATACGTCAAATGTTTTGAGGGACTTGTACTGGGACAACTCAGTTTTGTTGGGAGTACCAACGTGAGTGTCGACAAGTCATTATTGGTTCTGGTTGAGAATCATTGCATATGTAATGCAATGGGGGACACAATTGGAATTGCGGGATATAGCTAGTGGGGTAACACTACTATATTGATTTTATCTCTTGGAGAGATTTGGATTGTACTGTAAAGACCCGGATTTTAGAATCATTGAGGTAACTAATCCATGTTAAACCCTTTGAGTTATTTAAAATCTTTAGTGTTATAGTTTAACTAAAACACTAGTTAAGTGGAGATAAAATAGTGTGTATTCTAGTAGGTTTAAAACTCTAGTAATAGATAGATAATTAGGTGTTCTAGGATGTGTAAAACTCTAAAAGATGAGTTAGAATTCTAGTAGGGATAGAAGTGTATCATATCTTGACCCATCAAAACTTAATAAATAAGATCAAAACACTCATAATTTCAGCACATAAAGAGCCGAGCTTCAGCCTCATATCAAGTCCATATTTTTCGAAAAATTTGTTTAGTATAATCCAAAGAAATTCAACCACTTAAAATCCTTTTCTAACCAGCTACAAATCTCGAAACATTGGACTTGTTTGTCAAGAATTTTCAGCCATAAAAACTCCAGAAATTTAGCATAAAACAACGGCCTAATTCTTCGAATAGCTTCATCGATTCAGACTGGTTAATTTCGAAACCCCCAACCTCTCCTCCAGCTGATATTTTCGAAAACAGAATCTGATCTTCACCTTGAGACTTGGCCAACCCTCACCTATATATATATGTACCAACCATTAGAGATTTTATATCATCAAACCATCATCCTTCTCAGTCTTTAAAGCCACGAGAATAAAACCCTCCAAAGTCAAAGTTCTGCACCAGATTGTTGTTCCTAATTCCAAACAGAATCTGTTCGACTTTTGGAAGCAAGATCCTTCTTCTTCTAAGCCTTTAAATTCGAGTATAACCCTCCACAAAGCCACAGCTTCTGTGTTGATTTTTCCAGAAGCTTTTCAGCAGAATTTTTGAGATTTCCTTCTAAAATCCAGTAACCATCAGCCGAGAAGTTGAGTTCTGTGTTGGTTAACTTTCGAAAAACGAAGCCTTGTTCTGCATCAAATTGTCGATACCTGAACCATTTATGGTCCAGCACTTGTTCGAATCAAATCCTATCAGAATCCGGTTCGAGAAAGCCTAAGAATCTGGTCCTTGTTGTTCAGTCAGTTATCGAAAGCCAAGGAAGGAAATAATCCAATTGTTTCGCACCACGATTGATCAAGCACGTATACCATCACTGTAAGTGGGCTTTTGCTATTTATTCGTTTCGTTTTTGAAAATCTATAGTATGTTTTGAAATCTCGATCGATATGAACTATGTTGAAACTAAGAAAAGTATTAATTTGTAAGCACCTTAAACTCGAAATCTAATTGGATTGGAATTCCCCATGACCCTGATGCGGTGGGGGTGTAACCGCTAAAAGAACCTTATACGTTGGTTATCCGTTGCTTCTGGAGTATCCAGACCCTTTATTCGTGGGTAAGCCGATGTCATGACCTCATCTCTAGGAGGGATAAGTCTAGAGACTGATATCAGTACCAAGAGGAGATTAGATGCTTTATTGTGCTTAAGTATATGAAAAATTATGAACGATATGAGATGTCATGTTATGGCTCGTTGGAGCAATTATGTTAAGATACATTCATATCAGTTTATGTCAAGTTTTGATTCATGTTATGAAAATTATGAAATATTTATTATGATATCATATCGATTGTCCCCCACTTGCTGAGTGTTTTCCAAAGCACTCAACCCCTTACTCTACATCCCCAGATAAAGCTGAGGAAGAAGTTGAAGCCGAAGAAGATCACCAATTTTGGGGTTGGTGATATATCCGCTGCGTATTTCTAAGAATTAAGATCCCAAGACTTTGTTTAAGTACGATTTTACTATTTAAGACTTTTAGAGTTTGATTACGCGTTTTTAATTCAGTTGTAAAGACAATGATTTCTTTATTTATGGAATATAGACTGGTTTTGTTTATTTCGATATTACTAGGCTTATTGATTTCAAGTTGTTTATGGAAGTCAATGCCGGTATTATTGACCCCGGTCTCGGGGCGTGACATTTTAGTGGTATCAGAGCTAGCCACGTTCCATAATCCCGCTGGGAAAATATCGATTCACGATAATTACGATAATCAGAAGTCCAATCTGATTGATCACGTGAATACGAATTTTTTTTTGACTTTTAAAAATTTTAGGTTCTGTTTTTTTAAAATATTTCGAAAAATTTTAAATTCTATTTTCGGAAATTCGAAATTGAGAAAATTCAAAACCCTAGCTAAGCCGTCACCGCCGCTTGCCACCACGATAGCCGTCGACGAGTATACCAATCAAAGCGTCTCTTCCAGTCGATCCTTCTGCCAAAATTTCATGTCGATCGAACTGCGTTTGCCCGATCAATTCCTCATTCGAAGCTCAAGAACCCTAACCCCCAAATTATTTCGTTTCCCCGATTTTCAGATCGTATCTTGATCGTTTTTGAAATTAAAAATTACAGTCTGATCCTCCAAGCATGTCGATCGAAAGCCCTCTGTCAATTTCGGATTTCAAGCATCATTTAGGGATAATTTTGAAACCCTAATTTTTGATTATAAACCCTAATTTTCGATTTTTAAAAAAAAAAAAATTATTTTTTCAAGACTGCAAAAATCGAAGATTTATGCTCTTATTTTTTACCCTTGTTTTTAAAATGATTTTGTCAAGTATTTCATTTGACTAAATTAGTTCCGTATTTGGGTTTAGGTGATGACAACCCGAGCTCAGACAGTCCAGATCCTTAGCCTGGAACAAGAAGTTGAAAAGCTCAAGGAAGCTAATTCTGAACTACTTGAGGTAGTAGACCACCTGAGTGGCGATGTTCATAGACTCGGCTACTATCACCATCAAGCCGATGAGCAGAGTAAGGAAGCTAACAAAGAAGTTGCTCGATTAGATGAACTCATCGGACTGCTGCCGAAAAATGCGTAGTGCAAAGGCAACGGCTGGAGCAAATGGCGGAGCGAGTTCTCTCACTCCAAGCTACGAACCATCGCTTGACAATAAGAAGCAATGGATACTGGAATATCATCACTCACCTCCAGAACGTCAATAGTGATCTACGGGAAGCCAATGATCACATGCGAGACCTCCTGGACGTGGTAGATTCGGATGAAGACCCAGATGAAGAACCAATGGAAGAAGATATCGTAGAGGAGTTAGAAAGTGGAGAAGTTATAGATCCATAGTTTCCTAGAAAGCTTTGTTTAGGAGTTTTGTTTTTAAGAATTATTTTGATGTTCAGCATTTCCTTTCCGTTTTGTTTTGATAAACATTTTCAATGATTAATAAAATCGTCATTTCTGTTTATCATGTCTTCGCTATCTTTCCGCTATCGTTATATTCTCTGCGCAAAGATTTTAGATCTATATGTATTGTAGGAAATGGCCGGACGTCCAACCCGCAACAACCGTAATCCAAACTATGCTGCCCCTCATAACAATGATGAGGAAAGGTCTACTGATAACCAACGACCCCCTAGAGTGGGATTAAGCCACGAGGATTTGATGGCTATAGCCACAATCGTTGCTACAACACTACAGGGCATGACTAACCCTGCTGCTAACCAACCAAACCCGCAGCCAGCGCCACACCCGCAGGGAGTGAAGTATCACTACGAATCACTGCGAAAGAACTGAGTCCCAACTTTCGATGGCAACTCAGACCCAGAAATGGCACAAAACTGGCTTAAACAAGTGGAAAACCACCACAGACTACTTGAAGTGCCTGAAAAAAATTAAGGTGGAAGTCACAACGTCATTTCTCGTTGATCAAGAGGGAAAATGGTGGGAAAACGTGTCACCACTTATGTTAGAAGCGGGACCACTCACATGGCAACGGTTCCGAAGTACGTTTCTAAAGCAGTACTTTCCAACCGCGGTACAAAACCAGAAACTGCGAGAATTTGAACACCTGACGCAGACGCCAGACATGACAGTGGTAGAGTACACCGCGAAGTTCAACTCGCTGGGAACGTATGCGCCAAGCATAATGGCAGACGAGTCTCTAAAGCTACATCGCTTCAGGATTGGGCTGAACAGTCGTATCCAATCCGCCCTTGCGATTTTCGAAACCGCAAATTTTGGAGATCTAATGGGAGCAGCCATCCGAGCTAAAGCAGACATAAAGCGTCGCGAGGAAGAATTTAAGCGCAAGCGACCCTCCATTAGTCAGCATACCCCTAATGGTCAAAACTTCAAGAGGCCTAATCCGTCCAGCAATCAGCGAAAAGGACCAACGATAGGGCCAACCCAACAGAGGTACCCAAAATGCTCAAACTGTGGCTACAACCATCCGGGAGAATGCCTTAAGGGAAAAGGAGCATGTTTCCGATGTGGGAAGTTAGGACCCAGGATTGCCGAATGTCCCGAACCTGATGTAAAGGGGACAATTGCAAGAAATGGCGGGCCTTCGAACAAACCAAGGGAGAACAATCCGAATGCCCGTGTCTTTGCCATATCACATGGGGAGGCAGAGGACGCAAACGACGCCGTTGCAGGTACCATTTTATTAAACGAATTACCTGCTTATACATTGTTTGATTGTGGTGCCACGCATTCGTTTATATCTAAGAGGTTTGCTAAGAAACTAACTCTTAATCCTGAATTACTTAGTGAACCATACAATGTAGCAACACCAGCTAATAAAACTCTAATAGCACATAGTATTCACCGAGATTGTAATCTCAGTATTAATGAAAGGATGTTTAATGCTGAGTTAATTCAACTCAACATGGTGGATTTCGATGTTATACTCGGAATGGATTGGTTATCTAAACACCATGGAGTAGTTGACTGCCGCAACAAGAATGTTAAGCTACGAACTCCAGACGAGGGAGAGATCGTGTACCACGGCAAAACCAAGGAACGAAAATTTCTACTAACGGCAGCACAAACTTGGAAAGCCGTGAAGAACGGTGAAGAAGTATACCTAGCAACAATAAGCGAGGTAAAAGAGGTGTTGGGATATGCCATAAGACAAGTCATTAGATGATTGTTTAAGACATACAATGTTTGTGGATTTATGAATGGCAATTCATTATTATATATTATTCTTTTAACTGTGCATTGTGAATTAATATATATGTTAATGTCCTTAGAATAATATTGTATTATTCTTAAAAATGTCCCTAGTCAAGTATTACCATGAAAAGGGATAATGATAATACGTAGAGACTAGTATATGTTGATCGATGAATTGTTCATTGATATGAGATATCAAATCAACATATGGGTACATGTTAGAGAACGATGTACTGGACAGACCCACCATGAGAATGCAACATGGATAGTTATATGATCGTCATATGCAATTCTCATAGTGATAATAATGTATACAATCCTTACGACTTGTGATCATCAGAGATCCCAACATAAGGAGTTATGTATCTTGATATCGTCAAACGTTACCCGTAACAGGGTAATCTATAAAGGCGACTATTGGATACACTACGAATTATGTAGAGGGATGTTGACTGATCGAGATAGGATTTGTCCCTCCTATATAACAGGAGATGTGTTTGGCCCTTGATCAAGTGAGAACTAAAATGCATGGCCATGCTCGAATGAGTCGATATGAGATATCGAGCTTATTCGTTTATTCTAGTTCTACTTGGGGATCAAGAAATAAAGATTGAATATACGAGTATGACTATTCCATGACTCGTGTTCAATCTAAACACAAAGGACAAAGGGATTAAGTTACATGATTAATATTATCACAAGTTCTAAAGGTTATTGTCGAGTCATTGACATTCTCGTAATTTGGGTAGCATCGATGTGTTGCTAGATACCGCTCAATGCTTGCGACATAAAATGAGATTTTATGTCACTGCCAACATTACGAGATCCTATCGGGTCGCACAAAAGATTAAATCGAGAAGGGAAATTAAATTCATGGGATGAATTAAATAATTAAGAGGAGTCTTAATTAATAATCATAAGGATTAATTAAATCATGGGCTTAAGCCCATGAAGCTTTAAGAAAGCCTTTAATTAATCATATATAATATGATTGCAAGGTGTTTAATTGTAAGACAACCATCATACTAACCTAAAAGAAGGAGAGACACGGCCTCCATCCAACCACAAAGTGCTCTCGGCTTTTCTTCATAGCCGAAGGGAAAATTTGAGGTTTTGGGCGTGCCATTCGATTTAGAATCGAGTGTTCTTTCTTGTTTCGGTTTAGTAACTTGTCTAGCAACTTGTTATTAAACCATCCCTTCACTCGATTTGATCGTGTGGATTCCGTTGAGGCAAAACCAATCGAGTTTTGCTATTGACTCGGAGAAGGCTTAGGACGTGGTGCTGCTCCGTGGATTCTGCTTCAAACACGCTACAAGGGTGAGACTCTTATGTATTCCTTAATCCGATATGATTACCTATGTATAGATCCGGTGTTAGTAATCCTATAAATTTTATTCCGCTGCGTTGTATGCTCGTGGGGTTACTTACAGTGGTATCAGAGCCAGGTTCAAGGCTCATATCGGATTTATGTGATTAAATTGTGTTAATCATATTAGAATTTGTATTGCATGCTTATTAAAACTGTTTAATTCATATATGATATGAAATAAATATTTAGTTTTTTGAAAATCATCGTAAAAATTGTATTTGATATAATAGGCGAATAATTGTATACGATACACAAAAGCGTAAAATCGAGGTGTTGGCTCAAGGTGGTTCGACCACCTCATGACTTGACCCTCGGGCCGCCGCAAGTGAGCTAGGGTTCGGACCCTTGGCTCATGCATGGGGCCGCGCCACTTCCAAGAGGCTAGGGTTTTGAACCCTAATCACAAAAGCTACTCGGCCGCCGCTTGGGCTAGGGTTTTTCGGACCATGGCTCGTGCATGGGTCAAGCCGTCACCGTCATGGACCGTCCATGGTTGGACCGTGGCTTGTGGCTCATGGATTTTGGTGTTTCGAGCAAGTTGGCTCGATGAAAAACAAACATGGTGCGAGGCGGCTAGGGTTTGGAACCCTAGCGCCGCCGCCGCTCGAGCTTGGCTCGGCCATGGGCTAGGGTTACGAACCCTAGGCCCATCAATGGTCCAGCCGAGTGGTTGTGGTTCGAACCATGGTGGTTCGAGCCTTAGTCGCTTTAGTTCGTGACATGTGATGTCCCGAGCGTACGATATTTTTTCAAAAATTATTTTACAGTTTTAATTAGAATTAAATTTAAAATGTTTAGAATTTAATTAATTAAATGTTAATGCATGCTTTATGTGTTGTTTGAGCATGGTGCGTGGTTATAGCCCTTTGACCTATTAGATAGGATTTGTGGATGTTTGTAATTTATAATACGACCTGCGTGTCGTGCCTTTCTCTATTTCATTCTAAATGTAATCCCTCCCCTATGTTCCCCTCGAATGTGAATCGAGGAATTCTATATCTTGTAAATAGTGTAGTTTATTGATGGTGATCAATGAAGATGGAGCATCGTGCCGGGATGAGGAGGCCATTCACAAATTGGAGCCAAAGGAATGTGCTTATGAAGTTACCTTAGGTTGACTCATAGGATTTTCTCATTGGCTTGAGAAAATCGTTAGTAGGGGCTATAACCATGTCACGTTTAATTATGTATTTTGATGCATGATTTATCTTATGTTTTAGTTTGATAATAGTATTACACATATATGTAGATATGTATACAACTATATGTAGTGGACATATTTTAAATTATCAAATTTATCATGAGATCAATAAATCCCTCTAAAATATTAAGTTTCAGATGCCTTCCAAAATAAAAGTACTCGTCAATAACTTCGATTGTACATGTGTGGGTTTGCCAAAGCAAAGCACCGTGGCAATCTTAGTAAGGCGCGAAAGGATAAAAGTGATATCCGTTATACTTTAATTGGGTACGACTTAACTAGGTTATCTCAATAGGATTGGGAACCTAGAGGCATGGGTTGGATTTTAATTCATTTGATGAATTGAACAAAGCGTTGTTCGTCCAACTATCCAAGAATTATATGTGATATAATTGACAAAGTGTTGTCTACCTAAATAACCGAGTCTTGGGCGATTAGCCAAAGCTAACTCAAGATTAAGTGAAATATGGATCTTGACCCACTAAAGGTTTCGAGGGTTGATATTTTTCAAACAAAATAGTGGGAGTATCATTTAATATAAGACCATGTTAAATGATTTAAATCATAAACTTATTTTGCATATTTATATTGTAGATATCCATGGCAACTAACAACGTTACTAGCACTTTATCACTGCGATCGGTCCTTGAGAAGGACAAACTAAATGGGACGAATTTCCTAGACTGGCATAGGAACTTGAGGATAGTCCTCAAACAAGAAAAGAAACAATATGTCCTAGAGGAACCCTTACCCGCTGAGGAACCTCCCCTAACGGCTACAAGAACCGAAAAAGATGCTTACAAGAAGCATCAGAGTGACGCACTTGATGTTGGGTGCCTCATGCTTGCCACCATAAACTCTGAGCTTCAGAAGCAACATGAGGAAATGGAGGCGTTCGATATGATTGAACACTTAAAGCAGTTGTACCAACAGCAAGCAAGACAAGAGAGGTATGACGTCTCTAAGGCGTTATTTCAGTGCAGGATGGTAGAAGGAAGCTTGGTTGGAACTCATGTGCTCAAGATGATTGGGTACATTGAGAATCTGGACAAGCTGGGTTTTCCATTGGACCAAGAGTTGGCCACCGATGTGATCTTGCAATCGTTGCCTGAAAGCTTCAGTCAATTTGTAGTAAATTACAATATGACTGACATGGAAAAGACTTTACCACAATTGCTTGGTATGTTGAGAACATATGAAGCAAATACTAAGAAGACTAAGGCCACAAATGTCCTTATTGTGAATAAGGGCAAAGGAAGGGCCAAAGCTAAAGGCAACAAGAAAGCAATTGCTAAATCTAAGCCAAAGTCTCATGCACTGAAACCAAAGGGAGGGATAGCAAAGGAAGGGAACTGTTTCCATTGCGGTGAGACCGGCCATTGGAAAAGGAACTGCAAAGTATATCTGGAGGATCTAAAGAAAGGAAGTGTGACTTCCGCTTCAGGTATTTTTGTTATAGAAGTCAATTTATCTACTTCTTCATCATGGGTATTAGATACTGGATGTGGATCTCACATTTGTGTAAATGTGCAGGATCTCAAAAGGAGTAGGACATTGGCGAAAGGTGAAGTTGATCTCCGAGTTGGAAATGGAGCAAGAGTTGCTGCATTAGCTATAGGAGATTATCATTTAGCTTTACCTTCTGGTTTATCACTGGTTTTAAAAGACTGTTATTTTGTGCCTTCAATTACTAAAAACATTATTTCTATTTCTTGTTTAGACAAGTATGGTTTTTCATTTATAATAAAGGACAATTGTTGTTCTATTTATTTAAATGATATGTTTTATGCTAGTGCACAAATGGTGAATGGTCTTTATGTATTAAATCTTGATATGCCTATCTATAACATAAATACTAAAAGGATTAAAAATAATGATTGTAATCCGACTTATCTCTGGCACTGTCGCTTGGGCCACATAAACGAGAACCGCATATCTAAACTTCATAAGGATGGAGTATTAGATTCATTTGATTTTGAATCATATGAAACATGCGAATCTTGTTTAATGGGCAAGATGACTAAAGCCCCTTTCAAGGGACATGTTGAAAGGGCAAATGTTTTATTGGGACTAATACATAGTGATGTATGTGGACCAATAAGTACGCAAGCTAGAGGTGGTTTTCAATACTTCGTTACATTTACTGATGACCTCAGTAGATATGGGTATGTGTACCTAATGAAACATAAACATGAAACCTTTGAAAAGTTCAAAGATTTCAAGAATGAAGTACAAAACCAACTTGGCAAGAGTATCAAAATCCTTCGATCAGATCGAGGAGGTGAATACTTAAGCCAAGAGTTTCATGACTATCTAAAGGAGTGTGGGATAGTCCCACAGCTCACTCCTCCGTATACTCCACAATGGAATGGTGTATCCGAGAGGAGAAATCGAACCTTGTTAGACATGGTTAGATCAATGATGAGTCATGCAGATCTTCCGATATCGTTTTGGGGACACGCTCTAGAAACAGCAATTTTCTTACTGAACCGTGTTCCATCTAAATCAGTGGAAAAGACACCATATGAGATATGGACTGGGAAGTGTCCTAGTATGTCTTTTATGAAGATTTGGGGTTGTGAGGCTTTCGTTAGACGTCACGCCACTAACAAACTTGGACCCAAATCTGATAAGTGTTTATTTGTGGGGTATCCTAAGGAAACGAAAGGATACTATTTCTACTATCCCACCGAGAACAAAGTAGTTGTTGCTCGGACTGGTGTATTTCTTGAAAGAGAATTTATCTCTAGAAAAACCAGTGGGAGAAAAATAGAACTTAGTGAAGTTCAACCACAAGAAAACACTGAACCTGAGATTGAGATGGAAACAGAGCAGGCACCACAAGCTGTTGTGGAAGAAGCACCTGCTCAAGAGACACAAGCCCAGCGTAGGTCTGTAAGAGAACACCGAGAGCCACAGAGATATGGATTTCTTGTGACTCAACAAGGTGACTTACTACTTATTGATGAGGATGAGCCGTCATCTTATCAACAAGCTATATGGGCAATGATTCTGAGAAATGGCAAGAGGCCATGAAATCTGAGATGGAATCCATGTATGCAAACCAAGTATGGACTTTGGTTGATCCACCTGAAGGGGTACGACCCATAGGGTGCAAATGGATTTTCAAGAAAAAGACCGATATGGATGGTAACGTACAAACCTATAAAGGTCGGCTGGTTGCAAAAGGATTCAAACAAATTCATGGTATTGACTATGATGAAACCTTTTCACCAGTGGCCATGGTTAAATCCATAAGGATCTTACTTGCAATAGCTGCATTTCATGATTATGAAATCTGGCAGATGGATGTCAAAACAGCTTTCCTTAATGGAAATCTGCTCGAGGATGTGTACATGACACAGCCCGAGGGTTTTGTCGATCCAAAGGATGCTGGAAAGATATGCAAGCTACAACGATCCATTTATGGATTGAAGCAAGCTTCTCGGAGTTGGAATCTTCGTTTTGATGATGCAATCAAAGAGTTTGGTTTTATCAAAAACTGAAGATGAACCTTGTGTCTACAAGAAGGTCAGTGGGAGCGTAATCATTTTCCTAGTGTTGTATGTAGATGACATACTTCTTATTGGAAATGATATCCCTGCCTTGCAATCTGTAAAGATTTGGCTAGGGAACTGCTTTTCGATGAAAGATTTAGGAGAAGCCACCTATGTATTAGGAATCAAGATCTATAGAGATAGATCGAGAAGGCTTCTTGGTCTAAGTCAAAGTACATACATAGACAAGGTGCTTAAAAGGTTTAGCATGCAAGAATCCAAGAAAGGATTCGTGCCTATGACACATGGTATTTATCTCTCGAAAGGAACAGTGTCCTTCAACAGCAGATGAGAGACAACGCATGAGTAAGATTCCATACGCGTCAGCTATTGGATCTATCATGTATGCCATGATATGTACCCGTCCCGATGTATCGTATGCTTTGAGCATGACGAGCAGATATCAAGTTGATCCAGGTGAAGGTCACTGGATTGCTGTCAAGAACATCCTAAAGTACTTGAGAAGGACTAAGGATACATTCTTGATTTATGGAGGTGAGGAAGAGCTCAATGTAATGGGTTACACTGATGCTAAGCTTCCAAACCGACAAAGATGATTTTCGATCGCAATCTGGATATGTGTATTGCCTAAATGGGAGGTGCTGTGAGCTGGAAGAGTTCAAAGCAAGAAACAGTAGCCGATTCTACAACGGAAGCTGAGTATATTGCTGCCTCGGATGCAGCAAAGGAAGCTGTTTGGATGAGGAAGTTCATTTCTGAACTTGGAGTGGTGCCTAGCATTAAAGATCCGATAGAACTCTATTGTGACAACAATGGAGCGATCGCATTGGCTAAGGAACCAAGATCTCACCAAAGATCCAAGCACATACTTAGGCGTTTCCATTTCATTCGAGAAATCGTTGAAAGGGGAGATGTTAAAATATGCAAAATACCAACAGATGATAATGTATCTGACCCATTGACGAAGCCGCTGTCACAGCAGAAGCATGATCGTCATACTAGATCTCTAGGCATTAGGTATATGTCTGAGTGGTCTTAGTGCAAGTGGGAGATTTGTTGGGATATGCCCTAAGACAAGTCATTAGATGATTGTTTAAGACATACAATGTTTATAGATTTATGAATGGCAATTCATTATTATATATTATTCTTTTAACTGTGCATTGTGAATTAATATATATGTTAATGTCCTTAGAATAATATTGTATTATTCTTAAAGATGTTCCTAGTCAAGTATTATCATGAAAGGGATAATGATAATACGTAGAGACTAGTATGTGTTGATCGATGAATTGTTCATTGATATGAGATATCAAATCAACATATGGGTACATGTTAGAGAACGATGTACTGAACAGACCCACCATGAGAATGCAACATGGATAGTTATATGATCGTCATATGCAATTCTCATAGTGATAATAATGTATGTAATCCTTACGACTTGTGATCATCAGAGATCCCAACATAAGGAGTTATGTATCTTGATATCGTCAAACGTTACCCGTAACAGGGTAATCTATAAAGGCGACTATTGGATGCACTACGAATTATGTAGAGGGATGTTGACTGATCGAGATAGTATTTGTCCCTCCTATATAACAGGAGATGTGTTTGGCCCTTGATCAAGTGAGAACTAAAATGCATGGCCATGCTCGAATGAGTCGATATGAGATATCGAGCTTATTCGTTTATTCTAGTTCTACTTGGGGATCAAGAAATAAAGATTGAATATACGAGTATGACTATTCCATGACTCGTGTTCAATCTAAACACAAAGGACAAAGGGATTAAGTTACATGATTAATATTATCACAAGTTCTAAAGGTTATGTCGAGTCATTGACATTCTCGTAATTTGGGTAGCATCGATGTGTTGCTAGATACCGCTCGATGCTTGCGACATAAAATGAGATTTTATGTCACTGCCAACATTACGAGATCCTATCGGGTCGCACAAAAGATTAAATCGAGAAGGGAAATTAAATTCATTGGATGAATTAAATAATTAAGAGGAGTCTTAATTAATAATCATAAGGATTAATTAAATCATGGGCTTAAGCCCATGAAGCTTTAAGAAAGCCTTTAATTATCATATTTAATATGATTGCATGGTTTTTTATTGTAAGACAATTTTTATATCAAAAACCTACACCCAAAACCAAGCCACACGGCCGCCTACAATACCATCAAAAGCTCTCGGCTTCTTCAAGGTAGCCGAAGGAGATTTGGTGGTTTTTGTGGCGATTATTCGATTGTGAATCGAGTTAGCTTCGTGTATCGGATTAATAACTTGTCTAGCAACGTGTTATTAATCCATCCCTTCACCCGATTTGATCGTGTGGATACCGTTGAGGCAAAACCAATCGAGTTTTGCTATTGACTCGGAGAAGGCGTAGGACGTGGTGCAGCTCCGTGGATTCTGCTTCAAACGCGCTACAAGGGTAAGACTCTTATGTAATTCTCTAATCCGATATGAATCCCTATGTATAGATCGCTGGTTTGTAATCCCAAAATTTTATTCCGCTGCGCTGTATGCTCATGGGGTTACTTACAGTGGTATCAGAGCCGTGTACAAGGCTCATATCGGATTTATGTGGTTAAATAGTTTAATCATGTTAGAATTTATATTGCATGCTATTTAAAACTGTATTTTCATATATGATATGGAAAAATCGATTTTGTGAAAATCATCGTATGATAATATATATGATATAATTGACGGATCGAAATATATGATAATTCGTGATCAAAAACCGGAACATTAGCTCGAGTATGGCTCACGGCCGACACCACCTAGGTGCTAGGGTTTCGAACCCTAGTCACCATGGCTCGGCCGCCGCTTCCAATAGGCTAGGGTTTTGAACCCTAGTCACATAAGCCTCTCGGCCGCCGCTTAAGGGCTAGTTTTTTTCGGACCCTGGCTCGTGCATGGGTCAAGCCGTCACCGTCATGGACCGTCCATGGTTGGACCGTGGCTTGTGGCTCATGGATTTTGGTGTTTCGAGCAAGTTGGCTCGATGAAAAACCAACATGGTGCAAGGCGGCTAGGGTTTGGAACCCTAGCGCCGCCGCCGCTCGAGCTTGGCTCGGCCATGGGCTAGGGTTACGAACCCTAGGCCCATCAATGGTCCAGCCGAGTGGTTGTGGTTCGAACCATGGTGGTTCGAGCCTTAGTCGCTTTAGTTCGTGACATGTGATGTCCCGAGCGTACGATAATTTTTCAAAAAATTATTTTACAGTTTTAAATTAGAATTAAATTTAAAATGTTTAGAATTTAATTAATTAAATGTTAATGCATGCTTTATGTGTTGTTTGAGCATGGTGCGTGGTTATAGCCCTTTGACCTATTAGATAGGATTTGTGGATGTTTGTAATTTATAATACGACCTGCGAGTCGTGCCTTTCTCTATTTTATTCTAAATGTAATCCCTCCCCTATGTTCCCCTCGAATGTGAATCGAGGAATTCTATATCTTGTAAATAGTATAGTTTATTTTATTGATGGTGATCAATGAAGATGGAGCATCGTGCCGGGATGAGGAGGCCATTCACAAATTGGAGCCAAAGGAAGGAGCTTATGAAGTTACCTTAGGTTGACTCATAGGAGTTTCTCATTGGCTTGAGAAACTCAATAGTAGGGGCTATAACCATGTCACGTTTTAATTATGTATGTTGATGCATGATTTATCTTATGTTTTAGTTTGATAATAGTATTACACATATATGTAGATATGTATACAACTATATGTAGTGGACATATTTTAAATTATCAAATTAATCATGAGATCAATAAATCCCTCTAAAATATTAAGTTTTAGATGCCTTCCAAATAAAAGTACTCGTCAATAACTTCGATTGTACATGTGTGGGTTTGCCAAAGCAAAGCACCGTGGCAATCTTAGTAAGGCGCGAAAGGATAAAAGTGATATCCGTTATACTTTAATTGGGTACGACTTAACTAGGCTATCTCAATAGGATTGGGAACCTAGAGGCATGGGTTGGATTTTAATTCATTTGATGAATTGAACAAAGCGTTGTTCGTCCAACTATCCAAGAATTATATGTGATATAATTGACAAGTGTTGTCTACCTATATAACCGAGTCTTGGGCGATTAGCCAAAGCTAACTCAAGATTAAGTGAAATATGGATCTTGGCCCACTAAAGGTTTCGAGGGTTGATATTTTTCAAACAAAATAGTGGGAGTATCATTTAATATAAGACCATGTTAAATGATTTAAATCATAAACTTATTTTGCATATTTATATTGTAGATATCCATGGCAACTAACAACGTTACTAGCACTTTATCACTGCGATCGGTCCTTGAGAAGGACAAATTAAATGGGACGAATTTCCTAGACTGGCATAGGAACTTGAGGATAGTCCTCAAACAAGAAAAGAAACAATATGTCCTAGAGGAACCCTTGCTCGCTGAGGAACCTCCCCTAACAGCTACAAGAGCTGAAAAAGATGCTTACAAGAAGCATCAGAGTGACGCACTTGATGTTGTGTGCCTCATGCTTGCCACCATGAACTCTGAGCTTCAGAAGCAACATGAGGAAATGGAGGCGTTCGATATGATTGAACACTTAAAGCAGTTGTACCAACAGCAAGCAAGACAAGAGAGGTATGACGTCTCTAAGGCGTTATTTCAGTGCAGGATGGTAGAAGGAAGCTTGGTTGGAACTCATGTGCTCAAGATGATTGGGTACATTGAGAATCTGGACAAGCTGGGTTTTCCATTGGACCAAGAGTTGGCCACCGATGTGATCTTGCAATCGTTGCCTGAGAGCTTCAGTCAATTTGTAGTAAATTACAATATGACTGACATGGAAAAGACTCTACCACAGTTGCTTGGTATGTTGAGAACATATGAAGCAAATACTAAGAAGACTAAGGCCACAAATGTCCTTATTGTGAATAAGGGCAAAGGAAGGGCCAAAGCTAAAGGCAACAAGAAAGCAAAGAAGGTCTTTGCTAAATCTAAGCCAAAGTCTTCTGCACTAAAGCCAAAGGGAGGGATAGCAAAGGAAGGGAACTGTTTCCATTGCGGTGAGACCGGCCATTGGAAAAGAAACTGCAAAGTATATCTGGAGGATCTAAAGAAAGGAAGTATGACTTCCGCTTCAGGTATTTTTGTTATAGAAGTCAATTTATCTACTTCTTCATCATGGGTATTAGATACTGGATGTGGATCTCACATTTGTGTAAATGTGCAGGATCTCAAAAGGAGTAGGACATTGGCGAAAGGTGAAGTTGATCTCCGAGTTGGAAATGGAGCAAGAGTTGCTGCATTAGCTATAGGAGATTATCATTTAGCTTTACCTTCTGGTTTATCACTGATTTTAAAAGACTGTTATTTTGTGCCTTCAATTACTAAAAACATTATTTCTATTTCTTGTTTAGACAAGTATGGTTTTTCATTTATAATAAAGGACAATTGTTGTTCTATTTATTTAAATGATATGTTTTATGCTAGTGCACAAATGGTGAATGGTCTTTATGTATTGAATCTTGATATGCCTATCTATAACATAAATACTAAAAGGATTAAAAATAATGATTGTAATCCGACTTATCTCTGGCACTGTCGCTTGGGCCACATAAACGAGAACCGCATATCTAAACTTCATAAGGATGGAGTATTAGATTCATTTGATTTTGAATCATATGAAACATGCGAATCTTGTTTAATGGGCAAGATGACTAAAGCCCCTTTCAAGGGACATGTTGAAAGGGCAAATGTTTTATTGGGACTAATACATAGTGATGTATGTGGACCAATAAGTACACAAGCTAGAGGTGGTTTTCAATACTTCGTTACATTTACTGATGACCTCAGTAGATATGGGTATGTGTACCTAATGAAACATAAACATGAAACCTTTGAAAAGTTCAAAGATTTCAAGAATGAAGTACAAAACCAACTTGGCAAAAGTATCAAAATCCTTCGATCAGATCGAGGAGGAGAATACTTAAGCCAAGAGTTTCATGACTATCTAAAGGAGTGTGGGATAGTCCCACAACTCACTCCTCCGTATACTCCACAATGGAATGGTGTATCCGAGAGGAGAAATCGAACCTTGTTAGACATGGTTAGATCAATGATGAGTCATGCAGATCTTCCGATATCGTTTTGGGGACACGCTCTAGAAACAGCAATTTTCTTACTGAACCGTGTTCCATCTAAATCAGTGGAAAAGACACCATATGAGATATGGACTGGGAAGCGTCCTAGTATGTCTTTTACGAAGATTTGGGGTTGTGAGGCTTTCGTTAGACGTCACGCCACTAACAAACTTGGACCCAAATCTGATAAGTGTTTATTTGTGGGGTATCCTAAGGAAACGAAAGGGTACTATTTCTATTATCCCACCGAGAACAAAGTAGTTGTTGCTCGGACTGGTGTATTTCTTGAAAGAGAATTTATTTCTAGAAAAACCAGTGGGAGAAAAATAGAACTTAGTGAAGTTCAACCACAAGAAAACACTGAACCTGAGATTGAGATGGAAACAGAGCAGGCACCACAAGCTGTTGTGGAAGAAGTACCTGCTCAAGAGACACAAGCCCAGCGTAGGTCTGTAAGAGAACACCGGGAGCCACAGAGATATGGATTTCTTGTGACTCAACAAGGTGACTTACTACTTATTGATGAGGATGAGCCGTCATCTTATCAACAAGCTATAATGGGCAATGATTCTGAGAAATGGCAAGAGGCCATAAAATCTGAGATGGAATCCATGTATGCAAACCAAGTATGGACTTTGGTTGATCCACCTGAAGGGGTACGACCCATAGGGTGCAAATGGATTTTCAAGAAAAAGACCGATATGGATGGTAACGTACAAACCTATAAAGTTCGGCTGGTTGCAAAAGGATTCAAACAAATTCATGGTATTGACTATGATGAAACCTTTTCACCAGTGGCCATGGTTAAATCCATAAGGATCTTACTTGCAATAGCTGCATTTCATGATTATGAAATCTGGCAGATGGATGTCAAAACAGCTTTCCTTAATGGAAATCTGCTCGAGGATGTGTACATGACACAGCCCGAGGGTTTTGTCGATCCAAAGGATGCTGGAAAGATATGCAAGCTACAACGATCCATTTATGGATTGAAGCAAGCTTCTCGGAGTTGGAATCTTCGTTTTGATGATGCAATCAAAGAGTTTGGTTTTATCAAAAACGAAGATGAACCTTGTGTCTACAAGAAGGTCAGTGGGAGCGTAATCATTTTCCTAGTGTTGTATGTAGATGACATACTTCTTATTGGAAATGATATCCCTGCCTTGCAATCTGTAAAGATTTGGCTAGGGAACTGCTTTTCGATGAAAGATTTAGGAGAAGCCACCTATGTATTAGGAATCAAGATCTATAGAGATAGATCGAGAAGGCTTCTTGGTCTAAGTCAAAGTACATACATAGACAAGGTGCTTAAAAGGTTTAGCATGCAAGAATCCAAGAAAGGATTCGTGCCTATGACACATGGTATTTATCTCTCGAAAGAACAGTGTCCTTCAACAGCAGATGAGAGACAACGCATGAGTAAGATTCCATACGCGTCAGCTATTGGATCTATCATGTATGCCATGATATGTACCCGTCCCGATGTATCGTATGCTTTGAGCATGACGAGCAGATATCAAGTTGATCCAGGTGAAGGTCACTGGATTGCTGTCAAGAACATCCTAAAGTACTTGAGAAGGACTAAGGATACATTCTTGATTTATGGAGGTGAGGAAGAGCTCAATGTAATGGGTTACACTGATGCAAGCTTCCAAACCGACAAAGATGATTTTCGATCGCAATCTGGATATGTGTATTGCCTAAATGGAGGTGCTGTGAGCTGGAAGAGTTCAAAGCAAGAAACAGTAGCCGATTCTACAACGGAAGCTGAGTATATTGCTGCCTCGGATGCAGCAAAGGAAGCTGTTTGGATGAGGAAGTTCATTTCTGAACTGGGAGTGGTGCCTAGCATTAAAGATCCGATAGAACTCTATTGTGACAACAATGGAGCGATCGCATTGGCTAAGGAACCAAGATCTCACCAAAGATCCAAGCACATACTTAGGCGTTTCCATTTCATTCGAGAAATCGTTGAAAGGGGAGATGTTAAAATATGCAAAATACCAACAGATGATAATGTATCTGACCCATTGACGAAGCCGCTGTCACAGCAGAAGCATGATCGTCATACTAGATCTCTAGGCATTAGGTATATGTCTGAGTGGTCTTAGTGCAAGTGGGAGATTTGTTGGGATATGCCCTAAGACAAGTCATTAGATGATTGTTTAAGACATACAATGTTTATAGATTTATGAATGGCAATTCATTATTATATATTATTCTTTTAACTGTGCATTGTGAATTAATATATATGTTAATGTCCTTAGAATAATATTGTATTATTCTTAAAGATGTTCCTAGTCAAGTATTATCATGAAAGGGATAATGATAATACGTAGAGACTAGTATGTGTTGATCGATGAATTGTTCATTGATATGAGATATCAAATCAACATATGGGTACATGTTAGAGAACGATGTACTGAACAGACCCACCATGAGAATGCAACATGGATAGTTATATGATCGTCATATGCAATTCTCATAGTGATAATAATGTATGTAATCCTTACGACTTGTGATCATCAGAGATCCCAACATAAGGAGTTATGTATCTTGATATCGTCAAACGTTACCCGTAACAGGGTAATCTATAAAGGCGACTATTGGATGCACTACGAATTATGTAGAGGGATGTTGACTGATCGAGATAGGATTTGTCCCTCCTATATAACAGGAGATGTGTTTGGCCCTTGATCAAGTGAGAACTAAAATGCATGGCCATGCTCGAATGAGTCGATATGAGATATCGAGCTTATTCGTTTATTCTAGTTCTACTTGGGGATCAAGAAATAAAGATTGAATATACGAGTATGACTATTCCATGACTCGTGTTCAATCTAAACACAAAGGACAAAGGGATTAAGTTACATGATTAATATTATCACAAGTTCTAAAGGTTATGTCGAGTCATTGACATTCTCGTAATTTGGGTAGCATCGATGTGTTGCTAGATACCGCTCGATGCTTGCGACATAAAATGAGATTTTATGTCACTGCCAACATTACGAGATCCTATCGGGTCGCACAAAAGATTAAATCGAGAAGGGAAATTAAATTCATGGGATGAATTAAATAATTAAGAGGAGTCTTAATTAATAATCATAAGGATTAATTAAATCATGGGCTTAAGCCCATGAAGCTTTAAGAAAGCCTTTAATTAATCATATTTAATATGATTGCATGGTTTTTTATTGTAAGACAATTTTTATATCAAAAACCTACACCCAAAACCAAGCCACACGGCCGCCTACAATACCATCAAAAGCTCTCGGCTTCTTCAAGGTAGCCGAAGGAGATTTGGTGGTTTTTGTGGCGATTATTCGATTGTGAATCGAGTTAGCTTCGTGTATCGGATTAATAACTTGTCTAGCAACGTGTTATTAATCCATCCCTTCACCCGATTTGATCGTGTGGATACCGTTGAGGCAAAACCAATCGAGTTTTGCTATTGACTCGGAGAAGGCGTAGGACGTGGTGCAGCTCCGTGGATTCTGCTTCAAACGCGCTACAAGGGTAAGACTCTTATGTAATTCTCTAATCCGATATGAATCCCTATGTATAGATCGCTGGTTTGTAATCCCAAAATTTTATTCCGCTGCGCTGTATGCTCATGGGGTTACTTACAGTGGTATCAGAGCCGTGTACAAGGCTCATATCGGATTTATGTGGTTAAATAGTTTAATCATGTTAGAATTTATATTGCATGCTATTTAAAACTGTATTTTCATATATGATATGGAAAAATCGATTTTGTGAAAATCATCGTATGATAATATATATGATATAATTGACGGATCGAAATATATGATAATTCGTGATCAAAAACCGGAACATTAGCTCGAGTATGGCTCACGGCCGACACCACCTAGGTGCTAGGGTTTCGAACCCTAGTCACCATGGCTCGGCCGCCGCTTCCAATAGGCTAGGGTTTTGAACCCTAGTCACATAAGCCTCTCGGCCGCCGCTTAAGGGCTAGTTTTTTTCGGACCCTGGCTCGTGCATGGGTCAAGCCGTCACCGTCATGGACCGTCCATGGTTGGACCGTGGCTTGTGGCTCATGGATTTTGGTGTTTCGAGCAAGTTGGCTCGATGAAAAACCAACATGGTGCGAGGCGGCTAGGGTTTGGAACCCTAGCGCCGCCGCCGCTCGAGCTTGGCTCGGCCATGGGCTAGGGTTACGAACCCTAGGCCCATCAATGGTCCAGCCGAGTGGTTGTGGTTCGAACCATGGTGGTTCGAGCCTTAGTCGCTTTAGTTCGTGACATGTGATGTCCCGAGCGTACGATAATTTTTCAAAAAATTATTTTACAGTTTTAAATTAGAATTAAATTTAAAATGTTTAGAATTTAATTAATTAAATGTTAATGCATGCTTTATGTGTTGTTTGAGCATGGTGCGTGGTTATAGCCCTTTGACCTATTAGATAGGATTTGTGGATGTTTGTAATTTATAATACGACCTACGAGTCGTGCCTTTCTCTATTTTATTCTAAATGTAATCCCTCCCCTATGTTCCCCTCGAATGTGAATCGAGGAATTCTATATCTTGTAAATAGTATAGTTTATTTTATTGATGGTGATCAATGAAGATGGAGCATCGTGCCGGGATGAGGAGGCCATTCACAAATTGGAGCCAAAGGAAGGAGCTTATGAAGTTACCTTAGGTTGACTCATAGGAGTTTCTCATTGGCTTGAGAAACTCAATAGTAGGGGCTATAACCATGTCACGTTTTAATTATGTATGTTGATGCATGATTTATCTTATGTTTTAGTTTGATAATAGTATTACACATATATGTAGATATGTATACAACTATATGTAGTGGACATATTTTAAATTATCAAATTAATCATGAGATCAATAAATCCCTCTAAAATATTAAGTTTTAGATGCCTTCCAAATAAAAGTACTCGTCAATAACTTCGATTGTACATGTGTGGGTTTGCCAAAGCAAAGCACCGTGGCAATCTTAGTAAGGCGCGAAAGGATAAAAGTGATATCCGTTATACTTTAATTGGGTACGACTTAACTAGGTTATCTCAATAGGATTGGGAACCTAGAGGCATGGGTTGGATTTTAATTCATTTGATGAATTGAACAAAGTGTTGTTCGTCCAACTATCCAAGAATTATATGTGATATAATTGACAAGTGTTGTCTACCTAAATAACCGAGTCTTGGGCGATTAGCCAAAGCTAACTCAAGATTAAGTGAAATATGGATCTTGGCCCACTAAAGGTTTCGAGGGTTGATATTTTTCAAACAACATAGTGGGAGTATCATTTAATATAAGACCATGTTAAATGATTTAAATCATAAACTTATTTTGCATATTTATATTGTAGATATCCATGGCAACTAACAACGTTACTAGCACTTTATCACTGCGATCGGTCCTTGAGAAGGACAAATTAAATGGGACGAATTTCCTAGACTGGCATAGGAACTTGAGGATAGTCCTCAAACAAGAAAAGAAACAATATGTCCTAGAGGAACCCTTGCTCGCTGAGGAACCTCCCCTAACAGCTACAAGAGCTGAAAAAGATGCTTACAAGAAGCATCAGAGTGACGCACTTGATGTTGGGTGCCTCATGCTTGCCACCATGAACTCTGAGCTTCAGAAGCAACATGAGGAAATGGAGGCGTTCGATATGATTGAACACTTAAAGCAGTTGTACCAACAGCAAGCAAGACAAGAGAGGTATGACGTCTCTAAGGCGTTATTTCAATGCAGGATGGTAGAAGGAAGCTTGGTTGGAACTCATGTGCTCAAGATGATTGGGTACATTGAGAATCTGGACAAGCTGGGTTTTCCATTGGACCAAGAGTTGGCCACCGATGTGATCTTGCAATCGTTGCCTGAGAGCTTCAGTCAATTTGTAGTAAATTACAATATGACTGACATGGAAAAGACTCTACCACAGTTGCTTGGTATGTTGAGAACATATGAAGCAAATACTAAGAAGACTAAGGCCACAAATGTCCTTATTGTGAATAAGGGCAAAGGAAGGGCCAAAGCTAAAGGCAACAAGAAAGCAAAGAAGGTCTTTGCTAAATCTAAGCCAAAGTCTTCTGCACTAAAGCCAAAGGGAGGGATAGCAAAGGAAGGGAACTGTTTCCATTGCGGTGAGACCGGCCATTGGAAAAGAAACTGCAAAGTATATCTGGAGGATCTAAAGAAAGGAAGTATGACTTCCGCTTCAGGTATTTTTGTTATAGAAGTCAATTTATCTACTTCTTCATCATGGGTATTAGATACTGGATGTGGATCTCACATTTGTGTAAATGTGCAGGATCTCAAAAGGAGTAGGACATTGGCGAAAGGTGAAGTTGATCTCCGAGTTGGAAATGGAGCAAGAGTTGCTGCATTAGCTATAGGAGATTATCATTTAGCTTTACCTTCTGGTTTATCACTGATTTTAAAAGACTGTTATTTTGTGCCTTCAATTACTAAAAACATTATTTCTATTTCTTGTTTAGACAAGTATGGTTTTTCATTTATAATAAAGGACAATTGTTGTTCTATTTATTTAAATGATATGTTTTATGCTAGTGCACAAATGGTGAATGGTCTTTATGTATTGAATCTTGATATGCCTATCTATAACATAAATACTAAAAGGATTAAAAATAATGATTGTAATCCGACTTATCTCTGGCACTGTCGCTTGGGCCACATAAACGAGAACCACATATCTAAACTTCATAAGGATGGAGTATTAGATTCATTTGATTTTGAATCATATGAAACATGCGAATCTTGTTTAATGGGCAAGATGACTAAAGCCCCTTTCAAGGGACATGTTGAAAGGGCAAATGTTTTATTGGGACTAATACATAGTGATGTATGTGGACCAATAAGTACACAAGCTAGAGGTGGTTTTCAATACTTCGTTACATTTACTGATGACCTCAGTAGATATGGGTATGTGTACCTAATGAAACATAAACATGAAACCTTTGAAAAGTTCAAAGATTTCAAGAATGAAGTACAAAACCAACTTGGCAAAAGTATCAAAATCCTTCGATCAGATCGAGGAGGAGAATACTTAAGCCAAGAGTTTCATGACTATCTAAAGGAGTGTGGGATAGTCCCACAACTCACTCCTCCGTATACTCCACAATGGAATGGTGTATCCGAGAGGAGAAATCGAACCTTGTTAGACATGGTTAGATCAATGATGAGTCATGCAGATCTTCCGATATCGTTTTGGGGACACGCTCTAGAAACAGCAATTTTCTTACTGAACCGTGTTCCATCTAAATCAGTGGAAAAGACACCATATGAGATATGGACTGGGAAGCGTCCTAGTATGTCTTTACGAAGATTTGGGGTTGTGAGGCTTTCGTTAGACGTCACGCCACTAACAAACTTGGACCCAAATCTGATAAGTGTTTATTTGTGGGGTATCCTAAGGAAACGAAAGGGTACTATTTCTATTATCCCACCGAGAACAAAGTAGTTGTTGCTCGGACTGGTGTATTTCTTGAAAGAGAATTTATTTCTAGAAAAACCAGTGGGAGAAAAATAGAACTTAGTGAAGTTCAACCACAAGAAAACACTGAACCTGAGATTGAGATGGAAACAGAGCAGGCACCACAAGCTGTTGTGGAAGAAGTACCTGCTCAAGAGACACAAGCCCAGCGTAGGTCTGTAAGAGAACACCGGGAGCCACAGAGATATGGATTTCTTGTGACTCAACAAGGTGACTTACTACTTATTGATGAGGATGAGCCGTCATCTTATCAACAAGCTATAATGGGCAATGATTCTGAGAAATGGCAAGAGGCCATAAAATCTGAGATGGAATCCATGTATGCAAACCAAGTATGGACTTTGGTTGATCCACCTGAAGGGGTACGACCCATAGGGTGCAAATGGATTTTCAAGAAAAAGACCGATATGGATGGTAACGTACAAACCTATAAAGGTCGGCTGGTTGCAAAAGGATTCAAACAAATTCATGGTATTGACTATGATGAAACCTTTTCACCAGTGGCCATGGTTAAATCCATAAGGATCTTACTTGCAATAGCTGCATTTCATGATTATGAAATCTGGCAGATGGATGTCAAAACAGCTTTCCTTAATGGAAATCTGCTCGAGGATGTGTACATGACACAGCCCGAGGGTTTTGTCGATCCAAAGGATGCTGGAAAGATATGCAAGCTACAACGATCCATTTATGGATTGAAGCAAGCTTCTCGGAGTTGGAATCTTCGTTTTGATGATGCAATCAAAGAGTTTGGTTTTATCAAAAACGAAGATGAACCTTGTGTCTACAAGAAGGTCAGTGGGAGCGTAATCATTTTCCTAGTGTTGTATGTAGATGACATACTTCTTATTGGAAATGATATCCCTGCCTTGCAATCTGTAAAGATTTGGCTAGGGAACTGCTTTTCGATGAAAGATTTAGGAGAAGCCACCTATGTATTAGGAATCAAGATCTATAGAGATAGATCGAGAAGGCTTCTTGGTCTAAGTCAAAGTACATACATAGACAAGGTGCTTAAAAGGTTTAGCATGCAAGAATCCAAGAAAGGATTCGTGCCTATGACACATGGTATTTATCTCTCGAAAGAACAGTGTCCTTCAACAGCAGATGAGAGACAACGCATGAGTAAGATTCCATACGCGTCAGCTATTGGATCTATCATGTATGCCATGATATGTACCCGTCCCGATGTATCGTATGCTTTGAGCATGACGAGCAGATATCAAGTTGATCCAGGTGAAGGTCACTGGATTGCTGTCAAGAACATCCTAAAGTACTTGAGAAGGACTAAGGATACATTCTTGATTTATGGAGGTGAGGAAGAGCTCAATGTAATGGGTTACACTGATGCAAGCTTCCAAACCGACAAAGATGATTTTCGATCGCAATCTGGATATGTGTATTGCCTAAATGGAGGTGCTGTGAGCTGGAAGAGTTCAAAGCAAGAAACAGTAGCCGATTCTACAACGGAAGCTGAGTATATTGCTGCCTCGGATGCAGCAAAGGAAGCTGTTTGGATGAGGAAGTTCATTTCTGAACTGGGAGTGGTGCCTAGCATTAAAGATCCGATAGAACTCTATTGTGACAACAATGGAGCGATCGCATTGGCTAAGGAACCAAGATCTCACCAAAGATCCAAGCACATACTTAGGCGTTTCCATTTCATTCGAGAAATCGTTGAAAGGGGAGATGTTAAAATATGCAAAATACCAACAGATGATAATGTATCTGACCCATTGACGAAGCCGCTGTCACAGCAGAAGCATGATCGTCATACTAGATCTCTAGGCATTAGGTATATGTCTGAGTGGTCTTAGTGCAAGTGGGAGATTTGTTGGGATATGCCCTAAGACAAGTCATTAGATGATTGTTTAAGACATACAATGTTTATAGATTTATGAATGGCAATTCATTATTATATATTATTCTTTTAACTGTGCATTGTGAATTAATATATATGTTAATGTCCTTAGAATAATATTGTATTATTCTTAAAGATGTTCCTAGTCAAGTATTATCATGAAAGGGATAATGATAATACGTAGAGACTAGTATGTGTTGATCGATGAATTGTTCATTGATATGAGATATCAAATCAACATATGGGTACATGTTAGAGAACGATGTACTGAACAGACCCACCATGAGAATGCAACATGGATAGTTATATGATCGTCATATGCAATTCTCATAGTGATAATAATGTATGTAATCCTTACGACTTGTGATCATCAGAGATCCCAACATAAGGAGTTATGTATCTTGATATCGTCAAACGTTACCCGTAACAGGGTAATCTATAAAGGCGACTATTGGATGCACTACGAATTATGTAGAGGGATGTTGACTGATCGAGATAGGATTTGTCCCTCCTATATAACAGGAGATGTGTTTGGCCCTTGATCAAGTGAGAACTAAAATGCATGGCCATGCTCGAATGAGTCGATATGAGATATCGAGCTTATTCGTTTATTCTAGTTCTACTTGGGGATCAAGAAATAAAGATTGAATATACGAGTATGACTATTCCATGACTCGTGTTCAATCTAAACACAAAGGACAAAGGGATTAAGTTACATGATTAATATTATCACAAGTTCTAAAGGTTATGTCGAGTCATTGACATTCTCGTAATTTGGGTAGCATCGATGTGTTGCTAGATACCGCTCGATGCTTGCGACATAAAATGAGATTTTATGTCACTGCCAACATTACGAGATCCTATCGGGTCGCACAAAAGATTAAATCGAGAAGGGAAATTAAATTCATGGGATGAATTAAATAATTAAGAGGAGTCTTAATTAATAATCATAAGGATTAATTAAATCATGGGCTTAAGCCCATGAAGCTTTAAGAAAGCCTTTAATTAATCATATTTAATATGATTGCATGGTTTTTTATTGTAAGACAATTTTTATATCAAAAACCTACACCCAAAACCAAGCCACACGGCCGCCTACAATACCATCAAAAGCTCTCGGCTTCTTCAAGGTAGCCGAAGGAGATTTGGTGGTTTTTGTGGCGATTATTCGATTGTGAATCGAGTTAGCTTCGTGTATCGGATTAATAACTTGTCTAGCAACGTGTTATTAATCCATCCCTTCACCCGATTTGATCGTGTGGATACCGTTGAGGCAAAACCAATCGAGTTTTGCTATTGACTCGGAGAAGGCGTAGGACGTGGTGCAGCTCCGTGGATTCTGCTTCAAACACGCTACAAGGGTAAGACTCTTATGTAATTCTCTAATCCGATATGAATCCCTATGTATAGATCGCTGGTTTGTAATCCCAAAATTTTATTCCGCTGCGCTGTATGCTCATGGGGTTACTTTCAAGTACTAGGTTTAGCAATTTTAAACAAACTTTTCGATAAAACGACTTTAAAAATCATGCTAAACCCATGAACAATCGGACCTCAAGAACATTAATAGGTCTCCGCCAGTTTAACACTGGTTTAACCTTAGTTGGAGCAACATGAATACCATGTCGAACAATGACATGGCACGAGAGTATCACTTTGTTCATCCAAAATGTTCATTTGGATAGTTTGGCATATCTCATTACTTCTTCATAGGAAACTGAAATTAATTTCAGATATCCTACAAGTACTAGTTCCTTTATAGCATGATTAAAAGGTTATCATTCCTTGCAATCCAAATTCAAATTGGACAGCAGGGCAGAAGCATTTTGTAGATAATCTGAAACATCAACTTTCAGTTATTCAACACATCATATTTTCATCTTGAAATAACCAAGAGATCATTAATAGAAACAACAATCAAATCAATGATTTTTTTTTTAAACACTTGACTCATCGAATCCATGAAAATATCAAAAATTAGAAAACTCGTATGGCTTAACCATATATCGATTTTATAAGATAGTTATCGGCACATCTTGGCTTTGGATTGACACCTGATATTACTCAGAGTGCTGATCCATTAGCATACATAAAGAACTGTAATTCATAGTCATACAAAATATCATAATAATTTCGACTCATTCAAGTAGAATCATTTTATGTACATAAAAATCTTTGAAATAGTCATGATTCCCAAATCGATATTCTTACTCATCTCTTAGAGATATATTCAGGAATCTTTCCTAGAACTTTACCACAAATGCATGGAGTCTATGCCGAGGTAATATTCGGGTTCATGCAAATTCTATCCAAATCCATAACAAAGAAAAGCAGCATTCCTTGAACACGAGATCCATACACATACGTGCATAGGTCCACGTCAGTTCCAAGTAAAAACAAATAAAATTTGTCTAAAATATTAGATCCATGCCACGTCCAGGCAGGTCTATGTACTTATGTACATTCTTTCTCTACCTCATGCTGCCACATATAAAAGTTTACTCACAATAGTATAATATTAATATCGTGAGCAATATCATTACTACACAAATCAACATATTCACATATCAATCTCATGTAACATCATACCAAGGCAAGGCAAGCCAAGTAAGAGCAAATAAGTCAAATAATTCAAACACAATCGCACACATTTATTTGTGCCTATTCAAGTGTACACAAGACTCAAAAGTTGAGCATTCCCAGTTATGCTCTGATACCATACTGTGAGGGCCCAATCCTAATCATGTGATTAATGATCACACAATGATAATTATAGCTTAAACAGTGGAAGATTACTTTAACATTTATTAAAATGTGGGCCCTCACAGTGGACAAGACCCTTTTCAAATTCACAAAGGGATATCATACTCTGCTAGTCCAAATTTATGTTGATGATATTATTTTCGACAGTACTAACTAATTGTGCGAAAGATTTTCTAAAATTATGCAGGATCAATTTGAGATGAGCATGATGGAAGAATTATCATTTTTCTTAGGATTGTAAGTCAAGCAATCCAGTGAAGGAATTCTGATAAATCAGTCTAAATATACTAAAGAACTGCTGAAGAAATATGGAATGAGTACCAGCTCAGCTGCCGCTACACCAATGAGCTCATCTGCCAAACTCGACTTGGATAATTCAGGAATACCAGTCGAAGTTACAATGTATCGAGGCATTATCAGATCTTTACTTTATTTGACGGCCAGCCAACCAGATATTATGTTGCAGTTTGTATGTGCGCCCGGTTTCAAGCAAATCCCAAGCAGTCGCACTTCAATGCTATCAAAAGAATCCTCAAATATCTGAAATGCACTGAGAATGTCGGTCTATGGTATCCAAGAGACTCAACTTTTAACCTTATTGGATATTCAGATGCTGACTACGCTGGATGCAAAATTGACAGAAAAAGCACCAGTGGATATTGTCAATTTCTTGGTGATCGATTGATATCATGGGGTTGCAAGAAGCAGACATCCATAGCAACATCTACTGCAGAGGCAGAATACCTTGCTGCTGGAAGCTGCTGTGCTCAACTGCTCTGGATTCAGCAACAACTGAGAGATTATGGAATTGAATCCACTGAGGCACCCATATTTTGTGATAACACGTCTGCCATAGCCATTACATACAACCAGTTCTTCATACTCGCACTAAACACATTGACATCCGTCATCATTTTATCAGAGATCATGTTATGAAGAAAGAAATTCGGTTGGAGTTTATTTCTACCGAACAACAGGCAGCAGACATTTTCACAAAACCCCTACCAGACGCTAAGTTTTCCTACTTTCGAAATATTCTTGGTTTAATTGAAATCAATCCTTGATTATATTTTTTTGGGTAATGAATTCAGTGGGAATTACTTACTTTATTCGCATAAATTAAGGGGGAATTTCAGTTACAATTTTATCTTGGTTATTTAAGCTCAGCTGGTAAAACAATGGTCTGCTGCAGTAGGTGTATACGTACCAGTAGGACTCTGCATACCAGTAGATGTTCCTTACCAGTCGGACCCTACATACAAGCAAACTTTGCCAAGTATTCTTTGACAAAAATAACCTTCGATACCTATTAACCTACTTGAACGCCGGAATTCAAATTCATCTTTTTGTTATAAAAATAAATTATTTGACCCGCCCAAATCCTGTCCTTTTAATTATTTTTTAAAATCTTTAAATCGTTAGATGATCGCCACGTACCCATGTGTCGGCTCATCTACAGTACGATGTTACATGTACTTCTTCTTTTTAACCGCCATTACTTTGGTTCTTACTCTTTATCTTCTCCAAAAATTTACTGCTTTAACTTCCCTCGCAGAAATTTTTTTTTTCAACAGGATTATTGCTGCTTTTCCGCATATTCATCAGAAATGTCGAAGAATACTCAGCCAAGTTTCATCACTAATGCTGTTCATGTGGATTTCCATTCCATCTCCACATCCTCTGATGGCGAAACAAAGGAAGTCTTTCACAAATTGGATACATCGGGACTTTTAGTAATTTTCAGCCAGGCTCCGACTTTCTACAAAGCTGCTTTACATGAATTCTTCGCCACCGCTAAAGTTGAAAATGATTCCGTGGTGGCCTCTGTTTTTGGACAACTTATTACCATCACTCAACAGGAATTCAGCACGCACATTTGTCTTCCTGCCACTGGACTTACATATTTCTCCACCGTTCCAGTAGATGTCAGGGAAGAAATACGAATCACCTTCTCCGACTCAAATGATCGTCTCCGACGTCCTCCATTCAAGAAGGTGCTGATGAAGAGTCATTTCCGGCAACTGGCCGATGTTATTTCTAAGGGGCTGCTGTGCAAAGCTGGCTCTTTTGACATCATCACCCCTGAGAAGTTTGACGTCATGAGCGCCATCTTCAAAGGACTCGAAATCAACTGGTCAGTAGTTTTGTTTCAGATCCTCACTGGACTCATCACTTCAGGCAAGGGTCAATCTGGTTTTGCCCTACCTCTCAGCAGCATCTTTGAAAGCAAAAATATTCAGGCAGGGGTTTCCTCTGACCTTCATCCAGGCAGACTTATCACTGCTAAGTATCTTCAGATACACAGGCAGCGGAGTGGCAGAGAGGTTGGTTTGACGAAGCGTCGATCGACTCAAGTTATAAGTGATTCTGAACAAACATTATCTGAATCCGCTGAGTCATCTCCTCCCCCTCCTCCTCCTAAGAAGCCCAGAACCAAAAAAGGGGCTCCTCCTGCTCTCCGAAAGGCAATCATTGCTGCCTCTGATACCATCTCCTCTGCAGGTCCCACGGCAGACATCCCTAGTAGAAAGCCGAGTCCTGAATTCCTCCCCCCGAGGAACCAACTGCATCACCTGCTTCATTGGCCATGGTCCTTGCTACATCAGTGGCTCCAACTGACAAATCCTCCACACTGGTGAGCTCTCAGCAAGCACCTGGCACTATTAGTTTTCGGACACCCAAGTCCTTGTGTCCCTACTGTCATCCAAAGAACACCACCGCTGGAAAAGGAAAGACCCTTATGGCCCAGTGTCCACACCTGTCGCCTATGAGATACAAATGGTCATGGATACAATTGAAGCCAAGCTGCAGCCACAGCTAGAAATTTTTGATCGATGGGTGAAGGCACGGCTGAACATTCGTTTTAATGACTTCAATCCAATCCTGGATCAAGCACGGGAAGATGAGAACCTAATTTTGGCTTACCTTCAAGTCACGGACACTGAGAAGAGTCTGAAGCTTAGGGATCTTTTCCGTCTAATGAACTATGTGGGCGAACTTCAAGCCCTTGTTGAATCCCGTATCCAGCAATTCAACATTGATTCAGGCACAGCGAATCATGATAGAGCAGTTCTGAATGCTCTTGGACCAAAACTGGAAATGGCTGAGAATGCTCTTCATGATCTTCGCATATCAACCGGTCTTCACTCGTGCTCTAAAGCTGTGAATAGTGCAAGCCCCGATCCGACTGATTTGGAGATAGCTACCACTGATTTGGAGATAGCTACCACTGATGTGGAGATCACTTCAACTGCCTTGGAGGCAACTCCTCCTGCCATAGAGATCACCTCTCCGACTGCTCAACCTTTCTCCTCTGCTCCCAGTCCTACAAATGATCAACCGATCCAACTGATGGTTGTTGATCATGAGCATGTGGACACATTGATTCAGACTGTGGTTCATCAAGTTAACATCTCTTCTTGTAATCATGAACCCAGCGAGTCCTCCTCACGCTCTGATGATCACACTCCGTCGTCTGCAGCTGCGATGGACCAAGCCACTGATAGCATGGCTGATATTGCCACAAACGCAACTGCTGCACCAATTGTTGAAGCCGCTGCTTTACTAACCAGTGCAGTTATTAAGGATCATCCAGGAGTTCTCGCTACTGGTGCTGAACCTCAAATAGATGCTCTGGATCAGTCGATGGCTCAAGACCCTTCAGAGGATTTCTTTGACTTCCAAACTTCTATCCCTCTGGAAGGGCCACCCAACATTGCTGATCAGCTAGTAAATCTGTCCAACCCAATTTCTGCACTAGCCAGTGATGTCAATAAGCTCAAACAGGAAGAGCGCACTGCGACTCTTATTCCATGAAGCCATCAGCAGCACACTGATTCTCAGTTCCAGCACGTCTATAGGGACTTAAACAGCCTAACGACTACTGTCACCAGACTTCAGACTTTTGTTGTGGATGCATTTGCGGACTCATTTTCTCGGATAGGGCAGGCTCGTCTTCAGATCAATCAACAAAATGAATCACTTCATGCTGCCACCTCACTGGCTCTTGGAGATCGGATAGAAGACGCCAAGAAAGTCATATCAGATCAACTGGCAACCATGCAGGCAGCTTTTGCTTCTCAAATTCAAGACTTGAGCAACAGCCTGCCTACTGCTCCTCAAATCATTAGAAGACTGCCTGAGTCCAGCAGACCTGCTCCTCAGTCCCAACGAGACCAGAGTCCAGCTAATCGCTCATCTACTGCAGCTGGAGCATCCAGTAGGTCAAGGCGTCCATCTCAGCAAAGGTCCCACGGCTCCAGACAACCACAGGCTGACACTCCTCCCTCCACCCGTTACTACTCCTCACATTGGCTTGGGGGCAAACAGTAACCTTTCTTGTCGTTTTGTATTTATCATTATCTGTTTTTTATATATACACTGAATTGTCATTTCATCTCTATCTTAATCTGATTTTTTTCTTGTGCATGATCTGACACTTCACACTACAACTTGATCTTTTTTCGCTATAAATACCATGCTAAGTTCTTTAACTCAACTCATCCATCATGCATATGTTAACTAAAATTCTTACTAGTCTTGCAATTGGTTTTACAAATTCATGGGTTTATTACTTATCTAAATCAGCCCTACATGGGTTGATTACTTATCTAACACATCCCTGCTAGCTCCTTCTTCTTGATCCAGTTCTGGTGCTCTCCACCAGCCTGGAATTTTGACACAGCAGATGCCTGGGTGCTGATGACAAAAACGGGGAAGACAGAGATAGAGTATTCTCATTATTAAAGACAGAGATCTTGCCAAAAGAACAGAGGACTACCTTGAAGATAATAGACTCTTTCTAGGCCTTTCTCTGTTGTAAGATTTTCTGTATGCACTTTCTCTCCCCTCCCTTTGTCTATAACCCTGAAGCTAGCCAGCTCGGATCACTCCATACTGGCTATGTTTCTCTATTTTGGATAGATTGTAAAACTAGATATGCTAAATGACTTGTAAGATGTTCACTGTAATCATTGTAATGCTTGATGTAATTTGTAAGATGTATTATGTAGTCAGAATTCATTTTATATAAAAATGATATTCATTCATTGGCTCAGTTTGATTACGTCTTGTAATCTTCTTATTTACTCTAACAAATTGCAAAGTCTACATTTGTTTTTGTCTCTAAGTCTTAAACAGGAGTTGTTGTTCATATTTGATCTAGCAAGAGTCTCCAGTACTAAGTTTTGTCATCACCAAAAAGGGGGAAATTGTTAGGAAAACATTTCTAAGTTTTGGTGGTGACAAACATCAACTGGATGGACATCTACCGGATGTTGAACACTTACCGGGTGACAAAGACCTACCGGATGACAAACATCAACTGGATGGACATCTACCGGATGTTGAACACTTACCGGGTGACAAAGACCTACCGGATGAGAAACATCAACTAGATGGACATCTACCGGGTGATGAACACCTACCGGGTATCAAAGACCTACCGGATGATAAAGACCTACCGGATGATGGACATCAACTGGATACAGACACCTACCGGTTATCAAAGACCTACCGGGTGATAAAGACCTACCGGGTATCAAAGACCTACCGGGTGATAAAGATCTACCGGGTAACAAAGACCTACCGGATGATGGACATCAACTGGACAGACATCAACCGGATAGACATAAACTGGATGGACATCAACTGGACAGACATCAACCGGATAGACATAAACTGGATGGACATCTACTGGACAACCATCAACTGGATAGTCTCACATTGAACAAAGACATCTACTGGTCAAAAGAGGATGAACGACCAGTTGAACAAAGAAGGCCAGCAGAAGCCTAACCACCCAGTAAGAGCACTAAGCAACGAGACAAAATAAGTACAACATTCTCTGACAAAGGTACAACAGAGCGGCGCACCCTGCTATATCTCCGCCACCATTAGCGTCAGAATAAAAGAGTCGTTGATTAACAAAATAGGAAAGAAGACAATCTAAATTTGGAAAGCTGATCTCTTCCTAATACAGAAAAGCTGTCGTTGGACCACTAAGCCTATAAATACGTCCAAGCAAATAATGAAGAGGTTAGCTGAGCGATTTATTCAAACAAAAAGAAACACCTCATCGTAAACAGAAAATCAACTTACTGCTATTCTAAAAGTTCAACATAAGAGCACACAAGCAATGCAACTGAATCTGTGACAGATTATTTCCAACTGAAGTCTGCTGCTCAAGAACACTCAAAGCTAAAAGTTTATTTTGTGAGAGTGTCATAGAATCTTTTGTAATCTAATTAAGAAGTTGTGATTGCTAGGAGTTTAGGCCAAGTTGTGTGAGTGCCTAAGAAGGTTGTATACTGTAAAGTGTAAACCAAGTCTTCTAGTGAATCCTTCCTGCAAAGGGAGAAGGGGAGACGAAGAAGCGTTGTGCTTCAAACTTCCAGAAACAATACATGTGTCCTTTCTTTATTACTTATTTACTACTCAGTTTTATTCCTCACAAGTCCAGCAGACGTCTTCCGCACTTAATCAGTGTCTGCTGACTTGCCTTATATTGAGAAGCTACTGTAGTACTTAACAGTTTGCAGTTAACCCGAGAAAAATCGAACTTGAATCTAGTGTTTATTCAACCCCCCCCCCCCCCCTTCTAAACACTACCCCGATCCTAACACTTGATTTTTTGGAGAGTCAAGTTTATGGGGAGACTCTGCCCAAATTTTTATAAAAGTCATAGGGTATATGTGAAGCATGTAGTGAGAATTTTTAAGGAATGAATTTTTATATACACAAATGACGCCATAATTGCATTATTGACGTATTGGGACGTTGGGGGTCTTACATTAGTGGTATCAGAGCAGTGGTTAGCTCTTTGGGCTGTTTAAGGGCCTAGGGTGTGTTGAGAAAATCAAATAACACGATTTATGCATGATTGCAACTTTGTGTCTGTGTGTATGCTATGTGCATAATATGATATGCAATAATAGAAATTTGTGCTATTGTTAACCTTTTTGATTACAGAATCATTGATGAACTACAAAGAGGAGCGTGGTGGGGAAGTAACTGATGTGCAACTGGGTACATATCCTCATGGTGACACTTATTGAGAAGTGCATTGAGTTAGTAACTGTTTTATAATATATCATTGATAGATGGGTAACAAATGATATGCCATGATGAGAGTATTTAGTTCTGTGGTAATTTTATATGGTTGCTAGTACTCGAATAAATGAATCTTATTGAGTTGTGCAAATTTCATATACGTCTGATTTTGTAGGAGAATCAGAAAAAGGAGATATGGGATATGATGTCAGATGACATGAAAATTTTGGCAGCACTAGACTGTGGATATGTGACAAAGAACGTGTGATAATCGGTATGATTATATTGTGATTATGAGAATGCAGGTATATGTGAATTTATACACATGCATTGATATTGAATTGTTATTCTGATATTTGAGATTTATAATAATTGTCGCTATCATATCGAAGTGATAGAAATATTGTGAATACCGCTGATATGTCGAGGTGATGAGTATTATTGGATCGTCATATTATTGACGATGAGTATTATTGGACCGTCATGTATTGACGATGAGTATTGTTGGGCTGTCATATTATTGACGATGAGTATTATTGGACCGTCATATTATTGACGATGAGTATTATTGGACCGTCGTGTATTGGCGATGAGTATCATTGGACCGTCATGTATTGACGACGAATATTATTGGACCGTCATGTATTGACGATGAGGATTATTGGACCGTCATGTTATTGACGATGAGTATTATTGGACCGTCATGTATTGACGATGAGTATTATTGGACCGTCATATTATTGACGATGAGTATTATTGGACCGTCATATTATTGACGATGAGTATTATTTGGCGGTCATGTTATTGATGATGAATAATATTGAACCGCTATTATGCTATGAGTATATCAGTTTGTATATTGATATGAAATCATATTTTGTGGAATATTTATGTTGAGAACATGGACAATTTAAAGGATCAAGTGTGGATCCACTGTGTACAGTAAGTGTTATTACATCTTATTGTTTTAAGAATGTAATTTTATTCATTGTGATTATGGATATTATATGGATGCCCGTAGTGGCGATGAGATTATGCATGCCAGTGTTGGCGATGCGTATTGATGTATTGCTACTGTGTTAGCAATAAATATTGTCGTACCGCTATTTTGTTAGCGATGAATATTAATGATGATTGCAGATAGTAGTGAACTTTGTGTTATACAAACCATATTATTGTTTCTTGGACACATGAGTTGTAGGCTCAAGAGAATATTGGAATGTTCCACGGGAACGAGGAATTGAGGTAAATCATTTCGTTTGGTTTAACATGTTTGATTTATGTGGATTGTGAACTATCGCGAATGATTGGTATGGTTTATGAGGACCAATTTAAAAATGAAGAAGAAATTGAAATGATGTATAGTCTTGATATGTTCATTGATTAATTGTGCAGAGACGAGATAACAATGGGGTAATGATGATCAGCTTGATTGATATTGGTTTACGACAACATGATTGGTTTGTATACTGTGAGATTAATGATCTGATGTTATGCTGACTTAAATATAACCATGTTGGAATGAGATTAATGAACAGGTTATGAGATGACATGAAACATCACGGGATGACGTGAGATCGTTACGAATGTCCTGTGTGGACGTGTGATCATTGTGAACGTTGCGGGTCGATGTAGTAAGTAAGAAATTATGATGTTATTCTCTAGTATATAATGACAACACTGATAAATAATCATGGAGTGATTAATGATGAGTTAGGCATGATGAGATAGACAATATAATAATGTCATAATGAGAATACATGATATATGACCATTCACTTTAAATGATGGACCATTTTGATATTGTGTTAGAAACTGGAAGGCATATAAATGATGATATATGCGATGAGACTGGCGTATGAGAAATCATGAATACATACTACACTATGTTATGCTATTCATTTATGAAATAATACTTTGTTGAATAAAGGAATTACGTCATTGAGGCATGGAAGTGATTCTTATGTTGAATTTCAATCACACTTGAATTTCAATCACACATATATGTGATAGTTTGTTGTAGCATGATGCGTACAGGATTACGTGAAACTTTGACGCAAGGATATTAAGGTTTGATGGCGGAAACATTATGAATATCAATAATGCGTAAATGACAAGGTACGTGGTTATGCTATGAGTATTTGAGAAATACTAACGAGCTTCTGTCTAATACTTCATACCAGATGATAGCTGTGTGATGAAATATGGAAAAGTTGATGTTCGAAAGCATGTGAGTACTGTGTTGTGCATGATACCATGATGCTATTGTACATGTAGGTGAGTTACTCTACAAAGGTTTGAGATTAATCATTCAACGTTAATGTTGATGCATTGTTTTAAATTGTTTATATGGAAGTGATTAGTAAGGAACGATGGACAGTACAAAATAACTTATCCAAGTAGATAAGAATAAATGGGGTGTTATGAGCTAAATTTGAGGGATGAACGATATTATGATGCTATGTGCGTATAATTGTGATGTAAGAATATTCTTGTTAGATCATTCATTATGATTCGATATTGATGATATGTGGTTGTGCGTATAATGTTAATATACATATGAGAATTACTAATGGGCTTTCTAGTAATTGCATTACGCCAGATAATAACCAGAAGATGATATATGAAAAGTTGATAATTAAGGGCTCAAGAGTACCATTATTTCATACGGACAAGGGTGGTGTGCGATAGGACGAGGCTGGTATAATTGCATAATTTTGCAACCTCACAGGTATGAGGTAATTTATACGATAAAATGTTGATGTATCGTCATACATTTTGATAGACACATGATGTACATGGATTGCATGACTTAGCAATTATATGATGTGCACTATGATGAAAGTAAACTATTACTGAGACTGGTTAACAGAATACATGTAACACAGTGGAGTGAAAGAAATGACTTGAACAAAAAAATCTATATGCTACAGAAAATTTAAGTGATGAGATAGGCAAGTAAACGTGAAAAAGGGGATTGCTTATTCTAGTTCATGAGATCTATTGTTGTTTAGGTGTTACAGAGGAACATAATCAAATCTTTTCATTACTTTATGAACCGCTGGTAGCGAGAGAGTATGTAAATATGACGATGATTGATCTTGTATAATCTACATGTCAATGATATTATTATATGTTAGCTCATCGAATGCTAATATTGGAATATGGTAAAGTGATGTGACTTGCAGTGGTGAGATCGTTGGTGTGGTTCGCCACGTTACGAGCTGATGATTTCAATAATGGTGTCGTCCTACAAATTTGTTACAACGCAATCTTGAGCTGTATAACGGTACGTGAATTTTAATGTTGACTTTTATGGTAAGCATGCCTTAAAATTTCGAGGTCAAAATTTTATTAGTTGGGAAGAATTGTGATGTCCGGAATAATTATTAATTGTTAAATTGATTTAATTATGATATTTATATGATGTGTCGGGGTTCAATTCTTGGGTATCGTATTTTGGACCGGAATTGAAATAAATAATTCATGGTTGAACTTGTAGTGTAAATTAATTTTAAATTGGGGTTCTTGCAATAATGAAATTAATTTTTATTTGAATTAAAAATAATAATAAATATAGGATGAGATATTATATTGTGGGGATAAGATAATTAAAGGGTGAACCCCATTCTCTCCTCTCCCTCTTTCTATCGGCCAAAACAAATCCTCCCCTCATTTTTTTCTCTTCTTCGATCAAGGCTTGGGATTTATGGACGATTTCAAGCAAATTTGGGGTGAGTAATGTTATCTTACACCTAAGCCTTCCTTCCCTTGGATATGTTGCATTATTGGTTCGAAAATCATGCTATGCTGGTTCAAACTTTTGCTATACTTGGATCGATTTTTCCAGCTGCTTATGTTTTGACTTTTATGCTGTTATTTGGTCTGATTTCTTGTTGTTATTGGTTCGAAATTGCTACTGCATTATTGGTCAAAATTGATGCTATTATGTAAGGTTGTATGCCATGTTTTTGTTCAAAAAAAAATCTGCAGATTATTTTAAGGGAATTATGTGTTTTTATGGATCAAAACTTGTGTGCTATAATGGTCTAATTGGGGGAAAGTTGCATGGCTGAACCTTAGGGGTGTGATGGATGAAATTAGGTCTTTATTGGGCTTGAAAATCACGCTTTTATGATGTTTGATAAAATGCTTGAATGGTGTTCTAAGTGTAGCCTTACTAATGGTGTGGTGAATAGCTGACCTTTATGGCTCATAACTTGAGAGTATTCTAATTGGAATTGAACATTGGTTTTGAAGGATGAAAACTGCTTTGTTGTCAATGAAGAATGATAACTTGAATTGGTATAGCGGGTTAAGGCGGTTATGTGACTATAGTTCGAGTATGAATATTGTAATTGGGGAGTAGATAGCATGAGAAATGTTATTGATTGTTGGAAGTTAATTATGACTCACTTTGTTGAATGATTAATTGTTAGAAGGGAATTGTTGATTTGTGCATTGGCTAGTATTATTGTTGGTTAAGAAATGAAGATTAAAATCATGCATGGAAGGTGTTTGTTAATATGCTTAACGGAGATTCAAGTGTGGGTCTAAGCCTTGTTTGTGGGGGTAAAAGAACTAACTTCTATGGCTTGTAGCCATTGTAATATTTGGTGGGTGTTGGGCTATGAGATGGGATGTTTTATCTTTGAAGCATGAGTAGTGTGTGAATGGATGAGTTAGATACATGTTAAAAAGTGTTATAACATGTAGTAAAGGGTATGTGAGCAATATGTTTGATTATTGCCATAGCGTAAATTAGTGATTTATATCTTAATGAGTTAATAATGAAATTATATTGAGTTATGATTATTTTAGTAAGCGATATAATGAATATGTGATAAATGATTTTATTGTTTATTACTAGTGAGAACTGCTTTAAGATATTGATTTTATTGGACATAAGCTAATATTGAATGAACATTCAATATAGATACTCCACTAGTCTCCGGACATCAATGGCAGCTTTTTCATGTTGACGATTTTAAGGTACGTAGTGACGTACGAGCAGGTATGCCATGTAGAAATGCTAAAATAATGCATTTATGTGATGAACTTTAATGTGCAACTATGCGAAATTCGAGTATGTGAATGTTGTTTATTACTTGTGGCACTGCGGTTATGTAAGTGTACATAATCTGGTTGTGTGAGTTGAGTCTTGATGTCGAGGGCATGATTGGATATGAGAATCCATTGAGAATGATCATAGTAAATGGGCATGAGTGCCTTCAAAATGTGTTGTTTACGATTGTGAAATAAGTGATGTATCATTAAGGAAACAATTTATTTTGATATTGAGTATCATCGTTTAAATTATGTTATCGATCTTGACGATTGTGGATTTTTGACATATTGAGACAGGATCAGTATAAGAAAGCCTTCATTGACCAGAATTTTCAGGGAGTACATTTTATAGATTTTAATAATCTTATTCAATTGCATTTAAATTTTGTATATTGATATGAGTATGACTGTTGAGTTGGAGCGTGATCACCCTGTGTGTGGGCTGTTTCTGTGAAACAGGTAAAACAGGTATGACATCGGTTTTGAAGTGAGTTCGAGCCATTGGAGTGGAATACTACCAGGAGCATGATATCGGTATTGGTATAGGGTGATGTGATTGTATGCGAGTAGATTTATACTCGTTTATTCATTGCTCATTTGTGAGCATCCTAATGCATGTATATGATCTGTTTATATGTCTTAATGTTTCTCCTTTCATTCGGGTGTCATAGATGCAGTTTATTTGAGGAGATTATGATTATGATTTATGATTTGAGCAGATAAATTTATTTTGGGTGAAGGTTGGAGTTTAATTATATGAGGATGTGTTGATTGGGATTTTATTATTATCATGGTGATGATATATGTCTCTTGATATTTTGGAGAGTCAAGTTTATGGGGAGACTCTGCCCAAATTTTTATAAAAGTCATAGGGTATATGTGAAGCATGTAGTGAGAATTTTTAAGGAATGAATTTTTATATACACAAATGACGCCATAATTGCATTATTAACGTATTGGGACGTTGGGGGTCTTACACTGAAGGTCCATTAAATTGATTCATATGGACATATGTGGAGCACTAAATGTTAGTGCAAGAAGATGTTTAATTATCTTAAAGAGAATGTGATTCTATCTTTAGTAACTCTTTAAAGTTACATATTTGTTGAACATAATTCATTCTACAGCTGTGACCAAAACTCCATATACGATATAGTTTGAAAACAATCCAAATATATATTTGACTTTGTTCTGCTTATCTGAAGCAGCCAGTGGGAGATGACTTCGATAATTGATCCATCTTATGCTATTTTGTGGACATTTATATTATCAATTGTAGGCAAAAGTGTTTGTCTCCATGAGTGTCATCTTTTTAGAGAAAATGTTTCTATTGGAAGTGAATGACAACATAATATAACTTGAAGGGGTTCAAGAATCACAAATCGCTGGAAACGTGAAAGCAATGAAATTTAATTGAGTCTATCAGACCCTTAAAGTACACACACCAAAGTGTTCTGGAAGAATTTCAGGAACTCCATAGAGATTGAATTTACTCCTAGAAAGTAATCAAAATGATCTGGATGTGATCCTAGGACTTTCAAAGAGACGATGTTGGACATCAAATCGGGACTTTGACATACGCTATGTGATCCAAAATGGACTTCATATACTCCAATAAGGTATGGGCCTTAGTAGATCCTCCTCGGGGAATTGTTCTTATTGGCTGCAAATGAATCTATAAACAAAAGCTTGGAGTGATGGAAATGTAGTGACCTTCAATGTTTGACTGGTGCGAAAATGTTATTTTCACAGGTAATGGGTTGTCTATGAGAAACCTTTCATCCGTTATGATGTTGAAGTCCATTTGGATTTTGTTAGCTATATCTTTACCATATGACAATGAAATATAATAGATGGATGTGGAGACATTTATATGCGGCAGCCAAAGTGCTTCACAATCATTGATAGTGAGTAAAATATGTGCAAACTCCAATTATGGGCCTAAGAAGACGTCTCAAAGTTAGAACTTCTAGTTGTTAACATTATCAAAGTGTTTTGTTTTGTTACAAATCCGTAAGTGACATGTGTGTGCAAAAAGGTTAGTGGGAGGGCGGTTACATTTGTGGTGCTTTAAGTTGATTATATCATACTCATTGGGAATGGTATTGGAGCAATAAATTAAAGCATGATTATCTACTAATTCTCCATAACAGATTTGGGAGAAACATCATATGTTCTCGACATAAGGATCTATAGAGATAGATCTAAGAGGATGCTTGGCAGCTCTCAATCTATGTATATAAACATTATGCTAAAATGGTTTAGCATGGATCAATAGAAAATGGGTTACCTCCTAAAATGTCATAATGTTTGTCTCTAGAGATCAATAAGTTCTAAGATTGATGAGGAGAGAGAAAAGATGACATTGGTACCATATGTTTCGACTGTTGATAGCATAATGCATGCTATGATATGTGCTCGGACTGATTTTAGGCAGATCACAGTGAAGGCACTGGAAAACAGTGCAAATATTCTTCAAACGCTTATGAAGAACTCAGGATATGTTCTTAGTTTTTGGATCTAGAAATGGAGAAATAAAAGTTGAAGACTACGCCGATACTAATTTTCAGTTGTATGTAGATGACTCCAAGTCGATGTTTGGATTTGTATTTAAGCTAAATGGTGGTGATGTCTCTTGAAAAAGTTCCAATTAAGATGTCACAATGGATTCCACCACTAATGATGAATACAGTGCATCATACAATGCATCAACAGTGACAGTTTGGATAAGAAATTTCATCCAATGGTTGGGTGGCATTTCTAGTGCAGTTGAAACAGTTCCACTGTACTGTGACAATAATGGAGCTATTGCGAAAGCTAAATAGCCAATATCTCATCAGAATTCAAACATATATTGAGAAAATATAATCTAATAAGAAATATTGTAGATGTGGCATCCTTATCAAGAGAGTTGCTTCACAAGAAAATATAGCAGATCCACTAACAAAGCATTTACAACGATTAATGTCTGTCAGACATCTTGGGAAGATGGTATTGAGACACATAAGCAGTTGGCTTTGGGAAAGTGAAAGATATTGTTGTATAATGTGATTTGAGTAAATCAGTAGTTGATTGATTGTAATTGTAATCTTATTATAGCAAATTTTTGGTTGAATATTAATATATATGACATTTCATCATCTGTTTACCCATGCATCATGATGCATTGATGAAGTCTTTGAAATTGCTATAGCCCATATAATGTGGTTACGCATATGGCGGTAACCATGAAATACATTCTCAACTGCGATTTCTAAATGTTTCTGGTCGACGAGCGTTCAAGAATGGGATATCGATATATGCTCAATAGAGACTGGTATTAATGATGTGTCTAGTGTAGTGCAAACGTTTCATCGACATTGGCTTGGAGAAGCCAACACATATGAATAGGTTTCATTAGGATTGAGTAAATGAACGACCCCACTCGAAATTCTATAAGTGGTTACCATTTGTCGAGTATAGAGTTGTTATTTTGGGTATTCAGTGATGTTGTCAGAGGCTATGATTGTCTATGGGGATTCACCATTGGTCTTGATAAACCAGGATGTCCATATGTTTTTCTGTATATGATTCGAGGAATCACTGACCAGAGTGGGTAGTGCTTGTGAAAAATGAGTTTTCCATATACGCACACAGTGAATCATATAACGTGTAACATAGTTATTGAAATCTTAAGGGGTCTCGATCACTCAATGCCCTAGATTCAGTCTGGGCATTGAGTGAAAGGAATGTACTATGACTGACAGGTTCTCGTACGCGACTAGTCATTTGTATCTAGATCTTCGTGAAGCAGAAGCTAGAAGCTATCCACGATCGGTAGGTTGTTGCTGAAATTATATTTATGTTATTATCTATAAAAGGAGTTTAATTGACAATTGGGCATTCAAGGTATGCCCAAAGAAGTTGTTTGACTTCTAAAATCACAAAGGTTGTGATCCCGCTGCTATGATACACTTGATCCTCACTGAGTCACAATCAAACATCCGTCGATCTGTCGATGAGAATTGAGACTTAAATTCTGAGTGATTTATCTCTCATAATTATGTACATTTGATGTACATCAAGCTGTTCAATTGGATTGATATACTTGAATTATGAGTGTTGTTTTTGTGTTGGTTTTTGGACAAATGGGAGATTGATATCATAAGATACCCTACAAGCCAATGGGTCAATGGCTGGCTTGTTGGGCTCTCAGAAGCCTAACCCAATTAATGACTCAATTTTCAACTATAAAGATGTTGCTCCTTCTTTAGGGTTAGACATTTCAATCGATACACTCTCATAAAAGACTGATATCAAACCAGCATTGGTGTTGGGCTTGTAGATCTGGTTATGTTGATTGGACTAGATGGATCACAACCGTCAGATTGATGTCGATGTGCATCGATAATCTTTTTCGTCCACTTATATTTCATAATTGCATGTTTATATATGAATCTCATGCAATCATCTGTCCTCGATTTAGATCTGTTTATTATTTATTGTTTCCGCTATGTAATATTTTAAGACGTTGACGGAAAACCAACAACAAACCCTCCAGAATCTGCTATTACATGTCTTCTTTTCAGTGGTTCTTGTTCATGGACGTCATCTATATAACAAAAATTTAAATTGTTTAGTTATTAAACAAAAAATCATGTTGATAATTAAAAGGGAAAGGGCTGAAAGTGTATTTGTCCATGGAAATCATCTACAAAAGGGAAGTGCAAACTTTGTGCACAATCATGCAGTCGGTGTGCAACTTTTGTACATATATAGACATTAGCTTCGAATTGCCAATTATTTTTTTCTAATTTAGTATTAATTTTAGACAGAACAAAGCAATAATTGATATGAATAAAGATAAAAATTTAACCCATTCAAAGGAAAAAAAAATAATAATAAGAAGAAGAACAATTATGGATCTAAACATATTGTGCATGTTCTACTTGATGCATCCATTGGATTGGAAATGCAATTTCAAAATTTGTTGAGAAATGAGCCTAAATTAACCTTATAAATTATACATATATAATATCTCGAATTCAAATGAATATATGGCATGTTGATTACTAAAATCTCACAATAATTATTATGAAAATTATATAAAGTAAGTGTGGTGTGAGTGTGTTTGTAGCAAGAATATGACTCTTCTGTATCTCTATTATTTTAGATTTTGAATGGGTTATTATAACAATCACATTAAAGGATATTTGCATTATTAGAAAATAATAAAATTGAGATTTCTTGTAATTTTAGAAACGGATAACGTTTTCTCGCGCCATTTTTTTCCGTAAACACGAACATCTATTAAGTACATATGTTTAATAAGAACTAGCGCCGACGCACACGTGTAATCTCATTCGATTTATCATACAACCCAAAAGAAATATTGTTCTAGATTTGAAATTTAAAATAGTGGAGCTGAAAAAAAAAACTGAAAAATAGTTGAGATAAAACAAACGTGATGGTGTAGGGCATAAAATTTCGTTGGTTTTCAACAAAAGCGGGAATAGTTAAGAGGGATAAATGAATTTGAAGAGTTAAAAATATGAAACCAATATTCAGAAAAAATTTGAAGATGTCATTTTGGGTTTTTGAAAAAAAAAATTCACCAAAAATGGTGTCATGTGACATCATCAGACCATCTTGCATTATTATGCGGAATAGATAATTAGCCGTTTAGCATTGATCAACCCGCGACAAATATTCATTTAGATTAAGATAATTTTCTTAGTTATTGTTTTAAGTATATGATATGCATTTTATATTTAATGACATCGTATTATCATGTTATTTTACAAAGACAAACATTGATTTAATCTAATAGAATATGGTTGCAAGATTTTGTTCTTTGAGATTCATAATTTGTGGCGATGGCAGCGGCGGAGGCGGAGAAGGAGGCGGCAACAGCGACGAAGTTGGCTACAATTTGAAGGCATAATATAGTTCTTAAATTTAATATATTATGTATTATATATCATGATTTTACATAATTGCATAGTATAACACAGATCTATTTCAAAAAATGTATTTTGATCAATTGTTGTTGTCTTGCACATGGCCGCTTTTATTTTAAACAGTTATTTCAATGTAGCGATTCTCTACCGCAAGTGCACGGTGTCAAGTTTTAATATAATGGTTTAAGAGTAAAGAGTGTCGTACCCACAAGGACTAGTAGCAATTACCACGATCGATTAGAATTTCTATATTTAACCTACGATTATGGAATGATTATCAAACTAAATTGACTTAAGCACAACAGTTAACCTATGCAGCAGTGATGGATAATTGAAGAGAATTTATAAACGAATTATCAAGACGTCGGTTCACCCATGTAATCCCCCAAAAGTTGTCTTTTAATTAAGATTCGATGTTCTATGTTCTAGGGTGACGAGTTTTCCTATTTCATTCGTTATACCTTGGTCCGGTTATAACAAGTCTAGCATTAATCTACAATAAATCACTCCCGTGTCTTTATTGAATGATCAATACCGAAAAACGCTTTGTGAAAACTACTAGCCTTCGATTTTGGTAAATCTATTGCTATCACACGTGTGCTAGATTTTACTTGGTCCGTCTCAACCTAAAACCCACGGCCTAATTTACTACGTCGTATCGTAATCTCCTATGGTCAATTCAATTACGATTACCAATATCATGCAAAAGGTAGCTAATCTTTTACAAGCATTAAAAACATAAATTATGCGCAAAGATCATAGAAATTAAATCAAAACCGTTAATTAACTCAAGGGTTCAAACATGGGATCCCCTATGTCTTGACAAATATTCTAGCCAACAACCATAATCAAATTATAATGTAAAAACATGTCTTTAAACAAATTTAACATCAAAATCTGATATAACAATTAATTAAGTTCAGAAATACTAAGATAACGAGGATGTCGCTCCGTGCGTCGCTCCGTTCTTTCGTTCCTTGTGTTGCTCTTGCTCTTCAATGATTTGTGGTCTTGCTTTGGATGGAGGAGAGGCTGTTAGGTCTCAGAAAATGTGTACCCAAAACCCCCCAAAACGTCAGAAAATCTTCTATATATAATGTGGAGGAGTTTTGCAAAGTTTGGACACAAAATCACCAAGTAGGAAACAAAATCTCGATTTTTCAGGGTTTGGCGATCGATCTTCGTCATTTGGCGATCGATCGCGGAAACATTCTGGATGGGTGGCGATCGATCTTCGTTATTGGCAATCGATCGCGGACCTCAAATCTCCATTCTTGCGATTTGGTCCCTGCTTTTCCAGATTTGCTCAGTTTGGTCCTTTTTCAGCATTTTTAAGCCCATTTCATCCACTTTTATGCATTTGGACCTAGATTCCTGACATATACAAATATATACCAAAACGTGTAATATTTTCTAGGAATCACTACAAAAACACCCCTAATCATATATCAAATTAAGTGTAAAAATCACACTTATCAACTCCCCCAAACTTAAGCTTGATCGTCTCGAGCAAGAAATGAAATCAAACAGTAGAGTTCAATATTAAAGATTCAAGTAAACCACTTCGCAGTCAATCATGTAACTCAGATATCTCACTTACAGACGAACAAGAATCAATCAGAAAGTTTAACAAGTTGTTTTTCTCTTAGATCAAGCAACACGTCGCCAACTGAGAACGTGCGTGTGTGCTATTGTCACTTTCAAGTTTCATGCAATTTCATAGATCAAATCATGCTAGTCAATAAAAAGTAAGATTATCATTGAGCACCCCAAATCCTATTTTCAAACACTTCTCCACTAATGTAGTCACTCCCTAGACTTGGATCACTAGGTCTTTTTAAGCTTGTAGCGTTAGGCCTAGGTGTTTGGCTTCAAAGAAAGGATATGATAGCACAAAGAAGAGAGTATAATCATGTAAAATTCAATTTTTTTTAGCACAACTTGAGCTTCTCTTCTTTTTCTTGTAGCCTTGGCCACTTTGGGTCTTAATTAGATATATATTTTTTTTCAAGGCTTTATCTATCTTTTTTCTTTTCTCATTTATCAATTTTTTTTTCAATAATAAGCTCATCAAAATGTAGCAATTCATGTGCATATAATGAGAATCATTATACTCCCTTTAGGTAAGGATGAATTCTTTCAATTTAGGCTCATAAAGGTGGGTATAATGAGTTGCCAAAAAAAATTGTTGAATGGGGGCTAATAGTATGTTAAACACACTCCATTCTTTTTCAATTATGCTCAAAATTGGATACTAGGGATTAATGTAAACATGGTAAGCTTGAAAGGCTGAAACGGTCCAAAGATCGCCTAGATCATCTCCTAATCAAGTTCATGACTATAAAATTTCGCCTTGAAGTGTCGTCATCAAATAGTTTCTAAGGTACTCTAAGATGCTCAAAAACAATTCATTAAGTTCACAAAAAATTCACTAGTACAAGTGCAATTCACAAGATTATGACTCAAATGTGCTCAAAATATTCATCATCTTTGACATGCTACTCAAAACAAGATATTCACAAGCAAGTCTTACAATCATCAAAACTCAATTTGACATGCATAGTTATCATCATGGAATAGAGACCACTACTATGATTCATTCTTATCTTACTAATTGAACTCATTTTCAAGAAAAATTTTGTTGGTGCTCAATTGTTGGTGCTCAATAAACGATCAATTTCCAAATAAGAAGCATGACACAGTAATGCACTCCCCCAAACTTAATTCATGCATTGTCCCTCAATGTATTAGGCATGGAAAATAGGACAAAACATTTACCGTTGACAACGATCGTCAGTGATCGTTGTCCAATTCCTCATCAGCTCATGGGGCATAGTGTTGGAACACGTCACAGCACGCATGGAGTCTCGCCAAAATAAAACAAAAACAAAAACAAACCAAACCAAACCAAAATAAACAAAAACAAAGCAAAGGGTTAAGAAAGAGTTCTTGATTTATAGTCCCAAGCTGGACTTACCACCACATTTTCTCAAAGGTTGGGATGGTGTGTGGAGCATGAATCTCCGTAATCAACTGGGTAATGCCTCAACCTCTCATCATTGACGACATAAGTGCCTAGAATAGGATCACTTACCTTAATGGCTCCATGCGGGTATATCTTGGTAACAGTGAATGGTCCAACCCATGAAGCCTTTCGCTTGCTTTGGAGAATGCGAGGTGGTGGTGCTTTATGCAATTGGACTGTCTCTCCCTTCATAAACGTCCTTTTATCTTTTTGCTTCTTCGCCTTCCTTGGCTTCACCATGTCATGGCTCTTGCCTTCTTCAGTCTCTAGTTTGGTCTTCACCTTCACTTTATCAGTATCTTGCACCACATCATCAGGCAAAATATTAATATTATCAATAATAAAACATGTGTGTGTGTTTTGTGCACGTGGTGAAGTTTGAAACATAGTAAAGGTAACATGATCCTCTCCTACACGGAGGATCAACTTCCCTTCTTCAACATCGATAATAGCTCTTCCAGTAGCTAGGAATGGGCGCCCCAGGATCAATGGCATACTCGCGTCCTCCTCAATATCCAACACTAGAAAATCCACCGGGAAAGTGAATTGATCTATCTTGACTGGAACATCCTCGACGATTCCTAGTGGGTAGGTGATAGACTTGTCCGCCATTTGCAACACCACCCTTGTGGTCTTCGGCTCTCCCAGTCCAAGTCGCCTAAAAATAGACAAAGGCATTAAGTTCACACTTTCACCCAAATCACATAATGATTTAATGGAAGAAATAGGCCCAATAGTGCAAGGAATAGAGAAACTCCCTGGATCTTTTAACTTCATGGCCGATTTCTTTTGCACCATAGCACTACATTCCTCAGTCAAAAAGACAGTCTCGTGCTCTCCCAATTTCTGCTTCTTAGACAACATCTTCTTTAAGAATTTAGCATAATTTGGCATTTCTCGTAAGGCATCAATAAATGGTATATCTATATGCAAATTCTTAAGCATGTCTAAAAATTTGGCAAAGTTTGAATCAACCTTTGCCCTATTAACTGCTGCAGGGAATGGGAGCGGAATGTGTACCTTTTCTTGTGGTGTGATAGGTGTAGTGTCTCTAGTGGACTTACCCTTGTTGCGTGGCTGCTCTTTCTCCTCTTGCTTAATAGCAATCTTTTCAGTCTCCTTCTCATCACCAAGTTCTTTTCCACTCCTTAGGGTCACAGCATTGGCTTGCTCCCTTGGATTCTTCTCTGTGTCACTCGGTAGAGTTCCTTGTGCTCTCCCAGCCAAGATAATTGCCAACTGCCCTACTTGAAGCTCCAAGCTTTTGATAGATGAATCTTGTTTATTCATCCTTGTTTCAGTTGAGGATATGAACTTGGTCAATAGCTCCTCCATGCTCGGCTGTGGTAGATAACCCGGTGGTGGTTGCGGTTGATACCTCAACCCCGTATTGTATGGATATGGGCAGGGGTTGTTTTGCGGCCGGTTTCCTACATAATGCGCAGCTTCATTAGTCTGAACGAATGGGTTACCTGTTTGGCATTCAACGCTCGGATGATTTCCTCCACATAGGTCACAAGTAATCCCTTGAGCTTTCATCCCTGTCGTGCTCATGCTATCTAGTCTTTTGTTCAATGCCTCAATTTGAGCGGCTAACGCAGTAACTTCGCTCACTTGATGAACTCCAGCTTGCTTCTTTGGCACATTCCTCTCGGACTGCCATTGACAGCTATTAGCAGCCATCTCCTCCAACAGTGTATAGGCCTCCTCCGGCGTCTTTCTCATCACAGTACCTCCTGATGCTGCGTCAATCATAGAACGGTTATCAGAAAATAAACCGTTATAGAAAATTTGTACCTGCAGCCAGATGGGAAGGCCATGGTGTGTGCATCTCCTCAGTAAGTCCTTGAAGCGCTCTCATGCTTCATACAGTGTTTCAGGATCATGTTGCGCAAATGTAGTGATATCATTTCGCATCTTAGCAGTCTTTGATGGTGGGAAGTATTTTGACATGAAAGCTTGCACCATCCCATCCCAAGTGGTAATTGATCCTGTAGGCAAAGAATGCAACCAAGATTTAGCTTTATTATTTAAAGAGAAAGGGAACAGTCGTAACCTGATGGCGTCATCAGTGACGCCATTATGCTTGAAGGTGTCGCAAATTTCCAAGAAATTCGCTATGTGAGTGTTGGGATCATCAGTGGTCGCTCCCCCAAACTGCACCGAGTGCTGGATCATTTGTATGATTGCAGGCTTGATTTCAAAGTTGTTCGCCTGTATGCTTGGTCTAGTGATACTAGACAATGACCCATGGAATGAGGGATGAGCATAATCCAAGAGGGATCTTCTATTAGGCACCTCTTCGTTCCGTCTTTCATCTCTTCCACCTCCTCCTGCATTGTTTTCAGCCATTGTTCGAACTTCTCTTAGTCTTCTAAGAAGAGTTCTTTCAATTTCAGGGTCAAAAGGCTCAAGTGCCGGTTGTTCACTCCTTAGCATGCACTAGGGAGTAATAACCTACAAAATCCAACCAAAAGAAGGCAATAGTAGAATAATAGATAGGAAAGGGAGAAGAAAAAAATCAAAAACCTAAAAAAAAAAGAAAATGGCTAAATTACAGTCAACTAATCTAGTATGATATACTTAAACTAGTCCCCGGCAACGGCGCCAAAAACTTGGCCGCTTTTATTTTAAACAGTTATTTCAATGTAGCGATTCTCTACCGCAAGTGGACGGTGTCAAGTTTTAATATAATGGTTTAAGAGTAAAGAGTGTCGTACCCACAGGTACTAGTAGCAATTACCACGATCGATTAGAATTTCTATATTTAACCTACGATTATGGAATGATTATCAAACTAAATTGACTTAAGCACAACAGTTAACCTACGCAGCAGTGATGGATAATTGAAGAGAATTTATAAACGAATTATCAAGACGTCGGTTCACCCATGTAATCCCCCAAAAGTTGTCTTATAATTAAGATTCGATGTTCTATGTTCTAGGGTGGCGAGTTTTCCTATTTCATTCGTTATACCTTGGTCCGGTTATAACAAGTCTAGCATTAATCTACAATAAATCACTCCCGTGTCTTTATTGAATGATCAATACCGAAAAACGCTTTGTGAAAACTACTAGCCTTCGATTTTGGTAAATCTATTGCTATCACACGTGTGCTAGATTTTACTTGGTCCGTCTCAACCTAAAACCCACGGCCTAATTTACTACGTCGTATCGTAATCTCCTATGGTCAATTCAATTACGATTACCAATATCATGCAAAAGGTAGCTAATCTTTTACAAGCATTAAAAACATAAATTATGCGCAAAGATCATAGAAATTAAATCAAAACCGTTAATTAACTCAAGGGTTCAAACATGGGATCCCCTATGTCTTGACAAATATTCTAGCCAACAACCATAATCAAATTATAATGTAAAAACATGTCTTTAAACAAATTTAACATCAAAATCTGATATAACAATTAATTAAGTTCAGAAATACTAAGATAACGAGGATGTCGCTCCGTGCGTCGCTCCGTTCTTTCGTTCCTTGCGTTGCTCTTGCTCTTCAATGATTTGTGGTCTTGCTTTGGATGGAGGAGAAGCTGTTAGGTCTCAGAAAATGTGTACCAAAAACCCCCCAAAACGTCAGAAAATCTTCTATATATAATGTGGAGGAGTTTTGCAAAGTTTGGACACAAAATCACCAAGTAGGAAACAAAATCTCGATTTTTCAGGGTTTGGCGATCGATCTTCGTCATTTGGCGATCGACCGCGGAAACATTCTGGATGGTGGCGATCGATCTTCGTTATTGGCAATCGATCGCGGACCTCAAATCTCCATTCTTGCGATTTGGTCCCTGCTTTTCCAGATTTGCTCAGTTTGGTCCTTTTTCAGCATTTTTAAGCCCATTTCATCCACTTTTATGCATTTGGACCTAGATTCCTGACATATACAAATATATACCAAAACGTGTAATATTTTCTATGAATCACTACAAAAACACCCCTAATCATATATCAAATTAAGTGTAAAAATCACACTTATCAGCACACTACATATATTATTATAATATATATGTAATATCATATAATATATATATATATATATATGTATGTGTGTTTACGTATGTAATAATATACATTATATATATTATTATATTATATTTATTTGAATTGTAATAATAAATGTTATATGATTTTTGTGAAGTTATGACACCTAGAAGAAATATGATATTGTCTGTCTATGTTGGGGAGACTTTATTGCATGATTCTTGGTCTGTGACATATGACAGTCTGCCTATCAAATTGTCAATGATATCACGTACAATAACATTTTCTGAATTGGTTTCGAGCTTGTATGAGTGGACCCAAATTGACAGTGATGAGTTTTCAATAATAATATATGTCAAATGGGCACGTGAAATGTTGGGACGAATTAAAGAATCTATTGTCCACATCACAGATGACAGTACATTACAAATATTCTTGAATTCCGATGCAGAATTTAATGAACTTGATATTTATGTTGAGAAAGAGAAAATAAATCATGCAATTGTGTCTCCACCACATATGCCGATGAACCAGGAATGGGGCACATATATATCACTTTTATCTCAGCCAAATTTCCCTGATATGCCTATGGTTAAACAAGGATTGTCAAATGTTGGGATAGATATGCACCTTCTTCCTATGATCCTGTGTATATGTCTGATTTTCCTGCCGAAGAAAATAATGGGAGATGGCGTCCGGAGACACATACTTTCTACTTTCGAGTAGGTGAGGCAACCATTACATTAAAAGATGTCGATGTGATATGGGAGCTTCCTATTTTCGGCCGTCCTTTCATAGATCATGATGTTGACATGTCTGTAGAAGAGTGGCATACTTATGTTCAGGAAACACCGGGATACATTGCCGAAGAGTGTGAGATCAATGAGTCAAATGTAATGACTAAGGGACTGGGAGAATACATGAGAGAACACCCAATCGAAGATAATGTGGTGAATTTGAAGTTGAGCAGTACATCCGTGCATGTGCATTCATGCTTCTTGGGGGTGTGGTGTGTCTAAACTCTACTGGAAACTCTATCCCACTACTATATCTGAACATACTAGAGGATATTTATGCTGTAAAATAATATAGTTGGGGTAGTGTTATCTTGGCGTGCTTGTATAGTGAGCTCTGTACGTCAGCGGACAAGTCAAAATCCACAATTGGCGGTACATTGCAGTTACTACAGGTAAAACATCTCTTTTTTCATACATATTTATTGTTTAAAGTAATTTATCTACATAACAATATTATTCAAATATTGCATATTTGGGCATGGTCTCGGATAACACCAGTGATACCTGATGTCGGTGACATTATGATGTGTATGAGTTGATACTTCCAATGCCTCCATACGCTGCACGGTAAAATAATTAATTTATATATTTAATTTAATAGTTAATTCATGCTTTTACATATTTCATTATAATAAAATGGCAGTTGGAATGCCGGCATGATCAGACGACCCGACATTCAGTGCGTCTATTTCGTGAGATACTTGATCTTACGGTGCCACATCATGTTACTCATATTTATAATACATTTATTTAATCTTAGTTATCTTGCAAACTTTTATTTACGACAATTATTTTATCATCACAGTTTATATGACAGCCTTATGATACGACATCATCGTACTTTACGGAGTTACCATAGGATTGTGCATCATTTTTATGGACAGCTATATGTCCACTTATATTTTATGCTCATGTCGAGTGACACTATCCTGATAAGATATTACGAAAAGTTGGGATGATCTAGCATATACCCACCACTCCACGAGGACATTTACCTCTACATAGATATGATTGTCGGGGACGATCTGGATTTGACTTGACGTATTTTCATTCAGGATATATTACTGTGTGGCTGAATCATAGTGGGAGATATGCTAGTGTACCAGTGATCACTTCTTCTATAACCACTCAAAATGGATATATGGAGTGGTATGATAGAATTACAAGTCGGTTGATATCACATTTTCACAGCCTTCAAAGTACGGGATATCAACCTGGGGACATGTCTATTATGACTTTTGTGGTATATAATTGGATATTATTATTGTCTATTATTCACTATAATCCTAACATATATATTATATTAATCAAATAATTATTCTTTTGCAAGCCGACCAGTTGGCATCCATGAGCATAAGTGATCGATCTAAGCCACGAGATGACTTAGCGGCTTGTAATTCATTACTAGATCGTTACACTGATGTTGGTGATAATGCCATTAATTTTCTCAACAGAAGAGTACTGCAAAATGCAGCCAGCAGTCTCAGAGCCTCGGCGGTTTAGTGGGTCACTCGATGGTACATATACTTGTGTTGACATAGCTACTACTTCGACATTCACTGGGTGGGCAAGTACTTCACAACATACTGTTAATTTGACACCGCCACTACTTCCACATCTCGTTGGACAGTCTCCAACGGTATGAGCACGACGGAGGAGGTCTATCGGCCGATCATGACATCATATGATGTTTCACCATTTACTCCACATGATCATGGCATACATACAACCTCGTACTCTAGACACGTGGAGCTTCACTTACCAGCTTATATGCCACAACGTCCACATTTTATATCTCATATTTCAAATGGTGATATGAGGTCGACATACAGAGATGCACCACAATCCACTTCTTCATCGAGTCAGAATGAGGAAAGTGCGGATATAGATCCACAAACAAATCTTAGTGCTCAGCCTATCATTCCGGGAGTTAGAGAGCAAAGAATTAAACAACCGCCTAGATGTGGTACTGGAGGGCATTTAATTTATCGTCCATACAAATAGTTAGATGCTACTTCTGAATAAATGTAGAGAAGTATTCTATATAAATAGTTTGAAATGCAATTTGTAAAATAATTTAAAAATAAAATATATTACTAAAAAATTCGGGAAAATTTTTTATTTAGAAATCGTTGTTGATAGACGATTTCTTACAAAAACAAACATTGATTTGAAATCGTCATTCCAACGATGATTTTTAAAAAAAAAAATTGACGATGATTTTAAAAAAAAAAAATTTGAAATCGTCTTCTTGAACGACGATTTCATTTAAAATACAAAAAATGTTAAATCGTCATTGCCAAAGGCGATTTACCTTAAATTAATAACAAATTATTTTCCATGGTAATTTTGAGTTTTTTTTAGCAATAATTTAAGTTTTTAGTCGTCAAATTCTATAGGGTGCGTATATGAGAGAGAAAAGAAAAGAAGAAGAGTGCGTGAATGAGAGAAAAGGTCGTAAAAATATAAAGAATTAATTATTTTATAATTTTCTCATTAACAATACCTAATTTTTTAAACTACTTGTATATATACTAGCTCTTTATGGCACTGCATAAGACGCGGTGCCAGAAACCAATTTATTGGTCAGATTATTTCTAGTTCCAAATTTTTTGCAATGTTGATAAAAATTTAAAAAGGTCTATTCCATTCCAAATGGTTAACCCATGTTTCATCTCATTTACTGTACACAACTGAAGCATGATTGAGTTTTTTCTTCGCTTGTAAATTCTATTGAAAATTGACAAAATCCTAGTCGCCAATTGATTGGCATTTACCCTTATGAACATGCTCAATATATAAAATAACTCAGGACAAATAAAAGATTTACAAGCTTTTGGCGGCAATATGCATGACAATACAAGGATGTGAAGTGTTCAACCATTTAATTGTAGTTTTTTGGTTGTTTCAGTAAATAAATAAATAAATAATTGGTCCTTTTACTATCAATGGGGAGAAGAATAACGTATAAACTAACCTGATGGAGGGATACGACGTGACTTGTAGGAAGGGGTAAGCGACGGAGTGTGGGCTGGATCCCCCTCGTTATCCGAAGAATGATCATTCATGCCATGCGGCAGCGGAGTTGACATGACGATCAATGAGATAGGGAAGTCCGACAAACTCGAGAAACACTGAAAGGAGCAAAGTTTTGAACAATTAAAACGTGGTTTAATATATCGTGCCTTCAAATTGAAGTGTCATATATCTTGGCAGAAACGAAAATATAAAATGATAGTCTTACATTACCTTGTGTACATAAATATAATGTAAACCTACAAACTGATATAATACGTGCATGCAATATATTACATTTAACATGCAATATATTACATTTAACAAAGAATAAGGAAAAGTTTTGAATGATCAATAAAGCACTCAAAGAGTCACTTTTTTTTGCCTTTTCTTTTAAGAAAATAAGCATTTGAAAATATTCGAAATTAACATGTAATTGCTGTCTTTAAATAATGTACACACTGAAATAAGAAGTGAGCGACAAATACTGGGAAAACCAAAATCATCGTACATGACATAGCAACATGGGTATATGAATCGTGAACTATATATATATATATATATATATATATATATATATATATATATATATATATATATATATATATATATATAAACTAAAGCTAGCAAATTTTAAACTAAAGCTAGCAAATATATATATATATATATATATATATATATATATATATATATATATATATATAAACTAAAGCTAGCAAATTTTAAGCTTCATAACCTTTTCTTTCTTTTTCATAGTGAAGAAGGAGAACAAATCCAATCCAAATATATCATAAAAAGCAAGGATTGATTAACATATTGGTTAATCCCACCTCAAAATGTAAATTAAATTATAAACATGAGTAAGAGAATATTTAAAACACCCAGAGACAAAAAATTCTTAAAATATGTAATATAAATATGTCAAACGACAGCTTATCATATTTTCATAGCAACTTATATTTTTTGTCATTATTATAATAAAAAGATCATATAATATCAAAAATATAAATAAATTTAAGCTCTATTGTTTTATTTATAAATAATCATTGATATAGCATGATTGATACCTCATAAAAATACGCAGATCCAATATCGAAATATTTTAATAATTCCTTCTGAAAATAAATCAATATAATTCATAAGCTCCTAGAATAACTTACAAACTAGGTAATTAGTCAAACTTTCCAGGGTTATTGACAACGAACCCAGTGTTGTTTTTTAAATAGATAAATTACTCATGTGGTTTGCAGATCCCAAAAATCGATTCATAAAAAACAAAATTCGAGAAGAATTTAGGGTGCATTTGATTGAAAGATTTGAATCATGTATTTCAATTCCTTAATTTCAAATCTATTTAATTATTTAAAACTTTTTATTGCATGTATTTCAAATATACGTCTTTATTAATTTATATAAATATAATAGTAATTATGATGAATTTGAAATTCATCTAAGATATATATCATTTCAAATCTGAAATTCATCTAAGATATATATCATTTCAAATCCAAGTTTTAAATTCATTCTCAAATCAAAACCCTCGGTTCAAATGAAATCCATCCATACAAACAACAACAGCTTAGGGAATAACCATTGTTTATTTACTCCTCCAAATCAAACTAAACTTAAAATTTAGGTTCAATTTAGTTTAATTTATGTTTAATGAGACCGATAAACTTGATTCAATTGGAGCTAGGGTTGGTTAACGGTTTGATCCGGTCGGGTCTGGAATCGGTCGATTCCGGATCCGATAATTTTGGAACCGGTCCGATCTGTTAAGAAATCAGATCGGATCCGGTTCCTGTCCAACCGGTTCCGGGTTGGACCGGTTCCAACCCGGAACCATTTTTTTTTCTTTCGAAAAATCGAGGTTATATTTACCTAAATAAAAAAAAGTATTTTTTTTAAAAAAATAACTGACCAGTTCAGGTTCAGCCCGAAACCGGATCTGTTTGGCCCCGAACCGGTAAGATACCGGATCCGGAACGGTAGAACCGATCCGGACCGGTATCTTACCGATTCCGGATTGGTTCGGAACCTGTCTAATTTTGGACCGAGTTCGAATTGACCCGACCCGTTAAACAGCCATACTTGGAGCTTTTATCAATAATCGAACAAACCGATAAAATGCCCATGGGCTATAAACTGAATTATATTGGACCAAGCCAATTTAGATCCGAGCCCATTAAGCAAACAAAAATTAATTGGCAAATTTGGTAATAAAAGGAAAAACTACGTCTAATTTAGGTAAAAGGAATTCCTTCTCCGATTTGGTCTCTTCTTCGTCCGAACCCTAGCCCCTATAAGTACTCCCTCTCTCTGTCAGATTTATCTCTGCAGATCTCTTGTTCTTTATTTCGTGTGAGGAAGCTTGAAGAGAGCGTAGAGCTTGCAATCATGTTGGTCTATCAAGATAAGCTTTCAGGTCTTATTCAGTTTTTTATTTGAAATTATGGGTTTGATTTGCTTTTTAGTTTTTATTTTTTTATGGTTTATTGTAGATCTGTGTTCGAGTTTGTGTGTTTTGTGATGTGGGTTGGGGAGGGTTTGATAAATTATGATTTTGATGTTGATTATATGATTTGATTTTGGACCTCTTACTTCTTGTGATTGATTGATTGGTTGATTTTTTATGTAAGTACATCTTCTTTTTTGTACCTGTGGCTGTTTTATTAGACGATTTTTTTTGTTTTAAAGATCCAATCTTCCTTCGATGATCATATGTGGGTGTTATTCCGTATGTAGAACTAGTAACTTTTTTTTGCTTTTTGGGTCTTTTTTAATTGTTCTTTTTTTCGGGTGTGAAGATTGGGTTTCGTTGCTGAAGCTTTGGTAGAAAGATAATTTATTGCTGTTTGTATGTTTTATTTGTTATTTATTAATCTTAGCTCAATAATTGACGAGTGATGGTCTCATGTTGAATTTTGAATTAAGATTTAATTGACTTATTTTTGTGTGTGAGAATTTTATTTTCTAACAACTTGAGTTCATGTTAGAAAGACAAGAACATCTACTTATTGTATCTTGCATCATATTGATCTTTTTTATTCTACATAAAGAAGAAATAAAATTTTGTTTCCAGGCGGTGCCTCATGTACTTACAGTTTACGCTTGGTGTTTCTCTTGTTTCTGTTTTTTTTTTAATGGGTTCTCTTTACAATGAATGCTCTTGTCTCATGTGTTTGTTGTTTAAACTTTATTTTACTCCTGTTTCTGATTTGTTTATTGGGTTCTCTTCACAATGAGTAGTCTTGTCTCATGTGTTTATTGTTTAAACTTGATTTTAGTCATGTTTCTGATTTGTTTATTGGGTTCTTTTTACAACATACATTTGTTTTTTTTTTTCCAGATATAGTGAAAAGCTTTAATAAAATCAACTTGTTGGGGTTAAGATTATTGATGAGTTTCCAATGATCATTTGCTAGGAGATAATGTTATTTTCTTACAGTATAACTCAACACATTCTTTTTTTGTTTCATGAGATCTAACTTTAAAAGATTACTATTTTTGGAACAAAGTTCAAGTTTTTGTGGTAGTTTTGTATGTGGTGCATCTTTTATTGTGAATTCTTACCATTTTGTGAATAATGCTGGGTTATTTCATCATGAATGAAATTGTTTCAGTGTCACGAATATGATTGTTTAATTTTTTTGTTTGTACAAAAAATATTTATCATGGATATGTACAATTCATGCTTCTCAGGTGATGAACTCCTCTCAGACTCATTTCCATACAAGGAAATCGAGAATGGGGTTCTTTGGGAAGTCGAGGGAAAGGTTAGATTTCCTCCTTTTACACATCTGGTTGTCAAGTTTTTGATTCTTTGAAACCATGTAACCAATCTTTTGACATGGGTTTATTTGTTTCTTAGTTACTCGAATTGACTGTAGTTTCACCGGTGCATGACAGTGGGTTAATTTGGGAGCAGTTGATGTAGACATTGGTGCAAACCCATCAGCTGAAGGATGCGAAGATGATGAAGGTGTTGATGATCAAGCTGTGAAAGTAGTCGACATTGTTGACACATTTAGGCTCCAGGTTGGTTTTCTCATACTTTTTTTCCGATATTTTGTGAATTCCAGGTTTTGTTGATTCTTGATCTAATGACGATACTTTTCTAGGAGCAACCGGCTTTTGACAAGAAGCAGTTTGTTGCCTATATAAAGAAGTACATCAAGCTGTTGACACCCAAACTCGAAGGGGAGGATCAGGAGGTGTTTAAGAAGAATATCGAGGGGGCAACCAAGTTCTTGCTTGGAAAGCTTAAAGACCTCCAATTGTAAGAAATGTCACTAATTTATTTTCATTATTTCCTATATTTTTTTTATTATTGAATGTCATCGGGGCATGGCCTACTTGACATAGAGAGCATTCAGTGGAGTAGATAGCGTAAAAATTGTGCTTCGGTTAAAAAAAAAATGTGTTTTTTAAAAGTGATGTTTGCTTGGGCTTTTACTTTTGAAAACATGTAGAGAAGCGGAAATCAGGAAGCAAAGTTCCAATGTTACTTTGGGTGCTTCTGTATCAGCTGGTATTTATGATATAAGACGATATTTTTCGGTGTTATATCCAAACCATATTACTGTTCTTTTAAAGGCACTTGAAAAAACCCTGCATAGTAGTATTTTTCAGGTTAAGTGCTTCTATATCCTAATTGCTCATAGTAAGATATGAAGCAAATATCATGTATTTGCTCCCACTGAGATTCTTCTTTATACGTCCCTGCATATTACACTAAAAATTTTGATTTCACTTTTTTTCCCTGCTAGTTTCGTGGGAGAGAGCATGAACGATGACGCGTCGCTTGTGTTTGCTTACTACAAGGATGGCGCCACTAATCCAACATTCTTGTACTTTGGCCATGGTTTGAAGGAAGTTAAGTGTTGAGGAGGTCGAAAAAGATCAGAGCGAGCAATCAAGGGTGGTGTCGCCTGCTGCTGCCTTAGTTTTTCTGTGTTGTGGGTTTTCGTTTGATGTTTTTCAGTACTTAAATATGGTTGTCATTTTATCTTTGGATCCTAGTTTGAACTTATGCCAGTTTTGACTAGATTGATGAATGTTCTGAACTTATTCTCTTTATATTTAAAATTTATTCAGTTCATTTAAGATATTACGTGTGTGAATCAAGTGTTATTATCCCGGAGTAACTTGGTTTTGGGTGATCTTTTTTTAATTGGTATTAGCTAAAACATCTGCAAATACAGTTAATCTGGGGTTCTAATATGATGACATATTGTTGTTAAAATGTGATTAAGCTCTCAAATAATGTGTTCCTATCTATTAACCGTGTTGCGAGGAAACAATTGTCTCAATTAGAAAGCAATCGAAACGTGAGGTTTGGGTTACTATATGGTTTAAAATATTTGAGTTGCACTGTTACAATCAATTATAGCTTTTGGTAAAGCGGTATTATTTGATGTCACGGATAATATTGTTTCATTCCTAAAAATGGTTGCTCATGTATAAACCTATAAAATTATTATTGGTTTTTTCGATATCAATTGAAGTTAAATGTCAAACTAAAAAGTGCGAATCTTGAATGTTATTCTTATCATCAAGTCTTGAGGGTCGGTGGAAAATGGGTCAAATTAAAACATGGGGAATATAGCTTAATTAGGGCAGCCGACCAATGATAGAGAATTTAATTCAACTATTTTAATGTTTGGATCTTCTCAACTTGGACACTTTAAGATGAAGCGATATTTAATCATTTTATAAACATAATAATATTGAAAAGCATGATGAGTAATATATAACGTATAATAACTTAAATTATCATTTTTCAATAAAATTATTACTAAGTCGTTATAACAAGATACAATGATCAAATTATCATCTTTCAATAATTTTATGATTAACTCACCCTAATTTAACAAAATTATTATATAAAAAAATCCTTCTACTATTTTATGATTAACTCACCCTAATTTAATTCAACTATTTTAATGTTTGGATCTGCTCAACTTGGACACTTTAAGATGAAGCGATATTTAATCATTTTATAAACATAATAATATTGAAAAGCATGATGAGTATATATAACGTATAATAAAACTTAAATTATCATATTTCAATAAAATTATTACTAAGTCGTTATAACAAGATACAATGATCAAAATTATAATCTTTCAATAATTTTATGATTAACTCACCCTAATTTAACAAAATTAGTATAAAAAAAATCCTTCTACGTAAATAATTATGCCAATTAAGTATAAAATCTTAAAAAATCATTAATTTTATTATATTTCTAAATTTTCATACTTAACATAAAAAAAATTATTATATATGTATGTAATGTGTGTACATAAATAATATGTTATGCACACATGGATGTACTTTGGTATATATATATATATATATATATATATATATATATATATATATATATATATATATGGGAATTGCAAGGAAATACCCTTTTGGGAAACTTAATTTATTAAGTCTTGAGAAAAAACAATAGTGCAGAAAACCAAGTTTGATAAACTTTTATTCAAATATGTCCAATTCCAAATCAATTTGGTACTTTATTTTGACTTTTTTACCCCACAATGGTTTGGTGAGTTGCATTCTACCCCCTAAGCTTTTATTTTATTTATAAAGAAGCCTATATAATATTTAATTATTTTTTATATCCTTATACTTATAAAAAAAGTGGCATTTAACTTCTTCTTTTTACAAGTCCCCGTTTTTTAATATCTTTGGCACAAAATGGTATCAGAGCCTATGTTTATTCTGGAAATACTATAATAATATCTTGAATATTAATTTATAACCTATACGGAGGAGACGATTCAAGAAATTATGGACCCGAACGAATGTTCGAAGTGTCATTCATACAGTTGGTACTTCCACAAATTGGAAGCACTAAATCAGAAGCATATGGCAGAAGCTCAACGCTTCAACCATAAGTGGAAACAATTACTAGGAACGGGATTATGCACACCCGGCATAAACCATTACAAGAAACTCGAAAGGATGGCTAAGAGGCTCCATCAAGTGAACCTCAAACTACAGTTCGAGTTAGCCGGACTTCAGGAAGACGATCATCATGAACATGAAGATGTGGTTCCAGCCACCAATGATCCAGTAGGGTCTGACCAGATGATTAGGATAGGAGAACCAACCTTTCGAGAAACCGAACCAGATTCTTCTAAGATATCCCAAGATCTTAGAGAAATCAAGAAGACAATGCAGCGTTGTGGCTAACTACAATACCATGTCCCTACACAGATCCATCAGATTCAGAGTCAGATGAAGATTATGATTAAACATCAGGAGAAAATTCTTGAAAACCTTCGAGATGTTCAAACCCGAGTTAAGGAGTTGGAGTCAAAGACCATGTCCGACAGGAAGAAGGAACGGATGGTGGTTACCACCGTCCTATGGAAAAGAACCCCTTTTACACCAAAAAGAGAAAGCGGAGGAGGTCCGGAGACCTTTGACATAGACTGAAAAAATGATTGCAGTCCTACGAGGAGAGCCCATACTTCCCACAAAGTAATTGAAAGAATCAACCTGGAAGATCTGTGTGATCTTGCTGATTCGCTTGCGGGATTAAATATGGTAGAATTAAAGACGGAAGAGCTTGTAACAAGACCTCCACCACAAGAAAGTTTCGAGTCGCACGATCCACATGAAGGCTATCAAAATATGCAGCACATGGAAGATTTCACCTCATTAACTTTGGATCCCCCAGTTGAAACAAGGAACCGTTCCCGCAGGCCAGATATACATCAAACGCCTTACGGAAAATCTCAGTTAGATCTAATCACCCATATGGACTTATGCTCAACATGGATATCTTGGATTTCAATAACATAGAAGTTATTATTGATGAATGGGCTTCAGCAATGAGAATAGCAGCATGAACATTTGATCTAAGTAAAGAATGATTCATTTTACTGCTTAAAATGAGTCTGGAAGGATTAGTCAAGATTGCCTGGGATATGGGAGACCCAGGTACCAAGGAAGAAGTTTTAGCCGGAGAGTCCTTGAAAGAAATATTGGACAAGATGTCAAAATTCTTTAAAATATGTTTCATTGGAGTAATACTTCGAGGGAATGGAGGAAGAGAAGGCTAAAAAATATAGACAAGCTCTAATTAGCCTGGAACTACATGATATCTGTTATGTAGACGAGTACATTAAACTCTTTACCGAGTATCGATAGAAGACAAAGATAGAAAAAATAGATGCAGCAGAACTGTTCTTTGCAAAAAAAAACCGAGCTCATGGAGAGAAATGCTTATCCAGGAATATACACCCCATGCAATCAAGACGGTGTCCAGGAGAATGTCATTTCTTAAAGTAAAGCTCGCGGAGTGGTGCTACCAAGTAAAACTCCAAAAGAATTTCAAGAAGCTTAGAGGAATCAACAAAAACAGCTCATCTTTGTTGTACAGGGAATTATATCCCTATAATCATTGGAAACTACCCCCAAAGGCGAAAAATGAAAAAGCACCGAGCTCATCCTTATGCCCGAGGAAGTAGTTCAAGAAGAAGTATGTCTTCATGGAAACCTAGAAAGATCTGGTCAAAACAGAAAGCCCGAAGTTACAGATCTGTGCAAAAATCAGGACCAACAAGGCGAGTTCAAGCAGAGCACCCATACCCGTGCGAATGAAAGTTTCAGAGATTTTAACTGTTGTACATGCGGGGCAAGAAGATATATCTCAACAGATTGTCCAGAAAACCAAAGCCGTGGAGTAAGACAGTTCGAGCATACCAAGGAGTTTGAGGATACTGTCTATTTCCAGGATTTGGTACAGGTGTATCAATTTGAGGATATTCCCTCAGACGAAAGCATCTACGAAGAGGAGATCTATTCTGATGATGGAGGTGAATCCAGCTCAGAATCAGAGTGAATGAGAGTTCCTTCAGCACATGATCACAGAAGACCCGTCAGGATTCTTCTCTCATACAATTGTTTCTCATAAAACCCTTATGAGGATCATGAAGGAAGCCAAAGATTCAAATGTATGATGGATTCAATGGAGAAAACCATGGATATGATTGGTCTTCGAAGCAGGAAGCATCAGATTATCCATAAGGTAACAACAGGTGAATTTGCGATCCCAATGCAATTCACGGGAAACCAAATTGAGATGCAGTTAATCCATACAGAGAAATTCAGGAGATTAAGAACAAATAAAAGAGAAGTTGCTAACATGCTCTCATGGATTCATATCAGAGCCATCAGAGTTATAATCAATGTAACTTTCAAAGAAGGAATTGATTCGCCCCTCAACCTGGTGATCTTTGACAAAAGAACCCCGAACCTCGAAGACTCTTGTTTGGGAGCAGTTGCAGGAAATTTGTATGCGGGAAAGATGGGTTTCAACATCTATCCTAAAATTACATACAATTTGGGAGATCGAGATTTCAACAAGGTTCTAACTCTTCATCAAGATTTTAAAAGAAATGAGTTGATGAAAGAAGGAAACAGACTTACCAGATCACCTACAAAGTGTCATATGCGCTCTCAAATACTCATCATTCAGAAGTATTCTTGAGAAAGGAATTCATCGAAGTCCCCAGAATATTCGAGGATTTCACCAAAGCAGTATTGCCGGACATTATTGATACTCCGACAATAGGAGAGATCGACATGATGATACAAGATCAACCTATTTTGAATAGAAGCAGGAGCCTTATGATCGAGCCAAGAATGATGTCTTTCCAACATGATAGGTTAATCAGCAAACATCCGGGGGAACAACAGAAGGCAGGCTCGAGCAGAATTCAGAAAATCCCTATGTATTCAAAAAAACAGGAAAGCTGAAATGCCCAGAAGGCTGGAGAGAAGTGCAGATAATTTTTGGCATTACAGAGAAAGATAATATCTTCCCATGTGATGTCCTCTACTATTTGCAACAACCTACAGTTGGCAGGTATCAAGGAAATATTCAAATTGGTGAAATTGATCTAACAATTGCAGGAACTGCAGGAAGAATCCCAGAACAACTTATTCTAGGGATTGAATTTCTCGAGGAACATAAACCTTGGGAAATATTACAAGACTGAATGGAATTCACGATGGACGGAAAGAGATATAGGATCATATGACCACCGGTCCATTCTCAATATACATCTTCGTTGCGATGTTGTATGCGAAGTATCGGGCAGAATATTTTGCAGCCTACATTGATTCTGGAGCTGGGATATGTACTGTTAGGGGTGATATCTTCCCCAAAGAAGTTGGTGAAAAATATCAGCCATTGCCGAAAGAGACTTTTCAAAGCGGATCCTTATCCTTAATGAAGGAGTCTAGGGAGCGGAAATAATAATCGGAGGGGTAGGCGGTACCCCATGGTACAAAGTCAATACTCCACCTATTTATTTTCATGATACATGAGCTGATATGCTGCTAGAAAACAATTTCCTACAGACATTCAAGCGGTTAACTCAGAAGAAAGAGACAAGAAGACTTATTTTCACAACCCTTTGTGATCATAAGATTATTGTACAACGACTACGGGAGGCGTTTCAAATAAAATTCCCCATTAATTTTTGCAGCAAACGTGGTGATGAAGGAAAACTTCGACACCCAAAGATGAAGGATCAACGGAAATTTGGAGAAGCAATCCTTCAGTTCCGACAACAAGGTCCTAGTGAAAAGGATTATCAAACTTTTGACTAGGTTAATATTATATCTTTTAGAAAACAGGATGAGGAAGAAGTTACTCCAGAAACCCTGTTGATACTAAAAAAGGCATTACAAGATAAAGTTCCACAATTTGAAGCTACCATCGAAGAGCAAGTTACTCTAGAGGATGTGAAAAGGAAAATTCAGAGAAACTACAACGATGATCCACTGGCATAGTGGAATAGGAATGAGCTCATAGCTACTTTGAAGGTGAAAGCTGGAAAATAAAATGAGTTCGTCAGATTCAGACCTATCCCCATGAATATGGAATATCGGATGGATATGCAGATAATATTTAAGGAACATCTGGACCTTAAGTTAATCTCAGTAGGTCTCCATATAGTAGTCCATGATTCCTTGTTTGGAATCATGGAGAAATCAAAAGAAGAAAGCCAAGATTAGTAATCAACTACAAAAGAATCAACGACATCTTGAATTTCGACGGATATTTATCCCAAGCAGAGAACATTTGGTTAATAGCATCAAGAATGCCATAGTGTTTTCTAACTTCGATTGTAAGTCTGGATTTTACCAAATTAAGATGGAGGGAGCAGAAAGTTCACAGCATTCTCCACACCACAAGGACATTATATCTGGAATGTCATGCCAATGGGATTGGCAAACGCTCCCCAGATATTCCAAAGGAAGATGGATAATTGTTGTGAACTTGATGATTTGTCTTGAGCATCTTAGAGTTATCCTAGAACCTATTTGATGATGACACTTTGAGGCGAAATTTTATAGTTACAAACTTGACTTGAAAAATGATCTAGGCGATCTTTGACACGTTTAAGCCTTTCAAGCTTACCATGATATATATTAATTCCTAGTTCCCATTTTGAGCGTTATTGAAAAAGAATGGTGTATGTTTAACATACAATTAGCCCCATTCGACATTCTTGGCAAACTCATTATACCTACCCTTACGAGCCTAAAGGAAATTTTTTTATCTTTACCCTAAGGGAGTATGATTAATCTCATTGGATGCACTTACATTGTTATATCTTAATGAGCTTATTATTGAAAATTTTGTCGAATGAGAATGAAGCCTTCAAACAAAAAAAAAATTGAAAACTGGCGGTGTGTTTTGGCGATCAATCGCCAAAACCGGCGATCAATCGTGAGTTAACAAAAAAAATTTTTTTACCCAAAGTCGGCAAGGCTAGACATAAAGAAGATGAGCTCGAAAACCAGTGCTAAAAAATGAACTTTATAAGTTATATTCTCTTCTTTGCGCTTATCATACCTTTTCACCGTCTCGATCACTTCGAAGATTTTTAATCTTTTTATCAAGTTGATTCTCAACTTCATTCTTATAGTGAATGGACATATCAATTGCTTTGTCTTTACTTCTCATTAAGTAGACATAACAATATCTTGTACAATCATCGATAAATGTTATGAAATAATTTTTACCGCCTTTAGATTGTGCATACTTTAGAATCCATACATCCGTATGTATCAAGTTTAACGGTTTGGTGCTTCGCTCAATTGAGTGGAATGAAGACTTGGTTAATTCGGCCTCGACACAAGTCTCACACTTGTGTTTATGATTGATGTTAAATTTAGGTAATAGATTAAGAGACATTAGCCTTTGTAAGGACTTATAATTCACATGTCCTAATCTACCATGCCACAAATGTAAAGACTCACAAGAATAATCAAACTTTAAAGTTTTATTAGCCACATTGGCAACATTCATTACAATGTTTTTGCTTGTGCTAGCCTCATATGCTGCATTAACATCAACCTCAACCTCTACACTAGACTTAGCCTTAGTAGCTAAAGTCATTACGCTCATCTTGAAGAGGTTATTGGCCAAGTAGCCTTTGCCCACAAACATACCACCCTTGGATAGAATGACCTTGTCAGATTCAAACACGAGCCAAAAGACTTTCTTGTTCATCACTGCTCCAGAGATGAGATTCTTTCGGATCTCTAGCACGTGGAGCACCTCGGTAAGAGTCAACTCTTTGCCGGAAGTCATCTTTGGCACAACCGTCCATTTGCCTTCAACTTTTGAGACTGATGAATTTCCCATGTAGCAGTGCTCATCTTTTACCGGTTGATAGGTCTTAAATATCCTTTTGTTGCGCAAATGTGGTGAGTAGCCCCAGTGTCCACCCACCATTCCTTGGAGTTTCCACCAACAAGGTTCACCTCCGATACCACAGCAGACAAATGCATGTCATCCATGTCGGAGCTCAGGTTGTCCTCAGCATTGTGGGCATGAGCAGGCCTCTTGCCTTTGCCTTTGTAAGGGACTATCTTCCTCTTACCCTCATTGTTTTGACGTTGAGTGCAGTCATTGGCCTTATCGTTAGGCTTACCAAACACATAAAAGTCACCGGTGAACCTTCTTGTCTGAGAATCTCCCTTGGGATCAAAAGTACGCTTGCACTTATTCCCATGGGAGTTGTCCCCAACTTCAACCACGTTGGCCTTGGAAATCATTCCAAATGATTTCTTGTTAACTTTTCTGTTGTCTTGCTCGATTCGCAGCCTCCTGATAAGATCCTCGAGACTCATCATCTTTCACTTGTACTTCAGGTAGCTCTTGAAGTCCTTCCAAGATGGCGGTAATTTTTCAATCATCATCGCCACTTGGGAGCATCATTTAGCCCCATACTTTTGGCAGCAAGTTCATGATATATCAGCTGCAGCTCTTCACATTGCTCAACAGTGCTCTTGACATCTACCATTCGATAGTCATGAAATCGACTGGCTACAAATTTCTTTGCCCCCGCGTCGTCAACCTTGTACTTCATTTCTAACGATTCCCAAAGATCCTTTGCAGTTTCTTTGGGGGAATACACATTGAAAAGTGCATCGTCAAGAGAATTCAGTATGTAGTTGCGACAGAGGTAGTCGGCATTCATCCACGATTCAACTATCACAGCAGATTGAGGATCCTCTTTGTCTTCCACTGGCGTCTCCTCTTTGAGAAACCTGGTCAAGAAGAACATCATCTTATGTTGCCAACGCTTAAATTTTGAACCTTTGAACTTTTTCAGTTTTTCAAATTGAGAGAACGACATTGGGTTTCTCAGAAATGGCATAACGACCTCAGCGTCTCTAGTTTTCACCACTGGAATCTCAGTATTCTCAGCAATTCGGTTTTGATTCATGATGATGATGTTTGGTTATATGATGATGATCACTCAACCAACCAAGTTTGGGAGAGTGATCCTACTCATGTGGAAAAGTCAAGGGAACTTGAGCCTCTTAAAGAGATTGAGCCTACTTCAGTAGTTTAATTATTAATTCAATTTCGTAGATTAAATATAGTTAAAAACATCTTATTTGGTACTTGCTTGTTAGTCCCTGTGGGTTCGACAATCGTATTCTTCATATCTATACTAAAACTTGACACCGTGCACTTGTGGTACATAAATCGCTACACTAGAAATAACTGTTTAAAATAAAAGCTATCAAGATGCTAGGGATGTCGTGATGTCAAGGTGGCTCCAGTCTACAGGCTTGCAGCATCTGGCCTCTCCAGTGACATCCAATGCAGTTGAACATCGGCTGCTCCCTAACCTTCTCATGCAGGTAACCTCAAGGCGAAACTATGGAAATTGTAGTGCCATTTCTTCGGCCGGTTCCCAAGTTGCATCTTCAATGGGCTTGTCTTTCCATTTGACCAGTACTTCAGTGATCTGCTTACCTCTCTTCATTTTTGTCGTGTTAGCCAACATTTCTTCAGGTTCAAAGGATAAATATAAGTCTGCATCCAATTCAGGTGGAAGTCTCACTTCATGTTCCATCTGCCCAACAGCTCGTAACATTCCTTCCCCCTTCGACATTCGCCTTGTCCTCAAGCGAAACTATGGAAATTGTAGTGCCATTTCTTCGGCCGGTTCCCAAGTTGCATCTTCAATGGGCTTGTCTTTCCATTTGACCAGTACTTCAGTGATCTGCTTACCTCTCTTCATTTTTGTCGTGTTAGCCAACACTTCTTCAGGTTCAAAGGATAAATATAAGTCTGCATCCAATTCAGGTGGAAGTCTCACTTCATGTTCCATCTGCCCAACAACTCTTTTTAAACACGATGCATGAAAGACATGATGCACTCTAGAACCCTCTCGTAATTGTAGTTTATAAGCCACCTTTCCCACTTTTTTTAGTATTTTGAAGGGTCCATAGAAGTGAGCAGCCAATTTCTGAAATACTCTGGTGCATATTGAATTTTATCTATGTGGTCTCAACTTCAACCACACAAGATCTCCTTCTTGAAAATCCATATCTCTCCTTTCTTATTGGCAGCCTTCCCCATTACTTGTTGAGCTCTTTCTAAATTGTATTTTAATTGCCTCAAAACCTCATCTATGTCCATTAAAGTTTGAGAAACATCAGCCACTGCTACTTCCTTTGGCACAAATCGAATGATAGTGGGTGGTTCCTTCCATAAACTATCTCAAAAAGAGTCATACCTGCAGCTGCTTGATATGAGGTGTTGTACCAAAATTCAGCCCATGGAATCCACATAGACCAGCTCCTTGGTAGTTCCGATGAAAAGCAGCACAATTAAGTCTCTAAACATTTATTCAATGCTTCAATTTGTCCGTTTATCTGTGGATGGTAAGCCGTACTCATTTTAAGCGTCGTTCCTTGCGCTTTAAAAAGTTCTTTCCAGAATATGCTCATGAATATTGCATCTCTATCACTGATAATGGTCATAGGAATACCATGTAATCGCACCACTTCTTTGACAAACATCTTGTTGTGTGATTTTTTTCTTTCAATGTGTATCTTAGGAATGTAGTAACAAAAATAACAATGGCTTCAAAGTTTATGTCGAGGCGAGATTTGTAATCTCCGTCCTTAAGACAATATTGCCCCACCTTGGTGCTAACGGTTTGCTTTGGCAATTTATCTCCCAACATACAACGATTATGACTTGTGATAGGAGCACTCCAAATCACAAGTCATCAAACCACAAATGCTTGAAAGCACTCAAACTTGAACAATGAATTTGATGAACAAAATGCACAAGATTTTGCTCTAGAATATCAAGTGATTTTCGAAAATCTGATTCAAAAAATGTCTGGGAGTTGTTCATTATATAGTAGAGCAAGTAATGTCACCTAGGGACACCAATTGGAGGCAACAATTCAGGAAAAAACACATCATCGTGAAGGGACGCACCCAACCAACAAAACTGATCAGGGCGCGATCGTTCGCCAAAGGGGCGCAATCGATCACGCCCTTTACCTTTGCTCCTACTTCCAGGCGCGATCGATCGCGCCTCGTAGAATTTTGACAAATCTTTTCCCCGTACACGCGATCGATCGGGACAACATATGACGATCGATCGTGGCCTCCAAAATACATCGTTTGGTCATCGATGCTTAATTTATAATTTATTAAGCATTTTTCCAACACATCTCGGCCACAGAACTTGCTGAAAATGGATGTTTTAATGAAATAAAATGTCCATATTTTGATAATCTGTCAATTACTACCATGATCACCTCATAATCTTTGGATTTTGGTAAACCGACAATGAAATCCATCGATAACTCTTCCCAGATCACCTCTGGAATATTCATAGGCTGTAATAAACCCGAAGGAGACATTGCCTCATATTTTTGTTGTTGACAAATGCCACAATCTGCCACAAAGCGTCTTACATCTCCTCTCATGCCTCCCCAAAAAAAATCACCGGCCAATCGCTTGTGAGTACGTAATGCTCCTGAATGTCCCCCTAAAGGTGTTGAGTCACACTCCCTTAACAATGTGTGAACCCACTCAGAGCCCTTTGGAATCACCAATTTTCCCTTGTATAATAAACTTCCATTAACCATAGCATACCATACTGGTTGTACTCCCCCCCTTCTCTATAGCTTGTATTTTATTTTGTTACTTCCTTCTTCAACGGATCTACCCCTTCCCAATTGGTTTTTGTTAACACAGTTAAAACTCCACTTTTGTCCCTTCTAGACAGCGCATCAGCAACGCCATTATCTGTCCCTGATTTATGTTTAATGTCGAACTCGTAACCCAATAATTTTACCACCCAATGTTGTTGATCTGGTGTGGAAATCCTTTGATGCAACAATTCTTTCAATGGCTTATGGTCTGTCACTATCACAAACTTTCTTCCCAATAAATAATGCCTCCAATGCTGCACCGCTAATACCAATGCCATTAATTCTGTGTCATAAGCTCACTTGGCCATAGCTCGTTCAGGAAGAGCTTTGCTGAAATACGCAACTGGTTGACCCTCTTGACCCAGAACAGCTCCAACTCCAACACCAGATGAATCACATTCCACCACGAAGTCTTTCGAAAAATTAGGCATTCTTAATACTGGTGCATGGCTCAATGCTGCTTTTAAAACTTCAAATGCACCCTCAACGTTTTCATCCCATGCAAAATTATCCTCTTCAACCTATCTGTTAAAGGTGGCGCAATGTTTCCGTAATCTTTGATAAACTTTCGATAATAACCCGTCAATCCTAAAAAAACCTTAATCCCTTTAATATTTAAAGGCTTTGGCCAACTCATGACACTATCAAATTTTTTGTATCCACCATAACACCTTGAGCTGTGATAATGTGACCAAGATATTCAACTTGTTTTAAACCAATTGACATTTCTTTTCATTTAAAACCAACTGATTATCCAGCAACACCTTGAGTACAATCTCCAAATGTTCAACATGTTCTTTCCTCCCTTTGCTATAAATCAATATATCGTCAAAGAAAACTAAGACAAACTTTCGTAAATAAAATCGGAATACCTCATTTATCGTCGCTTGGAACGTTGCTGGAGCATTTTTTAGTCCAAAAGGCATCACCCTGATTCATAATGGCCCGTATGAGTCCGGAAAGCTGTTTTGTGCACATCCTCCTCCTTGAATAAGATTTGATGATATCCAGATATCAAATCCAGCTTTGTGAAATGTTTGACTCCATGTAGTTCATCGAATAACTCATCCACCACAGGAATAGGATATTTGTCTGCCAATGTAATGTCATTCAATGTTCGATAATCAACACAGAACCTCCAGATTCCATCCTTTTTCTTGACAAGAATAACTGGGTTCAAATAGGGACTATTGCTTGGTTGTATGACCCCTGATTTCAGCATATCACCCACCATCTTCTCAATCTCATCCTTTTGTCTATGGGCGTAACGATAAGGCCTCACAGATACTGGACCGCAGCCTTGTTTGTTGCTTATAACATGTTCATGACCCAAGCTTGGAGGAAGTCCAGCAGGTTCTTGAAACACTTTTTTAAACATGTCCAGAATAGTTTTAATTTCAGAGACTGAAGTCTTCGGCTGCTCACTGCCTCCTTTAGTCACTTGATCATTCCACTTAAATAACACAACTCCACTGAATTCAATGTCACCAGTTTTAGTGAGAGCTTTGAATGATACAATGGATTTACTTAGAGATGAGTTCCCTTGCAATACAACAGGTTGCTCATCTAAAGTAAACTTCATGTGCATCTTTATCCAATTTAACACATCACCACCTAAAGTACGTAACCAATCCACCCCAAGGATTACATCTATACCTCCCAAATAAAAAACATATCCCCTCAATTTTAATGGTACACCCTCTTAATTCCACAGGTACACCCCTACACAACCCCTGTCAACTCACTCGTCCCCCATTTCCTAAACAAACCCCAAAATGAACATTGTAATCCACCATCAAACCCAATTCTCCAACTAAGCTTTTAGAAACAAAATTTTGACTAGCCCTGCTATCCACCATTGCAATTATCTCTCGACCCTCGATTTTAGCCCTCATCTTAAATGTTTGTGGTTTATCAATCCCATTGATGGAATACAATGGTAATTCTAAAGTGTTGTACTCAATATTTTTGATGTTATCACTGCCCATCACTTCTTCTTCTCCATGTACAACATCTTCATCTTCCCCCATTTCTCCTTCTTCATACCCTTCCTCCTCTTCCTCTAAAATCGTAACCCTTAAGGTTTTATATGCACATTTGTGAGTAGGATGATAAGTTTCACCACACTTAAAGCACAACCCCTTCTCCCTTCGATGTAAATATTCTTGATGTGACACTATTTTCCCATCTCTACTCCTTATTACTGGAGCCTTACCACTGCCTTGCCTTTGTCACTCCCAATTGGCATCCTTAAAGGTCTCTGATTGCTTGAATAATTCATCCTCCTCATATCCCCTTCACCAACTGTGGTTATATTTGAGATGCCCCTGTTGCGATCCATTTCAAATTTTTGGGTCGATGAACTAACCCACCCCTGATGTTCTCCCCACCCACTTTACTCCGTCCTCGATCCATCACAACTCCATACAATTCCATCTCAATACCCCGAGCCAGTGTTAATGCTAGGTCAATGGATCGTGGATTATGCACGAACATTTTACGTCTATTTCACTCTTGAGTCCGCTTAAAAAATAGCCCAAGCACTGATCTTCTGAAACTTCTCCAATTTGAGCAATAATGGACTCAAATTGTTCTATATACCAATTTACGGATTGCTGGCCTTGTTTGAGTGAAGCCACCAATTCGAAAAGATTGATATCACACCCTCCATACCTCTTTGATCAACTCTTCTGCAAACCTATCCCAACTCAAATTTGGAGCTCCGCCTTCAATCACCGCAACCATTGAACCGTTGCACCTTGCATACTCGTATAAGCAAGCTTAATTTTGATAACATTCGGTGTCCCTTGTATATCAAAGTACTGCTCCGCCCTTCCAAGCCGTCCTAAAGGATCTTCTCCCTCAAATTCCGGAAGCTCAATTTTTTTCAGCGCTTTCTCACCTCTTCATGCCCTCCTCCTCCTCCTTCCGATTGCTCCCCCATATGCGCCTTGGATTTGTGATATACTTTCATGCAACCCAGAAACAGATTTGTCCAGCGCTTCAACCTTTGATTCTGATCGTGTGCTTGCCATGATTTTGATTCTTCCCCTTCGGATCCGGCAGGTCGGACCAATGTTACGTCTTAATTAAATTAGATATTACAACAGAAAAACACTTTATATTAAGAACAAGAACTACTGGAGTTTCGACAAACTGGACTCAAAGCATTAAAGATTACAAGACACAAACCCATAAGTTTCCCTCTGTTTTTCCCTATCATAAAGCTAGTAACCGTTACTAAAATTATCAAACTGAATAACTTCCCCTACACACGTGCCTTAACTCCCTTTCGTTTAACAGTATCGTATTCAATTTTTCTTGGGTGATGAATGTTCTTTTTTTTTTGATTTTATGAGTGGAAGTGGTTGTTGCTCCCTATGAACATTGGCGTTTAGAATTCATAAATAATTGGGGAGAGCCTAATGTTGTGTGAAGGGTTATGGACCACAGTCGGCGGAAGAGAAACAGAGGCTTTTCATATTAATGAGGAATCTAAACTTCAATGGTGAATCTGTTTCTGAGCCTTATACTCCGAGTGCCCAAAGTTCAGGTCCATTCGCTGCATCCGAAGGATATTATTCTCCTGAGTTTAGAGGAGATTTTGGAGCTGGTCTTTTGGATCTACATTCGATGGACGACACCGAACTCTTATCTGATGTATGTCACATCAATTTTTTACTGGGGAAAGTTATATTGTGAGGGCTATAACATCTGGGCCTATAATGGATAATCACTTAATATTTGTTGTCAGCACATTATCTCAGAGCCTTTGAGCCTTCACCTTTCATGCCTGCTGTGACCAATGATTGTAATAGTGACTTTGATGGAATGGACAGCATTCCGCAGGGTGGCACAACTGATGCTGAGGCTCCTGCTGTATTATCTACAAATGAAAAAGAATTCAGCACAAGGGAAAGTTATGTCGCTAAGATTAAAGTAGTGGTATGTTGCAAAACTGTCGGACTCTCTTTATCAAGCTGGATTGCCTGCAAATTTTCGTATAGGAAAATATTTATTTTTATGTGATTCTTGAATCTGATTCTATAGGATAATGTAAATGCGTGTATTTTTTGGTCTCAGGTGCGCAAAAGACCTCTTAATAAGAAGGAAGTCACTCGCAAAGAGGATGACGTCGTGACCGTGTCTGGTGATACTTGTGTAACAGTCCATGAGCCCAAATTAAAGGTCTGAAAATGCTCTCGGTGCAATGTGTACTTCTGAATTTTCGCATGTTACGATGTTGAGGTTGATTAGCAATGGAATTGAATAAATAATTTTTCTTGCCTGACACGAGGAGCTTACATTTGAGCATTGTTTTGAAGGTAGACCTAAATGCATATGTGGAGAAACACGAATTCTGTTTTGATGCAGTTTTAGATGAGCACGTGACGAATGATGAGGTAAAATTCATGTCGCTAAAGATTTGTGTTGAACATAAATTCCACCTCTTGTTAAGATCTGGGCTGCTATTAGGTTTTTCTTTTTCTAAGTTTTATTGGTTGACTGTGGTGGTTTTTTTATTCTTTTGTTTCTTTGGGGTGTGTGAGAGGGGCAGAAATTGGTTAAGCAACCGTTATTATTGTTAATAGATCCTTATTTCGGTTGGTTTGTTCTAATCGAAGGCATTATGTTTTGTCTAACTAGGTATACCGTGAAACTGTGGAGGCAATTATACCCACCATTTTTCAAAGTACCAAAGCCACATGTTTTGTATATGGCCAGACAGGTGTGTTTCTTTGTTTGTATCATTCGTTTATGGCTTCACAGGTAGTTGATAGCCTTGCCTGTTAGTGGCCATTTTTTATTCATAATGGCAGGCGATCTGTAATTCCTTAAGTTTAATGTTTCGTGTTTAAAATTATAAATGTTTTTTTTCAGTTTTATTTATGTTATCCATTTCTGTAACTCTCCACGCATGCAATTTGTTTTGCACAGATATAACTATGTCGCATGTAAACTCTTTGGGTTAACACACAATATTTTGATTTACTTTTATAGTATCATCATTTTAAAAGATCCCTTGATGCGTAATGTTCCATTTGCATGTGCAACTCAAATGATGGTTAGTTTATTCAATTAACTTGATTTCAGTTACATTTTATTTTTAATATTTTTAACGCATTCAAATTTCCTTTCTTGAACTCCACCTTTTACAATATGAGCCATTTGTGTAACTGAAACATCATCTATTGGCATTTTCTTAAGACACTGCTTGTTGAATACATTCTGGTGAAAGATAACTACTTTAGAGTAGCTTTTAGTCCGCAGTTTGATTTGTTGCACATTGCTCGGTTTCAGTCTTATGTATGCTTTAGTCCATAAGATTGCTGAGTACTTTATGTTTTCCTTGCAGGAAGTGGTAAAACATACACCATGCAGCCGCTTCCTCTTAGAGCTGCACAAGACCTTGCCAGATTGCTGTGTCTGCCTATCTATCGTAATCAAAGATTTAAGCTGTGGCTTAGCTACTTTGAGATATATGGCGGGAAACTTTTTGATCTTCTTAATGATAGGAAGTTAATATTCTGATTGTTTCTTTTCATTTGCATTCAGAACCCAGAATTAATTGATGATATTGATATTGGAAAGCTTGCATTTTAAAGGGAACCAAATTTTATTTCCTGTTGTACACTTCATCTTAAACTTGATCACCATTGGCATTACAGATCTAACATGCTCAAATTATTATTCCCATACCTGTCAGATTAGTTTTAAATTTTTTGCTTTGCTCATGTTGTTTTTTTGTTGTAGGAAACTATGTATGAGGGAAAATGGCAGGCAGCAAGTTTGCATTGTTGGACTGCAGGAGTTTGAAGTATCAGACGTCCAACTGGTGAAAGAATATCTTGAGAGAGGAAATGCAGCGAGAAGTACTGGTTCCACCGGTGCTAATGAAGAATCTTCTAGATCTCATGCAATATAGCAACTAGCTGTGAAGAAGCATAATGAGGCGAAAAAGTCTACGCGAAATAATGATGGGGATGAATCCAGGAGTGGGAAGGTTGTTGGAAAGATTTCTTTCATTGATCTTGCCGGTAGTGAGAGAGGTGCGGATACCACAGATAATGATCGGCAAACGCGGTATTTACTCTCTTGGGCCATGGTTGTGTATTTTTCTACTTTGTTTTGGCTAGGAAATGCTTTTTTCAGTTGCACGTATGGTTCTTCTATTGACTAATTTAATTAATAGTAACTGTTTATAACTTTCGAAGCTTTTGATGCTATTTCTTTCATTTTCTTTGTTACAAGGTCTTGGTGTTTGTTCAACCTTAGATTTTTTGCCACTTGCTAATTAGAATGTAGTTTTTGAGTTCACATTTAATTACTCTGATCAATGCCAATGTTGGAGATGATGTTCTTATTTTTTTGCTTCTTGATCAGTGAAAGAAGAATATTTTGTGATATTCTGATCATCTGATAGAAACAAGAGTTAAGAGTCTTTTTGAAACCATTGGAAATATTATTTTTTGGCTAAGTTGATATTTGGGTTTTCAGTAAAGATTATTATGAGTCCTTGGAAGAATGTTGCTTTGCAGACTTGAACTGCTTTCATCAATATCTTACCGGCACAGTTATTGTTTCCTCCTTTCCTGTCCCATCCATCTTATACTTTCTTAGAAAAGAATTCTATCACTTGCTTGAATTAGTTTTGTTCCTGTTTATAGCTCTTTTCTCCTGGTTACCTTAGGCATACATACCTTGCAACTACATATGATATGTTTCTTGTTAGGATTGAAGGGGACGAAATAAACAAGTCTCTTCTAGCCCTAAAGGAGTGTATTCGTGCTCTTGACAATGACCAGATTCACATCCCATTCCGTGGTAGCAAACTCACCAAGGTGCTCCGTGACTCCTTCGTCGGTAATTCGAGGACCGTTATGATCTCATGCATTTCTCCAAATGCTGGCTCATGTGAGCATACCCTCAATACCTTGAGATATGCTGATCGGTGAGATTGTTTTCTTTCTAACTTTGATTCCTCATACGGTTTTATGTGGCTTAAGCTGAAAAGGCAAATATTGATAGGGTCAAAAGTCTTTCCAAAAGTGGGAACCCAAAGAAGGATCTGGCTAGTTCATTACCATCCGGCCTCAAGGAATCTTCATCAGTATCAACTTTGTCTGTTTCCACTGAGACGGTAGATTTTTACGAGCAGCAGCAAGAGGCTAAATTAGTTGATCCTGGTACAAGGGTTTCAGAGAAGGAAACTTCGTCATACACTTATTTGACCGAAGATGAGAAATAACCCTCTAACTGAATCTTACAGGGATGAAAGGCTGGAGAGGCCAGGACTAGAGACAAGAAAAGGCGGTGAATATCAGGATATGTCAGCCAGTAGTTATAAGCAACAGAATGTTAATCATTCCGATATAACTAAAACCAGTTCTAAACTGTATGTGTCCGAACGAACCCCTGATAATAGCATCAATTCGACACTTGAGGTTGGTATTGAAGAATCTCCTTCCCAAATACCGTAACTATTATATGGTTTATTTCATCCAAGTACTTTTAGTATATGATAGGCAGCTAATATTTCCCGTGTAGGAGGAGGAAGCCCTTATTGTAGCCCATAGAAAAGAGATTGAAGATACAATGGAGATAGTTCGTGAAGTAAGTTGATATTTGTTCGGCTTTCTTTCTGTCTTTACTTATAACTCACAATGATTTTCACGAATGCCTTTCTATGTCAGTTCATTGAATGACTTTAGATTCTAATAGCTAATGTTAGATCTAAAAAGTAACTTTTAGTATGACATGTTTTTTTCCTTTGAATCGCCAGGAAATGAAACTATTAGCAGAAGTTGATCAACCGCGCAGCCATATCGACAACTACATGACTCAATTGACTTTTGTACTCTCACGCAAAGCTGCTATTCTGGTCAGCCTTCAAGCCCGTCTTGCTAGGTTCCAGCATCGGCTAAAGGAGCAAGAAATACTGAGCAGAAAGAGGGTACACCACTAAGGTTATGTATTTGCCAATGAATGCAACAATTCCGTGTTCTGTTCATAACTCCCTTGCGTTTGTTTATTGTACTTGATACATATTACTGTTACTGTCAAATGTGTATACAAATCACTTGGTACTACATGTATTTGTGAAGCTGAAGAAACGAGAAAAGGAAAAGCCAAGAAGAATAAATTGTTGTAGAAAAATATTGGTATGTACTCTGTGAAATTTTAGTCCTTTCAAGGATTTGGGAGGGCTTTTAGTTGCAGAAAAAATTAAAATTAATGTTTCTCAAGGCAAATCAGAACAGCCAGAGCACGGCTCTGATTGGCTTTTCGTTTAGCTGAGGCTTCTTTCTTTATTTTTTATTTATTTTTATTATGGGGTGGGGATTCGGGGGTCTCGAACTCGAGACCCGCGTTCATTATAAAGACAGGTGTCACTAGAGCAACTTGCTCGTGGCTTGTCTAGACAGGCTGAGTCATGAGTCATGTCAAAATACATTATTGTCATTACATGTCTCTTTGCAACTATGATATATTATCTATGCTCATCTTAAAGTTGTTTGATGCCGCCATCGGAGTCGCAAGATACTACCTCTAAGGACACCGCCCTTTAAGTTCAGCATAAAAAACCCGCTATATACTAAGCCTGATATGTTTAACACAATTATATATATATATTAAGTTTTTTCCAAAATGTGTATCTCCAATACTTATTTTTATATAATAAAAAAAAACAATAAAATATAATGAATGAAATCTAAAACATAGTATTTGATATTGAAAAAATTTATTGTATCGTAAATATATTTTATAAAAAAAAATAATATATGGTTGTTGTACATAGGAGATACACAAAAAACATGTAAGGTCATTGAGAGGATGTTCCAGGTCGCGTTATTTTTGTGAAGAAAAGGTAATCCCGTATGAAAACCAAACTTCTAGGGGTAGGGAGGTTATTAGCAGTAGAACAGAGTCAAGATTCATGATTTACCTTATTTACAATAGCTTTTTTTAACGTTGAGCTAAACTTATTTAAGAAAAAATGAGTATTGGTTGGTCCGGTGGTTTTGAACATGCAGGTAGAAATCCTTCCATCTTTGGTAGATGTAGCAAGTGAAGACTGCACCGGAGAATATCTTATCAAAGGCAAGAGCAAAGTTTGGATTGGTTTGTGGCGTGCAAATGGCTCAAATGTGAAGGATGCTGGAATTTTTCACCTCAAGTTGGTGAGCACCATGACCATCGATCGTTTAGTGGTCGATGCCACAGCATTGTAAGTCAGCCACTACCCGCTACGACAGTAGCCAGTTGAGCCATCTCAAGTTAAACTGCAGAACATTGGTCAAGATTGATTACCAAATTGTTTGTATTTATAAGCTAGTACCACACCAAGGTCCACCCATACTGGATCTTGCTTCACATGGAACCCTATTTTAGCATCATCTTGGAAGAATGAGTCCTGGAAATCTTATTTGAACAGACGGCTATCTTTTTTGTATTAAAAATTTTGGCCTTGTTGGTTGGTGGCTTTTGATCCTCAAAGATCACAAACATACGGGAACACTACAATTTCCTTCAAATGAATAATTCTCAATTTTTGCATGTCTCTCTCTCTCTCTCTCTCTCTCTCTCTCTCTCTTATATATATATATATATATATATATATATATATATATATATATATATAGATATAGATATATATATACCCCAAATATTTCTTCATTGGAGACACTTGAAAGTTCTTCGATCCGCCGTGACACTCCCATGCGATAACCAAACGCTTCAAGACAATATAGGTTTCTCCATCCTTGGTAACAAAAGTTGCTGTATTTGTTTCTTTCACACGATGTCGTGCACAAGAGAGAGAAACCGGAAGAATAAGACGCAGAGAAGAAAAATGAGAAAAAAAACAGGAACACTGTAATTATGTCTTCGTGGAATTTACATTTTACAAGAAAAAAACAGGACTATGCAACTGTCTTCATGGTATTTACCATTTGCAAGACCATTGAAACTCAGATTTATGCCAACACCAAATCAAGACAAGAGTTCAATAGAAAACTGCAACATCACGTGAAAAGGTCATATTTTTTAACTTAGCATGCACATTTTCCCTTTGAGATTTTCGAAGCAAAGTTGCATATAATTTTGATTTGATTTAAACCATTATATATCAGCTTGAATAAGAAGATATGGTACAAGGTGAGTAGTGGAAGCTAAAACAATAGGATATCAAAGGTTGCTGGCATAATTACAATAGAGAAGGACACAGGCTTTGATTGTGTTAAAAGCTGATGCATGCACTATGTTTTAACAATACAGGAATGCCAGAAGCACTCAAAGGTCTCTAATCAGTGAGAATTTTACTCGTACATGGAATCACACTGGTTGGAACAAATTTGAAATGTCCTCATCCTGGGATTGTATTTGTAAATCCTGTAATGCAGATTATAAATGTAAGTAATGGGCACACACGCTACAAGAAACAAAACCAGAGAACATAAAGGTCTCGGATTGCCATAGTGCTTTTAAGTTTTGATACCAAGAGGCCATTTAGTTCCGGGGTAAAACTCATCATCATCCAGTGAGAAGACTTATATGATTACATAAAAGTACCCCATGAGATATGGTTGACAGACACTCCTCACGGCAAGGTTGTAAAATGTAAGGTTAACCAAACTTGAAGAGGCTCACATGGTTAACCAACATTCACGATCAATCATGTTACTAACTCAAAGCTCAGAAAGTGATTAAAGTAATGAGACTGAAAGTCATATATCCTTATTTTCATACAGGGGTAAAAAGGACTGTATGAACTAGAACTAATGAATTTCATATTGAGCAATCTGACATTATGTAAAAGGAGTATACCAAGCACTCTCAAACCCCGAAAAAAATAATTTTAAGTACCATCACACTATCATCACCTGCGACTGCAATAACTGATGTGATTGTTGTTCTTGTGCCATCGGATAGACCTGAAGTTGAGATATTCGATAATAGGGCTCTTTGAGCTCAAGTTTGCCAGATGATGTCTGCAGTATTCCTCCTTGTTCAGTACCAGGTCCCCACATCTTAGCTATATAGATGAATAAATGGCTTAGCAAAGAATTAAAAGATAAGAAAGGGTTAGTCAGGAGTCATGATAACGATAAAAACCAACCTGATAATGTAAGGTGAATGGTATAACTCTGAGCTTTATGGGCTACCATAAAGAGTCGACCTGTTATCTCTTGTCCAGACATCACATAAATAGGTTGTGACAGGACACAGCGCAGCTGGTACCAGTGTGTTGTAGGGGCACCAGGGGAAGTGGTAAGCCACCTTTGCACGGTGCTGTGGATGACATAAGTTCATATGATCAATGTCAAAGAAAGCATTATGAACAACCTACAACTCATTTATTACTTTATCCAAATTGGAATTTCGTAATAAAACATGAACATATTTATCACAAAAACGTGGTTCTATCAGTTAGAAGTGTGGCAAAGGAACAAGTATGAGATACAGCTACAAAATGCAACTACACACATCATCAAGCTATTACCTCCCATTGAATAGTACATCAAACCAACAAGCCAACCCATGGACTCTGGTGCCAATGGAAGCAACAAACTTCAACGGAATGTCAATTTCATACAAATCTTCCTCCTGTAAAAGAAAAAAGGGGGATGAATAAAATTAAACCATCCTAAGAACAATGTGTTTCTATGACAATTATCAATCTCTCTACACCTTCATATAATCTGAACTTTTGACATATAAAATTATACAAGCCTGTCAGACGATATATGAAGCTCTCTCCACCTCTGTCCAAACTTGTGATATGACAAGAATTTTACACATGCATCATAAAACTTGTCTTGCAAATATTGGTAAAGGAACTATTAATTCATCTATTTGTTCCAAGACTTGTTTTCCAGGATAAAACAACAACAATCAAGCATTTATCCCAGTAAGTAGGGTCAGCTATATGGATCCTCCGATGCCATTGTACACTATCACCGACAAAATCCTCATCTATATTTACTTATTACTTGCACAACTATAGTCAAGAAAAGTATACACTGATTGTGTATTTTTTATGTAGTACAGTTATTATCAATAAAAGAGGGGCCCCAATACCAAGAAAGAGGTGCTCAAAACAAGAGGCCTATTAGTTCTGGAATTATTATATATATATATATATATATTAACCGTAATCATAAATTGGGATCCGTACAGGGTGGCAATATTTCCAGCCCCTCGGAATAATTGTTGCCGCCAACAAGGAGCTGACGTGACAACTCCGCTTATGATCCCATTTTGTGATCACGGTTACTATATTTATAGGATTAATTCCAGAATTGGTCTTTTGTTTTCGTGTCCATCTTTCTTGGTAATGGCCTAATGGGGCCCTATTTTATTGATAATACATGCACTATTATGAATAATACACAATAAGTGTATTCGAGGGCTCGGAAAATGTTGCCACCCTGTACGGATTCCAATTTGTGATTACGGCTACTATATTTATATGATTAATTCCACAACTATTGTGCCTCTTGTTTTGGGGCCCCTCTTTTATTGACAATAAAAGTACTATTATGGAAAATACACAAAAAAATACACTTATTTTGTATTTTCCATAATAGTACATTTATTATCAATAAAAGAATGGCCCCGGGGCCAAAACAAGAGAGCTCCTTGTTGGTGGCAACCATTATTCCGAGGGGTCGGAAAATGTTGGTAGGAATAATGGTTGCCACGTACGGATCCCAATTTGTGATTAAGAGTATTATATTTATAAGATTAATATTGGGCCTCTTGTTTTGGGCCCCTCTTTCTTGGTAATGAGACCCCTCTTTTATTGATAATATCTGTACTATTATGGAAAATACATGTATGTAAAATAAAGACACATTACCAAGAAAGAAGGGCCCCAAAACAAGAGGCCCAATAGTTCTAGACTTGATCATATAAATTGAAGAACGGTGATATTCACCAAATCTGGTGTTTCAGAAGTTCTTTATTTATGATAAACTTGTGTGTATTATACAAATGACACAAGAGTCCTATTAAATAGAATTTACAACTCAGTCAAACTACATCTATCTGTTATCTTAGCATATCATCTATATTCAAATTAACAAATCTTATCTTATCAACACTCCCCATCAAGTTGGTACGAATATATCTATTATTCCCAACTTGCTCACTTGGTCTTCAAAGATTTGTCTTGATAATCTTTGGTTAGAATGTCCGCCACTTGCAAAGAACTTGGGACAAATGGAATGCATATCATGCTATCTTCAATTTTTTATTTAATGAAGTGTTTGTCGATCTCAATGTGTTTGGTTCTCTCATGTAGAACGGGATTACGAACTATGTTGATTGCGGCCTTATTATCACAATAGAGTTTTACTGGAAATTTGATTGCTCTCATTAGTTCTTCCATAACTCTTTTTAGCCACATCACTTCACACACTCCTTGAGCCATAGATCTAAGTTCAGCCTCGGCACTGCTTCTTGCGACAACACTTTGTTTTTTGCTTCTCCACGTTAGCAAGTTACCCCACACAAAGGTTGAGTAGCCTGATGTGAATCTTTGATCAGTTATAGATCCTGCCCAGTCTGCATCAGTGTAAGCTTCTATACCTCTTATCAGTTTTCCCAAAAAATAGTCCTTTTATAGGAGTTCCTTTCAGGTATCTCAGTATGCGATACACAACTTCAAGATGTTCTGCAAACGGTGAATGCATGAACTGACTTACCATACTCACTGCAAATGCAATATCATGTCGAGTATGAGAAAGGTAGATTAACTTGCCAACTAGCCGTTGATATCTTCCAGTATCTACCTTACCGCCGTCTTTAATATCTCCTAATTTCTTGTTGGCTTCTATTGGAGTATCTGATGACTTGCACCCATTCATCCTGGTTTCGTTTAGCAAATCCATTGTATACTTTCTTTGGGAAACTATAATTCCCTTTTTTGATCTAGCCACACCTCCATTCCGAGGAAATATTTCAACAGTCCCAAATCTTTCATCTCAAATGCTTTTGCCAACTGTTTCTTTAACCTGGTCATCTCTTCTAAGTCATCACCTGTCAATATAATATCATCAACATAAACAATTAACACGGATATTTTGTTTGATATTGATTTTCTGGTGAAAAGAGTATGATCAGATTCTCCTTCTGAGTAGCCCTGACTTTTAACACATCTTGTGAATCTTTCAAACCATGCTCTGGGAGATTGTTTAAGTCCATAGAGAGATTTTTTTAACCTGCACACCTTAAAACCAAACTCATTAGTATAACCATGTGGCGGATCCATATACAGTTCCTCCTCTACCTCTCCATTTAAAAAGCATTTTTTACATCAAGTTGGTTCAGTGGCCAGTCTAAATTAGCAGCAACAGACAGAATTACTCGGGCGGTATTAAGTTACGCCACAGGAGAAAATGTATCAGTGTAATCAACTCCATATGTTCGGGTGAATCCTTTAGCAACTAACCGGGCTTTGTATCTTTCTAAGGATCCATCAGAGTTGTGTTTTGGGGTGAACCCACTTACATCCTACCACAGGCTTACCACTAGGTAGATCAGTCTTCTCCCAAGTAGCGTTCTTCTCCAGGGTCTCATCTCTTCCTGAATCGCTTCTTTCAAATCAGGTATCTTAAGAGTCTCCTGTACAGAATTTGGAATACTAGTTGTGTCTATTTGAGAAATGAAGGTTGAGTACGAGGGTGACAAGTTTTTGTAAGATACAAAATTTGAGAGAGGATGTTTGGTGCAAGTTCTAACCCCTTTTCTCTGAGCAATATGTAAGTCAATATCACGAGGGATAGTTTTGAAAGTACCTGGGGTTGGAATATTAGGACTTGTTGAGCTGTCATCGGGTGTCGAACGATCGAGTCCTGGTGTGGAATCATGGTGTGGTAGTGGGACAGTGTCTCCCACTTTAGTTGCATTTTTTCTCCATATAGACAATATCTTGCCTCTAGTGGACTTCTTCCGTATTAGTTTGATTATGTAGGTGCTCAGTTTCAAATTAATTTGAAAATTTGATGTGTTTAAGATGTCATCTTCCTTAATGTTATATGACTCCCCCTGAAGATGAAAAGGTTGACCCTCAAAGAAAGTTACATCCACAGAAACTAACATTTTTTGTGAGGAGGGGTCAAAACATTATACCCCCCATTGAGTGGCGGGATAACCAACAAAAATGCATTTAATGGCTTTGTGAGCTAACTTGGAATTCGTCAAATCATGATTGTGAACAAATGTCACGAGTGCAAAGTACGTGATGGTAACCTATTAATCAAATAAGCGACTGTGAGAATAGCCTCTCCCCAGAGGTAGCTCGGAACCTTAGTATGGAAGCTAATGGATCGAGCGACTTCGAGGAGGTGTCTATTCTTACGTTCCGCCACTCCGTTTTGTTGAGGCGTATGTGGGCACGAACTTTGATGAATAATGTCATGCGTAGTAAAAAACTCCCCTAACCACTGATTGAAATATTCTTTTCCATTGTCACTTCGAAATTTTTTGATAGTAGTATGAAAATGAGTCTGAATCATTTTATAAAAGTTTTGAAATATTACATCTACATCAGATTTATCATGCAAAAGAAAGACTCATGTCATCCGAGAATGAACATCAATAAATGTTATGAACCACCTTTTTTGTGAAAGAGTTTTAATTTTGCATGGCCCCCAAACATCACTATGAATTACGGTAAAAAGGTGTCGATCTTTTATATTTTTGAGATGGAAATGAAGATCGATGATGTTTGGCCAATTCACATGATTCACAATCAAAGTGAGAAACAAGATTGTTATTGATGCATAATTAAAGAAACAACCATTGTAAATAAGAAATATTTGGATGACCTAAACGATAATGCCATAGCAAAATGTCACTCATACTAGAAGAAAAAACAGAATTAAGGTAAGTGGTTTGCTAATGGACAAAAGGTTATAGGATAGAAGAGGCACATGCAACACATTTGTAATAGAATAGGTTGGGGAAACACAAATTGAACCCTTCCCAGCAACCGGAGCTAGAGAACCATTGGCAATTTTGACACGTTAGTTCCCTGCACACGGAACGTAGGATGAGTACAAGTGTAATGACCCCGTCATATGATCAGTTGCACCTTAATCTAAGATCCAAACACTGTTAGGATATGAATTGGCCACATTAGCACGTAAAATACTTGTTTGGGCAAAGGAGAATGAAGGAGGCGAGGTAGGTTTGCTAGCAGGAGATCCAAATAGCTTGTACAAGTGGTCTAATTGAGTCAATGTGAAAGGAAGAGATTCAGGAGTGGAAGATAGGAGTGGAAGATTGCTGGGAGTTGTCGGCCACCACGGTTTGAAGGGCATGACCACCAGTGTTGGGCCTGCTGTAGGTGTCAGACTTTTTCTTGAGATGAGGTGGACGTCCATGAATTTCCCAACACGTCTCAATTGTGTGCCATGGTTTTTTACATTCCTCACACCGTGGTTTTTTACATTACTCACACCATGGTTTTTTACATTTCTCACACCATGGTTTTTTTCGCCCATCCCGGCGAGAGGTGTCAGGCCGTGCAGTCTGACCAGTTAACGTCGAACCCTCCACTTCGGAAACACATGGATCTCGTTTAAACATCACCATGCGTCTAGCCTCTTCCCTTCGAATTTCAGAAAAGGCTTCTCTGATACTGGGTAATGGTTTTCGCCCCAGAATTCTGCCACGCACTTCATCCAGATCACGTGTAAGGCCGGTGAGGAAGACGAAAATACGGCTGCATTCAAGCTTTTTCTTGTAGCGAGCACTGTCTTTGGAGCTTTCCCATTCATCAACGTCAAGGAGGTCAAGCTCAAAGCACCACCAGTTCATTAAAATACGTGGTAACATCGCGAGTGCCCTGTTGCACTTGCCACATCCGTGTGGTGAGTCTGAATATGTATCACGAACAACGTCCCATACATCTCGAGCAGTAGGAAGAAACATGAACGGCTTCCCAACGGATGGGTCCATAGAATTAATCAATCATGCCATAACCATGGAGTTTTCGGACTGCCATTAAGCAAATTTTGGATCAGCAAGCTTCGGGGCGATGGTATCCCCTTTGAGATATCCTAATCGGCCCTTGCCATCAATGACAAGGCGCGCAGATTGTGCTCATTCGAGATAATTACGGCCATTGAATTTAGGATCATAATATGTAGGGAGGAAGTCGGAGACGAACCATGGCTGGGATAAAAGGGATTTGCGTCGCTACTGGAAGACGACGAAGAATTAGGGTCGGCCATAACAGCGGAACAAGAGCATGATCAAACTCATGACTCTGATACCACAAATCTGGCGTTTCAGAAGTTCTTTTATTTCTGATATAAACTTGTGTGTATTTTACAAATGACACAAGAGCCCTATTAAATAGAATTTACAACTCAATCAAACTAAATCTATTTGCTATCTTATCATATCATCTTATATTCAAATTAATAAATCTTATCTTATCAACATAAATATAGTAAACGTAATCACAAATTGGGATGTAATCGAACATTTTACATGAAGCACCTCTCCATTACACAACAAAATTATGAGAAAATTAACTATTAGTACTGCATGAACGCCGAAGTTGGATGTATGTGCACATGATATGGTAGTAAAGCTAATATTCACCTTTGAAGAAGTGAAGTCTATCACATGAGAGATTGGGGGAGCCACCAATAACCTTGGATCAAAAGCATCCACCACTGGCTGCGAGGTTTAGAGAATGTTAGAACGGTCACCTCCGAGGTAACATATAGATGGCCACAGCCACCAACTACTGAACATTAGGTTTGACCAAAGAATGGGAAAAGGGTGGAAGACCATGACTGTTTGGAGCACACACAATACATCAAGTAGGTACAGCAACATGATTGGCATATAGTATACCAACTTCCAAGCCTAAGAGCGAATACACTTTACCCAGAAAACCACCAAGTCTACCTAGTACGGATATCAAAAAATGGATAGAACCTTTATCATTTCACGTGATACGTAAGTTCCATATTAAATAAAGTTTATGCAAATTACTGGAAAGCATATCAATCTTGTAGCCTCTTTCTAACTAGGCAGAAGAATGCACATTGGTTTATATTTTAATGACAAATTTATGTTACATGAATTGCTAAATTATGTTTACGACACCTATATTTTCCAAATGAGCTTGATAACCCTTATAGAGTACTTAGATATTATCTTTTAAATACATCAATATAATTTGTTATTAGAATGATGCCGTGGCATGATACATATGGTTTTATTAGGTCAGAAAAATATAAGCAAAAAGGAAAATTAGTTATACAGGAGATCATTTTTAAATAACAAAATCTAAATATTTTGCGTAAAAATGGTCATACTTCAAACCAGGAAATGTCAAGTTCTTATATCTTTATTTGTTTTTTTTATTATATCATGTGAGATGGTGGGCCTGTGCAACGGTAAGGTTGCTAACATGTGACCTATAGATCATGGGTTCGAGTCATGGAAATAGTCTCTTTGAAGTGAAAGGGAAAGATTGTGTAAATTATGCCCAAAGTGGCCCGACCACTTCCTGGATCATGCGCATAGCAGGAGCTTTGAGTACCAGATGTGCTCTTTTATTATCATTATGTCATGTGAGTGTATATTTGAATTATAAGAAATACAATAGTATAGAGTAGTTTTGAAACTTTATAGCATGGCTTGATGAACCTGTAAGTATACAAATACAATAAAATAGTTATGCATGATAAGAGAGGTATTACTATACGTACTGTTGTGAACCTTACAATACAACAGTTCACCACGACGTTTAAGAATATAATACTAAAGCAATTAGTTTCGAATGAAACCTGTGAGAAGTATCCCTGAAATGCAGTTCCATGTAAAGGTGTCAAATTAACACCATAATAATTTTGCTGCTGCCAAAACAAAGCCTGGATGGAAATTAAGAAACAATTCGAATCTCCAATTACATCAGTAGGAGCAACATAAAAGGGAAATCCATGAAAGAAAAAAAAGGTGTGCTTTGATGACATGCGTAAAGAATGAAATATATTTTTACTGTTATACTCTCCCAAAAACACTATTAATATTATATCAATGTATATTGACTAAAGTCTCTTTTGTTTCCCCACATCAAAAATTAATTAAAACCATAGGAATAATAGGTTTATACCTTATTCGCGATCTCGATATATAAAGATTCATCACTGAACGGTGCCACATGTATTCTACAAGGCAAAAACAGGCGCTAAATTATTAAATAGAGAAATCCTGGAAAATACGAAGTAAAATAAGACCACTGGCCCTGGCAATGGGGAATTCATTGTCGAATTGAATGAAGACGCATGAGAAAAATAAAGGCATTCAAAAGTGTAGAAGCTGTCAATTCTTCTAATTTGACGCAAAAAAAAAAAAGATATCAACCACTCGAGGGTATGAGATTTAGCTATACCAGATATTCCTTTTCCTAAAAAAAGTTCACAGATTTGGTTGAGGATTTTACCAACATTTACCTTATGATAAGTCTTGAATTATGACAAAGCAACATTAGCATGAATGTAAAAGGAAATGGAAGAGAGAACTGTGTTATGGAAACAAAGGAAGTCAGAAGAATAACATGATCCATATAATTACTGTAATTTCAAACACGACTCAAGCATAAATAATCAAACAGCATGGTTGGTCTTCAATTCATTACTCAAATCAGAGAACCTTTTGATTTATGCATACAAGCAATAACATAAAAATCCTGTTATGATTCGATGCATACAAGCAATCACATAAAAATCCTGTTATGATTCGATTCACCTTCCCAAAGTTGGGAACATTTTCCCACTTGGATCAAGAAATCTCTCTCTGGCAATTATGTATGACTCCAGCATTCTCTCGTTGACTAGCAAAGTGCCTGCAAGCGTAAAAACAGGCATCAATAAATGAATGGAGATCACTTTCAGAAAACATAATATGTCAAAGAGAGAGTACAAAAAATACAGTTGCAGAGATAGATATAATGGACTTGCAGACAACTGCAGAATAGTCACCACCAACCCCCCTTCCCCCTCCAAAAAAGAGAGATAGAAACCCCGAAGGAAGATAAGAACAAAATGAAAAAACTAATACCATAGTACAACACATGTCATCATCTAACAGCACTGAAGAATCATCCAGATTTTGTTCAAAGGTTAATTCCATTATTTTTGTGAAAATTAGCAAAAGCCAAACCCCCCGATAAAATATGCATGTTTGTTTGTCCTTTTTGATTTAGTTAAATGGATCATTCCAACACATTCTGAGTGCTGCATTGTGCTAGATTAGAAAAGTAAATAACATAGTGTACCCATTGGTTCAGATATCAAAACATCTGCTTTCTCAGGTAAGTCAACCTCTTCAACTTTGCCTTTGATCACCTGCAGAAAATAAAAGAGCATGATGTCAATTAGAACAGTGCAAAAAGGTTTTAAAAAGAAAGAATCTATTCTCAGAGAGAGTTGAAGTGTGAAAAAACAACACTCACTGTTATTCTTTCACTAAGCAATGGATTACCAGCTATAAGTTTGTGTGCATATTCTGCTATTTCCGATGCTTCCACAGCATAAACATGCCTCGCACCAGCCTGAGAGAAATCGGTGAGCTGATTTGTGATATTTAACAATAAGCTGATTGAATATAAAAGTTGAGAAGAATTACGAGTACTTCAGAACCTGAGCAGCAAATAATGACAGGATGCCACTACCAGCACCAACATCAACTACTACGCGATCAACAAAATCCGCACGATTCTCCATTACTGCAGCATAATAACTTCCTGGAACACAAATTTTATCATGTGAGCATATCAGAGGCAGATTTATGTTTCAGTGTAACTACAGGAGTATGACAAGCTCTTGAACATCCTACAAACAGATTTCCAATAGTTATGGACACTAGACCTCGACCTTTTACAAAAATACTCAAAATAAGAACAGAAGTTCAGAGGTGTAACCTGTCCTCACATAATCCTGCAACATATTTTGCTGGTGTAGAAGCTGTCCATAGTAATGAAAGTACATCTTGGCAGAAGATGCTTCTATTTTGTCATCAAACTTACTTTTGGATGATAAAGGTCCATTTGGCAACAATGATCCTGTGAAATTGAATGGCATAGACTGCTACTGATTATACGATTTTCTGAAATTAAAAGTCAAGCAAAATCTTATGTTTACTGCACACCAAAGTAATGGAGAAAAAGGCGAACTTGGTCCAAACTGACATGAAGGGATACCTTTCTCTAAGGGGCTACAAATCACAGAACAGTACAATCTAAAACTTTCCATACTTCTATAATTTTTTTTCTTTTTTTACCGATGGCACAATGAAAGCTTCATAATTTAGGTGATAAAACATAAGGAAAATAAACAATCTGAAAATGCCATATACTAGAATTGCTGAGCATCCAAATTGAATTTAAAGAATGATGCTCTTAAATCAAAGAAGTCATGAACAGGTGGTATCAATCACTACATTAATCTCACAACCGTAATAAATTTTAAGAATCCATGAAAATGTGATTATGAAAGCTTGCAATCACAACTTCCATGACATACAATACATATAAAAAACCGACCTTGAACAACCACTTCCTTCTTATATCGCTCAAATGCACAATGGAAGGCCCTACTTTCCTCCTCATTTCTAAATTGAATGGTGAGTCCCCTCGAATAGCTTTTCTGGTTGAAAGCACAAAAGTAAAATAGCATTATATTCACTATAATCAAGTAATAAAACAAAAAAAATTCTGCCTTTCACATGGAAACTGCTGATTATAACTACCATAGCAGTCATGATACTACAGTATAAAACATGTTAGCAAAGTCTATATTCTACAGTATGAAACATGTTAGCAAACTCTGGAAATACAATATTATCAAGGACAAAACTTCATCATTGGATGAATAATTCAAATGCATAAGAAAAGAAAATTTAGTTTCACAGCAGGCAATGATGATAATCCACAAAGTGAAGGAAACCAAATGTCCACTGTTGCCAAATAATAGATTAACAGATGAAATAGAAAAAGTAAGCAACTAATAAAAGAAAATATAAACGTACCTCTTTAGTTAGTTCAGAAGCTTCGAATATACAAACTGATTGAATCGGGCTGAGCTTGAAAAGCTGGACAAAAAATACCATAAAATCTTAAAAAACCATCCTAAAAATCAAAAAAGGGAAAGAAGACAATAAAATCTTTATAAACCAGCCAAATCTATCAAATTGAATGCGAATAATTTGACAGAAGTTTTCAATTTCCAATGATGAAGAGAAAATTTTAATCTTTCCAAGTAGAGAGACCCTACAGTGTGTGAGAACTACAACATTTAATCCTTTACTCGGTATAATCTTCATTTCCTGTCGAATTTTATGCAACAAAATACTACTTCAAACCGAAATGAGAACTAACTTTCGGTGTTCAACAATCAAGAAGTATATGTCATTAGAAAGCAAATATAAAAAAGCATATATTAACCATACACTTTGTCTCAGACTCTCAGTACACTAAGTCACAACAAACTAAACCTCCCATCGAACGAAATGCGAACTAAACTTCAAAAAAAACACAAAAATAACCAAAATAGAAAAAGCTATCACAAACGAATAGAAAAAGAAGACCTGGCAAGCTCGGAGGTCGAAGTGTACGGAGCAATCCGGATTCGACTCCGCGCCAAAATGGAGCTCAGACACTCCTAACTCGGAGCGAAACCGCGCCACCACCGGCGAAGCAGTGGAGTTAGAAATCGATAGCTGCGATATCGAAGCAACCAAAAAATCCTGCTCCTTCGGCTTATTGTCATCTACTGAGACCTCCATTAGCTTTCGAATTATTTTCACTAAAAATAAGTTAAAGTTGTTAACGAATTCACCTGAGAGAAACTAGGGTTTACAGTCGACAGTGACAGTGAAGAAGGTGACTTCCTAATCAATGCATATGTATAAAGCTTCTGCTGCGATGTTCTTGCCTTGGTGCCGTGGACGGTGAGATTCGATGATTGTGTGGGGCAGGTGCATGTGCACCTCTGTGGTAATGTTAGACGTTTTGACTTTTGATCGGAACCTTCATCTATTCAGCTACTTGTGGATTTGTTCGCTACTCTTCCATGATGTAGTGTATTATGGGATAGATCCAATTATACATATGATATATGATCATTTGAATACATCTCATATATAATTGGATTTACCTCATAGAACACTACACCATATGATAGCCAAGAACATTTCGTACTTTTGTGCGTGTTACTTTTTGTTTGATGCAACATTATATGCGTGTTTATATATATATATATATTTAAAAAAAACTGGCATATCGTAAGATGTTGTTTCAAGAGCACCATCCTTAAAACAATATTAAAAAATTTATGTTTTAGTTAAATATTATTTTAACTGTATAGGTCATGTTCTATAACATACTTGCATCGCGTTATACACATTACATTAAATATATAACTATGATGAATGGGCACTATTAAAAATTATTTGGTGCAGTGGACACTTCTACTACACCGACACTCCTCGGACGCGTGTCCTTAATTTTTTAAAAGAAAAAATCGGACACCTTGTCGGACACTCCTCTTAAAATCGGACAACCATGTCGGACACGGCAGATGGACGTGTTCGACATAGAAATTGCACTTTTGGGGTTAATTGTAAAATTTAGAAAGTTTTTGACTAAAATGTTTGGAGGAGTCTGGGACGGATTTGGCTAAACCCATGACCCGCCCCGCCACAAGAAAAAAAAACCAGACCCACCCCGACCCTCCTACCTTACCCACCTAGCCCCGTCAAATTTTAGATGGCCGAGCTTGAACATAAAAATGACGTAAACTACAATACTCACTACAAACACATGCTCAAATTGTAAGGACCCCAAAGCCCTTAACTCATGATTAGTGTATTAATCGCTATGTGTGGCACATGCTTTCAATAAAAATCAATCGGGAAACTCAGATGATGATTTACCATTGAATGGCGATCACAAAATTTTCTTTAATGTGCAATTTTATAAGATCATCATCCTAACAACAAATAGACTCATAGAGTTCGCCCATTACCATCCCCATTACGCCACTTTTTACATTGTGGACTTTTATAAAAATTTGGGCAGAGTCTCCCCTTAAATAGAGCCATCCCGAAATAAAAGCACATCGCATAATATAGTTCCCGGCCAGGGAAAACACATACTCAACAGAATACAGCAACACTAAGTAAATTCCCAGCCAGGGAAGACACCACACATAAGACAACATAAAGTGGGTTTCAACACCCACATAATACACCAATGACTCTCATATCATTAGCAATTCTACCATTAATTGCATGCAACATATAATGAAAGAGAGAAAGGCTCATGCCTTTATATACAACCCATATACAAGTATAATCGTGCTCACATGCGAGCATCATAAATGTGTATATAACCCTCGGGTGTATATAAGTACTCTATACGATACCGTGCTCCATCAAGCCCTGGTACCACGATCCTGGGAGTACATCCAATCAACAGCTCGAGCTCAACTCCAAAGCCATCGATGTACCTGCTCACCTGCCCCAACAGAGACAGCCCCCAACGGGGTGAGCATACCAATACACAAAATCCCATAATCACAATAATGAAATTCATAATTTACAACAAAAGTAAATACTAATGAATTTTAAATGATACTCCCTGGATGGCAACGTCCTCATCCGGGATTTCGTGTACTGTCCCTGTTCTCACAATCATCAAACTCATCAAATCTCGAAAATCAGTAAATCAACACATTGATTTAACTCATCGCATGCCTAATTCTCGAATATCAATATATAGTGATTCCAAATTCATTATACAGGCAAATATGGAGATCTCAATAACAAATACTGATTTCTCAACCTCGCTATCAATCACAGATAGCTCAAATGTCTAGCATTTATTTTTCCAATTCTCCATTATACTTAGACATCTCCCATGTCTTATAATGAGAACATGATTCCACGATCATTCTCAGGCATCTCAAATGCCCTACAATAGTCATATAGACCCAGTACCCCATATATCTTGTAAAGTTATACCACTCTAGTATCACGCACGCTTGTGGCGGCGATGTCAAGATTGGGTCGTTCCATAACTATGTCAACACATATATATATAACCATACGCACAACCATCAATGAAATCAAAATACATTATGCATTTCACAAATGCTCTCATATAAAGTAATGCTCGTACGTCGCACGTACCTTAAATCTCCGAAGTCCGAGCCAAACCTTGCTCGAGTTCCATGCCCCGAGGAACGATGTTCTAACACGATAAATAATTCACAATTATTTATGAACATGCAACCCATGCTCAAGCGCACCCATAACCCTCAGAAAAAATGTCAACACACGACAATTAATCATTTAAAAGACCCGGGGCAAGGCACATGCAGGGAGGGAAAACGAATGAGACATTATCGAAAATTGTTCAAGAACTCCCCATAAATTTTCGAACCTTCACATCACAAATCGATCCCAATTAGGCACCATAATTCATCTAAAATATGAATTAATCTATCAATAACAAGAATCATCACCCCCCTGCCAAAACCCCCAAATTCGAACCCTAACCCCACGCAAGCAGCGTTAAATTCGAACCATAATGCATCACCAAAGAGACTCAAAAGCTGAACCATGTGAAGCATAATAATTTATCCAAAAATCAGCAAGATTTTCGAAAAAATAGAACACCAAATTCGAACCAATGGCAACAAATTTCTTTGAACCACAAAGCATAAAATTTTCGACCCAAAATGCAGCACAAAACGCCCCAAAAACGCCTGAAGAAAAGCCCCAAAAAGGTACCAAAAATCGAGCCCCAAATCGGACAGATTTCAGTTTCGAACCCTAGCGCTTTTCTGGCAAATCCGAACGCGATTCTCGACGAAACTTCAAATTGTTGGTATGGGAAGGTGGGCCTGGACGAGACGAAGCCAACGGCGGGTCGGACGCGTCGGATGGCGGCCGGACGGCGGCGGGCGCACGGCCTGAAGCTGCGGGGGTCGAGTGAGACGGGAAGTAGCACGGGGAGAGAGAGAGGTAAGGTGAGGAAAATGGTTCCAATAATTAAAATCTCGGGTTCAACTGGTATTTATAGCAAAAATATCCCGAAATACTAATAGCCCCACAAATACATCATGATTCATTAAAAATCATCTGTTTCCAAAAATTCTCTCTGTAACTCCAAAACCCCCTACCGGTGCCCACACAAAGCACCCCAGATCCCGAGTCACACTAAAAACCCAACTCATAGGTTTTTCACCGGAATGAGAATACAATCTCAACCTCGGGATCCAACGATCCCAACTACCCAAATAGACGAGTCCGGAAGGCCCAACACCGCGATTAAACTCCAAATCGCCACGTAAAACAACTTTAGGGGTTATTAACACTCCGGGATTAACATCTATAATCCCTGGTCATCACAATATCCCCCACTAAAAGAATTTCGTCCTCGAAATTAGCACCGGTGTATCACGTAACACCCGGGCTACACAACAACATGAAGCGATAACCTCGATTCTTGACCATATCATAATCGTATTAGTAAACGCGAGGGTACCTACCTCGCACCAAACTCTGGAATGAAATAAACTTTCCAGTCCACCAAAACGAAAGAGCGTCGGCACAACATAACGCTAACAATCCTAAAGCAGTTAGTCAACTGAAACTGCAAGGATTCGAATCGCTCCCGATTCCATCGTAGATATCATTCAATGACATCTCTATCATGACTCACGATGTCTAACATACATCGTTACGAGGGAAACATTAGTATTCCTCTTCAATGTCATCGATAAGAACACACTTCAATTTTATTTGGCAGACACAAATCCCTAACAAAATTCATTTTTTTGCGTGGAAGGCATGTCGTGATATTATCCCAACATTACAAATTTTGGCTCGACGTCATCTTGTTGTGACAATCTGTGTGGATTTTGCTTGTCTAAATCAGGACCCTACTCCATGCTCTCAAGAAATGCCATTTTTCTTGATTGAACTGGGCATGCACTAACATTGCACATCATCATATCTCTTTTGAAGGTCCACAAAGGCTGAATGTATACACAACATTAATAAAAAATATTCAATACTATTCAAACACAACACATATTTCATTGTTGAGAAAAAAATATAAGTAGTTAGAACTGATTGAATTGAAATAGAAAAAAGCAAATAACATAAAGTAAAGCAGTTGAGAGAGAAGGGTTGACCAAAAAAATTTGAGAAAATTTAGGATATTATAGTTTTTGAAATATGTAGAAACATTATAATAAATTTTGTTGTAAGAGAAAACAAAAAGGGAAAATTGCAGGCCGGTACCCTTTCCTGAAACTTAATTCATCCTAGTCTAGTTAAAAAACCCTAGTTCACTTAGGTCCATTCTTGGTTGAAATGACTATAAAACCCCATGTGGTCCACATTTTCCCACCAACTCTTAATAAAATTGCATTCTCAACCCTACGAAAATGTTTAAAGAACAAGTAACCATCTATATACTATTTATCATCTTCTTTATCCTTTTATTCATGAAACAGTAGCATTTATGAACATGAGATCCTTCAGTTTCTGTCATCTCGGGTGAACCCAAGAGCATACTTTTGCAAATGACTCACAGTTCATGTAACAATCTTCTAATTATAATTCACAACCCGATTTGAAGATCATGTTAAAAAACAATAAAAGGCCCAACATGCTTCTGTATTACAATAAAATTTTAACAAACTGAAATATACCATTTTGACCATAACGGCACCGGGTGAGGTGGGTCGCAACGCCACCAGTCGAAAACTTACTGCCCCCAGACTGTTTTACGAATGGCTCCACACCATTCAACCTCAGCACACGGGCGAGGCTAGTCTACCAGTTATCCGACTCCTTCAGAAACCGCACAACACAACCCTAATTCGTTTCCTACCTTAGAGCGTAAGGTATAATCAAGATATAAAAAAGAGTTAAAGAAATCTGGGAGATAGATGGGCAACAACCTTATTTTTATTCTGGAATACTTATAATATCTATTACATTAAAACGTATCCTTTGGGAGGAGACAGACTTGTTTAGCCTCTCATATATATGAGGTTTGACTCAAGAACACATAAACTTTAAACAAACAGAACAATATTACAGACACTTATGAAATGAATGAAAGAAAGAAAAGAAATATTACCAAGCTAAGAAAGCTGAAGATTACAAAGCTTGGAGACTACAATATTTATTTTCAGAAAACTATGGAGAATTTTCGATGTCCTTAGCTTCCTGAATGCCTTGGTATTTATAGAAGTCTAGAGGTGAATGTGAAATCCGGACTTCAATTCTTGTTTATAATCAGACGTCATTGCATGCGTCTTCTCTCTTGTTTGGTACCTTGTGGTCTCTTCGACTTTCGGCCGAAGAGTTGTCCTACCATTTTGTTTTCTTTTGCAAATGGTAGTGGTCCTCGTCAGAGTCACATGGCTCTTGTCTCCCTGTGGTTCCTAAAAATTTGGTCTTTGCAGTCCGCGTGGGAATCTTCCACGTTTGCCTGGTCCTGCTTTGTCCTCTTTCTTCTGGTCCCGTTTGACAGTGAACCCTTTTCCGAACAATGGCTCTTTCTGCTCTGAGCAGCTCGGGCAGATGTAGTCCTGCCATCTTCCCACATGAGCCATGTTGCAAAACTTCCGGCTAGTTTATTTGGTTGCCGGAATCTTGTTTTCCCATAATATTTGCCTCTTATTTTCAAAGATATCCTCGACAAATTTTGTAGTATGGCTTGTCATGGAGTTAACCATGAATGATCCATTCGCTGTTTTCTGGAAGATTTTGAACGGATACTTGACTTTGTCCATCTCAGTAAGACAAACCCATAATCCCCATGCTCTTCTGGTGGTAATGTCATCTTCTGTGAGCGGGGAAACTAATGTTGTTCCTTCAGGCGGTGGTTTTATTTGATCCATCGCCTTCCAATTAGGTCTCTGTAACTTTACAAAATGAAAGCTAGGGTGAAGACCTTTTCCTGTAATCTCTGGGGCTGCAGTAATGAATTTCAACTCCAGAACATCTCTCGTTCAAGTGTATGATTATTTTGCCATGAGTCATACACTCCTTCAGAGATCCAATCCGGTAATTTTGCGATTTCCGGAAAACTTGGTGCTGTGGTAAAGACTGAGGCTAGGCAGCCAAAATCAAACCACTCACGAACACTTTCTGTTCTGACACCAGGATGCATCCACATTCTCGGGTATTTTCCTGACCAGCCTGCTGTAATTTTTCCAGGAATTATACCCACTCTTGTACAAAGTTTCTCCCATTATCTTTGATATTCCTGCAAAGGGGAAGTTGGGGAAACAATATTCTCCTTAGTATTAACCTTATATTTGCCCGCCGATGGCCTAAGATTAATCTCTCCCTCTTTAACCCCTGAGGTGCTGGGTTGGCTTGATTCTTCAGATATCCCGGATACCTTGGAATCAATTTTTCCTTCTGTATCTTCCCCGAAAGGATCAACACTAGGACCTGTAGTGGCGGTACTTGAATCCTCCACACCGGTTGATGAGCCCGGCTCTCTGAAACACGACTTTAGCTTTACCGATGAAGCATCCCGTCGGAGGGAAATATAAAGATTGTCCCATAAACAGGTGTGAGCCTGCATGGTAGCCTTCATAACCTGTTGGACCTTCGTGAGATCCAGTTCCTGTACTTGACCCGCAACCTGAGAATTAATCACCAGGCCGTTGATCTTCTTGTCTAGCTCCTCCAGATTTTCTCGGAGGTGCTTTGATCTCATGATGATGGAATTAGCTTCACTCGCTTCCATCTCTCGTCAAAAAATCTGCAAGAATATTTTTATTAGATTTTAGATGACAATATCATAATCATAATATTGGCATTCAGCTTGCCATCTTAAAAGTCTAGCCTTTTCTGGTTTTGATTCAATTTTATTTTTTAAAAAGGCTTTGACACTCGTATTATCTATTTTTAAGATAAATTTCTTTGCAAGTAGGAAAAGTGGCCATTTCTTAAAAGCCTTCCGAACAGCAAAGAACTCCTTCTCATTGATGTGCCATCTTATAACTTCGTTGTTATCAAATAGCCCACTGCAATATCTGCATGGCACTTCTCCTTCTGGTGTAATTTTCATGAGAACTGCCGCCCACCAATGATCATTGGCATCTGTATATAATACCAGTTCATCCTCGTAGTTTGGTATTGCAAGCTTTGTTAGATGCCTACAAACTTCCTTCAGCTGTTTGACAACTTGTCTATGATCGTCATTCCACTCAAACTTCACATCCTTTTTGAGTAGTGGACTGAACACCTTCCTGTGGTTTGCTAGATTGTTGATAAACATCCCAGCGAAATTAACAACTCCTAAAAAACTCTGAAGTTGTTTTAAATCCTTGAGGTCATCCGGATATCTTTGTACTTTTTCAACAATATGATTTTGAAGGATAATTCCAGATTCGTTGATCTCAACTCCAAGGAACTCGATTTGTCTTGTACCGATCACTGCTTTCTTCTCGGAAAGCACTAATCCTTCCTTGTAACAAACATCTGAAAAGATTTCCAAATGTTTAAGATGTTCTTTCATGTTTTTTGATGCTATAAGAATGTCATCAATATACACGAACATAAAGCTGAAGTAATCCTTGAAAAGATTATCAATCTTTCTCTGATATATCTGGGGAGCATTCGCCAATCCCATTGGCATGACATTTCAGATATAATGTCCTTGTGGTGTGGAGAATGCTGTAAACTTTCTTGTAGCTTCCTCCATTTTAATCTGGTAAAACCCAGACTTACAATCGAATTTAGAAAACACTTTGGCATTCTTGATGCTATTTACCAAATGTTCTCTGCTTGGGATAAAATATCCATCGAACTCCAAGATCTCGTTGATCCCTTTATAGTTGATCACCAATCTCGGCTTTCCTCGTTTAATTTCTCCATGATTCCTTACAAGAAATCCTGGGCTGCTGTATAGAGAAATACCTGCGGAGATTAACTTAAGGTCAAGATGCTCCTTAAGTATGATCTGCATATCCTTCCGATCTTCCTGGTTCATGGGGATCGGCTTGTACCTAACAAACTCATTTTCTTTTCCAGTTTTAACCTTCAAAATAGCTCTGAGCTCATTTTTGTTCCACCATGCCAGTGGATCCTCGTTGTAGTTCCTACGAATCTTCCTTTTTATATCCTCTAGAGTGATTCGCTCTTTGAGGGTAGATTCAGGTTGTGGAACTTCTTCTCGTAAGGCATTTTTCAGTAGCAACAGGGTTTCTGGAGTTACTCTTTCCTCATCCCGCTCTCTGAAAGACATGTTATTAACCCAGTCAAAAGTTTGAGAATCCTTTTCACTAGGACCTTGTTGTCGGAACTGAAGAATTGCCTCTCCAAATTTCCGCTGATCTTTCATCTTTGGGTGTTGAAGTTTTCCTTCATCACCACGCTTGTTGCGAAAACTAATAGGAAATTTTCTGTGAAACGCCTCCCGTAGTCTTTGCACCATAATCTTATGATCACAAAGGGTTGTGAATATAAGTCTCCTGGTCTCGTTCTCCTGTGTAAATTACTTGAATGTCTGTAGGAAATTATTTCATAACAGCATATCCGCACCTGTATCATGGAAATATATAGGTGGAGTTTTGACTTTGTACCATGGGGTACCGCCTGCTCCGCCGATAATTATTTCCGCTCCTCGGACTCCTTCATTAAGAATAAGGATCCGTTTGGAAAAGTCTCTTCCGGCAATGGCTGGTAATTTCTCACCAACGTCTTTGGGGAAGATTTCTCACCTGACAGTGCATATTCCAGCTCCTGAGTCAATGTAGGCCGCAAAATATTCTGCCCGGTATCGCTCATATAACATCCCAACGGAGATGTATATGGAGAATGGACTGGTGGTCATCGAATTCGGTATCTCTTTCCGTCGACCGTGAATTCCATTCCATCTTGTAATCTTTCCCAAGGTTTATGTTCCTCGAGAAATTCAATCCCAAGAATAAGCTGTTCTGGGATCCGTCCGGCAATTCCTTCAAATGTGAGATCAATTTCACCAATTTGTAGGTTTCCTTGAAATTTGCCAACTGTAGGTTGTTGCAAATACTATAGGACATCGCAGGGGAAGATATTGTTCTTCTCGATGATGTCAAAAACTATCTGCACTTCTCTCCAGCCTTCTGGGCATTTCAGTGTTCCCATTGTTTGGAATACATCAGGAACTTTCTGAATTCTGCTTGAGGCTGCCTTCTGTTTTTCCCCTGGATAGTTGCTGATTAACCTATCCTGTTGGAAAGACATCCTTCTTGGCTCGATCATGAGGCTCCTGCTTCTGTTCAGAACAGGTTGATCTTGTATCCGTATATCGATTTCTCCTATTGTCGGAGTATCAATGATGTCCGGCAAAACTGCTTTGGCGAAGTCTTCGAAGATTCTGGGGACTTCGATGAATTCTTTTCTCAAGAATACTTCGGAATGATGAGTATTCGAGAGTGCGTATGACACCTTGTAGGTGATCGAGTAAGACATGTTCCCTTCTTTCATCAAATCTTCTCTTTTAAAATCTTGATGAAGAGTGAGAACTTTGTTGAAGTCTCGATCTCCTAAATTGTATGCAATCCTTGGATAGATGTTGAAGGCCATCTTTCCTGCATACAGATTTCCTGCCCACTGCTCCCAAACAAGAATCTTTGAGGTTCGGGATTCTTTTGTCAAAGATCGCCAGGTTGAGGGGCGAATCAATTCCTTCCTTGAAAGTTGCCTTGAATATTACTCTAATGGCTCCAATATGAATCCATGAGAGTGTACTAGCAACCTATCTTTTGATCTTGTTCTTAATCTCCTGGATTTATCTGTAGGGGATTAACTGCATCTCAATTGGTTTCCCGTGAATTCCATTGGGATCGCAAATTCACCTGTTGTTACCCTATGGATAATCTGATGCTTTCTGCTACGAAGACCAATCATATCCATGGCTTTTTCCAGTGCTCCAATTGTAAATCCATCATACATTTGAAGCTTTGGTTCTTCTTTCATGATCCTCATAAGGGTTTTATGAGAAACAGTGGTATGCAAGAAAAATCCCGATGGTTCTTCTCTAATCACGTGCTGATGGAACTCTCCTTCACTCTGATTCTGAGCTAGATTCACCTCCATCTTCAGAATAGATCTATTCTTCATAGATGCTTTCATCTGAGGGTATATCCTCAAATTGATACACCTGCACCAAATCCTGAAAATAGACAGCATCCTCAAATTCCTTGGTATGCTCGAACTGTCTTATTCCTCGGCTTTGGTTTTCTGGACAATCTGTAGAGATATGTCCTCTTGCTCTGCATGTACAGCAGTTACAATCTCTGAAACTCTCATTTGCACGAGTAGGTGTGCGTCTGAAAGTTCTCTTTGTTGGTGCTCTGCTAGAACTTGCTTGATTAGAACATGTCGACGAGATTCTACTCCTTGTTGGTCCTGATCTTTGCCCCGATCTGTAGCTTCGGGTTTTCTGCTTTGACCAGAACTTTCTAGGTCTCCATGAAGACCTATTTTTTCTTGAACCACCTCCTCGGGCATATGGATGACTTTTGTGCTTCTTCATCTTTCGCCTAGTTCCCAATGATTGTAGGGATATCATTTCCCGTACAACAAAGAGGAGCCATTTTGTTGATTCCTCTGAGCTTCTTGAAATTCTTTTGGAGCTTTGCTTGGTAGCACCACTCCGCAAGCTTGACTTTAGAAATGACATTCTTCTGGACACCGTCTCGATTGCATGAGGTGTATACTCATGGATAAGCATTGCTCTCCATGGGCTCGGGATTTTGGCAAAGAACAGCTCTGCTGCATCCTTTTCCGCTATCTTTGACTTCCATCGATACTCTGTAAAGAGTTTGATGTATTCGTCTACATAGCAGATGTCATGTAGTTCCACGCTAATTAGAGCTTGTCTATATTTCTTAGCATTCTCTTCCTCCATTCCTTCGAAATAGCTTATTCCAATGAAACAGATTTTAAAGAATCTTTTCATTTTGTCCATGATCTCTTTTAGGGACTCTCCGACCAAAACTTCCTCCTTGGTTCCTTCCAAGATCCCAGGCAATCTTGACTGATCCTTCCAGACTCATTTTTAGAAGTAAAATGAATCCTTCTTTGCCTAAGTCAAGTGTCTCTGCTGCTATTCTCATTGCTGAAGCCCATTCATCAATAATAATTTCTCTGTTTTTGAAATCCAAAATATCCATGTTGAGCATAAGTCCATATGGATGGATTGGATCTAGCTGTGATTTCCGATAGGGCGTTTGATGAATGTCTGGCCTTCGGGAACGGTTCCTTGTTCCAACTGGGGGATCCAAAGTTGCTGAGGTGAAATCATCCCTGTGTGGCATACTTTGGTCTCCTTCGGGTGGATTATGTGACCCGAAGCTCTCTTGTGATGGAGGTCTTTGTACAAGCTCTCCTGTCTTGATTTCTACGAGATTTAATCCCGCAAATGAATCAGCAAGATCATGAAGATCTTCCAGGTTGATTCTTTCCATTACTTTGTGGGATGTAATGGTTCTCCTCGTAGAACTGCAATCATTTTTTCAGTCTCCGTCATAGGCCGTCGGACCTCCTCTGCTTTCCCTTTTTGGTGTAAAAGGGGTTCTGTTCCGTAAGATGGTGGCAACCATCCTCCGTTTCTTCTTCCTGTAGGACTGGGCCTCGACCCAATTCCTTTACTTCGGGATTGAACATCTTGAAGGTTTTCAAGAATCTCCTTCTGATGTTTAATCATGGTCTCCATCTGACTCTGGATCTGATGGATTTGTGCAGGGATATGGTATTGAAGGTATCCATAGCACTGCACTGTCTTCTGGATCTCTCTAAGATCTTGGGAAATCTTAGAAGAATCTGGCTCGATTTCTCGAAAGGTTGGCTCACCCATCATAGTCATCTGGTCCGGACCCTGTTGGATCATTGGGGTCTGGTACAACGTCTTCGTGTTCAGGATGATCGTCCTCCTGAAGTTCGGCTAACTGGAACTGAAGTTTGAGGTTCACTTGATGAAGCCTCTTAGCCATCCTTTCCAATTTCTTGTAATGATTTATGCTTGGAGTGCATAAACCTGTTCCTCGTAATTGTTTCCACTTATGACTGAAACGTTGAGTTTCTGCCATATGCTTTTGATTTAGTTTTTCTAATTTCTGGAAATACCACCCGTAAGAATGACACTTCGAACAAACGTTCGGGTCCATATTTTTCTTGAATCGTCTCCTCCGTATATGTTACAAATTAATATTCAAGATATTATCATAGTATTTCCAGAATAAACACAGGCTCTAATACAATTTTGTGCCAAGGATCGCAAAAACGGGGACTTGTAAAAAGAAGACATTAAATGCCAATTTTTTACAAATATAAGGATATAAAAGATAATTAAATATTATATAGAGACCATTTTGTAAGCTAAACAAAAGCCTAGGGAATATAATGCAATCTCACCTAACCATTGAGGGGTAAAATAGTCAAATAAAATACCCAACTGATTTGAAAATTTGAAAATTGGACCTATTTGAATAGAAGTTTCTCAAACTTGGATTTTCTTGCACTAAAGTTTTTTCCCAAGACTTAAGTGATTAAAGTTTCCCAAAAGAGCACTTCCTTGCAATTTCCCCAAACAAAAATCTCAAAGAAATTAATGGGAGAAAATTAAAGAAATGTGTAGAAGTTTTTGAGAAAAAATTGGAAAAGAACAAGTAGAGACGTTGCAATTACTAACATGTCCACGTAATAACAATTACATATCAAATATGATGTTGGAACAAAATTGCAAAAAATAAAATTTATCCAAACCTGAAATATATTTGAAATCGATCCGAAATCACGATGTTTATAATTTAAAGAAATTATTGTTATTTGTTAGTATCACGATTACTAGTCTTATATGAAATAAAAGTAAAAAAAAAAAAAGTATCAAAAGTTACTAAGCAACATTATTTATTAATAAAATAACAAACATTATTTATTAATAAAATAACTTATTATTTTATAAAGTAAAATTTTAAAAAGAATATATGATATTTAGGCTTAGAATAATTAATTGGTCAATAATAAATTAAAAATAAATTATCATATCATTGGTGTCAATGTTTAAATGAGCCAAACTTGATGGCGAAATAGGTTCTTTATTAAATTGTATTCATTAATAACAATTATATTTCTATTAGAACATCTTTGAGAGATATTTTACTAATAAACCGAGAGATAAAGCAGATCGACTCATTCATTTTCGATCGAATATTATGTAACATGTTTCTTAATAAATTTCATTGAAAAATCTCAAGTGTTTAATTATAATGATGTAGCATTTGATATGGATGTTTGATTCGAAAAGGGTAAGTTGGAATCTTAACATTATTTAAGGAATATGAACATTGTAAAGGAAAAGAATAAATTAATTTTAGGACAAAAGCTAAAGCTATTGTGACTTCATTCATCCACTAAAGATGCTTTAGTTTAAAGTCTCCCACACTAAGCAAACATATGAATTAAAGTACCCCAAAATAGTGAAAATATTGGATTTGCCGGATAGTTTTATGCAAGGTTATAGAAAGTTGACAATAGGTTAAGCATTACAAGCTCCAACTTACTTCATAGAAGCTTAAACATATTCAACAACGAGCATTTAATCTCAATGGATTGTGATGGTTATAAGAACTAACAAAAAATCAAATCGGGTCATGCATTTATTATATAATCTTAATTATATATCATTTATTATCTCATCCCACGAACCAAACGATACCAGCATACTACATGGGATGCTAATCCTACGCAAACATGCGGTCATTCTTTGGATTGGCGTCCATGCCAGAAATTAACCACATATTTGTTTCCCATTGTTTTTAGATAAAAGCTTTGTTTTTTGTAATGTATTCATGAAATCAATCAGTCATTTAGTTTTTGGAAAATTTTGAGTGCGCTATGAGTAGATCCACCATTGATGTGGAATTGTCCAAATAGAATATTTCACATCAAAATTGTGATGATGCTCATAAGGACGGTCAAACTAACCTATTTGTTTGCATGTAGCATCGGCAATAGCTTATGATTTGAGAATGGTTTGGAATGAGACTTGCCGAGACCATCCTTGAAAGCATAATCATAGGGTGTAAAGAAAGCTTTATCAGACTACTTCTCGACTTGTGAAGGCTCGATTTCTTGCCATGTCTTGTAGAGTTTACACCACATGGGCATCAAGAAATGGCATGATGTTCGAGAATTCAGACTATGACTCCTTTATGGATGACATACATATGCATACTTGATATTTTCTACTGGATATTATCAATTAATTTTAATTTACTGATAAAAAAACCAGTTGGGCCACAAAAACAAGACTCATTTTCACATACTCTCAGTAAATTTCTCTGTTTTATGAAAAAAATTCCTACTCTTTGAATTCCACTGAGAGAGTTCACAGTATGTGAAACGCGGTGGTAAGCTTTGATAGCATTTCATCAACAATAACATCACCAGCCACAGCACAATTTCGTAGGCACACCATATTTAGTCATCAGAACACCATTTCACGGGACAATTGCCATAAATAAAGGAATACAGTGATCACAATACTAAGAGAAACTGTTACACAAATGACAAGTATTATGCATAAATATCAAGAACAAAAAATAAAGTTACGGATCTCGGTTCCGAATTCCGGTTCATTCATTTCTTTCATAATCAAGAAGATGGTACCTTTACAGCTTTATACGAAGGATGAAGCAATCCAAGATGATCACTCACGTCTTCCAAAGGATTGCTAGTCTGATTCCTCGTTCTCTTAACTCTCCGACTAGCTAGTGATTTGTGTGTGAATCCATACATCTGCAGAATCTGATTGTCCCCGAAGTTGAATGCACGATCCATTTGCCTCAAGCACCTCTCAACCGGATAATCCCCGAATTTCCCACAAGGCTTGCAACCCACAAAGTGAGTCACAAGCGGCCATCGATGATCACCAAACCCTGGATGATAATTTTCCATCATTTCCTCATATTTATCCACCAAGATCCCCCAATAACCATGCAAATAATATTTACTCTCGAGATAAACCTTGTCACCCCACTTATCCTTCTGTGATCCCAATATATACACCATTGCAGACTGATCATCCGCCTCAAAAACAGGTCTATCCTTGAGTTCCCGAGTCAAAAGCGCCCCCGCATCCTCTCTGATCTTCCCCTTAGGACCCATAGGCGCCCACGTATCGAGAATATCCAAAGACCACTGACAGTTCCGAAGCAAGAAACTTCCCGTGTTTAAACCAATCCAATTCTTGTCATCGTAAACCATCTCGTTCCAACCGTGCATGACAAAATTATGATCCTTATACCTCTCCCATGGCACCTCAAACGCCATATCCGTGAACATAGCATCACTATCCATCCACCACAAGAATTCCACCTCCGGATGCGAAAGCAGCAGCTTCCGAATCAAAGGCAACTTCGCCCAAAACCCCGACATCTCCGCATCCAGCAATGCCATATTGTAAAAGATCTCAATCCCATGAACCCTGCAATAATCAATCTTATTCTTAATAGACTTCAACAAGTAATGATCCCCCACAGGATTCTCACACGGTTTTGGTGATGATCCAGTAACCAACAAAACCCTCGGCTTGTTCAGACCAAGAAAATTCGGAAAATCCAAATTATTTTTCAACCATTCGCCTCTCTGCTCATCCCAATTCGTTATCTTCGGTCCCAAAGTATAAGGCTTCGATAAATCCCTCTTAAATTCCTCAACCCCATCATCTTCATCCTTCAGAATCTTCCTTATATCAAACTCAGCATTGTTATTGTTCCCATTATCCACACTAACATCACTTCCCCTCTCCCCTCTAGCCGCCGCCGAAGCCTCCTCCAACACCCGCCGCGGCTCGTGCCGCTTGCGGAAATACGAAATCGTTTCACGGAGATCATCTATATCTTTTTCGGGAGTCCCAAATCTCCCAGCTCCAAGATTTCCTCGCAGAACTATCACAGTAAGGAAAAGACAAAGAAGGGTCAGCTTACCATTGCGCACGAGGCGCTGAAGCTGCAGCACGCGGCGCTGGCTGAGGACCCGAGCTAGCATGACGGCTCCGGTACTTCAACGGAGCTGAAAGACTAAAATCTTGATTAGACAGTAAACTATGAGCTGTTCTGGTTTCTGGATTCTGGATTCTTCTGGGGTAGCTTAACTTTGTTCACGCGTGAAAGATTTACGAGGTCAAATGGAGGAAAATGGGATCTAGGGGGAAGGGATATAGAAGGAAATTAACTAAATGAGATGTGTTTCTAGAGGGGAGGTGAAAATTTTGCGTCGGTGGAGAGTAGAAAAGATTGGAATTTCAAGAGAAGTGGTGGAGCTTCTAGTGTAAAACTTGGGATTCGGACAAGAATATTTTACTTAGTTTTCGGTCTTTTACAGGGTTACTTACATAAGGCATATCGTCATCTGATAGCTACATATGGATTGCACCAGTATACTGTAACCCTTTAACAGCTACACCTACACTGTCCCGTGATTCTTGACGCGTTTTACTCCATGCTAGCACATCCTTTATTTTTTATTATAAATTTTATTGATATAATACATTAAATTTTTTTTACCGTTTGAGTCTATTCTAATCTCTAAAATTTTCAACGATCTAGTTTAAATAAAGTAAAATTAATGCATACAAATTAGAATTTGTTTATTCGGAATATATATATATATGTAATGCAAATGTAGGTAGTCCATTAAAAAAGAAATGCAGGTAAGTTGATGGAATCCTTTCAAAGGTTGGAGTGTCAATTCGACAATAGTTGCAATTTGCACTCAATTGAATCTGATTCATTTGTTTATTCACTAAACATATACATTAACATGGTAAAGAGCATCTAATGATATATTCAACTTCAACTTCACTAAACGTAGTTGACCCAATTGCATCAAGCAGGGCACATCGAGTCCTTCCTCTTCTCCGGATATTTCATTTTCCCCAATTCGGATATCAATGGACTTGCTTTATCAATTAATTTCTCAATAAACTTATGTATTCAGACCAATTTCCTATCGAACATAGGTAACCAAGTGAAAATCACTTTCGACAAATGTTATATCATTAGTTTGAAGTTCTTACCATATATTCAGAATATTCTATTTGAAATATTTTTAACGTATAGTGAATGGAGCCCCCAGGGGAATACCCATTAAGGATATCATCAATATTCCAGCATGGAGTCAGGGGATCCGGCATTGGCATACTATTGCTCGACAAGTTAAAGGGATGATAAGATTTCTAAGAGTAGAGTATGCAGGGAGTTCTCAAACATCTAGTCCTCGAGAATGGGGGTTTCTTGAGATTATCCCGAGAAGTAAAGTTTCAAGGATACTTGAACACCTCGTCTCACGGACTTATCATTCCTTGGGAGAAATGAAGCGTAATTATGAAGCTTTGAAAGAATCCACTAGCTAACTTTGGAGAAATAACTCAGATTCCCATCCGCACCACTATATATATGATATCCCTAGCCCTCGGGCCCAATAGATTTAGGGACCAAAACTTTATTTGGGCCCGGTCAGTTGGGGACCCGTTTGTAGCCCGACAAAAGAAGCCGTCGGGACGGATACCGTGCTGTGCTCTTCAAGCCTCGCCTCTTCAAGCTCGTCGCCCGAACCGAGTTGACACCGGGCACTACCACCTCTGGTCAGCTGCCGTGGCCTTTCTCGAACAGAGCCCTATTACGCGCTCCTTGGTCATGAGTCCTCGGGGCGCCCTCCGAGCTGAGGCAAAGATGAACCTCAAGAGGTCGGGGCGGACTGTAGCTGGCCAGGACAGCCGAGCTGAGGCCGAAATGATCGCTGACACACATATGGTGGTCCTGTATACCGGGACTGGAGTTACAGGAGTCGGACACCTATTAAAGCAAATGCTAGGCCCACTAACCAATCAGAAGATGGTCAAGTACCTTGAGTACGAAAAGCATATCCCCGGATGCACACAGAATCGCAAAAGTAGGGAGGTCGTACGAGGTAGGTAACAGTTGTAGGTGGTCCCCAGTCTGCGGTTCTCCCCCCGGCATCAGACATTGTCTCTAAAGTCCCAGGCAAGGCGGGACCACTGGCTACCATTCCCCTATAAAGAGGAGGATTGTTAACAAGAGAGGGGCTGGAAAAAAAGGGGGAACCAACAATTCACCAGTTTGATCACCGGGGGGATTCTTGACCGGTTAGCTTTTCCCAGACTCCGGCATAACCATTGATTTCGTGAAATAGCTCATCCATTCTCCTATATAAATTCGTTGTTATCAAAGCGAACCAAAAAACAAGATAACAATATAAAAATGGCAAAACGAAGTTCCGCCTGTGGCTCGATATGCAGTGCTCAGCCGCCTATTTTTGGTACGTGAGTTGTGCTAACACAACTTATCTGTTTTCTCATCTTTAACTATACGTTACTAATAACTCTCAAATCGTATATTAGCTCATGCCCCTTAAACGATTGAATAACACGAATAAGATCACTAATAATTCTCAATTGTTTCTCTCTTTAGACAAGTACCATGACACATTGACACAGGAGTCGCAACAACCTAAGTATTTTATATTAGCTCAAATCTTATATTAGCTCATGCCCCTTAAATCGATTTTCTTTTAAAAACAATCAGAATAAATAAAATATATTTCTGTTTTCTGGTTAAAAAATATATATATATTTTTAAAACAAACATAAGTATCTCTTTGGGAAAAATAACCAAAAGTATTTTTTGTTCCTTAAGATTTACCGAAATGAACATCGAAACTTTATTGTGTATATTACTTTCTCTCTATAGAATAAAAATAACTTAAAATATATTTAATACTTAAGAGAGTAAAATTTATAGTACTTATTAGTTATAATTACAAATTAAATATATAAAAACTATTTATAAAAAAACCTCTTTAAAAAAAGCTTTATATATGCATAAATTATGAAAATAAATAAAGTATAAATGTGGATTTTCGAAAAATATAAACTATAGAAAATATATTCTATTTTCTAAAATAATAAATAGATAAAATTCAAAAAAAAAAAAAGGGAATATTTTTCTCATTGATGTATAATATATTTACAAGAGTATATTTTCCAAACAGGATTACTTCCTTACTTTTTTGGGACTATACCAAGCTCTCCAATTTACCGTCGACATATTTAGATATTTATAAGTGAAAAGATGGCCTTATTTTCAATATAACTTATTGGGATCTTACCTTACCAAGTCGAGTGTGACACCGCTCAAGAAGCTCAATGCTGTATATTTATGCATCCTCTATCTAGAGGTGTAACACCCTAAAAATCTCAATTACAAAATTAGACAAATAAGTTGAAGCTATTAAAAATAAATTCATAATAATGGTAAAATATTGAAACAAAATTCACTAGGCATCAAAATACCATTTATCACACTAAATTCAAATATATATTTAAATCATAGAAACAATAAAAAAATAATAATAATAACAATAATAAATAATAATTTATGAATTTATGTTTAATTATTTCATAATATTAGCTAAAAAAGAAAGATTTAATTAATATTAGGTATTGAAACTTGTCAATATAATTGCCCAAACACATGCCAACTCCTCAAAGCCTCAATCCATGCAAAACCCCTATAAATACCCCCCCCCCCCCATTTCATCAGATCGAAGACACAAATTCAAGAGCAAGTTTGAGAGAGAGTGTGTAGGAAATAGTAGAAAATAGAGTGGAAATAAGAAAGCTATGAGGAAAAATATCAAATCTCTTCCAAAAAATCCGAAAATTTCACACAACATTCATTATACACCCAGAAAACATTTAGTATAGGAGGTGTTCAAAAATCAGTATCCAAATTCGTCCATAAAATCAAAATCGCGAAGAACTACGAGCTGTCAAAGCCCAGAAAACCCATTTCAAGGTATTGGTTTCAAGCTACGATTTAGTGCCTTTATCAAACGATTTTAAACTTGGAGTCTAAATGAAAGTTGTTAAAAATGTGTTAACTCTTATGGTATGTCGGCCGATGGCCCAAACGGCCGCCGTACGAATTGGTTTCCGGCGATCAAAACACCTCGTTAATCATTTCAAAAATTAGAATTATGGGCAAAATCGGTTTGGAATTTCAAAATGATTTCTAAACAAAAATGGGAGATCTCGTCGCGGCGGATACGACTGTAAATTTTCAGCCGCGCATGGATGCCGGAGCTTACCCACGCGCCGTCACGGTGGCGCGTGCACTTCACGTGCCTCCCCGATATTTCCGGTGGCCGAACATCTTTGGACAGATTTTAGGCATTTCTGGAAAGTTTCGTGATTTTTCGACTTATGGTTGAATTATCATGAATTTTTAAAGTCTTATTCAAAATTACCCGGACAAGTTTTGTACAAAAAATTATTTGCAGAAGATTCAACAACATATCTGGGTTACTAATCACCATAAATTACTTATATTATGTTTATAGGAATTTAATTGGCAACTAGGTTCAAAATCAAGTCAATCCAGTAAGATATCAAGTAGTAAGGTGAGGTGTACTACCGAATTCTTGTTATATAGCCCTTTTGGCATTTGGCCTGTAATTTAGCCCATGATATTCACTCTGAAATCATAAATCATCACTGTTCATTATTGACAATTACTTGACTGCAAGATCTTTGTTACATGAAATATCATATTGAGAAATTGCATTGTTTGATAATTACAGATATAAAGCCATTGTTATTCACTCACTAAGTCCTCAAAGACTTAACCTCTGTTTCCTTGTTATTTATTGTGAGTTCCAGATACAGGAGTACCGGAGCCAGAACCGGAGGAAAATTAGGAAATGTTGGCTTACCAGGATTGTTATAGTATTTTCTCTTTTATTAAGTGTCGGACTATTATAAGGAGTTTGTACTGGGATGTATTTTGTTACTAATTAGAATGTATAAACGCTTCCGCTACTAAAAATGAATGTTTGACTAAACGCTTCCGCTATTTCCGAAAAGGTTTAAAACCCACTTGCATAATGTTCTTAGAGAATGTGGTACCGGATAAGGGTTAAAGTAATATTTGCCCGAGTCGGGTTCCACAGAGATGGTATCAGAGCCCAGGCTCGCAGCCTATTATGAAATATCTTTTGGGTAATAGAATAAACTCCATAAGAATTTTATACTTTGGGTTGTAAGATATTGATGAAGTTGACTGGTTTATTTCAGGGTAAAAGTCTAGTGCTTGTACCAGAATGCTTAGAAGGTAAGAAAGAGCAACCAACTATGAGTAACCTAAAGAGTTGGGTGCATAGGCCGAGCTCGAAAAAATTCCTCTATTGAGAATAATAGGGTTGACACTCAGATCGAGTAAACCTGGAACAACCAATGAGGATTGATAGTATATCACCAAACTTTGTTTTTCCAACTATTTCAGAGAATGGTTACTTAACCTTACTCTAGTTAATTAATTTCATTTTGTGCATTACGCATTATTAATATTAATTCACGATTTAAAAAGAGATATGTTTTAAATCACCACTTTCTCATAAATTTGATGATGCCGTCAAAAAAATAATTCACGAGCTAGGATGTCATCGTCACTTGGTGGTAGCTCTCACACAAGAAATCGAGGAAATGAGGAAAATTCTCCTGAGGAAATACGTAACCCAAGAAGGAACGACGAGCGAGAAGAACAGCATCCTCGACAAGAGCTACCCAACAGGAATGCAATGGAAATTTTACTATAGTTCATGCAATTCTGTCAACAAAATCCACCACGAAATGTCATGAGGAATGAAGAACCATTAGATAGAGCACTTGAACGATTTCTGAGGTTCCACCCACCTAAATTCTACGGAACCCCTAATGCCCATCATGCAGAAGAATGGTTGCTCAAAGTTGAGAGAATTTTTACTGTTCTCAACTATTCTGATGAACAGAAGGTCAGCTTTGCTGTCTATCAATTTGAAGATGCAGCTCATCATTGGTGGAAAGTCATAGATCACCAATGGAAAAGAAATCAAACCCCGAGGACCTGGGCAAATTTTGTACGTGCATTCGAGGAGAAATATGTGACGCAGGTAATACTGAACACCCGTGAACGAGAGTTTATGGATTTGGTACAAGGAAGACATACTGTAGCTGAATACGAGGCCGAATTCAACCGACTAATTCACTATGCTCCACATTATATAGATGATGAACCAAGGAAAACTAAGAAATTCATTCAAGGATTAAATCTTGATATCCGTTGGGCCACACTATCCACCGAATCCACTAATTATCTTTCTGCAGTCAACCAAGCGTTAAGAGTCGAATCTGATATCAAATCATTGATCCAAAGAGAGCAGAGGGAAAAGAGGCTCTATAACCCAAATTTGACAGACATAAGCAACAAGAAGATGAATCTGGAAAGGAAATGATTGGAGAACCAACTGGACAGAAACCACAAAGAGACTTGGGTAATTTTAATGCACCGAAATGTGGATATTGCAAGATGCCCACTCACAAGGAAGAGAACTGCTGGAGAAAGAACGAAAAATGTCTGGTTTGTGGAAGTGAACAACATCGTATCCAGGATTGCCCAAAAAGGACCCAGAAAATACCACCACCATAAAAACCGTGAATCCCAGCAAGAGCTTATGCCTTAATGGGAAATGAAGAAGTTGACCCGATCGTTGTGGTTGAAGGTACCGTTATTTCACTTTCAAAAGTTGACTAAATTTTGTTTGACCCTAGAGCTACACATTCTTTTGTTATACTGATAACAATTGGCATATCATCTAGGAATCAGTTTACCGATAAGAATTGAGGTAACCACCGACAAAGTCAATAAGAACTACCCACTAAAATTCTACGAACCAGAAAATCTGACAGATTTAATCAAGCTACATACATGATTACGATATTATACTGAGCATGGACTGATTGTTCAAACATCAAGCACACGTAAACTGCTATACCAAGGAAGTAACTTCACCAGGTGCGACTACACCAACTACCAGATGCCAGCAATCATAAATGATAGATGGTGGTAATATCTACATTGGAATCAAGAACAGATATAAGAGATGTGAAACTAAAACCGAGGTAAATATAGCTACCAGAGAGAAAGTCTCAGCAAAATCATTACCTGAGGTTGGATTTGACACTAACCTTTTTCCTCCCTTTTAAAGTCGCTCACTCTTTCAGCCAGAGAACCTTTTGCGGACATACACTACTCCACCCAGTTTCTTTGTCATTTCAAATCCGGCTGGATTAATTAGGACTTGATATCAAAATTTTGATGTTGATATTGTCAGTTTCTTTGAATACATACGCCCTACCTTCATACCCGGGTAGTGGAATAATTTTTTTTCCTCGGATCATGGGATTCTTCTCTTTTACTTCTTCATTCTTACCCTAATACTAAGGGATCGTTAGACACAACTCAGAGAGTCAGTAGACCATGCTGCTTACAAGAAACTGAAAACCACGAGTGTAGTTTTATCGACTTGACAACAACAAGAAGATCCCTAGAAAATCGTTGATTGAAGAAAGAACCACTCCGTCAACTACAAAAATCATGTCAAAGGAAGCTAGGACATTGAAGTAAAGACTACTGAAGATTTCTACTTAAGGCTTCAAAGTTTTGCGATGACAACGATGGAATCTGGGGACCAGATTCCTTGAAGGAGGGGAAATTGTAACACCCCAAAAATCTCAATTACAAAATTAGATAAAATAAGTTGAAGCTATCAAAAGTAAATCCATAATAATGGTAAAATATTGAAACAAAATTCACTAGGCATCAAAATACCATTTATCACACTAAATTCAAATATATATTTAAATCATAGAAACAATAAATAATAATAATAATAACAATAATAAATAATAATTTATGAATTTATGTTTAATTATTTCATAATATTAGCTAAAAAAGAAAGATTTATGATGTTTATGATGATGTTTACGATGATGATGTGTATGATGATGTTTATGATAACGATGTTTATGATGATGATTATGATGATGTTTACGATGATGATGTTTATGATGACATTTATGATGATGATGTTTATGATAAGTAAGTTTATGATAAGGTCATACGACGTATATGATTGGGTAAGACGCCCATGTGGTAAGATGCCACCCAATGTATGTGAGTGGGTAAGATGCCCATGTGGTAAGATGCCACACAATGTTTATGATATGGTAAGACGCCATATGATTGGGTAAGATGCCCATGTGGTAAAATGTCACACGATGATTATGTTTTGGTAAGATGCCATACAATGGGGGTAAGATGCCCTTATACATGAACAAGAATCAGGGATAACAAAGGAAGTTGAAGAACGACCAATAACTTTTACTTAACTAAGATGCTATGCATTATTGTATGCCTTTTAATATAATGTTAAGTAAATATGTATATGCTCAAGACGTGTTGTCCCTGTAGGTACACTTTTGGACCGAAGGGCCTAGGGTCGGGTTCAGGCGGTGAGCTAAAAGGGAACAAGATTAATATAGAATGCAGGATTTTGATAGTCTCTACTCTAGGAGTAGTGTAAACCTATAGCTTTAACATTCATTGTTGAGAATGTAATTAAATAGCTTTTGGAAATTTTATTTTGGCCTGTAATCTTCTTAGCTCAAGCTACAACCGGAACCCTTAAGAGGTTATAAATGCATGTTCTGTCCATTATATGTGTACTATATGATGTTAAGGTAGGAAGACCCTACATACCCTATTGCATGGCGTCTTACCATATCATAAACATCGTATGTCATCTTGCCATGTGGGCGTCTTACCCAATCATAACATCGTATGTCATCTTACCATAACATAACATCGTATTATGATATAAACATCATATAAACATCATCGTTACTTATCATAATCGTCCTCATGGACATCATATCCTCTCATCATAAACATCATCATCATAAACTTACTTATCATACTCATCACTCATCATAAACATCATCATCATAAACTTACTTATCATACTCATCACTCATCATAAACATCATCATCATAAACTTACTTATCATAATCATCATCATAAACATCATATGGACTTATATAATCATTGCATAATCATAGTATAGAAGTATGGTTTACCGTCCGATGCCCGTACGTTTCTTACGTACCTTAATTCCAAAAGTGGAGGAGTTGGAGAACTTTATCTCCTTGATGTGGTGGGTAGCTGGGATGGTTCTACATAACCATACAAATCGATATTAGAAGCTAACTATAGTTCCATATCCAGTGCACTATTTGTGGGCAACCACATCTGACGAAAGATTGTGTAGGATGTTATGTTTGTGGCGACAAAGGCCACTTTGCTAGGCAGTGTCCCAACAGGGGAAGTCAACAGGGTTCTGCGGGGAGGCCTGCGGATAGGACAGCACAGCATAGACCACCATTCGTGCCAAGACAGTATGGAGGTCAGCCTATGGGGCCACCTCAAGGGCAAGTCTATGCATTGACGATGGAGCAGGCTTCAGCGGCTCCGGAGGAGGTTATAGCGGGTACGTGTCTTTTATTTACGCACCCTGCTTTTATATTGATCGACACAGGTGCGTCACACTCTTTTGTGTCGACAAGTTTGTGGAAAGGCACCACATATGCACTTCTCCGTCGCCCACGCCTCTTATAGTATCGACCCCCGCTGGAAGAAGTATGATTACTGATCGGATCGTCTACGATGGCCTCATTTATTTTGAGGACAAAGAACTAAGGTCAGATTTGATTGTTCTGGGAATGTCAGATTTTGACTGCATTCTGGGCATTGATGTTCTGAACAGGTATCAGGCAGTTGTGAACTGCAGGCAGAGGACTGTACGGTTCAAATCTGATATGGGAGTTCCATGGACGTTCTATGGGGATGGTTCTCGCTCTAAGATTCCGTTGATATCTGCTGTCAAGATGGCGCAGTTGTTGGAACGAGGCCATACATGATATCTCATATATGCCATTGATGTTACGGAAAAGAAAGAAGAAGTAAAAGTTGAGGATGTGCCCGTAGTGGCAGAGTTCCCTAATGTCTTTCCGGAGGAGATTCCCGGATTCCCACCGACGAGAGAGGTCGAGTTTGGGATTGAGTTATTACCGGGGACGTCTCCCATTTCTCGTGCCCCTTATAGGATGGCACCAGCGGAGCTAAGGGAATTAAAGATTCAGTTGCAAGAGCTCCTTGATAAAAGCTATATACGCCCTAGCGTATCGCCCTGGGGAGCACCAGTTTTATTTGTGAAGAAGAAGGATGGTTCGATGCGTTTGTGCATCGATTACAGACAACTGAACAAAGCTACAGTGAAGAATAAGTACCCACTTCCGAGGATCGATGACTTGTTTGATCAGTTGCAGGGTACGAGGCTCTACAGTAAGATCGATCTGAGGTCGGGGTACCATCAGATTCAAGTAAGGGAAGATGATGTCCAGAAGACAGCCTTCAGGACTAGGTATGGGCACTATGAATTCCTAGTCATGCCTTTTGGAGTGACAAATGCCCCAGCTGTTTTCATGAGTTTGATGAATAGGGTGTTCCAGCCATATTTGGATCAATTCGTCATAGTTTTCATTGACGATATACTCATCTACTCCCGGACCGAAGAAGATCATGTACGACACTTGAGGACAGTACTTCAGATCCTTAGGGATCATCAGTTGTATGCAAAGCTCAGCAAGTGCGAGTTCTGGCTGAGCAATGTAGTGTTCTTGGGTCATGTTATATCTAGCAGCGGGATATCTGTGGATCCCAGGAAGATTGAAGCTGTGATGGAGTGGGCAGCACCCACCTCTGTACCCGAGATACGGAGTTTCATTGGCTTAGCAGGTTATTACCGACGTTTTGTCGAGGGATTTTCTAAGATCGCTAAGCCGCTGACACAGCTGACTCAGAAAGAGTCCCATTCTTTTGGTCCGAAGCTTGCGAGGAAAGCTTCCAAGAATTGAAACGTCGTTTGACGACAGCGCCTAGTGTTGGTAATTCCTTCTGAGAATAAGAAGTTTGCCTTGTACACGGATGCATCATTGCAAGGTTTGGGCTGCGTGTTGATGCAAGATAAGCACGTGGTAGCTTATGCTTCGAGGCAGTTGAAGCCTCACGAGACCAGATACCCAGTCCATGATCTGGAACTGGCGGCCATCATTTTCACCTTGAAGATTTGGCGTCATTATCTTTATGGTACGACGTTCACCATCTATACGGACCATAAGAGCCTGAAGTTCCTATTCACTCAGGCTGAACTAAATATGCGTCAAAGAAGATGGATGGATTTGCTCAAGGATTATGACTGTGAGATTGAGTACCATCCTGGTAAAGCAAATTCGATAGCAGACGCCTTAAGTCGGAAGGTGAAGAGTACTGCTGAGGACGCTATGTGTTTATCAGCTATGATGACTTCTTATTGCCATTTAGGCTATGATTTTGATGTAGACACGTCGCCGGTGCGAGTGTCGACCTTATTGGCCGAGCCAGATATATTTGAGGCTATTAGGAAAGCTCAGAGGTCGGACGATGAAATTCAGAGATGGTCATCGATAGTACTCCAAGGGCAACCATCAAAGTTCCGAGTAGCTGAGGATGGTTCCTTGAGACTTGGCAACCGTTGGGTGGTGCCAAGGACACCAGAATTACGCCAAGGAATCTTACACCGTGCCCACGGTAGCCGGTTCAGTATCCACCCAGGAGGAAGGAAGATGTACAAGGACCTATGTGATCAATTTTGGTGGAGATGCATGAAGCGTGAAGTAATTGCTTTTGTTAAGAGATGTCTGATCTGCCAGCAAGTAAAGGCAGAAAGACAGAGGCCTGGTGGTGAGCTGAAGAGCTTAGAGGTACCTAAATGGAAGTGGGAGCATATATCTATGGACTTCGTGACCCACTTGCCAAGGTCGGCCTCTGGATTTGATGCGATGTGGGTGATCGTGGATAGGCTGACGAAGGTAGCTCATTTCATCCCTTACAATATGACTTTCACGTATCTAAAGATGGCCCAATTATATGTACGGGATGTAGTGAGGTTGCATGGGGTTCCAGTCTCGATCGTGTCTGACAGAGACCCAAGGTTTACTTCTCATTTCTGGGAGGGTCTCCAGACAGCTTTGGGCACCGAGGTGAGACTGAGTACAGCTTATCACCCTCAAACATACGGCCACACGGAGCGTACTATTCAGACGCTCGAATATATGCTGAGGGCATGTGTTTTGGAGTTTGATACTCCATGGCAAGAGTCTATACCACTGGTAGAGTTCTCCTATAATAACAGCTATCAGGCGAGCATTCAAATGGCCCCTTTTGAAGCTCTTTACGGACGACGATGTAGGTCACCGCTGTATTGGGAGGACTTGACGAGTAAAGCGGTCGGAGGACCGGATATGATTAAGGACATGGAGGAAAAGATTAAGATGATACGCTTAAAGATGAAAGCGGCCCAAGATAGGCAAGCAGCCTACGCCAATAAGCGGCGACGGCCGCTAGAATTCCAAGTAGGAGACAAGGTTTTCTTGAAAATCGCACCCTTCAGGGGTGTGGTCCATTTTGGTATGCGGGGAATGTTATCTCCGAGATATGTCGGACCGTATGAGGTATTGCAGCGTATTGGTACATTGGCTTACCGTTTGGCTCTACCGCCGTCTTTATCTGGAATTCATGATGTCTTCCATGTTTCTATGTTGAGAAAGTATGAGCCAGACCCGTCTCATGTTTTACAGCCTACTGAAGTGCAGTTGGATTCAGATGTATCCTACGTTGAACGACCGGTCAGAATTCTGGATCGTGAGGATCGCAAATTACGAAGTAAAGTTATACCGATGGTCAAAGTTCAGTGGGATCGTCGGGGTGTCTAGGAGGCTACGTGGGAGACGGAACGACATATGATGCAGCATTACCCGGAACTATTTTCTGGTATGATTTATGTTTAGTTTCATTTTGGGTAAGTGCATGCGATTTCGAGGACGAAATCTTGTAAGTAGGGGAGTAATGTGATGCCCCGAAATTAATTAATTGCGATTAAGGCATTAATTATGTTCATATGATGAATCATGTGGTAATTGATTTATGTGTTGGGTTTGGGGTGTGGTTTTTATGAGGTTTTTGTGGTGTTAAAATGGTGGGATATCTTTGGTTTAAGATGTATTGGTTTATTTGGAAGTTTTATACCAAAAAAATGGAGTTTACTCGAAAAATCGCAGTGACCGATCGATCGGTAGCAGGGCAACGATCGATCGGTGCATGTGCGAAGCGAGGGGTGAAATTTCTTTACTTACCGATCGATCGGTGACAGCGACCGATCGATCGGTGGATGACTAACGATCGATCGGTAGCTTGGACCGATCGATCGGTGAAAGGCCGTAGCTTAAAATTTAAATATGAACAGTTACCGATCGATCGGTAAGGGTGACCGATCGATCGGTAAAGCAATTTTACTGAAGGTTATTTTCTTGGCTTAATTGATGGAATTTTTGGTATTGGGCTATTGTTTGGCTTCTAATATCAATTTGTATGGTTATGTAGAACCATCCCAAGTACCCACAACCTCAAGGAGATAAAGCTCTCCGATTTCTCCACTTTTGGAATTAAGGTACGTAAGAAACGTACGAGCATCGGACGGTAAACCATACCCCTACATTTAATGATGATGTTTATGATGATGATGTTTATGATGATGTTTACGATGATGATGTGTATGATGATGTTTATGATGACGATGTTTATGATGATGATTATGATGATGTTTACGATGATGATGTTTATGATGACATTTATGATGATGATGTTTATGATAAGTAAGTTTATGATAAGGTCATACGACGTATATGATTGGGTAAGACGCCCATGTGGTAAGATGCCACCCAATGTATGTGAGTGGGTAAGATGCCCCTGTGGTAAGATGCCACACAATGTTTATGATATGGTAAGACGCCATATGATTGGGTAAGATGCCCATGTGGTAAAATGCCACACGATGATTATGTTTTGGTAAGATGCCATACAATGGGGGTAAGATGCCCTTATACATGAACAATAATCAGGGATAACAAAGGAAGTTGAAGAACGACCAATAACTTTTACTTAACTAAGATGCTATGCATTATTGTATGCCTTTTAATATAATGTTAAGTAAATATGTATATGCTCACGACGTGTTGTCCCTGTAGGTACACTTTTGGACCGAAGGGCCTAGGGTCGGGTTCAGGCGGTGAGCTAAAAGGGAACAAGATGAATATAGAATGCAGGATTTTGATAGTCTCTACTCTAGGAGTAGTGTAAACCTATAGCTTTAACATTCATTGTTGAGAATGTAATTAAATAGCTTTTGGAAATTTTATTTTGGCCTGTAATCTTCTTAGCTCAAGCTACAACCGGAACCCTTAAGAGGTTCTAAATGCATGTTCTGTCCATTATATGTGTACTATATGATGTTAAGGTAGGAAGACCCTACATACCCTATTGCATGGCGTCTTACCATATCATAAACATCGTATGGCATCTTGCCATGTGGGCGTCTTACCCAATCATAACATCGTATGTCATCTTACCATATCATAACACCGTATTATGATATAAACATCATATAAACATCATCGTTACTTATCATAATCGTCCTCATGGACATCATATCCTCTTCACTCATCATAAACATCATCATCATAAACTTACTTATCATACTCATCACTCAACATAAACATCATCATCATAAACTTACTTATCATACTCATCACTCATCATAAACATCATCATCATAAACTTACTTATCATAATCATCATCATAAACATCATATGGACTTATATAATCATTGCATAATCATAGTATAGAAGTATGGTTTACCGTCCGATGCCCGTACGTTTCTTACGTACCTTAATTCCAAAAGTGGAGGAGTTGGAGAACTTTATCTCCTTGATGTGGTGGGTAGCTGGGATGGTTCTACATAACCATACAAATCGATATTAGAAGCTAACTATAGTTCCATATCCAAAAATCCCACAAAAGCATCAAAAACACATAATTATGTGTCTCGCGATCGATCGCTGGGTTGTCCCGATCGATCGCGAGATCACACTGCCTGTTGCTGAAATTTTGGGTCTTCGGCGATCGATCGCCACTTTTGGCGTGATCGATCGCCTGCTCGCCGATCGATTGCCAAATGCTACTGGCGCGTACTAGAGGCTCGCGATCGATCGCCAAAAACGGGCGATCGATCGCCGAGTCCTGAACCACGAAAAATCGCCATTTATGAGCATTTTTCAAGCTCCTCTTCATGCCTTACAAATCCAAACTTCCCTACAACATTAATATAATCATAACCCACTAAAACCCACATAAAACACTTCAAAAATCATACCCCAACCATAAACAACATATACCCAAAAGAAACCCACATAAAACATAAAAAACTAACCCATTTCAACACCAAACATCGTAAAAACTTTAGGAAGGGTCCCATACCTCTTGTAGGCTTCAAATCTTAACAAAGATCACACAAACAAAGGTTTTGTGAAGCTTTCCTTCTCCTTCCTTGGTGGATTTCGAAAATGGGAAGGGTTTTGAGTTGGGAAGAGATTTTGGGGATTTTAAAAGTGATTGGTAAAGTAAAAAGGGAAAAAGGTATAGTGGGGGTATTTTAATTAAACTTGTACCCATTAATTAACATGATGCCTAAAATACTCCAACATGGTATTTTAATAGCATTTACAAATGAATGCATTAAACTTCTACTAACTCATGCTTCCCTCATAATTGACCATCAATATAATTAAATCATGTTAACACTTCGTTAGCCATCACATAAATCAATTACCAACATAAACCGTCATAAAACCATCATTAAAGCCAAAATTGCATATAATCAATTTCGGGGCATCACATTACTCCCCTACTTATAAGATTTCGTCCTCGAAATCGCATGCACTTACCCATAAAGAAACTAAACATAAATCATACCAGAAAATAGTTCCGGGTAATGCTGCACCATATGCCGTTCCGTCTCCCACGTAGCCTCCTCGACACCCCGACGATCCCACTGAACTTTGACCATCGGTATAACTTTACTTCGTAGTTTGCGATCCTCTCGATCCAGAATTCTGACCGGTCGTTCGACGTAGGATACATCTGAGTCCAACTTCACTTCAGTAGGCTGTAATACATGAGACGGATCTGGCTCATACTTCCGTAACATAGAAACGTGAAAGACATCATGAATACCAGATAGAGACGGCGGTAGAGCCAAACGGTAGGCCAAAGTACCGATACGCTGCAATACTTCATATGGCCCAACATACCTCGGGGATAACTTCCCCCGCATACCAAAACGAACTACACCCCTGAAGGGTGAGATTCTCAAAAAGACCTTGTCTCCCACTTGGAATTCTAGCGGTCGGCGTCGCTTATTGGCATAGGATGCTTGCCTATCCTGGGCCGCCTTCATCTTTTGGCGTATCAACTTAATCTTGTCTTCCATATCCTTAATCATATCCGGTCCTCCGACCGCCTTACTAGTCAAGTCCTCCCAATACAGCGGTGACCTACAACGTCGTCCATAAAGAGCTTCAAAAGGGGCCATTTGAATGCTCGCCTGATAGCTGTTATTATAGGAGAACTCTACCAGTGGTATAGAATCTTGCCACGGAGTATCAAACTCCAAAACACATGCCCTCAGCATATCTTCGAGCGTCTGTATAGTACGATCCATTTGGCCGCCTGTCTGAGGGTGATAAGCTGTACTCAGTCTCACCTCGGTGCCCAAAGCTGTCTGGAGACCCTCCCAGAAATGAGAAGTAAACCTTGGGTCTCTGTCAGACACGATCAAGACTGGAACCCCATGCAACCTCACTACATCCCGTACATATAATTGGGCCATCTTTAGATACGTGAAAGTCATAATGTAAGGGATGAAATGAGCTACCTTCGTCAGCCTATCCACGATCACCCAGATCGCATCAAATCCAGAGGCCGTTCTTGGCAAGTGGGTCACGAAGTCCATAGATATATGTTCCCACTTCCACTTAGGTACTTCCAAGCTCTTCAGCTCGCCACCAGGCCTCTGCCTTTCTGCATTTACCTGCTGGCAGATCAAACATCTTTTAACGAAAGTGATCACATCATGCTTCATGCGTCTCCACCAGAATTGACCGCATAGGTCCTTGTACATCTTCCTTCCTCCTGGGTGGATATTGAACCGACTACTGTGGGCTCGCTCCAATATTCCTATACGCAACTCTGGTGTATCTGGGACTACCCATCGGTTGCCCAATCTCAAGGAATCATCTTCTGCCACTCTGAACTTTGATGGCCGTCCTTGAAGTACTATAGATGACCATCTTTGAACCTCATCATCCGACCTCTGGGCTTTCCTGATAGCCTCAAATATGTCTGGCTCAGCCAACAAGGTCGACACTCGCACCGGCGACATGTCCACATCAAAATCATAGCCCAGATGGCAATAAGAAGTCATCATAGCTGATAAACACATAGCGTCCTCAGCAGTACTCTTCACCTTCCGACTTAAGGCGTCTGCTATCAAATTTGCTTTACCAGAATGGTACTCAATCTCACAGTCATAATCCTTGAGCAAATCCATCCATCTTCTTTGACGCATATTCAGTTCAGCCTGAGTAAATAGGAACTTCAGGCTCTTATGGTCCGTATAGATGGTGAACGTCGTACCATAAAGATAATGACGCCAAATCTTCAAGGCAAAAATGATGGCCGCCAGTTCCAGATCATGGACTGGGTATATGGTCTCATGAGGCTTCAACTGCCTCGAAGCATAAGCCACCACGTGCTTATCTTGCATCAACACACAGCCCAAACCTTGCAATGATGCATCCGTGTACAAGGCAAACTTCTTATTCTCAGAAGGAATCACCAACACTAGCGCTGTCGTCAAACGACGTTTCAATTCTTGGAAGCTTTCCTCGCAAGCTTCGGACCAAAAGAATGGGACTCCTTTATGAGTCAGCTGTGTCAGCGGCTTAGCGATCTCAGAAAATCCCTCGACAAAACATCGGTAATAACCTGCTAAGCCAAGGAAACTCCGTATCTCGGGTACAGAAGTGGGTGCAGCCCACTCCATCACAGCTTCAATCTTCCTGGGATCCACAGATATCCCGCTGCTAGATATAACATGACCCAAGAACACTACACTGCTCAGCCAGAATTCGCACTTAGCTTTGCATACAACTGATGATCCCTAATGATCTGAAGTACTGTCCTCAAGCGCCTTACATGATCTTCTTCGGTCCGGGAGTAAATGAGTATATCGTCAATGAAAACAATGACGAACGGATCCAAATACGGTTGAAACACCTTGTTCATCAAACTCATGAAAACAGTTGGGGCATTCGTCACCCCAAAAGGCATGACTAGGAATTCATAGTGCCCATACCTAGTCCTGAAGGCTGTCTTCTGGACATCATCTTCCCTTACTCGAATCTGATGGTACCCCGACCTCAGATCGATCTTACTGTAGAGCCTCGTACCCTGCAACTGGTCAAACAAATCATCGATCCTCGGGAGTGGATACTTGTTCTTCACCGTAGCTTTGTTCAGTTGTCTGTAATCGATGCACAGACGCATCGAACCATCTTTCTTCTTAACAAATAAAACGGGCGCACCCCAGGGCTATACGCTAGGGCGTATATAGCCCTTGTCAAGGAGCTCTTGCAACTGAATCTTTAACTCCCTTAGTTCTGCTGGTGCCATTCTATATGGGGCACGAGAAATGGCAGACGTCCCCGGTAATAACTCAATCCCAAACTCGACCTCTCTTGTCGGTGGGAATCCGGGAATCTCCTCCGGAAAGACATCAGGGAACTCCGCCACTATGGGCACATCCTCAACTTTTACTTCTTCTTTCTTTTCAGAAACATCAACAGCATAGACGAGATATCCTGTATGGCCTCGTTCCAACAACTGTGCCATCTTGACAGCAGATACTAACGGAATCTTTGAAAGAGAACCATCCCCATAGAATGTCCACTGGACTCCCACATCAGACTTGAATCGGACAGTCCTCTGCCTGCAGTTCACAACTGCCTGATACCTGTTCAGAACATCGATGCCTACAATGCAGTCAAAGTCTGACATCCCCAGAACAATCAAATCTGACTTTAGTTCGTTATCCTCAAAATAAATGAGGCCATCGTAGACAATCTGATCAGTAATCAAACTTCTTCCAGCGGGGGTCGAGACTATAAGAGGCGTGGGCGACGGAGAAGTGCATATGTGGTGCCTTTCCACAAAACTTGTGGACATGAAAGAGTGTGATGCACCTGTGTCGATCAATATAAAAGTAGGGTGCGTAAATAAAGACACGTACCCGCTATAACCTCCTCCGGAGCCGCTGTAGCCTGGTCCCTCGTCAAGGCATAAACCTACCCCTGAGGTGGCCCCATGGGCTGACCTCCAAACTGCCTCGGTACAAATGGCGGCCTGTGTTGTACTGCCCTGTCTGTAGACCTCCCCGCAGAGTTCGGTTGTCCTTCTCGGTTGGGACATTGCCGAGCAAAGTGGCCCTTGTTGCCACAAACATAGCATCCTACGCAGTCTTTTGTCAGATGTGGTTGCCCACAAGTAGAGCACATGACCTTCCCAAATCTGCCTCCCTGAGGCTGTCCTCTTCCTGACTGGGCGTCATCCCTACGGTTTCCTTTCCAACGATTGTCGGGCCTCTTACCACTGAACCTTGACGCCGATGTGTTTCCTCTTGGCTTGAACTGATCACCTCTTGGCTTCAAATTATCAGGAGTGGATTTCTGAGGGGGTGCTGGAGGTCGTACGGTATCAGGGTATGCACCAACTCCTAGTTCTGCTAGCTCGGCCCGTGAAAGTGCATCATCAAAGCAAGTAGGGCCATAAGTGATCACCCTATCATACAGTTCCGGCCTCAAGCCCTTCATGAAGTTCCTCATCTTTGCTTGCGTACTTGTGGCGATATGAGGCACATATCTGAGCAAAGAACAATATTGAAGGGCATAATCTGACACTGACATGTTACCTTGCTTGAGGTGAGTAAATTTGTCTTCCTTGGCCTGTCGTGCAGCAGCCGAAAAATAGCGGTTTAGAAACCGAGTTCGAAACATCTTCCAATTTACTTCATAACCTTGAGCCTCTTGCTCTACCACTGTGGTCTTCCACCACATCAGCGCCTTCTTGGCCAACTGGAACTCTGCTAGTCTTATCCAGGCTGTCTTAGCACAAGGAGCTGCCACTAAGATTTGCTCTATTCTCTCTAACCACTCTTCAGCTTGTTCCCCTGTTTCAGTTCCTTCAAAGGTCGGGGGTCGGTATGCAAGAAATTGAGTCAAGCTCAGTTCCCCAGGCAGCAATTGCTGTCAGACGGTTCTTCGCCAAAGGCTGGCGGGGGTAGGGGATTCGTACGTCCGGCACTTGCGTTGACACTCACAGCGTCACCCACTTCCACGTTTGCTGCCATACTGCAAGACAAGGGTTAACAACAATACCCAAAAGCAGTTCATATAATACCTCGTTAGATAAACAAACATGTTAGCACAACATCATATACTTCATATGCAACTTACGCACAAAACATGTTTAAAACTAAGCACCTAGCTAACTTATTGCTAAGGCTACCCTTCACTCATTCCCAGGTTATCTAACCACTGCTCTGATACCACTAAAGTAGGGTCTTCCTACCTTAACATCATCTTTAACACATATAATGGACTAAACATGCATTGATAACGTCTCATGGTTCAGGTTGTAGTTTGAGCTATTAAGATTACATGCCAAAAATGAAATTTCAAAACTTAATTAATTACATTATCAAAATGAATGTTAAAGCGATAGAATTATACTACTCCTAGAGTAGAGAGTATCCAAAAATCCTGTATCCTAATTTCTTTCATGCTCCGCATAGCTCACTGTCTCAACCCGACCCTGAGCCTTCTGTCCAAAAGTGTACCTACAGGGACAACACATCGTGAGCATGCACATCTTTGCTTGATCATCATAAAAGAAATACAGTAAATGCATGAAATCTTAGTTAAGTAAACTTGCTAGTTATTCGTTAACTTCTTCTTGTTGACCCTGATTCACATTCATACATATGGGCGTCTTACCCTATTGCATGGCGTCTTACCATATCATAAACATCGTATGGCATCTTGCCATGTGGGTGTCTTACCCAATCATAACATCGTATGTCATCTTACCATATCATAACATTGTATTATGATATAAACATCATATAAAGATCATCGTTACTTATCATAATCGTCTCATGGACATCATATCCTCTTCACTCATCATAAACATCATCATCATAAACTTACTTATCATACTCATCACTCATCATAAACACCATCATCATAAACTTACTTATCATACTCATCACTCATCATAAACATCATCATCATAAACTTACTTATCATACTCATCACTCATCATAAACATCATCATCATAAACTTACTTATCATAATCATCATCATAAACATCATATGGACTTATATAATCATTGCATAATCATAGTATAGAAGTATGGTTTACCGTCCGATGCCCGTACGTTTCTTACGTACCTTAATTCCAAAAGTGGAGGAGTTGGAGAACTTTATCTCGTTGATGTGGTGGGTACCTGGGATGGTTCTACATAACCATACAAATCGATATTAGAAGCTAATTATAGTTCCATATCCAAAAATCCCACAAAAGCATCAAAAACACATAATTATGTGTCTCGCGATCGATCGCTGGGTTGTCCCGATCGATCGCGAGATCACACTGCCTGTTGCTGAAATTTTGGGTCTTCGGCGATCGATCACCACTTTTGGCCCGATCGATCGCCAGCTCTCCGATCGATCGCCAGCTCTCCGATCGATCGCCCAAAAGTGGCGATCGATCGCCAAATGCTACTGGCGCGTACTGGAGGCTCGCGATCGATCGCCAAAAACGATCGCCAAATGCTACTGGCGCGTACTGGAGGCTCGCGATCGATCGCCAAAAATGGGCGATCGATCGCCGAGTCCTGAACCACGAAAAATCGCCATTTATGAGCATTTTTCAAGCTCCTCTTCATGCCTTACAAATACAAACTTCCCTACAACATCAATATCATCATAACCCACTAAAACCCACATAAAACACTTCAAAAATCATACCCCAACCATAAACAACATATACCCAAAAGAAACCCACATAAAACATCAAAAACTAACCCATTTCAACACCAAACATCATAAAAACTTTAGGAAGGGTCCCATACCTCTTGTAGGCTCCAAATCTTAACAAAGATCACACAAACAAAGGTTTTGTGAAGCTTTCCTTCTCCTTCCTTGGTGGATTTCGAAAATGGGAAGGGTTTTGAGTTGGGAAGAGATTTTGGGGATTTTAAAAGTGATTGGTAAAGTAAAAAGGGAAAAAGGTATAGTGGGGGTATTTTAATTAAACTTGTACCCATTATTTAACATGATGCCTAAAATACTCCAACATGGTATTTTAATAGCATTTACAAATGAATGCATTAAACTTCTACTAACTCATGCTTCCCTCATAATTGACCATCAATATAATTAAATCATGTTAACACTTCGTTAGCCATCACATAAATCAATTACCAACATAAATCGTCATAAAACCATCATTAAAGCCAAAATTGCATATAATCAATTTCGGGGCATCACAGTACCGGATAAGGGTTAAAGCAATATTTGCCCGAGTCGGGTCCCACAAGAGGGGGATTAGAATCACTGATAACTACCCTAATATCTTCAGGATCTTGGGGGGTTAGGAGATCGGACTCGAGCACCCTCATTCGCTACTTATGGCCTAAGTGTAGGGATTTAGGATGTCTAGGAACTCGGGTTGTCTTGACCATCTGCTCCGAGATTGATGAGCATATGATCCCACTAGATTGGAGTTTGACAGTGTTGTACACATCTAGGGTGGTGAAATAGACGAGTAAGATGATGTATAATCTATCGACGGATGAGGTACCTGTAAGAGTTCTTGTCTTTTCTCTCACATCGGTTAGGAGAAATAAAAAGACCAATCTCAGTAATATCTCATGCCCCCACCATCCCCTTGGAAGGAGGCATTCTTCCCCTTCCACCCAAGCTACGCAGGAAATGCCCGAACTCAATCCCAAGGAACATGGAGAACTTCATAGGGTCTTTCTATTAAGGTGTAGGTGGTCCGCATCTTCACAAACATGTTTATTGATTTTAGCGTACCAATCAATAGCTTGTCTAACAACTTTCGCTTTTAAGAAAATTCCACTATTGTTTTAAAATATTGTGAAATTCTAAATATGATATGTGGTTGTAGCTTTGAATGATCTTCCACATCTAAAAAGATTTTATTAACTATCTTTCTTTATAGAGGAGATATATAAGTTATAAAAGTTTGCTAGTGAGAAAGCTTTATGGGTGTGCTTGGGATGATGAGAGAAATTATGTGGTTGTAATAATTTTAAAACATAGTTTTATTCTCTGGTCACGTTGGTTTTTCTTCTTGTTTGAGAGTTTTTCATTTAAATCCTTATATCCTTATTATTTCTTATTTTGCTTTATTTTCTCTAGAAGGTGCATATCATATGTTGAATTGGAGGGTCAAATTCCCATCAGTATCATTTATTGATTTCAGTCTACATAAATTATAATAAAAATTTAATGATTGAAAACATATAAAATGTCTATTTCGAGCATGTAAGATTATGACATCATCTGATTTATATGAGAATGAGAAAAGTATGAATCAGGTCCGACGTACACCAACACACATACAGAAATATACAAACGTATAGATATATTTATGTGTGTTGGTGTGACCCGGTCCATAGGTGAATCATGAAGAAATGACATACTTTCACAGGATTTATTGGTCAAAACTCGGACATTTAAGTTATAAAAAACATTAAAAAAAAGAGGAAATTACAAATAAATACATATTTATAAAACATTCTTCAACTAAATACTGGGCAAAATCATTTACAACTAAATCTCATATCCCACAAAACTTTATTCAAATAAGTCCAATTTCTGAAACCCTAGTCTAGGAAGTCTTTTTGTTTCCCTTAAGTAGCCTTGACATGCATTCTATTCCTCAAAAATTATTTTATAAATTGCACCTAGGGCTACAGACGGCGGAGGTTGAGGATTCAGTAATTTTCTCGTCTATCTCCGCCACATCCACCTCCCATCTCCACCTCCACTAAAGTCTGTAAACGCTCATCTTCTTGTTCTTCATCTTCCACCATCACCACTGTAGGCGGCAGCGGCACAGCTTCAATCCCACCAACGAAAAAGGCAAAGTCAAAGGATGTTGCATCCGCTAAAATTAATCGCTCATAGCCAGTGCAGATAAGACCCTCCCAACTGTGAGCAGAATCCCCATCAAAACGCATCCACCAAATGTAATAACCGAAATGAAGGTCGGTGAACTCAGAAGATAAATACAGATAATGCTGACAACCTAATTGACTTCCAAAACCAATTGTGTTATGTTTTTCTTAAACTTACTGTGAGGCATGAAACTTAACTACCAAGATTAAGTTGAGTTAATGTGAGATTTAAGAGGAAATTATGAATGGCATAATTATGCATTGAACTAGGTAAGATATAATATTATGATGGAATCATAAATTATGAAATTAGAATTATGACTGAGTCATAATTATCGAGTTAATGAAATGTTAAAATGAAGCATGTGAATTAGTGGAGTAATTATGAATGTGTATGTTTAAGAAATAACATTTGAATGTGAGTCGTGATTATGAACCTTATACATGTTGAGATGACTTGTTTAAGATGCCTTAGATATTTATGAAATGAATTAAGAAGATGATTTAATGATCAGTGGTGATTTGGGTAAGATTAGATGTGAAGTAAGTTGAGGGACTAAAGTGCAAAATGGAAAATATAACCAATTTATCTTCACACACTACACCCCAACACCCACTAAATCCCTACCCATTTCTTTCTCAAACTTTTTTCCCATTTCTCTCCAATTTCATATGGGACTTGAAGGAGAAATCAAAGCTTATTTCTAACTTGTTTTTGATTGTCAAAGAGGTATGGTATTTATGTTTTTTAGTTTGAACTGAAGATTTGAGAGTGATCTGATAAAATTGAATGGTGAATATTTTGTGGGTTTGATTTGAAGATGTAAATTGTTGATATATGAAAGGGTTATTACTTGTACTGTTTTTAATGTTGGTTTTATTGATGTATGAAGATATTGAGGTTGTGGTATTGAATGATTTTGAGTTGGGTAAGGTTTTATGGGTGTTAAAGTGCAGGAAATCGGATTTACAGAGCTCGTGATCGACCGCGGATGAATTACCGATCGATCGCGAGAAAAGCGAAGAAAGATTAACAATTTTCCAGGACCCACGATCGATCGCGGGCTGCTTGACGATCGATCGTGAGGAGCAGAAATTTTGGCAAACAAATTTTAACATCTCGCGATAGATCGCGAGATGACTAGCGATCGATCGCGAGCGTTTTTGTAGAATTTTGAGATATGGAATTTTATGGTAGATTTTCATGATGTTAGGGATATTCTAAGGAATCTTGCTCAATGAATTAAAGTGCTAAATGTAGAACCTTATAAACGAATATACTACTTGATCGAGTTATTGATAACTCAAATTAGTAAAGGACAAAATGGGATGGCTTGAGTAGTATACGGAGTACGATATATCGTGACTGGTTATGATAGGAATCATGACGAATTTATGTAACATGGTGAGATTGTTGAGAGTTAGTGCTAAGATATTAATATTGAATTGATATTTGTTATAGATACTTCACGAGACTCCGGATGTCGATAATGACTCAAATCCCATTGATGACTTTAAGGTTCGTAGCAACATACGGGCTGGTATGATATGAGGTAATTCGATGATTACGCATTTATGAGATGTCGATCTATGAAAATGATAAGTACGTGTATCGAATTGAAATATGTTTTCATTCGAGATGAGATGTTGATTTTGGTTGAGTTATTGATATAATAGTATAGTGGGGTTCAAAGAGCCACTATATATGCACGGTGGGGTCAAAGTGCCACTGATGCAGATTTGAATGGGGTTAAAGTGTCACTGTATATGCACAGTGGGATCAAAATGCCACTGATGCAGATTTGAGCAGGGTTAAAGGGCCGCTAAAATAGTGTGGTTCAAAGTGCCACTATATATGGACAGTGGGGTCAAAGTGCCACTGATGCAGATTTGAGCAAGGTTAAAGGGTTGCTGATAAGTGCCATTTTGCACTTTTTTCTTATGTTTCCTCTCTATATTTCACTATGGTTTTTGAATGATTTACGCTTTTTGGCATCAATGTTGCATATTTCAGGAATCATGGTTAAAGTACGAGAAAATGAGCTAATAACGATGGAAAAGGACTCAAATGAGCTTATACGGTAAAGCAAAGACTCTTTTAAGAATTAAATAAGGACTTCTTTAAGAGTTATATAAGAGACGTTTGTCACTCCAACAAGGACTCTTTTAAGAGTTATACAAGGACACTTCATTTATTTCTCATCCTCTATAAATACAATACCTTGAACCAATATTAATGAACCACCATAATTCACCAACTTGGAACAAGCCAACAAGGAGATTTAAGAGACGATCGAGAGAGAAGCCAAATAAGAAGCAAGGATCTACGAACGAAGTTGACATGTGGAGTTTTCTTTGTCTTTAATCATTAGTTTTGTTTGTTTTGATTGATTATGTTGAACTAAAATTATTTATCGAGGCTAGGCAATCCGTTGTTTTGAACCTATGATTTGATGATTTTTATTTGATTGAATTTCTTTATTCTATGCGTGTAATTTATTGTTCTTTATGCTTTTGAGGGTTTGGCCATCCTTGAATTATTACTATATTGCGATTGACTTGACCAATATTGTAATACAATATAGTAAATTATACCGTGGGTTTTATATTGAGACACCAAGTAAAATTTAGCACATGTGTGATATTGATCGCTTTTATTTTAAATAGAAAATTCCAGTGTAGCGATTATACCGCAAGTGCACGGTGTTAAGTTTTAGTATAATGAAATTTGAAGTACGAATGTCGAATCCACGAGGACTAGTAGCAATTACCAGAGTTAATTAACCTATCTATATTTAACCTACGAATATTGAAAGAAATCTAATTATTGCAAACCCAGAAATTTTGCCAATCCAAACAAACAAGCAACGAAAAGATACGGAAATTAATAGAGACGAATATCAAGACTTCTTCAGTGAGTTGTGATATTTTTGGTGTGAATCCAAGATGAGAGAGTTGCTCCCAGGTCTGATAAAAGAGGTGTCAAGGTCCTTTTTTTCGTGCATTAGGTCTTCTATATATAAGGAAGGAGGTGTATGTAGGTGTCCATCTGAAACTAAACTTAGAAAGTATTTTTTTCTTCCAGAAAACTCCTATCCGCAATCGATCTTCATTAATTCCCAATTGATCGCTCAACCGTACTGGACGGTGGCCACCAAAAAGCACATATCCGCGATCGATCTTCATTCCTTACCGATTGATCGCGAAATATTTCTGGACAGTGGTGATCAATCGCGGCTGGTTACCGATCGATCGCCAATATAATCTGTTTGGTTCCTCGATTTACAGCTCCGCGATCGATCGGTGTAATTATGCCGATCGATCACGAGCTGTATAATTTCAATCTTTAAGATTCCGGTCCATCCTTCAATGTCTTCACTCGATTTGGTTCTTTTTCAATATTTTTAGCTCTTTTCCTCCACTTTTATCCCCTTGGATCTAGATTCCTGAAATACACAAATATATACCAAAAAGCGTAAAAATCGTCCATGAATCAACATGAAAATCCATATAAACTCATAGCAAAATAAATGTAAAATTCACACTTATCAACTCCCCCAAACTTAGACTTGATCGTCCTCGGTCAAGCAATAAGATCAAAAAGTAGAGTCCATCATCAATACTTAAAGAATTAACTTAGCAACTCAAATGTAAAAGCTCAGAAATCCCACTAACACATCAACAAGAGTCAATCCAAGAATCAACAAGAAGTGTTTTCTCCTAATCCAAGCAATACATCGCAAAGTGCGTGTGTGCTATTGTCAATCTTGAGTTTCATACATATTTTCTAGATCAAATAATGCTAATAAAATCAAAGTCAAGATTACTGTCAAGCACTCTATAAACCTACTTTTCAAGCACTTCTCCACTAATGTAATTATTCGATAGCCTTGGATCAGAAGGTATTTTAAGCTTATAATGTTAGGCCTTTTGTGTCGGTTGCAAAGAAAAGGTAGGGGAATCAAAGGAGAGTTTAATTTGTAAATTTCATCTCAGCACATCTTCAACTCCTTAAATTTTTTTCTTTTCTTTTAACCTCGATGAACCATGGGCTTTGTTAGATTTCACCGAATGTAGTCAATGTCAGATTTCCACATGGTTCATCATCACAAAACCATGCTATTTTTTCACTATGCCTTTCTTTTTCTTCTTTCATTATATTGAATTTTTTCTTTTTTTGTAATAACCCAGAACATAGTTCGTCCATGAAATTCATTATACTCCCTTAGGGTAAGGATAAAAAAAAAATTTAAGCTCAATTAAAGGTAGGTAACGAGTTTCATCAATAAAAGTTGAATGGTGGTTAATTTCCATTCTTATTCATTTAAGCTTAAAAGTGGACACTAATGGTAAATATAGACAATGTAGGCTTGAAAGACAAACGTTCCAAAGATCACCAAAATCATGTCCAAGTCAAGTTCATAATTATAAAATTTCGCCTCAAAGTGCCATCTTTTAGATTCTAGAGTGCTCTAAGATGCTCAAGACAAATCATAGTTAACAATTTTTTTCACTTTCCAATATATACTTCACTCAATCATGATTCAAAAGTGCCCAATATGTTCCTTAATTTTGACATATTAACTCAACCAAGATATTCACGAACAAGTCAAAAATTTTCAAGACTCTAGTTGAGATGGAGATTATTTTCATCATGTAATATAGTTGCAAGTTTAATTCATGTATTTCTTAACGATGAACTCATTTTCCAAATTTTTTTTTTGAAATATGCTCAAGAACAACTTAGTCCTAAGATAGGTATAAGCATGCAAGAATAGCAACAACAGAACAATAGCTATCAGTAAACACCCTCCAAACTTAGTACATGCATTGCCCTCAATGTACAGTAATTAATAAGCGCAATAGCAAAACACATACATCGACGACGATCGTCAGTGATCGTCGTCCTCATCATGCTCTGGTGGGGGGGGGGGGGGGGGGGGGTTGGGTAGTATGGCTCATCCGGCTGGTATGGTGCAAAAGCTAGCTGTGGTGGGAAGTGGATAGCTGGGAAACCCTGGGCCAAAGTAGTGTTCCATGCACATTGATATGCATGAACTCCATATGTCGCTTATTCATTTGTTGTTGGTCCCAGCGAATTTCCCTTTGCTCATTTCGTATCTCCTCTGCTCAAGTCCGACATTCTGAAGATCACGATGGAGGGAGTCGAGTGTGATGTGAGCAACCACAATGGAAGATTTAGGTGCAATCACCTCCTCGACGGGGTCCAGACAACCTCTGCATAATTGCACATTGATGTAATAGTGGAGGGGCAAGGCATGCCAGAAGTTGGAGGTCCATGAGTATAGTCCGGATGGATGCCTCGACAATGCGTCCAAGATCAACAGTGAGTCCGGTAACTATGGCACAAACTAGAGTGGCTCGATCCTTCGTAACTTCAGAGGTATGAGTCGATGGCATGACTCGAGCTACTATAAATGAGAACCAAGACTTGGCCTCCTCCTTTAACTCAGATATCAATACAAGCTGTGGCTTTCCATCGGCTGCCAGTCGCCATTCAGTGCCCTCAATACAGATGGTGGAAAGAATTGCATCATAGTCAATGTGTGACTTACAATACACTGTATAGTCATCCTCTGTGATATTGGGCATGTGGTATAAGGCATTGATGGTCGTGGAATTGAAATGAACAGGCTGCTCCCGACCGTGACTATGCTGGTTTCACGGTGGGCCTGTGTCCGTAGATTCGAGACGAACTCCCTAACAAGAGGGACCACAACATCACGTGGTTGGCGGACAAACGTGACCAGTCACGTTGTATTTCTTCGGTAATCACCGCGCACCCAAGACTACTGGTGTCCATTCCACGCTCTCTAATGATATGTTTTTTCCGGTACACCTCATAAAACTCAGCAGCAGCCTCATTACGAAATTTGAATGCATCAAAATCTTGAGAGGACAAAGCTACATGCTTTTGTTTCATTTTGGTGCCATACGTCAACAAAATATCCACCACAATTCCCACAACAACAATATCCAATTCAAGTGCAATATAACACCACCCTATTTAATAGCAAGATTACCCAATCTCCCCCAAACTTATCAAGAGCAACAATCCCAATTTCACCAAATCAAAATTGAATTCTTATTTTTTTTTTCACACCCCAAACACTAGCTTAAGCACAAATCCAAGCTAAAATACCTCAACAATTCGAAGCTTGGAGACTTGGTAGTTCTTAGCTTTCCATGGCTTCCTATTGAAGTGTAGGGTGCTTCTCCCTTGACAATTCCTATGCAAAATCAAATTTTGATGTTAGATTTGAGGATTAGGTTCGAAAATTGGAAGAGAAGGGAAGAATTTGGGGAGTATTGGTGAATAGGGATGAAATTTGGGGAAAAGAGATGAAGGGTTTTGATTTTTTAGTGTGGGTAAAGTGTTGAATCTGATTGTTAAAAAAAACAAAAATTGTTGCCTCTCGATCGATCGTGGATTTGTTACCGATCGACCGCGGGAATTTTTTGGAAGGGCGCGATCGATCGTGGTGTTTTGCCGATTGATTGTGATTATCTTCTGTTTTTTATAGACACCGTGATCGATCGTGATGTTATGGCGATCGCTCGCCAAAAGAAACTTCCCGAAATTTATTTATTTATTTATTTTCAAATCCAATCAACACTACTTCTCCTGGGAGTAGTTCTTCTCCACCCACTCTGCAAAATCGACACGCGGAGTAAATCCTCGGACAAATATTTGCAAATAAAACGAAAACTAACTAAAAATTAAAAACGAAAGAGAAGGAAAAAATTAGTTCTTGATTTATAGTCCCAAGCTGAACTTCTTACCCAATTGCTTTAACGGCTCGAAGAATGTGGATTAATGACATCCACGTTGCAGTGCCTCAATCGCTCATCATTTACCACATAAGTGCCTAGAATAGGATCACTTACCTTAATTGCTCCATGAGCATAGACAGTAGTCACTGTGAATGGTCCAACCCATGAAGCCTTTCGCTTGATTGGGAAAATGAGATGTAGTGGCGCTTTATGTAATTGGACTGTCTCTCCCTTCGTGAACGTCCTTTTATCATTTTGCTTCTTGGCATTTCTTGGCTTCACCATGTGATGACTCTTACCTTCTTTAGTCTCTAGCTCGGTATTCACGTCCTCGTTACTACCTTGCACCATATTAACAAGCAAAGTGTCAATCATGTTAACTTTTAGATAATCATGCTCGTTGTGTGCGTGTGTTGAAGAATTAAACATAGTGAACGTAACCCGATCCTCTCCTACACGGAGGATCAACTTCCCTTCTTCAACATCAATGATGGCTCTTCCAGTAGCTAGGAATGGGCGTCCTAAGATCAATGGCATTCTCACATCCTCCTCCATATCCAACACTAGAAAATTCACTGGGAAGGTGAATTGATCTATCTTGACTGGCACATCTTCAATGATTCCTAGTGGGTAGGTGATAGATTTGTCCGCCATTTGCAACACCACCCTTGTGGGCTTCGGCTCTCCCAGTCTAAGTCGCCTAAAAACAGACAAAGGCATTAAGTTCACACTAGCACCCAAGTCACATAACGATTTAATGGAAGGAATAGGCCCAATAGTGCAAGGAAAAGAGAAACTCCCATGATCTTTTAACTTAGTGACCGATTTCTTTTGCACCATAGCACTACATCCCTCAATCAAAAAGATAGTCTCGTGCTCTCCCACTTTCTTCTTCTTAGATAACATTTTCTTTAAGAATTTGGCATAATTAGGCATTTCCATCAATAAATAGTATATCGATATGCAAATTCTTAAGCATGTCTAAAAATTTGGCAAAGTTTGAATCAACCTTTGCCCTATTAACTGCTGCAGGAATGGGAGAGGAATGTGTATCTTTTCTTGTGGTGAGGTCGGTATAGTGGCTCCAGTGGACTTACCCTTGTTGCGTGGTTTCTCCTTCTCCTCTGCTTAATTGAACTCTTTTCAGTCTCCTTCTTGTCACCAAGTTCCTTTCCACTCCTAAGGGTCACGTCATTGGCTTGCTCCCTTGGATTCTTCTCCCTGTCACTCGGTAGAGTTCCTTGTGCTCTCCCAGCCAGGATAGTTGCCAATTGCCCTACTTGAATCTCCAAGTTTTTGATAGATGAATCTTGATTATTCATCCTTGTTTCAGTTGAGAATATGAACTTGGTCAGTAGCTACTCCATGCTCGACTTTAGTGGATAACACGGTGGTGATTGTGGATGATATCTCAACCCCGTATTGTATGTATTTGAGTAGGGGTTGTTTTGTGGCTGATCTCCTACATAATTCACAGCTTCATTAGTTTGCATGAATGGGTTACCTGCTTGGTATTCAATGCTCGGATGATTTCCTCCGCATAGGTCACAAGTAAGCACTTGAGCTTTCACCGCTGTCATGCTCATGCTGTCTAATCTCTTTTTCAATGCCTCAATTTGGGCGGCCAGTAACGTCGTTCATTTGATGGATTCCAGCTTGATTCTTTGCACATTCCTTTCAGACTGCCATTGATAGCTATTAGTAGCCATCTCCTCCAAAAGTGTATAGGCTTCTTCCGGTGTTCATCTCATAATGGTACCTCCCGATGCTGCATCAATCATCGACCGATTAGCGGAAAATAAACCATTATAGAATGTTTGTACCTGAAGCCGATGGGAAGGCCGTGATGTGGACATTTCCTCAATAAGTCCTTGAAGCGTTCCCAAGCCTCGTACAGTGTCTCTAGATCATATTGCGTGAACGTGGTGATATCATTATGCATCCTAGCCGTCTTTGAAGTGGGGAAGTATTTTGATAAGAAGGCCCGAGCCATCCCCTCCCAAGTAGTGATCGATCCTATAGGCAATGAATTTAACCAGCTCTTAGCTTTATCATTAATGGAAAAAGGGAAAAGTCGTAACGTGATGGCGTCGTCATTGACACCATTGTGCTTGAATGTGTCACATATCTCCAAGAAATTGGAGATATGAGCATTAGGATCATCAGTAGGCGATCCTCCAAATTGCACAGAGTGTTGAATCATCTGAATGATGGCAGGCTTGATCTCGAAGTTATTAGCCCGAATCCTTGGTCTAGTAATGCTAGACATAGTGCCCTGAAAAGTTGGTTGTGCATAGTCCATCATTGATCTTGTAATTGGCACCTCCTCGTTGTGTTGGTCACCATTCCCTCTTTGATTATTCTCAGCCATCGCTCGAGCTTCTCTCCGAAGTCTATGGCAAGTTCGTTCAATCTCTAAGTCAAGTGGCTCTAGTATAGGCCTGTCACTTCGTAGCATGCACTACAAAGACAACTACCTACAAAAATCAAAACAACGAAGGAACAACAGTGAAATCGTATAAACCGTAATAAAAGTAAAAATAAAAGAAATATGGCTAAGTTATAGTCAACTAATCTCTTATGATAGTACTTAAACCAGTCCTCGGCTACGGCGCCAAAAACTTGACCGCTTTTATTTTAAATAGAAAATTCCAGTGTAGTGATTATACTGCAAGTGCACGGTGTCAAGTTTTAGTATAATGAAATTAGAAGTACGAGTGTTGAACACACGAGGACTAATAACAATTACCAGAGTTAATTAGCCTATCTATATTTAACCTATGAATATTGAAAGAAATCTAATTATTGCAAACGCAGAAATTTTGCCAATCCAAACAAACAAGCAATGAAAAGATAAGAAAATTAATAGAGACGGATATCAAGACTTCTTCAATGAGTTGTAATATTTTTGGTGTGAATCCAAGATGAGAGAGTTGATCTTAGGTCTGATAAAAGAGGTGCCAAGGTCCTCTTTTTCGTGCATTAGGTCTTCTATATATAAGGAATGAGGTGTATGTAGGTGTCCATTTGAAACTAAACTTAGAAAGTATTTTTTTTCTTCAGAAACCTCATATCCGCGATCGATCTTCATTAATTCCCGATTGATCGTTGAACCCTACTGGACGCTGGCCACCAAAAAGAACATATCCGCAATCGATCTTCATTCCTTACCGATTGATCGCAAAATATTTCTGGACACCTACGATCAATCGCGGCTGGTTACTGAATCGATTGCCAATATAATTGTTTGGTTCCTCGGTTTATAGCTCCGCTATCGATCGCTGTGATTATGTCGATCGATCGCCGAGCTGTATAATTTCAATCTTTGCGATTCCGGTCCATCCTTCAATGTCTTCGCTGGGTTTGGTTCTTTTTTAACATTTTTAGCTCGTATCCTCCACTTTTATTCCATTGGACCTAGATTCCTGAAATACACAAATATATACCAAAAGGCGTAAAATCATCCAGGAATCAACACAAAAATCCATATAAACTCATAGCAAAATAAATGTAAAATTCACACTTATCAGATATCAATAGATTTACCAAAATCGAAGGCTAGTAGTTCACAAATCTTGATGCGATATTGATTGTTCAATAAGGATAAGGGAGTAGCTTGTTGCAACGTTAATATTAGATTTGTTATATATTGACCATAGTATAACGAATGCATTAGGAAAACTACGACCTTAGAAATATTTGGATATTCATCGAGAATTTTAGGGGATTGCATTGGCGAGCCAAAGTCTCGATAATATTCTCTAGTAGATTTTTCTCGTTGACTTTGGTTACCTTGGTTGGATTATTATTAGTATTTTATGTTTGTTAATTAGTTTAATTATTCATTCATAATGGCAAGTTAAATATAGTTTAAAGACATCTTATTTGGTACTTACAGTTAGTCCATGTGGGTTTGACAACCTGATCTTAATTATCTATACTAAAACTTGATAACCGTGCACTTGCGATATAATCGCGCTACACTGAAATTTACTGTTTAAATAAATCACGATCAAGTTTTTAGCGCCGTTGCCGGGGACTAATTTAGTAATATCATACGAGATTCTTTGACTATAATTTAACCATTGTTTTTGTTTATTTCTTTATTTATTTCAGAAAAAAAATTTATTTTATTTTGTTTTTGTTTTGTTTTCTTGTGAGGTACTTGTGATGTCCCATCAACAAGTCTAGACAAGCTTTGCCCAACAACCTTCAGAGCCATCCTATGCAACGTAGGAGAGATTCAACAATTAGGCAATCCATTGTTTTGAACCTATGATTTGATGATTATTTATTTGATTGAATCATTATAATTCTATGTGTATGTTATATTCTTCTTCATAGGTTTGGCCACATTTGAATGATTATTATCTTGCGATTGAATTGACCATACGATATTGCAATAAGATATAGAAATTGTACTGCGGATTTTAGATTGAGACGGACCAAGTAAAAAACTAGCACACACGTGATCAATAGATTTACCAAAATCGAAGGCTAGTAGTTTTCAAAAATCTTGTTGCGATATTGATTGTTCAATAAGGATATGATAGTAGCTTATTGCAACATTAATATTAGACTTGTTATAGATTGACTATAGTATAACGAATGCATTATAAAAACTCGTCACCTTAGAAATATTTGGATATTCAATCGAGAATTTTAGGGATTGTTGATCGCTATTATTTTAAACAGTATTTTCCTGTGTAGCGATTATGTAATGCAAGTGCACGATGTCAAGTTTTATTATAATGATATGAAAAGTACGAGTGTCGAACCCACGAGTACTAGAAAATAAGTACCAAATTCATCTAGTTTAACAGTACGCATATGCTATGAAGCATTAACTTCTCCCCCATCTTATCACCCAGCTATCATCTGGTGTAAAATCAAGTACGAGAAATAACCTCGTTTGTGATATTCGGAATTAATTGTGTTAATCCCCGAGTGACTAAAACCCCTAATTGATTTAATTGGGTAATTATGAGATAATTACGATGTTGAGACTCTCGAAGATGTTAATCCGGTATCGGAGTTGTTGGATCCAAAAGTTGAGATTTATTCTCGTTGCGTTAAACCTTGGGTTTGTGTTGGTAATGGATTTGGAGTCTGTGAACTTGGGATTTGGGTTTGCGATGTAATTGAGTGAGTGAGAGATAATTATTGAACACGTATGATTATTAGAGTTTTGATGCGAGTATTTTAAACTAGGGTTTTTGGAGCCTTGGTACTATATATACCAAGTGGACTCGGTGTTCAACCATTCTCCACTCCACTTCCCTCTCTCTCCTCTACGCCTCTCTCTTCCCCCCAACTCTCCCCCCTTTTTTTCTCTTCTCTCCCATGGAGAAAAATCGAGAAAGGTTCGATTTTGGAGCAAAATATCTCGAAGATTTTTAGGTAAACTCCTTCACCTCTCGATTATCTTCGTTTTGATTATGCTCTTGTGAAGTTTGGTTAAGTTTGGAGATGGGTTTGAGTTTTGGGGGATTTTAAAGAAATTGTTAAATTGATGAAGTTAGTGTTTTTATACGTTTTAATGGAGTTTTTAAGGATTATGGGGTGTGGGTTGTGTTGGATTTGAGTTTGGGTGTGAAAAACACCATTGAAGCAATTTTTTCTGCATGTTGCTGACTTTTGGCAACGACGTACAGTAGTCACCGATCGATCGTGAAGATCAAGCGATCGATCATGGGGTCTCGCGATCGATCATCGAGGGACGCTGGTCCATTTTTAAGAGGCTGGGGATCAAGTCGTGATCGATCATCAGGCCTTTGAAAATTTTTAGGTTGTTGAAATTTTGTCGTACGCTTTGCCCGTACCTTTTGGGTATTATATCATCGTGATAGGATGAGATTATGGAGATTGAGTATGTGCTTAAGTATATAATTGTGTGCACGTGATTGATTGTGAATTATGAATTGTGTGTAGCGAATAATTCACCAGGTCTCGGGGCAAAGGCAAGGAGTGGCTTGCAATTAAGGTACGTGTGGCGTACGATCATAGTTAGATATATTATTGTCATGTTTATGAATAATATATTGTTGTTGCGATAAACTGGTATGCGTTAGAATTGTGGTGATGCCGCTGTAGAGCGAGCAATGAGTATGATACTGCCGCTATTGAGCGAGCAAGGATTATGATGCCGACGATGTTGAGCATGCGAGATGTTAGAATGTCGCCGCTATTGAGCGAGTGATGTGAGATGACAAATTATAACAATGAACTTGTTGGTTGAGAAGTATTCGATTTCTATAAACCTTTATCAATTGATATAGTTATAATTGATTATGGAATCATTAGTTTGGGCATGAATAGAATGGATCATTGTAATGATTGACTGATTTGGGAGTTTGACGATCTTGGTTATTGTGAGAACAGGAACAGCGTGGGAGATCCCATATGGTCATGGTGCATACATGAAGTATTTTCTATATTTGCAGCTTTATATTCTGTAATTATGAATTGCGAGATTGATGGTACTGAGAATGTGTTATTGGTATGCTTACCCCGTGTGAGGGTTGTTTCTGTTGAAACAGGTAGAATAGGTGCAGCACTGGCTCCGGAGAATGAGAATGCTCCTAGGACAGAGGTACCAGTATTGGTATAGGATAATGTGCTTATCCAATTAGATACATAGCTACTTATTCAATGCTCATTTGTGAGCGATTTTTTTATGTGTATATGAATTGTATAAGGGTCGTGAGGATTCTCTTTTCATTTATAAGTTGCATGAAATTGTTTAAGCAAATTGCATCATGATTTGAGAACATGTTAATACATTGTGAAGTGTATACTTATATTAGTTGAGCTGCGTTGGGAATTGTATGTTACAAGATTTATGTCAAAATTTTATAGTCATCATGACACTGTTATTGAAGCATGTACGAGAATTCTCTAATGTGATAAAAGTATGCACTAATACATGTGATAATGCACTAATGAGTGGGATTAGGACGTGTGGTCCTTACATTAGTGGTATCAGAACAGTGGTTTACTCTTTTGGGTTGTTGAGGGCCAAGGGATGTGTTGATAGAAATGAATAGCACATAGTTTATGCACGATTGAAGTTGGTGTTTGACAACAATTCTTCTTATGTGCATAGTATGATATGAGATCATAAATGAAATGTTATTACTAATGATTGTGGTTGAATGATCGTATGGAATACAATGAACGTGATATTGAGCAAGACCGGTGATGCCAATGAACATACGCACCAAGGGTGGTATAGTTGATGAATACAATACGCCTGAAGAATCAGAAAATGAGGAATGAGATGTGTTATCCGAGGAAATGGTGGACAATGCCCTGTTGTTGCTATGTAACAATAGACAATGTAATGATTGAGTATGATTACTTTATGATTAAGAGAATACAAGTATGTGTGGATGTATATGTATGCATTGAGATTGATTTGTTATCGTGATGCATGAATACTTGACATTGTCTTTGTGCGTATAAATATATTACTATTATTGCGCTACTACGATTATATCAATTAGTGTTGGATCAGGATATTTTGCCGCTATCATATCGTAGCACGGGATGCTGATATGTCGAAGTGAGGGGTATCATTGAGCCGCTGGTATAACGTAGTAGGAATTGTAGAGATTGTGAGATGATATGTTGAATTGTGTATATTGAGGTCATTGCAATGATGCATATATACTGAGCATCGATGGATCCGAATATTTGCCGGTGTCTTATCGAGCGCTGGATCAGGATATTTGTCGCTGTCATTTCATAGAGCGGGACGCTGATATGTCGAAGCGAGGGATATCATTGAGCGCTCATAATTCGAAGCAAGGGATATCATTGAGCCGCTCATAATTCGAAGCGATAGATATTATTGAGCCGCTAATGTATAGAATACTTGAGGCTATCTTATCGAGCCTAGATTAGGGTATTTGTCGTTGTCGTATCGTAGCGCGGGATGATGATATGTCAAAGTGAGGGATAACTTGAAGCGAGGGATATTATTATGCCGCTATATACGTAGCAATGGATTATGCAGCTGTATACGTAGCGATGGGTACGCCGATGTATACGTAGCGATGGATTATGTCGATTAAGCCGCTATATACGTAGCGATGGTTATGTCGTTGTATACGTAGAGATGGATTATGTAGTTGTATACGTAGCGATGGTTATGCCGTTGTATACGTATAGATGGATTATGCCGATGTATACGTAGCGATGAGTTATGCCGCTGTATATGTAGCGATGGGTTATGCCATTGTATTCGTAGCGATGGTTTATGCCGCTTTATACATAGCGATGGTTTATGCCGATGTATACGTAGCTATGGTTTATCTCGCTGTATAAGTAGCGATGGTTTATGCCGCTGTATACGTAGCGATGGATTATGCCGCTGCATACGTAGCGATGAGTATTGATTGTGCACGACCATTGGGCGATGAGTACTGATTGTGTACCACCATTGGGCGATGAGTACTGATTGTGTACCACCATTGGGCGATGAGTACTGATTGTGTACCGCCATTGGGCGATGAGTATCGATTGGGCAATGAGTATCGATGATGTACCGCTATTAGGTTAGCGTATACTGCTATTACGTTAGCAATATATATTGATGACATGTTGATTCCAGATGGTGTTGACCATTGTGTTAATTATACCATCACGAGTTGACGATGATGTTATGAATGTCACGTGTTGACATATACCGTCATGAGTTGACGAGGATGTTATAAATGTCACGGGTTGACATTTACAGTCACAGGTTAACGAGGTTTTTTACGATGATACGGTATGGCGGGCGATGGGAAACTTGTGCCGCCGTTGCGATGAATAATTGATCGCTATTATGTTAAACATTATTTTTCAGTGCAGCGATTGTGTACCGCAAGTGCACAGTGTCAAGTTTTAGTATAATGATTTTAGAAGTAGGAGTGTCGAACCCACGAGGACTAGGAAATAAATATCAAACTCATTAATTTAACTATATTTAGTCTATGATAACTGGTTGTGATTATTAAACTAACGTGACAAATTAACTCAATATGTAACCCACACAATCAATAACGAATAAGATTAAAATCAAAAGAAACAATTATCAAGACATTCGGTTGTAATCCCCCATAATTCGCCTATTAGTTAAGAATTAAATTCAAACAATCTAAGGTGACGAGTTTTTCTAAGCCTTAGTATACCTTGGTCCGGCTATAACAAATCTAATACTAACGTTGCAATAAGCTACTCTCGTATCCTTATTGAACATTTAATATTGTAAGTTGATCTATGAAAACTTCTAGTTTTCGATTACTAGATATCTATAGCTATCACACGTGTATTTGACTTCATCTCTCGATATCAGTCTGAAATCCACGGCATAAATCACTATATCGAATCACAACTTTATCTCTCGATCTCAATTGTAATTTACTATCATTCAAGGATGGCCAAACCCTTAAAATGATGAAGAACAGTGATCTATGCACTTAAAGATATAAGAATCAATCAAAACATTCAATTTAAACCATGGGTTCATACAAAGGATTCCCTAAGTCTTGATAACAAACCTAGCCAACAATCTCCATCAAATAACAGTGCATAAACAAGTTTTGAAACATTCTAAATGTTAAAATCTAATGAAAATATAGAACTAGAGTTAGAAATACGGAAATAACGAGAGGTGTTGACTCCTTGCGTTGCTCCGTCGTCCCGTCTCTTCCGATGCGTCTCTTCTTCAATGGAATTATGGTGTATGGATGGTTGAGGATGAAGGAGAGTGATGGTGGCTGAGTTTTTATGTTTTTTTATGAGCCAAAAGGTCCCAAAAACGTCCATGGTAATCCATATTTATGATAGGAGGAGTTTCAAGTTTGGACACAAAATAACCAAGATGGAAATAAATCCCAAATTTTCGAGTTCTGGCAATCGATCGGGAATAAGTGGCGATCGATCGCCATAACATTCTGCCTCGAGACGATCTATCGCCTCATTTGAAGCGACCGATCACTTCCTCCGATTTTCAGCAAATTACGATCTCGTCCCTCCTTTTCCATGTTTGCTCGGTTTGGTTCTTTTTCATCATTTTATGCCTGTTTCTTCCACTTTTATGCATTTGGACCTAGATTCTTGAAATATAAAATATATACCAACACGCGTAATATTTTCCAGGAATCAATACAAAAACGCCCCTAATCTTATATCAAATTAAGTGTAAAAATCACACTTATCAACTCCCCCAAACTTAAACTTGATCGTCTCGAGCAAGAAATAAGATCACACAGTAGAGTTCAATATTGAAGATTCAAATAAACCAATTTGCAATCAATCATGTAACTCAAATATCTCACTTACAAACGAACACAAATAAATCAGAAAGTTTAACAAGTGTTTTCTCCTTATTCAAGCAACATGTCTCCAAATCAGAACGTGCGTGTGTGCTATTGTCACTTTCAAGTTTCATGCAATTTCATAGATCAAATCATGCTAGGTAATGAAAGTTAAGATTATCCTTGAGCACCCCATAGTCCTATTTTCAAACACTTCTCCACTAATGTAGTCACTCCCTCAACTTGGATCAATAGGTCTTTTTAAGCTTGTAATGTTAGGACTAGGTGTTTGGCTTCAAAGAAAAGATAGGATAGCATAAAAAAGAGAGTATAAGCATGTAATGTTCATATTTTTAGCACAAAATTGAGCTTTTCTTCTTTTTCTTTTAGCCTTGGCCACTTTGGGTCTTATGTAGTCACATTTTACACAAGGCTTTATCTATCTTTCTTTTCTCATTGTCAATATTTTTCAATAATAAGCTCATCCAAATGTAGCAATTCAAGTGCATCTAATGAGAATCATTATTATTTGATGACTATTGTTGGCTAAGTTTGTTGTCAAGACTTAGGGATCTCTTGTATGTACCCATAATTCTTACATATCTTTGTGCATAATTTATTGTGATTCATGCTTTTGAAGGATTAATCACAATTGAATGATTATTTATTGCAATTGAGATCGAGAGTTCGATATAGTAATTTATGCCGTGGATTTCTTATTGAGATCGAGAAATAAAGTCAAATACACGTGTGATATCTATAGATATCTAGTAATCGAAGGCTAGTAGTTTTCATAGATCAACATACAATAGTGATTGTTCAATAAGGATACGAGAGTAGCTTATTATAAAGTTATTATTAGATTTGTTATAACCAGACCAAGGTATAACAAGTGCATTAGGAAAACTCGTCACCTTAGATCGTTTGAATTTAAATCTTAACTAATAGGCGAGTTATGGGGGATTACATGGGTGAACCAAAGTTTTGATAATCGTCTCTATTGATTCAATTTTCATTCTCTACTGCTTGCTTGGGTTGAATATTGAGTTATTAGTTAAATTAGTATAATTTCCATCACTAATTATCGTAGACTAAATATAGTGATGAACCTGATGTCTTAATGCTATGATGGTGATATACTTGGTTGACGAATGCATCCACGCAGGTATGAGATTAATTATGCAATGTTAAGATTGCTACAGTATTATAGAATTGACCTTCGAGGAAAGAATTTTATTGTGTAAAAACGATTTTGTAGAGTATGATGGCTAATTACATTACATGAGGATTATAAAATGAAATTGAAGAATGAATAATATTGTTGATTGGTGAAATGGATAATAGGGTCGATAACGAATTAAAGTGCTAAATGAAGAACCTTAGAAACGAATATACTACTTGATCGATTATTGATAACTCAAATTAATAAAAGATAAAATGGGACGACTTGAGTAGAATACGGAGTACGATATATCATGACTAATTATGATAGGAGGCACGACTACTTTATGTGACATGATGAGATTGTTAAGAGTTATTGCTAAGATATTAACATTGAATTGATATTTGTTATAGATACTTCAAGAGACTCCGGATGTCGAGAATTACTCAAATCCCATTGTTGACTGTAAGGTACGTTGTAATGTACGAGCAAATATGGTATTTCTTATGAGGTAATTCGATGATTATGCATTTATGAGATGTGGATCTATGAAAACGATAAGTAAGTATATTGATTGAAATATGTTTTTCATTCGAGATGAGATAATGATTTTGGGTTGAGTATTTATATAATAATATAGTTGGGTTCAAAGTGCCACTATATATGCACTGTGAGGTCAACGTACCACTGCATATTTGAGCGGGGTTAAAGGGCCGCTAATATAATGGGGTTCAAAGTGCCACTGTATACGCACAGTGGGCAAAGTGCCAATAATGCAGATTTGAGCGGGGTTAAAGGACCGCTAATATAGTGGGGCTCAAAGTGCCACTGTATACGCACAGTGGGGTCAAAGTGCCACTGATGCTGATTTTAGTGGGGCTAAAGTGCTAATATAGTGGGGGTTCAAAGTGCCACTATATACGCACAGTGGGGTCAAAGTTTCACTGATGCAGATTTGAGCGGGGTTAAAGGTCGGTAATATAGTGGGGTTCAAAGTGCCACTATGTTAGTTCCGGATTTTAAAGATGACAAAACAAATCAGAACGGATCGAGGGAAATCAGACTGACCAGATCGATCGCTCAAAGCAGATCAAGATGTTATGATATATCGCAAATCAGATCGGATCGATGGAAATCAGCCTGACCAGATCGATGCTTCAGATCGCTCTCACTATTATCAGATCAGAGCAAACAAGGCTGAAAAAGATTTGCTCTTCAGTCCGAATCATTAACGGCTATTTATTGAAGCATTTAATGTTGCAATTAATGCTGAAAAAGACCAAGGACTGAAGATTACCATAAAATGTAAGAATACAAAGAAGAGCTTACCTGACAGTCGCCGAAAGCATGAACCAGAATGGCAAGTACCCAAAAGAATAAGACTGCAGCTTACTCAAAGTTTGAGCAGAGTCAAGAGTTGCACATAAAGGGAAATAATGTTGTTGATACATACAACTATATAAGGATACAACAGAAGAGCTCAAGAGAGAGTCTGATCAACCGAAAAACGCAAAAGAAAGCAAAACAGCACAAGCTTACAAGCTCAGACATTCTCGAGCTGAAAATTTTCATAAGCACAAGCATATTGTAATATTTGATTATCTTAGGATCATTGTGTGCATAGACTAAATTAGTCTATCTTTTGTATTCTGTACTAAGATAAAGAAGTGAGAATCAATTGTAACTGTCAGACAGAGTGTGTCTGAACAGATCGAGAGACTAGGAGTTTCAGTCTGGTAGTGAGGTAAATCCAGCTGAATTGGGTTTGTACAACAGGATTGTATAAATCAAAGTCTTCTAGTGGAATCCTTCCTTAATTGGAAGAAGGGGAGACGTATAAGGATTACACCACCTTCGAACTTCCAGAAACATATTCTGTCTTTTATCATTCTGCACTTGTTTTACGATTCAAGCCATCGAGCCGTTCTTACTAGCCTAAGAACAGACCGTTCCGCACTAAATCATTCAGTGGTATGTTCTGCAGAAAAGCTGATTAAGAAACAGATTTCTTTCACTAATCCGAAAGAAATCACAAAGGATTATTTTTAATAGGAGTGTTCATTCACCCCCCCCCCCTCTAAACACTCCGGGCCCGTCCTAACAAGTGGTATCAGAGCAGGTCGTCTTAATCATCACAAAGACACTTGAGCTGATGGCATCATTCAACAAAATTCCTATGTTCTCAAAAGAATACTATGATGATTGGAGAATCAGAATGCAAGCTCATCTGGCAGCACAGGATGACGATATGTGGTTCGTCATCACTGATGGACCAATGAAAATTCTGAAAGTCAATACAGCAGCCTCCATTACTGGTGGTGAACCCCAAATGGTCGAAAATGACAGATCCCTCTGGACGAATGAAGAAAGAAAGAAAGCAAATCTAGACAACGTTGTCAAAGACATCTTGTTCAAGACGTTGGACAAGAATATGTTCTAAAAATCAAAATGTGCTCTACTGCCAAAGAAATTTGGGAGAAAATAGCACGGCTATGTGAAGGGAACGACCAGACCAAGGAAAACAAGCTGATTGTTAATTTTCAAAGATTTGAGAGCATAAAAATGAAGATTGGAGAAACTCTAAACGAGTTTGATGAAAGAGTTACTGGTATTATCAATGAACTGAATGGTCTGGCAAGGAATACTCTAACAGAGAGATTGCTCTGAAAGTAATGAGAGCTTTGCCAAAAGAATGAGATGTAAAGACCATTGCAATGAGGGAATCTAAAGATCTGAACAAAGTTGAACTTCATGATATATTTGCAGATCTTAAGGCTTATGAGTTCGAACTGATCACCAGAGGTGAAGCAGAGCCATTCATCTCTCAACCAAACAAAGCACTGGCAGCCATTCCAGACCAGACTAGACCACCCCCACAACATATCGATCTATCGAACAGATAAGTAATGATGCTATGTCATTATTTATCAAGAAATTTGGTAAATTTATGTCTAAGAATAAAAGGAACTTTAAACCTTCTCATCATTATAAATCAAGAAAAGACGATGCTGTTAATGATCAGGCTTGCTACAATTGTGGTAAGACCGGACACTTTATTGCAGATTGCACCAGACCGAAGAAAGAAGAACGTAAAGAAAGGCATCGTGATGACAAGAAAAAGAAGCACTACAAAGATCGTAAAAGTCATCATGGTAAGTCCCAAAAGATCCTAGTAGCAGAGGAAGGAAACAGCAAGTTGGCTCAGACTGATTCAGATTCAGAAAGCTTCGAATATTCTTCCAGCGAAAGCGAAGAAGATATTCAATGTCTAATGGCAGACGAAGAAATGAGTCAAACAGACGAGGAATTCGATCTTGACTCAAATGAATTTACACGTGAAGAGCTTATGTCCGCACTGCAAGACATGGCTAATGATTATAGAATCTTAGCTGAATCATTTGAGAAAACTAAAGCTAAAGCCAATGATCAAATGGATGAGCACATCAAACCAAGCTGCTCTGAGCTAGGTGAGCGCAATAATCTACAGATCGAGCTGAACAAGCTGAATATCTCTAACGATCAGCTCCATGAAGAAAACAAGAGAATTAGCACACAAAATGCTGAGCTTTCTCATATTTTCAAAACATGGACAAAATCAAGAGCATCATTGGAAGAGTTGCAATAAGTACAAAGAAATGTCGGTGATGTCACCGGCATAGACTTTGATATCAAAGACTGCACCAAAGATGAATCTGAACTGTTGATGGTAAAGAACAAAATCAAACAAATGACATTTGTTAAATCCAGCACAGTACATGAAACTGAAGCACCTACAATTCAAACGGGAGTCTCCTTTGGGGATCAAGGTTTGAGAAGCGGAATTGGGTATGTTAACCAAGCCAAAGAAAAGGCATCAGCAAGCTTTGTGTCTATCAGACCAAATCTAAAGGTGCAAGATCTAAGGCAAGGAAGACCATCCAATTACTTTAACTCAAAACCAGTTCAACGAAGATATAGACTACCTTATAAGAATCAAAGGTTTCCATATCGCACACATTATCACACACAACATCGAAACAGATCAGCTCACAGCATACCAGACACAAACAAGCCATTGAAGCTGATACAGGTGGGTTCCCAAAGGGCTAATCCGTTCTGGACCCAAGTAGGATTGGGTACCAACAATAATTATGTTTGATGACAGGTACCGAAGAATCTTATATCAGACTGGTACTTAGACAGTGGGTGTTCACGTCACATGACTGGAAACATCGAGCTGCTGTCTGAAGTCACAGAATGTACTGGACCCAAGATCATCTTCGGGGATAACTCAAAGGGTAAGACCGTGGGCAAGGGTAAGATTGTCCATGGTATTATTACTATCAATGATGTGCTGTTAGTTAAAAATTTATGCTATAATCTGATCAGTATAAGTCAACTATGTGATAATGGTTATGCTGTAGAATTTCACAAACACACTTGCATTGTTAAATCGTCAGACGGTATGACCATGATTGTAGGAATCAGAAATGGAAATACATATAAGATTAACTGAAATTTTGCTCAACCTGATAATCCTACTTGCTTCATCGTGAATAATGATAATAAAACACTGGCTATGGCATAAATGCTTGAATCATCTCAACTTTAAGACTATCTCTAGCCTGTGTAAACATGATCTAGTTGTAGGTCTGCCCAAGATAGATTTTGCTAAGGATAAGATCTGTGAATCTTGCCAAATGGGCAAACAGATCAGATCATCCTTCAAAAAACAAGAATGCCAAATCCTCATCACGATGTTTAGAACTATTGCATATGGACTTGTTTGGTCCTATACCAATAACAAGTTTAGGGGTTATGCGGTATACTCTTGTTGTTATTGATGATTACTCACGTTTTACTTGGACTATATTTTTGAGCAGTAAAGATCAGACCGGTCCAAAATTGATCAAGCTGCTGAAACGCACTCAGAATGAGAAATCATCAAGCATAGACAGGATTCGAAGTGACAAAGGCACTGAATTTTCGAATCAGAATCTTGAATCCTTTCTATAAGATCAAAAAATTAAGCATGAATTTTCAGCCGCTCGAACTCCTCAACAAAATGGAGTTGCAGAACGAAGGAACAGAAAGTTTAAAGAGGCAGCAAGGACAATGCTTGCTGATTCTGGAATTTCGCAAAAGTTCTGGGCAGAAGCTGTAAATACTGCTTGCTACACTCAAAATCGGTCTATGATTAACAAGAAGTTGAATCTTACTCCATATGAAGTATGGACTGGTAACAGACCATCAATCTCTCACCTTCATGTATTTGGCTGCAAATGCTTCGTTCACAATAATGGTAAGAATCATCTTACAGCATTTGAAGCTAAATCAGATAATGGAATATTCTTAGGATATTCAGCTTATAGCAAAGCTTTCGAGTTTTCAATAATCGCACTTTAACTATAGAAGAATCAGTTCATGTAGTGTTTGATGAATCTTTATGTATTGAGGGTAACAAGGAATCATTTCAAAATCAGATGGAAAATATCCATTTCGAAGCTAACAGTGATGATGAGATTGTAGCTAACAGGTCAAGAGACAATCCACTGGACCTGAAGTACCAGATAGACCGGATCAAGGCAATGAAGCTCCTTCAGATCGAGCCGATTCGGATGTTCTTAACTCCAATGTTAAAGCAGATGCTGATAATGCTGCTACTACTCATCCTTCTGGACCAGATAATCCAGAATCAAGCTATCGATGGACAAAGAGGCATCCAGCCGATCTAGTAATTGGAAGTCCTTCTGCACCTATAAGAACCAGAGGACAGATGATGGATGAATTCACTCATGCCGCTTTCATATCAAATCTGGAACCTAAAAAGATTGATGAAGCTTTGACTGATTACAACTGGATTAAAGCCATGCAAGAAGAGCTTAATCAATTTGAACAAAATCAAGTCTGGAGTCTAACCCCCAGGCCTAGTGATCTGCCTGTTATTGGAACCAGATGGGTTTTCAGAAACAAGCTAGACGCAAATGAAATTGTGGTTAGAAACAAGGCCAGACTGGTGGCGCAAGGATTCCGATAAGAAGAAGGAATTGACTTCGATGAATATTTTGCACCAGTCGCCAGACTTGAAGCAATCCGAATATTTCTTGCATATGCTGCTTTTAAAGACTTCAAGGTATATCAAATGGACGTTAAGAGTGCCTTTCTTAATGGTAAGCTTCAGGAGGAAGTCTACATTGAGCAACCTCCTGGATTTCAGAACCACTCATTTCCAGATCATGTATATCTACTGAATAAAGCAGTATATGGACTGAAACAAGCTCCAAGAGCCTGGTATGACACTCTGTCTCAATTTCTGCTGAACCATGATTTTCAGATCGGCTCAGTGGATAAAACTCTATTTAAATTTATTAAGGGGAAACATACTTTGTTAGTTCAAATCTATGTTGACGATATCATTTTTGGGTCAACTAACCCCAAATTATGCGAGAAATTCTCTAAGTTAATGCATGGACAATTTGAGATGAGTATGATGGGAGAACTTTCATTCTTTCTGGGTCTTCAAGTCAAACAGCTCAGCAATGACATTTTCATAAATCAAACCAAATATACCAAAGAGCTTCTCAAGAGATTCGGAATGGAAACTTGTTCAACTGCATCAACTCCAATGAGTCCTTCAATCAAGCTAGATAAAGACGAAGGGGGAACATCAGTTGAAGTAACGATGTATCGAGGACTGATCGGATCGCTCTTGTATCTTACAGCGAGCCGGCCTGATATAATGTTCTCAGTATGTATGTGCGCTAGATTTCAGTCAGATCCAAAATAATCACACTTTATTGCTGCTAAGCGTATTCTTAAATACTTAAAAGGATCTCAGAACGTTGTTCTTTGGTATTCCAAATATTCAAATTTCAGCTTAATCGGATATTCAGACGCTGACTATGCTGGCTGTAAGATTGATCGCAAAAGCACCAGTGGAACATGTCAATTCTTAGGTGAAAGATTGATCTCATGGTTTAGCAAGAAGCAAACATCTATTGCCACATCTACAGCTGAAGCAGAATATCTTGCCGCTGGAAGCTGTTGCGCTCAAATGCTCTGGATTCAACACCAGCTCAAAGACTATGGCATTCAAGCTGTTGAATCTCCGATATTTTGTGACAACACCAGTGCAATTGATATAACGTATAATCCAGTGTTGCACTCTCGAACAAAGCATATTGATATAAGACATCATTTTATTCGAGATCATGTTGGCAAAAAGGAAATTCGGATCGAGCATATTTCAACAGACCAGCAAGCAGCAGATATCTTCACCAAACCACTTCCTGAGGCTAAGTTTAATTATTTTCGTCAAATTCTTGGTTTAATAGACTTATCCTGATGTTTTAGAGGTATCTTTCTTTTCGCTTTTAAAGATTATATGCTGGCACAGATCGATAATACAATGATCAGATAGACACAGACCGGTCCGACCTTTCAGACCGATCTTTGTCCAATCTGATGTTATCCCATGATCTGTCTGATCAACAAATCTTTAAATAAAGTAATTATTTAGAACAGCCCGGACTGGTCACAAATTTAACCGCCTTATCTCTTTATCATCCTGAACGTTTATTTTGAATTATTTCAATATCAGTCATCGAGATAAAGACACGTGTCTTCTCTCTCCTATTTAGTGGCTGAACATTTCACTTTCATTTCACTTTTTACGAATTACTGCTGTCTGCTCTCTAACTCTCAAATATTTTCAAACTCTCCGTATTCTTCATTACACTCAAATGGCTACTATCACTCACAATTCTCTATCTGTTGAGTTCAATGAAATCTACAGGGCTGAAGATCCGAAAATGGTCTCAATGTTCAAATCCTTATGGATTAAGGAACTTTCTGGAATACGGAACGGTGGTTTACGAGTCGGAGATTCGAGAGTTGTTTGCAAATGCTGTGTCTCAAAAGACATTCATCTCCACCACCGTCAAGGGCAAATCATTTGACATCTCTCCGTCGACGCTGTCAAAGACCTTTGGTCTTCCCAGCACCGGACTGACTGAGTTTGGCCATATTTCTCAGGCCTCTATCACCGATCTTCAGGGGAAGGTATCCATTCTTGGCCACCGCCTGCAGCCATCATTCAAGAAGAAGGAAATGTTCTTTCATTTCCAAGTTTTATGCGAAATTGTTGGCAAGCCACTTTTGGGCAAAGCCGGAAGCTATGACGCTGTTACTGCCGAGAAATTCCGGGCCATGGCTGTTATTCACTCGGGACAGAAGATGAATTGGTCTGCAATCTTGTTTGGAGTCTTGCTTGAAACGGTTATCGCCTCCAAACAGGCTGTGTGCTTTGCAGTTCCCCTCAGCAAGCTCTTAGAGACTTTGAACATCGAGCTGGGGAAGCCGTCTGCTTTGAGTCCCTTCAAAATTCTCAACCCCAAGGGATTGGCACTGCTGAAGTGTAAAGGTGCTCCACCCACTTCTTCCGATCTGGTGGCTGTCAAGATCGAACAAGGAGAAGAACAGGCTGCTCGAAGAACTCGAGTCAAGCGTAAATTGACTATTCATACTGACTCCGAGGAAACTCAGTCTGCTCCTTCATCTCCAGCCAAGCCCCCTCCTGAGAAGCCAAGAACCTAGATCACCAAGCCAATCAAAACCTTACCTCTTAAAGCCTTACCTATATTGCCATCCACAAAAGCCACCCCTGCACCCCAAACTACAACTCAACCTTCAACAGCTCCAACCACTGTACCCAAAGTAACCATCAGAGTACCTTCTGCCATTCCTGTGGTCAAAGGTATTGTTATCACCGAGTTGGGAGACTACACCCAATCGGGGATCAAGACCTCATCTCCCACCGGAAAAGGCAAGGATATCCTCACTGAACCCATCTCTTCAAAACCCAAGCCATCGACATCGCAATAGAAGATGTTGACGAAAAGGTGAAGGAGCTCACTGTGGTGTTTGATGAATATTTCGAATACAGAACGATCAACCACATTGATATGTTCTTCGGCAAGCTGCGAAGACTACAAAAGATGGAACAAGAAGTCCTTAAGGGGACAGAGACTGATGACGTCAGAATTTTTGTGTAGCGCAAAGATCTGTTCCAGGCCAACCAAAGATTCAGACTGGCAAATCTGCTGATTGCAGCTAAGAAGGCGAATTTTGATCCGAGCAATCCGTCTGCCAAAGATGATGGTGCCGTCATTGCTCAGCTGGAAATGGATGTTCATGCTCTATATTTGGCTGTTCGCTTTCAACGACAGGAGATTAACATATCCACTCCAGTTCCCAGCTCGGATCACCCATCTGCGAGCAAGACTTTGGCTGAACCATTCATTGAGCCACTTCCTTCTGAGTCAGCTGAGCAGACAGTGAAGCAGACATCGGAGCAGTCACTGCCTAATGCTCCCTCTGCAGCTGAAACTGAAGCAATGGATGTATTGTTGGACTCTCCAACAACTTCCATCCCCATTGCACCCTCAGTCTCCCAAATTCAGCACAGTCCAACCGCTGCACATACAACAGTCAACTTAACTGTGTTCATTTATTTTGAACAAGAAGAAGTAATTGATCCGCAAGTATACGCTTCAGAGTTCTTAAAAGACTGAATAAAAGGATTTAGAAGCTAGGTTTTGTCATCATCAAAAAGGGGGAATTTGTTAGTTCCGGATTTTAAAGATGACAAAACAAATCAGAATGGATCGAGGGAAATCAGACTGACCAGATCGATCGCTCAAAGCAGATCAAGCTGATATGGTATATCGCAAATCAGATCGGATCGATGGAAATCAGCCTGACCAGATCGAAGCTTCAGATCGATCTCAACTATTATCAGATCAGAGCAAACAAGGCTGAATAAGATTTGCTCTTCAGTCCGAATCATTAACGGCTATTTATTGAAGCATTTAATGTTGCAATTAATGCTGAAAAAGACCAAGGACTGAAGATTACCATAAAAGGTAAGAAGACAAAGAAGAGCTTACCTGACAGTCGCCGAAAGCATGAACCAGAATGGCAAGTACCCAAAATAATAAGACTGCAGCTTACTCAAAGTTTGAGCAGAGTCAAGAGTTGCACATAAATGGAAATAATGTCGTTGGTACATGCAACTATATAAGGATGCAACAGAAGAGCTCAAGAGAGAGTCTGATCAATCGAAAAACGCAAAAGAAAGCAAAACAGCACAAGCTTACAAGCTCAGACATTCTCGAGCTGAAAATCTTCATAAGCACAAGCATATTGTAATATTTGATTATCTTAGGATCATTGTGTGCATAGACTAAATTAGTCTATCTTTTGTATTCTGTACTAAGATAAAGAAGTGAGAATCAATTGTAACTGTCAGACAGAGTGTGTCTGAACAGATCGAGAGACTAGGAGTTTCAGTCTGGTAGTGAGGTAAATCCAGCTGAATTGGGTTTGTACAACAGGATTGTATAAATCAAAGTCTTCTAGTGGAATCCTTCCTTAATTGGAAGAAGGGGAGACGTAGAAGGATTACACCACCTTCGAACTTCCAGAAACATATTCTGTCTTTTTATCATTCTGCACTTGTTTTACGATTCAAGCCATCGAGCCGTTCTTACTAGCCTAAGAACAGACCGTTCCGCACTAAATCATTCAGTGGTCTGTTCTGCAGAAAAGTTGATTAAGAAACAGATTTCTTTCACTAATCCGAAAGAAATCACAAAGGATTATTTTTAATAGGAGTGTTCATTCACCCCCCCTCTAAACACTCCGGACCGATCCTAACACACTATATATGCACAGTGGGGACAAAGTGCCACTGTTGCAGAATTAAGCGAGGACAGAGTGCCGCTGCTATTAATTAGAATTTGAATCAATCATGGTGAACCGTTGGTACGTCAAATATATCGAGTTGACATTATATTTGGATTACTAATATTGAATGCGATGTATAGATTTGTGGAAGTTTGAAACATGTTTAGTACGTGAAAGAAATGGTAGTTTGGACAATATAGGGAGTATATTTTTATCGATTTCCAACAATCTTATTATTTACGACTCTTATATTGATGTAATCCTGATTATTGTAGAGTTCGCTCACCCAGCGTGGTGGGCTGTTTCTATTGAAACAGGTATATATGTACGGTGTTCCTCAAGAAGTACGTTCCAGATACTGATATCATAATTAATACACCGGTGGATTGTGCGAGTGTTAGTGATGGTAGATAATATTTAAATAATCCAAATTGTTTACATTTATTCATGGCTCCACTTGTGAGCTGAGCCATTGAGGCATGTATATGGCTTCTGTTGGGTTTTGGAAACCCGAATAATCTTGATTTTGATGATAACAAAACTTGTTAATATGTTGCTAACATATTTCATCAAGTGTGCAGTGAATATATATTAATTAGGAGCTTGATGATTAGCAAATAAATAGGTTGAAGAAACTGCACCAGTAGATACATCCAGCAGACCTTGAGCGCTGCTGACTAAATTGATCATCTATCGGACTACCAGCAAACCTTGAGCGGTGTGACTAAATTGATCATCTACCGGACTACCAGCAGGGGACCAATAGACCTTGGACCAAGCAGACCTCGAAGCTCCGACCAGTAGAGTCAGACTCAACCAGTAGAGGCCAGAGGATTCGAACCAGTAGAGGCCAGTGGGCTTCGAACCAGTAGAGGACAACAACTCGACCAGTGGACTTGCAAGTAGAGCTGCTCTACTTGAACAAATCAGCAGCCTTCCAGAAATAGTCCAGAAGCAGAATATGACCGTTGCAATGTTTGAAAGCTTACCAAAATTATCCCAACGGTTATATTCTTGTATCTAACGTACATATCATTACTTGGGGCTATATATACATGAGTTGGAAACTCAATAACTATTGACTGAAGATCAATCCAAGCTTTCCAAAGCAAACCCACTTGGGATTCAATTGGGGAACTTCAAAGACAAAAGCTGCTAAATGAAGAGCACTCCCCAAACCTTTGCACCTCTTACCTTGATGTATCAGATTCATTATTGAATCATTCGTGCCTTTGTTTTCACTCTATTCATTGTATTTGTGAGCTAAAATAGAAGAGTGAATACGATTATAACAGTTTGTGATTCATCACAACTGGATAAGAGGTCTTTGTATGTGAGACATTAAAGAACATACATAGTTGAGTAGTTGGAGTTCTAGTTGGATGGTGAATGCCCAATTGGATCGGGTTTGTACAAAGAATTGTAAAAATCAAACTCTTCTAGTGTAACCTTCCTGCAAAGGGAGAAGGGGAGACGTAGAAGCGTTGTGCTTCGAACTTCCAGAAACAAATGCTTGTGTTATTTACTTTACTGCATTTATTTAACTTACATACTTTATTGCAAATCTTTAAAATGCCTTTCAAATGTTTAATCTGTTTTAAAGCGGGTTATGTCGGGTGTCTTCCGCTCGATTTTGTAACCGAACTCGATATAATCTCTCGGTGTAATTAATTCAAGAACACGAGTTATTGAAGCTCAAGTTGGTTGAACTCGGGTGTGGAATGACAGCCCACCCCCGGAATCGATCCTAACAGCTTCTATAATTGTTTTGAAGTCTCCCTTTCATTTGGTTTATTTAGGTATTTTAATGTCGGGGACAATGAAATTTAGAAGTACATTATGTCATGAATTACTGGTTGAGGGAAATGCATTTGGACACCCGTACACAGAAGTTTTAACTACGAGAAACTCTGTCAAATTTTATAGAAGTCACATCATAAATTGACGCATTAATATTGAGAGTATTAAGAATTATAATTCATTTATGGACATATGACGTCATAAATGTACTAATGCCGCTAATAATGGTTTGGGGCATTACACTTACTATCTTCTGAAGATAATGATTATCCCATGCTTGCAATTTGAGCTTTTTATTCCCTCTGGAAAAAAAATTGGCAATTAAGCGCACCACTTTAGTCTAGCGATGCACTTATCTCATGTGTACCGCTAGACCCAAACGGTGCACACAATAACAAATAGTTAGCACAATATTTTCTCATCCGCTTGAGAGTGCACCATATTGTTTAAATTAAGTGCACCACTTTGATATAAGCAAGTGCATCACCATCTTAATATAAAATGGTGTAGGATCAAACGATTGGCGTTTTACAAAAAGCTATAGCTGGTAGCATATACGCAACTTCAAACCCTTATACAGGGGCTGCACGCTACATGAGCCAATGGGCCGGGCTGTTAAACCACTGGACGACAGATGACACACATTCTTCCACGAGTGTACAGAAGGACTTGCTGGGTGCGGCACAACATACATATTTATTATCAGAGAAACAAACTCATTCCACAATTTTACCCTTCTTTAAGGCATCGGACTGCGGCGAAAACATTTTGTGATTGTGGTGATAAAGCCCGCTTCGATTAATATTTGCTCGATTATTATCTTGTTTCAGGTATGATTTTTAAAATTTCTCGAAATTCATTATTGTGGTTGTGTTTAGGAGTTGATTATTTGCACTTATATATTTACTGATTTCGAAACTAATTCACGAATAGTGTGGAAGAATTTCACAAAAGTGCTAAATCTAAGTAATGAAGCCAGTGAAATTTGTGGAATCGATTGATCAATATGGTATACTTGTTGACTTTAAAATCTGGAAGGGTATAATATGAGCTTGATCTGCTACAAATTTATGTTTTTTTGAGGATTTAACTAAAACTCTCAATTATATGCATGGTGTCACTTGAGTAATTTATGGCGGGTGTGAGGAAAAGTTTCGAGCAGGTTTGTAAGTTTAGTTTAATCATTTTAACAAAAAGTGGATTTAAATGATTTGAATTACTTTTATGAACTAAGTTGAATAAAGTTTGTGGAATATGACCGGCTTGCAGTTTGCAACAACAACAATAACAACTAAGCCTTTAATCTTAATGAATTGGGGTAGGCTACATGAACAATAGAGAGAATCAAGTCGGGTCGAACACATGCGGCAGTCTTCTCCAAACGCTTCTATCAGTCAATATATCTTCTGTAATCCCCTTGCACACCAAATCTTTGCGTATAACTTCGAGCCATGTCTTCTTCGATCGTCCTCTCGCTCTCGTAAACTGGCCGAAATTCATGGACTCCAATCGACGCACAGGTGCACTGCTGGGCCTGCGTCCAACATGACTAAACCAGCGTAAGTGGCTTTCTTGCATCTTCTCTTTTATACAAGTTACACCTACTTTAGCTCGAATATCTTCACTCCTTATTTTATCTTTTCTGGTTTTACCTCACATGCAATGAAGCATAAATCATGTAATGGGATATCTGCCCTGTTGGACCCAATCGAGACCAACTGTCCAAAAGGATGTTTTACAGAAGCCCATATTTTGAATCTCAGCCGGCCCAACCAATATCCCCCTTTCATGTTTAAATTCGGCTTCCATTTCAAATTCTAACAAACATTCACGATTTTTTCTCTACCCAATCCCAGTACGGAAGCAAAGAAATGGTAATTTACTTACTTTTTCGTTCAATTTCCCCATTTTTTGAAGTTATTAAATTTGTTGTCCAATCGTTTGATAGTTAATTTCAGAGATTCATGTCGCCTTTTGCCTATATTGCATGTTTTTAGATTTGAATATCAATCTCGTTTGTGTAATTTTCTTCATTAATCACAGCTGATGCATATTATTTCTGGTGTCGGTGATTAATGCCTAGCTGTTATTTTGCAAAAAAAAAAAAAAAAGAGAGACGAGACCGAATTTTTTTTAATGTTTGCTGTTCAAATATGCTTATTTTGTTCATATAATTTCAAGTCATAGAGAAGGCTATGGCATTTTGAATTGAGTTAGTTTTGCTCGAAATGTTGGATTATTTAAAATGGACAATGTTGTGTTGGGTTACGTATATGGATATTTACTGTGTTTTATTGAATTTTGAAAGTAATTATTGATTAGTAAGTGCTGGAGTTGTGTATCTACTAGCTTATATTTCAAAAAAAAGAAGAAATATTATTTAACCATTTCACTTAGACTGAATCATATATCAGCAAGCTGCCTAACCTAGTTAAGGCATACTTTTTTGACACTCAAAACATATTATCATATTATTCTTGTGACTGTATAAACATTATTGAGAGATAAGAAACATGAATCATTTTATTACTTGTCTTATCACTTGCTTCAAATAGCAAATTGATCTATATTTGAGAAAATCGATCTATAGCATTGGTGCAACTTACTAATTTGATATTATTGCAACCTACCAATTTTAATGATGAACCCTTTTAACATATGATGAAGTGATAATATCTTTTGGAGAAGCAACTAATGACGAGATTTTATCAATTCTTGCTTATCATGTTTAGGACTTAATTGATTTATCTAGTGAGAGTGATTGCTGATGGGTTGTGACCGGATATTCTTCAATCAAAGTCTTTATCCACCTAGTAGTTGTAAATTAACTTTGGGTTTTACAATATGAATATTTGTAAACTTGGTATAGATTTAGATAAGCTCCTAAGTAGTAACATGACAAGTTTGACCATGATGATTAATCAATGTTGAGAACTGACATTGAGGTCATTGATGAGAGAATGTACTTTTTATCATCCTAATTTGATATGGATTATGTAGGTGAGGATCATATAATTTACGGTCCCATTTCTATACACTCGATCTTACAAACACTAACACACATATAAACATAGACATACATATACATACATATTTATGTATCTTGGTCTTTACAAATATCCGGTCTATATAAGTATTTTCCATATAATTTATGTTTACTTGTTCTAACTGGGCATATCAATCTATATTTGAGTAAACTAATCTATGCGTTGTCATAATCAATCAGTTTTTTGTGTATGAATTCAATCTTTCTTCATCATTGCAACCTATTAAGACCAGAAACTGTGCCTTGCTATAATTTGTTTTTTTTTTTTTGGCAATATTTATGCCTTCTCACTTCTTTGCTGACAGGACGGGCATGATGCAGAGAACACAAAACAGAGCACTTCTGATATGACTGCATTTGTAAGTTTTATCCTAAGAAGTTTTCGTGTATCGTTGACTAACTTGTTCTGTGAGCTCCTTTACCAAGGGAACATGTTGCATTTATTGGTTCAGATTTTTGCTAATGGGGTCATCTTGTACTTCTTTTTTCATTCTTTTTCTTTGTTCTGGAAAGAGGGGTGGCTGTTAGCAGTTGCGTTTCTTTCACTTCCTGGAAGTGCCTAATAGCTAATTCTCCTTGCACTAACTTATCTATCTTTTCATGCTTAGGTGCAAAACCTACTACAGCAAATGGTGAGTAATTACTATCAATCTTTTTTGTGCTTGTTCTCTTTTTTCACCAAACATCATTGCTAATCTTTCTTCTCTCTTTTGCAGCAAACTAGGTTTCAGACAATGTCTGAATCCATCATTTCGAAAAATATCCTTCAGATACTATATAAAGGACAGGATATTGATCCTTGCATACACTTTTCAGCAACGTTAGCTATTAGTTTCACTGCAGTTATTCAAGCATGCTTACTGTTCTTTTAAGATATTGACCAATAAGCCAATCAGTGAAATGTTTAGTGAATTGAGAAATGAAGTAGCATAATAGCATTACCAGCAGATTCTGAATCTTTTCATGAACATTTTAATTTTATCTGAACTTTTTGACATTTTATTTATTAAGATTGAACCCTTGACTACATTGAACTTGATGAGATGGGTAACCGGATAGATGAACTTGAGCAGAGTATCAACGACCATACGAATGAAATGGGTCAAGAAGGTTCTCCATCGCCCTCAGCTGCAAAGAAGCCGAGAAATGACCCCAAGTCTGCCGACGATAGTTGATGTAATTGGCTCGTTTATGTATACATTGGATGTGTTTTCTTTGTTCATGATTTCATTGGAACTGTACCAACAGTAATTTCCCAATTTGTAACAACTCTGAAGTTGAGATTTGTGGTGGATGGTCCGAGTGCGTTTGACTATGTCTTGGCAAACTTAAATTTTGTGTTCGTTTTGATGTGCATGCAACATATTTGCTTTGTCGTCGAATTCGAAGAGTTGCAATTGTATTGATCAGCAGAAATCTACAATACTTGTGTGGTACATCTCGAGTAAATATAAAGCATGAGTTTGCTGTGCCATGATAGATTGAGTCAAGTAATATTTATTTATTTAATACAATCTCTTTACTAGATTTCTTGTTTTGAAGATATATTTTTAATAAACTGGAAGACAAATTTTAGTAACTTGATACATGTATAACTCGATTTTGCAAATAGAAAAATGGAGGGAAATTTTAGTAACTTGATACATGTAGTATACTTTTAGGCATCGCGTGGTGGTTGGTCGGAAGGATGTGATTATTAAATAGAGCGATAAAAAATATATAAATAAAGATGTTGAACACGTGGTGTTAAATAATATAAGTTGCATTACACAACCTCCACTCCCACTCCCTCGATCTGCACCGTCTCTTCCAAAATTTCTAGTTTCTGGTCACTCCCATATCCCAAAGGTACAAGACTTCGAAGTAGTTCGAAATCGTGAGATTCAGGTGAAGAGGTCTGAATGGGTGTACCTTACAAATCGAGCTTGCAGTCTGTGTGGTGTACGTGTAATGTGAGTATGTTTAACAAAATGTTTGGATTTTCTCCTTTATCTACTCATAAAGTTTTTGACTTCCTTCATTTGAAAGATTTGTGTTGGACAAATCTTAACGAAAAGATCAGGGCACCAAATTGGGTTGTACAATTTTGCACTTCAACCTCTGCTTGTGGTTGGTTTCCGGTTTATTCCGAGAAAAACACCACCCCAATAAAGAACCTGAACTGACTGAGTTCATGTTCCTCCTCCCATTCTTTACAGTTCGTGCAATGGTTATCCATATTTCATCTTTTAGAGACTTCGTGGTAAGAATTATTCGTTCTGTAATCATATTACAATTGTTGTTATGGTCTCAAACTTTTTATGCTATATATTTTATTTTGTAGCCAACAGTACAATCAATTTCTTGAACCTACAACCTACACTAGATGGAATTGAAGACACCACCATAATGCATGTGTGGCAATTGGCTCAATGCCCTTACATAATGCTGGTGATTTCTCAACCCTTGGATACTATTACTACATATGTTTGACATATTTGAAACATCGAAACTGATTCTTTTGGTATGATGATGACAATGCAAAAAATGTACCTATACAAAATGAACCATTGTCTGAAATCAGAAGTGGTTCAAATAGCTTACAAAATCATGCTTAAGAGAATGCATCGAAATACACACACACACCATACATCTTAAAACTAATAAACAATTACAAATGACACAAATTTTTTTCTTCAGAGTTCGATACAGTGGTATGAAAGGAGAGCACGCATCAGGACCCAAACTAGTGCAACTCCCACCTAAACTCCTTCAGTCTGTCCCATAACATTCAATCAAAGTTATTATGGTCTCAACCACTTCCACTTTCAACATTTGATTGGTGCATAAGCTCATATTTTTTTTTTTTTTAGGTGTTGACATGTAAAGCCTAGAAGATCCAATCCATCACATTGTAATATTTGATTGACATGTCATTACTTTGGTAGATTTGGTAGTTGTAAATGTTGCAATATGCATAAAAACTATTCATTAGATGATTGATTTTGACATACATTGTAATGTGATATTTCATTCATGGCAAATCATTATTATATTTATTTCATTGTCTGTGTAATATGAATTTATATATAATAATATCCATAGAATAATAATATATTATTCTTTGACTGTCCATAGTCAAGTATTATCATGAACTATGACAATGAATGCTTGGATATTAGGACATGTTGATTGATGACTGTAATCATGTATATGAGATATCAAATCAACGTATGGTACATGTTAGAGAATAATGTTGGACCGACTCACCAGGAGAATGCTACATGGACTGATATCAAAGTCATAAGAGATTCTCGTAGTAATAATGATGTATGTGATCCTTACGACTTGAGATCACCAAAGATCCCAACATAAGGAGTTATATACCTTGATATTGTCAAACATTATATGTAATAGAGTGAACTATAAAGACAATAACTGGATATACTACTAATTATGTATAGAGATGTTGAGTGATCAATATATGATTTGTCTCTTCCATATAACATGGGTGTGTTTGGGGCCCTTGATCGAGTGCGACTAAATATGCATGTCCATGCTCGAATGAGTCAAAGTGTGATATCAGACTCATTTGTTAAATCTAGTCTACAAAGGGATCAAGAAATAATACATTGGACTATACGAGTGTGACACATTTCATGCCTCGTGTGGTACCTAAACACCTATGACAATGTATTAAATTACATAGTAAATATTATCACATGCCATAGGTAATGTCGAGTAAATGACATTCGCGTAACTTTGGTAGCTTTGATGTGTTGCTAGATACCGATCATTTCTTGTAACATAAAATGAGATCTTATGTCACTACTAACGTTATGAGATCTTAATGAGTCGCACAAAAGATTAAATCAATAAAGGAGATAAATTTCATTCGATAAATTAAATAAATTAGGAAGAGTCATAATAAAATGAACTATAAAGTTATATATGGGCGGACACACACACACACATTCTCATTCACTCACACACACACACACACACACACACACACACACACATATATATATATATATATATATATATATATATATATATATATATATATAAATAGACATCACAAACCCTAGAAGTTAATCCGTCGTACATACTAATTGGCATAGGGTTTTTACACACAGAAATTAACCTAGCTGCCACAAACAATGATCAGCACCCGAAGCTGTTCGTATGTTCCATCGAAATTCGAGTATCACCTTGAAAATTTCGATACCCTTTATATGATTGATCGTGTGATAAAGTAGAGGCAAAATCGTGAGGTTTTTGCTCGTGACTCGTGGACACTTTCATCAACAGCCTGCTTCAAACACGCTATAAATGTATAACTCTAAACACATATTGGTTCTACTCATACAGATCCTCTGGCGGAATTCGAAAATTGTTTTATATTCCGCTGTGCTTTGCTACTTGATTCCTAACAATGGTATTCCCGTATCGGGTCATGTGATAAATAGTGTTATCTGTTTGAGTTTGATATGCATGCTATATGTGATATACAAAAATCATGTTGGTTAAAACAGATTTAAACATATGAGATATGCGTTAGATGATTAATAGACGATATATTAGATAAGCATGTGGGATTCTGTTTCATTAATATATATGATATATGCGGTCATTTCAAAAATATGTATGAGATACATATTTTATGGCCAGTGGTGGATCTGTATATATGTTATTGCAAGGCCAGAAGCAATCTTGTTTGTGTTACAGTTCTGGAATTTCATGATTCTAGAATAACACAATCCATCAAACGTTGATGTTATTGCTTGTGATCTTGCAATGTTGCTCCCTTGACCCCTGCTCGCTAACCGGTAGCAAGACCCCACAAGGGAGCCGCCGCCGCCCCCTTGACCACCCCGCTATCGTAGAGCACATAATTTGTTTCCCATTTAAGCCTATTGGTTTTAATCGCTATTAATCAACAAAAAATAATAATTTAAAAATGTTTAAAATTATGCATTGTTAGCATGTTTAATGTGCTGTTTGAACACGGTGCATGTTATAGCCCAGTGACCAATTAGATTGGAATTTTTGTGAATGATTGTAAATTTAATATCGTCTGCTTGTCGTGCCCTATCTAATTTTTCTGATTGTATTCCCTTATGCTCCCCTCAAGGTTTCTTCTCTATCATGTAAATGTTATGTAATATAGAGTTGATGGAGATCTATGTAGATGGACCATGATGACAAGGCGAGGTGACAATTCATGGGAGAACGACATGGTGCTTGAAGAAGTTACCCTTATAATGGATTTTCTCACTGGCTTGAGAAAATCTGTTGTTTGGGCTATAACCGTGTCATGTTTATTTTATATTGATGTATGAGATGCATTAATTATATTTATATGTTGCTTAATAAAATCATGTGATCTTTTAAATAAAATCAAAATGATAGTATTAAGTCAAGGCTGATGCCTTCCGATGAGTAGTACTCGTCAAATCTTCGATTGAACATGTGTAGATTTGCCAAAGCAAATTACATAACAATCAATAAGGCGTGATATGATAAAAGTGATATCCATGTTATTATAAATTGGGTTCGACTTAACTGTGTCATCTCAATAGTATTGGGAACCTAGAGACATGTGGTTGAGTTATAATCCATTATGAATTAGAACAAGTGTTCTTCACCCAACCATCCAAGAGTTACATGTGATGTAATTGACAAGAGTTGTCTACCCAAAATAAAAGGTCTTGGGTGATTAGCCAAAGCTAACTCGAAATTAGGTGAAATATGGATCTTGGCCCACTAAAACTTATGTGATAAGGGTTTGTGTATTAATAAATGAGGAGTGTTGATTCTAGCAAAATAATGGAAGTTACATTTAGTAAAAGACCTTATTAAATGACTAAAATCATAATACTTATTATGCATATTTATATTGTAGATATCCGTGGCATCCAACACTATTACTAGTACACTTTCACTACGACCGCAAGGGTCGAAAATGCTTACAAGAAGCATCAAAATGACGCTCTGGATATTGGATGACTTATGCTTGCAACCATGACCTCTGAGCTTCAGAAGCAACATGAGGAAATGGAAGCATTCAATATGATTGAACATCTGAAGCAACTTTACCAACGGCAAGCCAGACAAGAGAGGTATTAAGCCTCGAAAGCGTTATTTCAGTGCAGAATGGTAGAAGGAAGCCCTTTGGAGCTCATGTTCTCAAAATGGTTGGATACATTGAGAATCTTGAAAAAAAAGTTTTCCATTGGACCAAGAGTTGGTCACTGACGTGATCTTGCAATTGTTGCCTGATAGCAATAGTCAGTTCGTTCTTAATTACAATATGATTGAAATTGATAAACTCTACCACATTTGATTGACATGCTGGAACTATTTTTAAGCTACAACGATCCATTTATGGATTGAAGCAAGCTTCTCGGAGATGGAATATTCGTTTTGATGATCCAATCAAAGAGTCTAGTTTCATAAAGAACGTAGATGAACATTGTGTTCACAAGAAGGTCAGTGACATCATAATTATCTTCCTAGTGTTGTATGTAGATGACATACTTCTCATTGTGAATGATATCTCTGCCTTGCAATATGTAAGGACTTGGGAATTGTTTTTCTACAAAAGACGGGCGAATCAACTTATGTATTAGGTATCAAGATCTATAGATAGATCAAGAAACTTTCTTTGCCTAAGTCAAAGTACATAAATAGATAAAGTGCTAAAACAGTTTAGTGTGCAAGAATCCAAGAAAGGGTTTGTCCTATGACACATGGGATATATCTCTCGAAGGATCAGTGTCCTTCAACACATGCTGAGAGACAACGCATGACTAAGATTTCATACGCATCAGCTATTGGATCTATCATGTATTCCATGTATGTACTCGTCCCGATGTTTCATATGCTTTAAGCATGACTAGCAGATACCATGTTGATCCATGTGAATGTCACTGTATCGCCGTCAAGAATATCGTAAAGTACTTGAGAAGAGCTAAGGATACATTCTTGATTATGGAGAGGAAGAACTCAATGTAATAAGTTACACTGATGCAAGCTTTCAAACCGACAAGGAAGACTTTCAGTCGTAGTCAGGATATGTGTTTTTCCTAAATGGCGGTGTTGTGAGCTAGAAAAGTTCAAAGCAAGAGACAGTAGCCAACTCTACAACCAAAGCTGAGTATATTGATGCCTCAGATGCAGCAAAGGAGGCCGTTTGGTACAAGAAGTTTATTTCTGAACTTGGGGTTATTATGGGCCCTTCATCGAGTGAGTTTAAATATGCATGTTCGTGCTCAAATGAGTCAAAGTGTGATATCAGGCTCATTTGTTAAATATAGTCTACTCGTGGATCAATAAATAATAGATTGAATTATACGAGTGTGACACATTCCATGACTCATGTTCAATTTAAACACCTAGGATAAAGGGATTAGAGTACATAGTAAATATTATCACAAGTCATATGTAATGTCGAGTCAATGGCGTTCTAGTAACTTGGGGAGCTTTCATGTGTTGCTACATATCGTTCATTGCTTGTAATATAAAGTGAGATCTTATGTACTACCAAAGTTACAAAATCCCAACTCGTCGCACGATATATATATATATATATATATTCGAACTGGTTGAGATACTAGCCATCACAAACCCTACGAGTTATATCGTCATACACATCTATATATACATACTAGTTGGCATAGGGTTTTTACACACATAAATTAACCTAGCCGCCACAAACAAAGTTCAACACCCGAAGCTGTTCGTGTGTTCCATCAAAATTCGAGGCTAGCACCTTGAAAGTTTCGATACCGTTTATACGATTTGATTGTATGGCACCGTAGAGGCAGAATTGTGAGGTTTTGCTCGTGATACGTGGAAGCTTTCATCGACAATCTGCTTCAAACAAGCTACAGAATGTATAACTCTAAACATCGATTAGTTCTACTTCGTATAAATCCTCTGGTGAAATCCAAATTTTTTTTATATTCCGCTGTGCTTTGCTATTAGATTCCTTATAGTAAATGCATTTTTATCCTCTATTTAAATGCAATTCTTAGTAATATTACTTGTATCAATAATCTAAAATTCTATACCTTTTCTCTTGTTGTCCATCTTGTAGGAAAAATGTTTCTTAGTTTCCACATGTACTTCCAAGAATCTGTACCTAGCATGTATATTACTGGTTGTAGTGGGATTAAAAAAACACGTACCAAACAAAAGTTGTTCGTCCCATTGGCAAAAATTACTACAAAGGAATCACAAGGCTTGTGAAAGCTTCGAAGAAGCATACCTCCAATGCCACTAGTGGTGGGAAGAAGAAGCGCAGTGTGATAAACGAGGACACATCAACATCCATCCTAATAGATACATCGGAAGAATGCAGTGATTGAATGTGAAAGTATTCACCATATTTTGGTATTTGTCTATTAATATACGTACTTGTTGTAAAAGTGTCTAAGGCCGTGGTTCTTTTTTGGGTTACGTACATGTCAAGTTGTTTGTGAAAAAAGTAAAATATGCACTATTATCTTTGGACTTTCAAAGCCTATTGTATTCAATTCATGCTTCAAAGTAATCACTAAGTTGTTTATGCACATTAAAATAGAGCACATAAATTATTAGTAACATTTCTATCATCTATCCACATTCCCACAGTAGCAAAACACAAAGATAATGCCATACTTCATACTACAAAGGTTCAGTGTAATAATAAATAGTACTATCAACCCCCTAATATAAAGTTTGGAGATTCACTTACTTCCAACCAAGAAATAATTTTCAAAAGCTGCAAATCATGTACTTGTCCACATTATATGGGCAACTAAATAGTTACAACTGAGCTCCTGGCCTAGCCAAGCTGGTAAAAGCTCACATCCATTTTGGAAAAACTCGAGTCAGTGTGCGGAAAAAAATTTAGTACATTCCCCTCTTACAAAAATAGTTAAAACTAAATAAAATTGTCGCAAGAAAATCCAATATGCAGTACACATTAACTTCCACAAAATAGTTACACCAAAGTTAATTAAACTCCAAGGATTAATACTATTACCCCTTGTCCAAAACCTTTGAAGACATCGTTTATGAGTTAACTTTGTGCTTGTAGATTTTATCGATGAAGCTAACAATTATATATCCAAATCTGAATATATATATATATATATATATTACACTAACGGTAAGGACTATTTTTATTATTCAATTAGGGATTAAACTATCATGAGATAATGGTTAATGACTAAAACTGTTCAAGTTGTGAAGAATGGGGAATAAAAAATATTTTTCCCGAAATATGTGACTTAACTAGTTATTATATATGAGTATAGCTCTAACATTATTCAAATTTAAAGTCAAATACAAATTGAATTGTTTTATATTTCATAGTGTGTAAGGGATTGACAAAACGATTACAAGATTCAGCATTAGTTTCTCATTTTTGTGTAGCCATGCGATTGAAATGCTAGGTCACATTATATAGTCAGGATACAAGTGTTTTGTTTGTAGGAGTTAGCATCGGGTCGGATACCTGAAATTTTTTGGTTGTGTTGGATACCCAACTTCGAGTACCTAAAAATGAATATATATATTTTTTAAAAAGATTAAATATATATATTTCTTCATAATATAAATACAAAATAATTTTTGGTGAGCATACATGGTTTTAAAAATTAAAAAATATAAATATATACAGACATGCCCCAACAATGTTGTATCATGAAAATTTTGAAAATCCATATCGCCGTCAGTGTCAGATGCATCCTAGTATATAACCGATATAGTTAAGTATTACGTGTTTTTTAATCTTATAAGTGGTTATTTTTTGTATTTGTGAGTAAATGTAAACAATTGCGGCAATGAAATATTAACTATTGTATAAGTTAATATTATAAGTGGTTATTTAATATGTTTGCGTTACAAAGACTAAATTAGCACATTCTGAGTAGGGTGCCACATTACCTTATTGAACATTTTATTTTATTATATGTTAATCTCACCATATATATAGAACTTATTAACTACATTGTTTTCACATGTGATTCCAAAACCCATGTCCTACATGAATGTTACAAAGGCTAAATTAGCACATTCAGATCCGCTCTGGTCCATCGAACTGATATATGGTTTTTGATATCAAAGCAAAGGAACGGAGAAGAAGGAACACTTTTTCCATTGCCATTTTGGTGTCAATGAATATTCATCGAGAGAACAAGTTTTCGAACGAAAAACGAACAAACATGTGTGAGTGTGTAAGAAAAGGGAAGCAAACTTCTAGTCTCTCATATTCAGTAAAGAAACAAGATCATAGAAGATACACAATGTAAATCACAGGCAGGAACTAAATCAGGGGTTATTATGTTATGCACATAAAATGAAGGGTATTATTAAAAGCTAAAGCTTCCAAAGAAGTAGGCAAATAAAGGACAAAAGTAAACTAATGCTGACTACCGAAGATAGCATACTTTTAGATCAACAAGTTCATAATACCATAATATAAAACTCATGCTTAACTGAAACAGGGATAATTGACCTTGTCAACCTATACTGGTTCCTTGAAAGCAAGAAAATTGATCTAAGTGAAGCACTTCGTCTAGGGGTATAGTAGAATTGATAAGAGTATGCCCCTAATCATTTTTATTGTAAAATGCAACACCATAGGAGAGTTAGCACTCCCTGCTTATTGCACAAAGCCCAAAATTATGTTCAGAAGACATCTTCACATTATGGCCTAGCTTGTCTACCTCTTGGACCATCTAAACACATTCTGCTTTCTCTTCTTTGATCTGACACTCTTCGAGAGGGGTATATTGTCATGCGAATCTTTGGTAGATTTAATTACGGGGATATAGTTTCAAGAGTTCGGGAATTTCATCCGCGAAGGGTATCACAAACTTCTCCAAAAACGATTTTTTTGAGATTGTAAGAATAGTCGTGATGCTAGCATTAAGCAAACCTCTTGACTTCAAAACTTGATAAACTGAACACCTTGGAATAATATTTTTCTTCAAACTTAGAGACATAATTGATGGATACGTAATAAAAACTAAAGGAGCAACACCCATTTTGTCTATCATATAACCCAATACTCCATCAATCTTATCTTTGGAAGTTGCTATACACAGCGGGAACCTCCTGAAAGCAAGGGGTATATGATCCTCAGAATAGCCCCATTTCCAGTATATGTCCATCTTATTACTCCAACTCGATTTCGAGAGCATCCTCATCACGCTTACCCCTCATGGGGCTAAACCCCAGTTCGGTAACACGCTCCACATGCTTCTTAAATTCATCAGGACTCACTAGTAGAGCTCTTGGACGGCGCTTGAACATATGTATAACATTAATTTCAGGCACCCCTGCCTTTTGTAAAATCTCAGCATTCAGAAGCACATTCTTTGGTAGATCCTCCTCTAGAATACTAGGAAATCTCTTTATAGCATATATTGCATCGTTCTCTGATCTCAGCATATTCTTAACGAAATGAAAAGACGGCATAATTCGATTTTCCAAGCTTCTTGTCATTATGCATCCAGCTGCTGTTACAATTTTGATAATGTCACCATGGGAGATGCCTAAAGAACGGAAAAACTCAATCTTGGGCAAAAGGATATCCTGGGGATTCAGTGTAAGGACTAGGGGACCATTTTTTACGATACGCTTGATCTGGGCATCACTAAAACCATGTTCCTTAAAGAACGCAATGACTGAATCTGGGTTTCCCGAGCTTCTAATTTTAATCTGGGTATAAGCTTTCGTAGCCCATTCCCGAGAAAAACCTAATTTGTCTGTTAGATAACGGACTGCAAATGGATCCCCATTTGCATTTCTCGATTTGAAATCAGGAGTACTGTTAATTAAAGATGAAAATGGAAGGAGCTGAAGAAAATAGGGTTTATTTACAGAGCCCAAATCTCTTCTGCGTATTAGGTTGAGCATGCTCGATTATGAAAATGGAGAAGTCTCATCAGCTGTTTTCTGTAGACGAGATTAATCGTGAATCGTCCGCCGATTTTTGTCGCTCCGATTGCTGATATAAACCCTAATCGGAAACTTAGAATAAGAATTATTACCCTATCGTCATTTAAGCCTTTAGATCGTAAGTTTGATATCGAGCGGTTGGCGAACTTCGGATTATTTAACAGATTATTATAACAAATAAAAATAATTTCGAAATTACCGTAAAAAGGGAATAGATTACGGATTTAAAGAAAACCATCTCTAAGAGACGATTTCAAGTGATAAAAATGAACACATCTCTTGAAATGGGTTCAAAAATATTAAAAGGCGAACCCGTCTCTTGAGGAGACGAGTTCAAAAAACTTAAAAAGTTGAAACCGTCTCTTGAGGAGACGGGTTCAAAAAACTTAAAAAGTTGAACCCGTCTCTTCAAGAGACGGGTTAAACTTTTTTTTTGTGATTTTGAACCCATCTCTTGAAGAGATGGGTTCAACTATTTAAGTTTTTTAAACTCGACTCTTCAAGAGACGGGTTCAACTTTTATAAAGTGAACCCGTTTCTTCAAGAGACGGGTTCACCTCTATAAAATGTGTTCCCCCTTCAATCCATACCACACTTTCTTCCTTCTTCGAAACAATCTCGGCGGCCATTCTCTTCCCTCCCCCAATTTTCGGGCAGCGATACAGCTTCGACAAAGCGACGATAATGTGGTGATATTTATGTCGATCATTGATTTTTTCCGATTGTTATAAATTTTAGGGTTATAATTTGTTAATGTTGTTAATATTTAGTAATGTTGAAATTTTTGTTATAATTTAAGGATTGTTATAATTTTATAATTTATATTATATAATAGATTTATGTTTTTAGATTGTTAAAGTTATATAATGTGTTAGATTTAGATTTATAAATTAGGATTTTTTTATTATTATTATATATAACTGTTGATAAGTTTGTTAGGATTTGATTTTATTATAGTCTTATCTCTTTATCTTTGATTCAAATTATAAGATTAGATTTTATCCTTTATTCTAGGGTTAGAGTCTTCTATATATTGAAGACATTAACATTTTATTTTTTAAGGTTAAGAAATATAATAAAATCTGAGAGATTACTTTGGACTCTCAATATTCTTCTCCTTCCTTATTATTGCCTTAGAGGCAAATTTTTCGTTTTTTTTCGTTTTCTGCACTTCGAAATTCTTGATGGTTCAGATGGTTTATGCGGGTGAGTTTGATGGTGAACAATCAGACTCCTCGTCTCAACACCCATCACCGTTACCCACGAATTCCGCTGCCCCATACGATCCACCCTCTTTCCAAATCACCAACCATAAATTGACTGGGCGAAACTATCTCCAATGGTCACGGTCGGTGCAATTAATAATAAGAGGGAAGGGAAAATTTGGCTTTATTGATGGGTCTTCATCTCCACCATCCCACACTGATCCAGCGTTCCAAAATTGGGATGTCCAAAATTCTTTGGTCATGGTCTGGCTTCTTAACTCCATGGATGAAGGGATTAGCAATACCTACCTCTTCCACCCCACGACCAAGGCCATATGGGACGCCGTTGCGCTGGCGTACTCCGATTTTTCTGATTCATCACAAATGTTTGAATTACGTAACAGGGCCCAAAATTTGACACAAGGGGATACCCTTGTTACGCAGTATTTTACTGCACTCAAACGTCTTTGGCAAGAATTAGATTTGTTTCGAATCTGTGACTGGAAGGATCCTGCCGATGCATCCCTCTATTGTTCGATGGTTGCTAAGGATCGGCTATATGATTTTTTGGCTGGCTTGAATAGAGATTTGGACGAGGGCCGTATTTTGGGTATGTCCCCGATGCCCACTATTGATGAAGTTTTTGCTATTATACGCCGGGAGGAGAGTAGGAAGCGTTTGATGCTTCCCACTATTCTTCCACAACCCAGCGAGTCATCGGCTCTGGTTGTTCCCCACCATTCTGACAGTCATGCGCCTCATATCAAGGATGGAAAACCATGGTGTGAAGTCTGTAAAAAGCATTTCCATACCATAGAAACTTGCTGAAAATTCATGGGAAACCACCCAATTGGGTACCAAATAAATTCAAGCCTCGGGATAAGAGGGGCTCGCAATCTGCCACTGCCTCGGAGGCTCAGGCATCACACGCAGAGTTTGGTTTTTCCAAAACCCAATTGGACCAGATTATGAAACTGATTTCAGACACAGGGCTCTCATCCTCTCCTGTTGCAGCTACAGGTACCTTGCACACCGCCCTCAATACGCATGGTAAGTCTTGGATTATTGACTCCGGGGCCTCGGATCACATGACGTCCAGTAAGACTGTTTTTACAACTTTTTTGCCTATGTCTGGCCTTCAAAGGGTTAAAATAGCAGATGGTTCTTATGCAAAGATTGTGGGCATTGGCAATGTTACTATCACTCCTTGTCTAACCCTCAAGGATGTTTTGTTTGTACCTACATTATCTTGCAACTTGATCTCCGTTAGCAAATTGACCTCGGATTTGAATTGTGTTGTTTATTTCACACCATCCATTTGTGTTTTTCAGGACCAGATTTTGAGGAGGAAGATTGTCAGTGCTAAGGCTATCTCTGGACTTTATTACCTTCAAGAGGATTCTTTTGTGAGTCATCTCGTCCACAATTCAGCAACTCCTTCCTCTCTTTCCCGCACACAATGGATCATGTTGCTTCACTCTAGACTAGGGCATCCAAATTTTGCTTATTTAAAACGGTGGTTTCCTTCTTTGTTTAAGGTTCATGATTGTTTTCAATGCGAGATTTGTCAATTATCTAAACATACTCGTGTTTCTTTTCCATCTGTTTCTTACAAACCTTCTAAACCTTTTAATTTAATTCATAGTGATATTTGGGGTCCTTCCCGTGTTAGCACTAATTCTAATTTCCGGTGGTTCATTACTTTTACTGATGATCATTCTCGTGTCTGTTGGGTTTATCTTTTAAAACATAAATCGGAGGCTGGCCAAGTTTTTCGTAATTTTTACTCCATGATCAAGACACAATTTAATACATCCATTAAAATCCTTCGAACGGATAATGGCACTGAGTTTTTTAACTCTAACTTGTGTGATTTTTTGACTGAAAATGGTGTCATTCATCAAAGTTCATGTGTACACAAACCCCAACAAAATGGTATCTCCGAACGTAAAAATCGCCACCTATTAGAAGTTGCTCGTTCCCTCTTATTCACTTCCAATGTCCCGAAATATTTTTGGGGCGATGCCCTACTCACTGCATGCTATTTAATCAATAGGATGCCCTCTCGAATCCTAGGTTTTCAATCACACCTTACTTGCTTACAAAATTGCTTCCCTGACACTCGGTCTTTTTCTACTCTTGACCTCAAGTTGTTCGGTTGCTCGGCCTTCGTACATAATCTCGATCCCCATCGTCATAACTTGATCCTCGGTCACATAAATGCATTTTTTTGGGCTACTCTTCCACTCAAAAAGGGTACCGGTGTTATTCTTTGGATTTGAAAAAATATTTCATCTCTAGGGATGTCACCTTCTTTGAAAATGTCCCCTTCTTTCCAACACCAAAATTCTGTCTCTTGTAGTAAGGGGGAGGATTTATCCTCTGATTGCCAAACCACAGTCCTTCCTCGACTGTGGGAATACATGTGGGATCTGCCACCCCCTTCAGCAATCACTTCGCCCCTGCCTACTGCAATCACTTCGCCTCTGCCCACTGCGTGTCTTCCTCTCTCTCCGTCTTTCTCTCTCGATCAGTCAACGACAGGGGGAGATCTCCTACAGCCGTTTCCGTTGCATTACTCACGAAGAATCCTTCGACCAAGGAAATAATACCAGAGGAACCCGAGAACACTATTAGCCTGGACAGTCACACTTCCAAATCGAAATCTGAGTCAAATGAGGTAACAGTTAATCCTGACTTTGATATACCTAATCTTGATATACTAATAGCATTGAGAAAAGGGACAAGATCCTGTACGGAACATCCCTTGGCCAAATTTGTGTCTTATGGGCATCTATCCACTTATATTAAAGCCCTGATTTCCAATCTCTCAAATACTAAAGTTCCCACCACAATACAAGAATCCTGGAGTGATCCTAACTGGAAAAAGGCTATTTTAGAAGAAATGCGAGCATTGGAATCTAATGAAACATGGGAAGTTGTTAAAAAACCAAGGGAGAAGTTATCAGTATGATGCAAATGGGTCTTTACTGTGAAATACAAGACTGATGGCACAATTGAAAGATACAAAGCCAGATTAGTCGCAAAGGGCTATACACAAACCTATGGCATTGATTACCAGGAAACCTTTGCCCCAGTTGCTAAGATTAATACAGTAAGAGTCTTATTATCAATAGCAGCGAATTTGGATTGGCCACTCTATCAGTTGGATGTGAAGAATGCATTTCTAAATGGAGATCTTGAAGAGGAAGTGTACATGACATTGCCACCGGGATTTGATGAGGAAAGCAAGCAAGGAAAGGTATGCAGACTAAAAAAGTCATTGTATGGACTAAAACAGTCTCACCGAGCCTGGTTCGACAGGTTCACAAAAGCAATGTTAAAAATTGATTATCACCAGGCCAATGCTGACCATACACTGTTCTATAGGCATAAAAATGAAAGAAAAACCCTATTGATTGTGTATGTAGATGATATTATACTCACAGGTGATGATCCGGAAGAAATGGAGAGATTGAAAGGAATACTTGCAGTGGAATTTGAAATGAAGGATCTGAGAAAGTTGAGATATTTTCTTGGTATGGAAGTAGCAAGGAATAAAACTGGAATTTCGGTTTCTCAACGAAAATATGTGATAGATCTTTTGAAAGAAACATGAATGCTTGGGTGTAAACCGGTTGATACTCCAATGGATCCTAATCTGAAATTAGGTGAAACTATGAGCAGCAATCCTGTGGACAAAGGTAGATATCAACGTCTAGTTGGAAAACTTATTTACCTCTCTCACACTAGACCAGACATAGCGTTTCCGGTAAGTTGTGTAAGTCAGTTTATGCATGCTCCTCTAGAAGAACACATGTTGGCAGTCTATCGAATACTGAAGTACTTAGAGGGGACACCAGGGAAAGGCCTGTTTTTCAAAAAAACTGATTCAAGATGTGTTGAAATTTTTACTGATGCTGACTGGGCAGGCTCAATAAGTGATAGAAGATCTACATCTGGGTATTGTTCCTTTGTATGGGGAAACCTAGTGACTTGGAGAAGTAAAAGGCAGCCAGTTGTAGCAAGAAGCAGTGCCGAAGCAGAATTAAGATCAGTTGCTCATGGTGTATGTGAAGCTTTATGGTTAAAAATGATGCTTGAAGAACTGAAATTGAGTACAAAAAACCCCCTAAAGTTACTGTGTGACAACAAGGCTGCTATCGATATTTCACACAACCCGGTACATCATGACTGAACAAAGCATGTGGAAGTAGACAGACATTTCATTAAAGAAAAAATTGACAATGGAACAATCAGTATTGATTATATTCCTACATCAGAACAGACTGCTGACATACTGACAAAAGCTCTGTTCAGGCCCATGTTTGAAAGACTCATAGACAAGCTTGGAATGCACAATTTATACACTCCAGCTTGAGGGGGAGTTGTTGAGCCTTAAACACATGGTTGTGTTTAATGCTTAATTTATCTCCGAATTATTTATGGGTTTTTATGATCAACAAAACTTGCATTTGTTGTACTAATATGTCTACTTAGTGTACAGGGTTATATTGATAAATTGGTTGGGAAGACCAATGGAAGAGAACCCAAGTTATACAATAACATATGCGAGTTCATAGGACAAGCGGTGATTTTTATCAAGGAATCTATTGAGCTTGGACGAGAAGGAATGACATCTATGAACAACCAATTTAAGTGTTCAACATGTGTGGAATGATGTTGGAACAATTTCTTATGATGGGATGAAGACCCACAAACCAATGGTCCGTTGGTGGGTAAATTCGTTTAGAAGCCAATTGGAGCACAGTGCAATGTTTTGATTATATCTCTTGGCTCGATGCTTCGAACAATGTGAATCCAAAGAGGTTGGAAAGGCAATTCAATATGCTAGATTTCATATTCAAACATCTCAGTCCAATGCGGATTGCATCATGGAGCAAAATGTCATGGAAGTCATAACAAGTGCAGATTGTAGCAAGGTTTGAGCGACTGTAGCATTTTGGGCATAACTTCTTCATACATTAATGAAATGCAATGTAATTTTGTCCACACCTAGATAGGAGGAAGGGCTACAACTTTCATGTTTACCACTTTTCCCATAAACGAGCTTAAGATGGTCGAAAAGTACAAAGTTTGGGAGTGTTGAAATCTGGGAGATAGTATGAGGCGATCCGAGCCATAGTTTGAGGCGATCCGAGCCATGTTGCGCACCATCGACTGAAGTGATGGCACGGTGTGCACGCTGGCGATCAGATCGCCTCAGGCGATGGTCAAGCTCGCCCCAGGCGATCCAGAATGCTTCCTAGGCCATTTTTTTGAGGGCGATCGCCCCAGGCGATGCACGGAACGCCCGAGGTGATCCAGAACTTTACCTACGGCCTTGTTTATCATTGATGATTGCCCCACGCGATGGGGAGATCGGCCGAAGTGATCTGGGCCAGATTTGACCGTTAAAGGGTGGCGATTTCCGAGGCGATGTCCGAGTGATTCAAGCCTTATGTGTAGCAACGGCTAGTAGGAGCTTTGGGGGCCTCCTACACTATAAATATGGATCTTTTGGAGCTTTTGAAGGCAAGAAACAAGACTATAAACTACAAGAAAGCCTTGATCAATTCAAATTACTTTAGCATTGCAAACTTCATACATTTGTGTGTATTGGAGTTTGTAATTCATTTCTTGTTGTGTGAGTTTTGATTCTTCGTATTGGTACACCGTGAAGGTGTTTGATTGAGTTTCTTGTAAAGGTCCTCCAACACCAAAGCAAGTTGGAAAATTGTAAAGTCGCCAACAAGTAAAGTCGGTGCATGTGTTGTGGCTATCCTTGGAGCCCTTAAGACCAAGAAGACTAGTGAAGAGTGTTGGTAGTTCGTGAAGAGCTTTGTGTACTCGTGAAGAGTATTGTGCTCGGGAAGAGCTTTGTAAACTCGGGAAGAGTTGGGTTGTGGCTAACTTGGAGCCCTCAAGGCCAAGATCGTTTGTTCTAGTGGAACCTCGGTTGGAGGTTATCTAACCGGGAAGAGGAGACGTAGGCGATTCATCGCCGAACTTCTATAACAAATCTTTGTGTCTTTTATTGCTTTAATTTTCATTACGCATTTATTTACTTATTCTTTTTTATTTATCGATTGACATAAGGCTTCCGCAAGCGCAAACTCTTTTAGTTTTGCAAACTCATTTTAAAACGGTAAAGTAGCCAAGGAATCTCATTCACCCCCCTCTTCGATTCCAACAAGTGGTATCAGAGCCATTTGATTTTTGTTTTTAAATCAAATCTTTTATATGGCTAATCTAGCAAATGAGTTTGCTCAAGGTCAATCGACAAATAGACCTCCGCTCTTCACGGGTGATAATTACGGCTATTGGAAAAATAGAATATCTCTATACATCCAAGTATGACCTTTGGAAGATCATAGTGAAAGGTCCACATATTCCTTTAAAGGAAGTTGGGGGAATTAGTGTTCCCAAAGATATGGACGATTTCACTAGAGCGGATATGATTTTAATATCTCAAAATGCTAAAGCTATTAATATTTTGCATTGTGCTTTAGATATGAAGGAGTACAACTGGATTTCAATGTGCTCAACCGCTAAGGAGATATGGGACAAATTACAAATTTGTCATGAAGGAACAAATCAAGTGAAGGAGACCAAGATTGATCTCCTACAACTCAAATATGAGACATTTGAGATGGAGTCCGGAGAAGAGGTGGATTCAATGTTTAGGAGGCTCACCCAAATTATCAACGAGCTTGCTCAACTTGGAGAGAAGTATCCTCCAAAGCAAATATGGAGGAGAGCACTAAGAGCCTTACCAAAGGAATGGGATGCCAAGAGGACGGCCATCATCGAGTCCAACAAAGGGGAGAACGCATCTTATGACCTTGATGAGCTTCATGGCACATTGGTGACCCATGAACTTGAAGTATCTACAAGAAAAGGAATAAAGGAGGATGATAGATCTATGAGAAAGGGGATCGCCTTGGTTGGAAGGAAAGACCATTCCGATGATGAAGAAGACGATGATTATGATGAGATGATCTTGTTCACAAAGAAGTTCAAGAAGTTCTTCAACAAACATAGCAAGTCAAAGACCTCCAATGCTACCAAACAAGAATCCAAAAATGAGGTAACTTGTTATAATTGTCAAGATAAAGGCCATTATGCTAACAAATGTCCTAGGAAGAAGAATGATGACAAAGGGAAGAAGAAGGCTTTTATAGCCACATGGAGTGATAGCGACTCCGATGAAGAAGAAGCCACAAATCTTTGTTTAATGGCTCTTGGAGATGAAGGAGATGAAAGCGACGATGAGGTACCTTCATTTAATGAATTATTAGATTCCTACCATGCACTTATAGATGCTCTTGGCAAATCCAAGATGAGTAAAAAATTACTCAAACTTGAGATTGCTAAGAAAGATGAAGAAAATAATTCATTGAAAAATGAATTAAATTCTTTAAAGGTATCATTTTGCAAATTTAGTGAAAGTAGTTTAAAAATGAATGAATTGCTTGGCTTGCAACGTTGTAGCTTTGATAAAGCCGGTTTATGCTTCTCAAGCAAATCAAAAACATTTTCAAGCTTGTTTGCCAATGCTAAGCATGATTCTCCTACTTGTAACTATTGTTGTAAAAAGGGTCATACCAAGAACAAATGTAGATTTGCTAGAATCCAATACCAACCTAACAAAAGGTGGAAATGGATTCCAAAGGTGCCAAAGGAAGCTAACCCTCTAGGACCCAAAAATCAAATGGGTACCAAAGATCCTCCTATTGGAAATTTATTTTGTAGGAACAACCATGGGAAGGAGGATGAAGGGCCAAGCAACTCAAAGGAGGAGTTTATCTTGTTCACCACCATAGAAGAAGCAAGAGGCATTGGACCAATGACAAGAACGAACTCTTGTCATCGAGGGTAAAATTTATTTTTACATGTTATAAGAGCAATTCAAAATTTAATTGGCACAAATTAATTGTGACCAATAAATTATGAAGCTCAATATTCATTGGAGTAAAATGCATAACCCCTTAGCATAATTGTTTAATGCATGATGTATGCTTATCTTTTTATAGTAAGTAACTTGACATGCCATGTATTCAAATTTGAATTTGCTATGTGGAAATGTGCTATTATATGTTTTAACAAACTTATCTAATGATGCTTGAGAATTATCTTTTTTGGCATAGGTGCATGAACTCTTGGTAGAACATATGAACACTTTGCAAAATTTAGAATTCATTGTTGATTGCCTTAAACGCATGTTTGTCTTTCTCTAAATGATCTTATCTTATGCTTGTTATGGCTATTACATACTTGATGAGGAACATGTGTAAAGTGTTAAAATATGACTTTGTGTCAACATATACTTGTGATTATTTGAATTTTGTGCTTTTTGATTATCACAAAAAGGGGGAGAATTTTGTGATAAACTTGAAGCTTTATACATGCATGGTTTGAGGGGGAGAGCTTTTGTATGCATAGTTTGAGGGGGAGAGTTGTTTGTTTTATGCATTACTTGGTTTAATCTTGTATGTGTTATGCAATTGTTAAGGGGGAGTCTTGTTTACTCACATTTCATGCATATTACATATTCAAGTTTATCAAGTTTTGTGATCATAAAAAAGGGGGAGATTGTTGAGCCTTAAACACATGGTTGTGTTTAATGCTTAATTTATCTCCGAATTATTTATGGGTTTTGATGATCAACAAAACTTGCATTTGTTGTACTAATATGTCTACTTAGTGTACAGGGTTATATTGATAAATTGGTTGGGAAGACCAATGGAAGAGAACCCAAGTTATACAATAACATATGCGAGTTCATAGGACAAGCGGTGATTTTTATCAAGGAATCTATTGAGATTGGACGAGAAGGAATGACATCTATGAACAACCAATTTAAGTGTTCAACATGTGTGGAATGATGTTGGAACAATTGCTTATGATGGGATGAAGACCCACAAACCAATGGTCCGTTGGTGGGTAAATTCGTTTAGAAGCCAATTGGAGCGCAGTGCAATGTTTTGATTATATCTCTTGGATCGATGCTCCGAACAATGTGAATACAAAGAGGTTGGAAAGCCAACTCAATATTATAGATTTCATATTCAAACATCTCAGTCCAATGCGGATTGCATCATGGAGCAAAATGTCATGGAAGTCATAACAAGTGCAGATTGTAGCAAGGTTTGAGCGACTGTAGCATTTTGGGCATAACTTCTTCATACATTAATGAAATGCAATGCAATTTTTTCCACACCTAGATAAGAGGAAGGGCTACAACTTTCATGTTTACCACTTTTCCCAGAAACGAGCTTAAGATGGTCGAAAAGTACAAAGTTTTGGAGTGTTGAAATCTGGGAGATAGTATGAGGCGATCCGAGCCATAGTTTGAGGCGATCCGAGCCATGTTGCGCACCATCGACTGAAGCGATGGCACGGTGTGCACGCTGGCAATCAGATCGCCTCAGGCGATGGTCAAGCTCGCACCAGGCGATCCAGAATGCTTCCTAGGCCATTCTTTTGAGGGCGATCGCCCCAGGCGATGCACGGAACGCCCGAGGCGATCCAGAACTTTACCTACGGCCTTGTTTATCATTGATGATTGCCCCACGCGATGGGGAGATCGCCCGAGGCGATCTGGGCCAGATTTTACCGTTAAAGGGTGGCGATGGGTGATCGCCCGAGGCGATTTCCGAGGCGATGTCCGAGTGATTCAAGCCTTATGTGTAGCAACGGCTAGTAGGAGCTTTGGGGGCCTCCTACACTATAAATATGGATCTTTTGGAGCTTTTTGAAGGCAAGAAACAAGACTATAAACTACAAGAAAGCCTTGATCAATTCAAATTACTTTAGCATTGCAAACTTCATACATTTGTGTGTATTGGAGTTTGTAATTCATTTCTTGTTGTGTGAGTTTTGATTCTTCGTATTGGTACACCGTGAAGGTGTTTGATTGAGTTTCTTGTAAAGATCCTCCAACACCAAAGCAAGTTGGAAAATTGTAAAGTCGCCAACAAGTAAAGTTGGTGCATGTGTTGTGGCTATCATTGGAGCCCTTAAGGCCAAGAAGACTCGTGAAGAGTGTTGGTAGCTAGTGAAGAGCTTTGTGTACTCGTTAAGAGTATTGTGCTCGGGAAGAGCTTTGTAAACTCGGGAAGAGTTGGGTTGTGGCTAACTTGGAGCCCTCAAGGCCAAGATCGTTTGTTCTAGTGGAACCTCGGTTGGAGGTTATCTAACCGGGAAGAGGAGACGTAGGCGATTCATCGCCGAACTTCTATAACAAATCTTTGTGTCTTTTATTGCTTTAATTTTCATTACGCATTTATTTACTTATTCTTTTTTATTTATCGATTGACATAAGGCTTCCGCAAGCGCAAACTCTTTTAGTTTTGCAAAATCATTTTAAAACGCTAAAGTAGCCAATGAATCTCATTCACCCCCCTCTTCGATTCCAACAGGAGTGTTGATAAGTTTGTTAGGATTTGATTTTATTATAGTCTTATCTCTTTATCTTTGATTCAAATTATAAGATTAGATTTTATCCTTTATTCTAGGGTTAGAGTCTTCTATATATTGAAGACATTAACATTGTATTTTTTAAGGTTAAGAAATATAATAAAATCTGAGATATTACTTTGGACTCTCAATATTCTTCTCCTTCCTTATTATTGCCTTTAATAATAATAATATATATATATATATATATAATTATATAATAATAATAATAATAATTATTATTATTATAATAAACAATTTTATAAATATAATAAAAATAAGCATATTCCCCTTGGGGTTATTTAAAAAAATAACCCCAAAAAAATATTTTTAACAAAATAACCCAATTTAAAAATAGTTAACATGAGTTAGCGTCTCCTAATGAAGACGCCAACCCAGTTGGCGTCTCCTACTTTTATTTTTAGTTTTATGTTGGAGGCGCCAACTGCCAACTCAGTTGGCGCCTCCAACATATATTATTTTTAAAAGTTGGCGTCTCCTACTTTTATTTTTAACATATGTTGGAGGAGCCAACTGAGTTGGCGCCTCCAACATAAGTTTTTTTTTAATTTATTATTATTATTATTATTATTAAAAACCAACCAAAATTCAATGTAGTGTTCAACGTCAATCACTATCTCAAAAACTATTACTGATAGTACAAATATTTTCTCAAATATATAATGTCTTGTGAATTGTTGGTTGAGTCCAATCATTTTCTCATATTCAAAATTCAAATAATAACGTTTTCATGAGTTAGAATACTCACTTTGACCATTTAAAATTTTGAATCACATTCAAATAAGTATAAAATACTATCTTTTGATCTGAACAGAGATTATTATGTGTCCCACTTGGAGGTGTAGTTGAAGTTAGGGGTGTAAATGAATCGAATCGAGCCGAATATGAAGAAAGTTTTAAGATTTGAATTCTGCTTGAAATAGTTATATTCAAACTCGGGTTTGATTCAAAGTTCTAATAGTTTTAAAAATTTGGCGCGAGTTTGGTTCGAAAAGATTTTAGCATGTTCGCGAGCTATTTGAACTATTGCTCGAGAATAAATACCCGAAATGTTCAAAATATATTTATTTAATATATATTTATATTAATAAAATATTAAAATTCGCGAGCGGCTCGGAATGGCCGTCGCGGAACATTATTTATACGGGTACGAGTTTAGACCCATCTCATTTACATCCCTAAGAGTAATCATCGTTACGATGATGCTGCATCCGTTCTTTGGTTTGAAGTGAACTCATGTGTAATGTTTCACGTCATCAATTGTTACGAGGAAGGTGATGAGATAATTATATAAATTTTATGTTTAAAAAAATTAATAGTGTTCCGCGACGGCCATTCCGTGCCGCAAATATTTTTAGAATTTGATAATAAAAAAATTGTTTAAATAAAACTTTAAAAATATGGACGATGTTCTTACAATTTACCTGATAAGATGAGACATATTTTTATTATATTTTTTATTATAAATTGTTTGTTTTTTTATTAAAAAAAAAGCTAAGATGGACATGCCAACCTGCGAAGTGATTTTAAAGAATAAAAGTATGTTTGGTAATATATTTTTGAATGAACAATTTATATTAACTTACAAAATCATGTAAAATTCTGGTTTGTGTAAAATTATCAAATTATATTTGAGTTGATATATTTTATGGACGATGATAAGGTGAGACATATTTTTATTATATTTTTTTTATGTTAAATTGTTTTATATATATATAAAAAAACTTGGTTGGCGTGTCCAACTTTTATAAAAAAAAAAAACAAGACCAAGTTGGCCACGCCAACTAAGTTGGTCCCGCCAACTGAGTTGGCGTGACCCCTGAACACGACAACCTAGTTGACGTGTTGGATCAGAAAATTAAGGTTTTATATTTTAGATTATTTTGTTAAATATTTTTTAAATGTGGGTTATTTTTTTAAATAATCCTTCCCCTTCTCTATCTCAAATTTCAATCCGGATTCTTTTTCTGAATATGCTTATTTTATATATATTATTATAATAATTATTATTATTATAATTAAAATAATAATAATTAATAATACTTATTATAATAATAATAATTATTATTATGCTATTCTTTTCCATTATAATAATTACTATTATTATTATTATTATAATAAATAATATAGTAATACATAATATGCATTATATATATATATATATATATAAACGTGTATATATATAATTATATATATTATATTATAAAAATGAAAAAGGTTTTAAAAAAAACATAGTGGATTTAATTATTTCATAAATTTTTATTTTCTTAACAATATTTTGAAAAGTAAGCCAATAAATTAGATTAGAGTTTTAATTTTTAATATTTGTTAGTACTGTTATTTTTACAACATATTACTAAATTTATGAATTTATTAGTATTGTTTACTTAATTTTATAATAACACTAATTTTTGATGTACTTTTTGAACAGATTACTAAGTAATTTTATTTATTACATTCAATAATATGGATATGCGGATGCATTATGAACCACGTGATGATAGCTTGTTGACGATGCAGTCAAAGCATAGATCTGAGAACGTGTTTAATGGTACACTCGATGTGATTCTACGAGGTAGACGTGCAGATGGTCCTTTTGTGCTATATTTAGGGATCAAGATGCCCCGTATAATCGGCCACACACCGAGGGTGCTGAGACTATTATATTATATGGGTTTTTAAGGAGTATGCCGGTCTAGTCAGTTTCGTCCCGACTTTTATCTCATCACTGCGCTGGTAGAGAGGTGGCGCCCTGAGACACACACTTTCCACCTCCGAGTAGGTGAGGCGACACTTACATTGCAAGATGTCGATGTGATATGGGGGATTCCAATTAGTGGTCGTCCTGTCATAGACCAAGATACAGAGATGTCTGTAGAGGAGTGGCATACTTATGTCAATGAATTCTTTTACATTGCTGGAGATGATGAGATTGACGGGGCATGTATGAGGACTTTGGGATTGGGACATCACATGAGAGCACACTCGATCGAAGATGATAGTGACGTTGCTCGTGCATGTGTCTTCCTTCTTTTTGGGGATGCGATGTGTCCGAATAGTTCGGGAAACTCTATCCCACTTATATATCTGACCCTACTAAAGAATATTTATGACGCCAGAGGATATTGTTGGGGTAGTGTTGTATTGGCGTGCTTGTATCGAGAGCTCTGCACGTCGACTGACAAAACAAAGTCCACCATCGGTGGTCCATTGCAGCTACTACATGTATAATATATGTCAAAACAAACTCTATCCCATTTATATATCTGACCCTACTAGAGAATATTTGTTGAGTGGCACTATCCGGATAGGGTGTTACGACAGTTTGGGATGATACGACATATACCTGCAACTCCAGGAGGTCAACATTTACATCTCCATACGTATGATCGTCGGGGACGATCTTGATGTAACTGGTCATATTTTCACCGTCCATATATAATTATGTGGGAAACTCGGAGTTCGGGTTATGCTAGAGGACCACATATCACTTCTACTATCATGATCGGAGATAGAATTACACGCCGGCTGATATCGCCTTTTGACAACCTTCAAAGTACGGGATATCAACCTGGGGACACTTCTGTTATGACTTTTGTGGTACATAATTAAGTATTAATATTATTTATTATTCACTATAATCGTAACACATGTATTATGCTAAACTAATGATTATTATATATATTTCAGGATGATCAGTTGGCATCTATGAGCATAAGTGCTCGATTTAGGCCTCGTGATGACTTAACGGCTTGTAATTCATTACTAGATCGTTATACTTATGTTGGTGATAATGCCATGAACATTTTCAACAACAGACAATTTCAGAATGTTCAGAATCCTCAGCCAGTATCTTCTGTCCAGTCAATCCCACAGTCTCAGATGGCCAGTGGACCAATTGATGATACTGCTACTGGTGTTGACGTACCTATTACTTCGGGATTCACCGAGTGGGCAGGTAGTTCACACCATACTAGAGGAGGATTTGACATTGGCGAGCCTTCTACATCTCGTTATGCTGTAAGTGCAGAGCAGGGTTATCGACCATTCATGACATCAGATGATTTTACACCGTTTACTCTATATGATCTTGACATGTTTATGGCCTCTTACTCCGGACCCGCGGAGCATCAATTACCAGCTCCTGCACCACCACATCCACATATATCCCCTGTTCCATATGATGATACGTGGCCAGTATACAGAGATGTACCACAATCCACTCCATCATCAAGTCCGAATGAAGAACTGCTGAGCCTATCCCTCAGCCTATAGCTCGGATGGTTAGAGAACGCAGAACTACAAATCCGACTACATGTGGCACTGGAGGGCGTTTAGGACAACGTCCTTATAGATAGATATTGATTTGATGTTATTTTGTTGAATCTTTATATAAGAAAAAAACATCATATAATGGTATCAATGATGTGATATTGTTGTGTTATTATCATAATTTGTACAATTTAAATCGATCTTCATTTATAATGTAATTTTTGAGCAGGTTACTTATAATAAGCATTTCATATAATTTTTATTAATTATTAAAAAATTTAAAACATATTCCTACGGTGATTCGACGTCGTCAGCATCTGGAGATGTACCACAATCCATTGTTTTATTTTTAAATTATTCAAATATTAAAAAAATAACAATTTTTATAAAACGAAATTTAAAAAAATAATTATAATAACCATTGAACCCGCCACTTGAAGTAGCGGGTTCAACTTTTTTACTAAATCCGTCACTCCAAGAAACAGTTTACTATATTTTCGTAAACCCTTTGCAAGTTATGGTATTTGTGAAATTCTTATTTCTTATAATATTTCTTATAATATTTCGATAAATTATTATAACTTTAGCCATCGAGTTTAAACAATCACATAAATCTCCTATTTATATCATAAATGAGAGGTAAGCATTATTGTTTAAAATAGAGCGGTGAAATTCGTATATTATTCAAACTATGACCCTCACTTGATAATCACCATTTTTTTTATGGTTTCTTTTAAAAAAATTATTTTACAAATTATCTTCCAAATACCTAACAAAAACCAAAGACCAACAACTATTAAAAATAGAAAAAAAAACTGCTAAAATAGAAAGAAAAAACAATTATCAAAATCTTGATTGGACAAAAGTTAATGTCCAATTGATACATGAATATGATAAATGAAGAATGAATAATAAAAATGATAAAAAATGTGATAAATAAATACAAATAGTGAAGTATAATAATGCTTATCATGTTTGGTTTATATGTTTATAAATTATATTATATTGTATATTTTGTTTGATGTGGATGATTTTGTGAGGATTAATATATTAACTGTGATTCCTAAAATACCCTTATAGTATCGACACTTTAAATCTATCATGTCTCACGCTTGTTTGCTATTTACTCCCAAATCCCCCCAAAACTACTCTCTCCCAAGTTCTAATTCAAGGCGGCTACCTCCGCCATTGTTCTTCCGGACAGAGCCAATACCCAACTATGAAACCCTTTTCTCTGCGTGAGTTCCTCTGGTGAGTGTCCACTGTGTATGGTAGTTTTGAATATCGCAATCGATAATTCAAGATGGTACACGGTGCTTGACTTCGTTTGTGTTAAAGTGTATTCGTTGTTATGTTCTCAAAAGTTGTGTATTGTTGTGTCTTGTATTGGTTGTCCATTATTCTTCGCCCAAGAACTTAAATTTTAGTATATTGAGATCAGCAGTTGTAGTGTATACTGAGATCAGCAGCTGAGACAAGTAAAAGCTACTACCTCATCCTGTGTTGGGAGCAGCATACGTTTTCTTCGTCTCTCACACTTTGTTGTTGTTTCAAAATGTTTGTAACAATTACATATTTTTTCTTCAATGGTAGGAAAGATAATAAAAATTGAGGCTACATTTATGAAGAGGAAACAAATTTAATTTGAAAATTTGCATCAATATATATATATATATGAAAACTTTTTGAAAAAAATAAAAAAAAATTCAACATCAATTCGTTGACCATATTAACTATCACGTGGGAGATGATTAAGACAAGAACACATACCTTCAGCAACCTGCACTGTTCCGTTTAACGCTCTTCACTTCCACTCCCAGACATGGTTATAAAAAGCCCTCGCCTGGCTCGCCTTGGCTCGCCTAGGCGAGCCAGGCGAGTTAGGCCAGAGTGTATCGCCTCTGGTGTGTGAGAGGCAACACACATACATCAGGCCACGCTTATTCAACGCCTAGATGTCTGGGGCTTAACCCGTGGATGATGGCTTGATAAAAAGGAAGGTTGTTAATGTGATTGAGCTTAAATTACTTAAAAATAATAAGCCCAAATCCTATTTTCAATAAGCTCAAAGCCAATTTTAAATAAGCATAAACTTTATATTTATATATTACAGTATTAACACGTCATATTCATTATTAATTATACCAAATGTAAAATTTAAATATAACTACATTTTTAATTTTATGACTAGGCATTAATAAATGATAAGGATTAATGTAAAACAAAATATATTTTGAGAATTGAGTATTAAGAATAAATTGAACCCTAATTCAATCAACCATATTTAATTTATTGTTTCTTTTTTTTTTTTATTTAATATTGAGTGAGATCATTTTTATCAAAAATTGCTCGTGTAGTAAATATTTATATTATAAATGAACAAATATTACAACATGAGCAACTTCTTAGCTATATAGTTTGGCTATTTTAGGAAAAAATATTTAAATCTAAATATTTAAAATTTATTTTTTCTCGACGCGTAATGTCTATTAGGTCACGCTTCGCCTGGCGCCTAGCGCTTTGAATCAGGCCATGGTTCATCGCTTTTTGGCGCCTAACGCCTTTAATAACTATGCTCCCAGACAATGGCAACAACTTGAATATACATCACATGTCCAACTTGGGATGCTACAACCGACCAATATGCATTATTGTCATGGGCCGGGTGATATAAGTGGGCCATTTAAAAGGTGGGAAGAAATAAGGGGACATTGCAGGGATGTGTCATGTGGAGAAATATTTTTCAACTAAGTCTGGTAAGGAAACAATAGTGCATAAAAGTCCAAGTGAAAAGAAAACTTTGTTCACAATGGTCCCCTTATTAAACTTTAAATCAAAAACGTACTTTTGTTGGCCCATAATATCCTTGGGTTTTAGCTTATGTGTAATCTAGTCCATTTCTATGCTATTTTCCCTTGATGAAGATCCTCGCATAAAATTGGTATAAGAGCCTAGGTTTATTCTGAAAAAATTAAAATAATATTTATGAATATTAGTATTATCCTAACGGAGGAGAGTACCACAAGAAATATAGATCCGAACGAATGTTCGTGATGTCACTCGTACAGGTGGTACTTCCAAAAATTGGAAGAACTTAATCAAGAACATTTGGCCGAAGCTCAACGCTTCAACCAGAGATGGAAAATTCTACGAGGAGCCAGTGGTAGTCAAGCTAGCATAAAAAGGTATAAAAAACTGGAGAGAATGGCTAAGAGGCATCACAGAACCTCAAAATACAGTTCGAGTTAGCCGAAGTTCAAGAGGAAGCTCATCATGAACACGACTATATGATTCCATATCCTAACAACCCAACAGGATCCGAACCAGAAGAAAAGGAGGGTGGTTACCACCGGCATACGGAACATAACCTCTTCTACACTAGAAGGGGAAAGCAGCAGAGGTCCAACGACCGATGACAGACACTGAAAAGATGATCACCGTCATACGAGGAGAGCCAATACTTCCCAGAAAGTAATGAAAAGAATTAACCTAGAAGATCTACATGATGTTGCAGAGTCATTTCCAGGACTTAATCTCGTAACCTAAAGATGAGCTAGGCGGATGGATCGAGAGAGCTGACAACCAGAAATAGTCAAAATCAGCCACCACGGGATCACATGAAACTGAAATTTACGGGTCACATAATCCACCACCAGGAGATCAAAGCATGCCTCATAGTGGAGACTTCACCACCGAAGCAGTCTTAGATCCACCAGTTTGAACAATGAGTCGTTCCCGAAGGCCCGAGTTATATAAAACGCCATAAGGGAAATCTCAACTAGCTCCGATACATACGTATGGACTCATGCTCAATATGGATATTTTGGATTTCAAAAACCGAGATATACTGATCGCTGATTGGGCATCCGCTATGAGAATTGCAGCAGGAACACTTGATCTCAATAAAGAAAGGTTCATATTACTTCTTAATATGAGCAATGATTAGACAAAATAGTCTGGGAACTTACTCTCCAAGGCTTAAAAGAAGAAGTTTTGGATGGAGAATCCTTGAAGGCAGTAGTTGACAGGATGGCCAAACTTTTCAAAGTCCATTTCATAAGGGGTGGGATACTTCGAAGGAATGGAGTAAGAGAAGCCAAAAAATACAAACAAGCCTTATACAACCTCGAGCTGCTTGATATCTGTCATGTAGATGAATACATCAAGCTCTTCACATAGTATAGATGGAAGGCAAATATTGACGACAAAGATGCAGCTGAGCTATTCTTTGCCAAGATTCCTAGCCCATGGAGAGAAATGCAGTAGTACACCGGGAGAAACAAAGACGGTGGCCAGGAGAATGTCATTTCTTAAAATAAAGCTTGCGGGGTGGTGTCATCAAGCAACCCTCCAAAAGAACTACAAGAGATTGAGAGGAATTAATAAAACAGATCAACTATGTTGTACTTCGAATGACATTCCAACTGTCATTGTAAGTTACCCCCAAAGGCGAAAGATGAACGAGAAAAGAAGTCACCCATATGCCCGAGGAAAAAGTACGATAAAAAATAGGTCTTTATGGAGACCTAGAAAGTTCTGGTCAAAGCAAAAGGTCTGAAGTTACTGATCAGGGCAGATATCAGGGCAGAGATCATGACTTTCTGGGACATCGTCCACATCTACATTCGCTGGCTCCTCTGTTATGAGTCGCTGCCAACTGTGTTATGCCTGTCCTTATACATCACTTGTTCGTTGAAGATTACATCTCTGCTGCGGATCATCTTCTTGTTTTCATCATCCCAAATGCGGTAGCCAAACTCATCTTCACCATAACCAATGAAAGTACACTTCTTTGATTTGTGATCAAGTGTGTTTCTGTGTGAATCACTGATATGCACATATGCTACACATCCGAAAACTTTAAGATATGAGAGGTTTACCTCTTTTTCGCTCCATACGTCTTCTGGTATTCTGTGCTCCAATGGTACCGATGGACCTCGGTTAATCAAGTAAGCTGTTGTGTTGACTGCTTCTGCCCAGAACTGCTTTGGCAGGCCTGATAGTACCTGTAAGGCCCTCATACCGTATTAGCGGAAATCATGTTTAACTTCTCAACAATTATGTGATTCATAGTATGTCAATCATATGGTTGAGAATAAATATGAGGAATATTATCTTTGGTAACAACTTGATATCATACTTAACATTTTATAAAAGTGATGTCTCGAGATTTGATAATGTTAGTTATATGTTTATTGTAGAATACTCGTATAATTCAGAATGGACATGAGACATATTATATTTTATGATGGCACATACTCGTACTTAAAATTATATTTGATGTGTGCGCTGGATCACACCTGATGTGCAACACTTGTTAGCGACACTTGTTAATGTGTCTATCGAGAGTTGAATTTTGGAATTCCTTGTCAACTAGGTATTCACGCTATTCGAGAGAAACATATTTTATAACAAATGTATAATGTCATGCAGAGGAATGCTTTCATGTAATACAAGTAAAGTGGATAAACATGACATCTCTACTGTTGAAGGGCATGCAATACACGTAGCAATTTTTTAACCATTCATGGTTCTACTATGCATACACCCTTTATATTTAATTTTTCTGATAAGTCATTAGTTTTGCGTCTTAACTTCTTCTCAAAATCGAGAGAAAGTTTTAAATAGATAAATAGGGATGAAGATGGAAAGAAGACATGATAAGATATTTCATACAAATTCTAGCAATTTTGATTTGTAAGTAAATTGAATTATTGTTCTTTGGTTTTAGTTCTGCGAATATATAAAGGAAAGTGAATTTTGATAGTTTATTTCTTTATGGTGGTCATAATCGTAAAACATGATTTGAATGATTTCAATATTAAATTATGCTTTTGCAATTGAAGGGATGAGTTTATACTGTATCTATTTCTAAACAAGGATTCTAATAGTTGATTATTAAAAGTAAACACTTTATGGTAGTTTTGTAAGTTGTCAATTAGTGCAAGTATTTTAGATTAATTATTTTGTTATTGAAGAGAAATCAATAAACATGTATTGAGTAGTAGGCAGAACATGTGGAATAGCAATTGAATGAGGAACGTTTGAGATGTAGCACAATTGATACCAACTTCAGTAGTTCGATGATTTAGTTTAAAAGTTGATTTTATGTGCTGTTGGTTTAATCATATCAACAAACATATGTTTATTTTTACTTGACAACTTGGAAGATCAGTAAATATAATTGCCGAAAATAGCTAAGTTGATGACATGTTGGTTATAGTTTAGACTTAAAAGAGTTAATTAATGATGTCTAGCAGTATAGTTGGGTTCATATTATTTTGAACTAGAAATCTAGATACATGTGGTGATTAAATTATATAGTATTAAATATGTAGATTGAGGCGTTGCACCAAAATCCTTGGCCCGATTGAAAGACGACGAAGAAAATGACAAGAAATAAGGTATGTTGCGATCGGGTAACATACGACAGGTATCTGTATCATTTGATATATGATTTGTTGACTTCTGTGAATTACGTGAGATTATGTGGCTACGTGATTTTATTTAAATTATGTGGCATTCATAGCATTCATGAATTGGCACATCGGTGTATGAAATTAAATGTTTTGTTAACACACATCAGTTTTTATACATACATTGATGCTTGACATGCACGTTGAGCTACGATCCTTACATACCCTATTCTTTATGGACTCTGGGATAATCATTGGAGATTGGTACCGCAATACTATGACCGGCATTAAATGGCCCGAGAGGTATAGGGAATCGTGGTCTCCTCTGATTACCATGATTTGTTGAGACGAGGGATTGTTGGCACCTTGCTGATGTCATCCCGTGTATGTCCCTGACTATGTCAAGACTTGGGATGTGATGACGCTTTGACGACGCATCACTGATTATCCTTATGCTTGACATGCTCGAGCTACTATGATTTGATAGCGATTTGATTGATTCTGATATACCCAGTGGATGGGTGATTGACCTGATACCGACACGACATGCATTGCATTGCATTGCATGACATTACGTCATTTATCACATTTTATAGATACATGTTGTATATTCTATGATCGTTCCATATTGGGCTTTTGCTCACCCCCAAGGGGGGCTGTTGTTGTCTTTGTGTGTGGACAATGACAGGTGGTACAGGTGACCAGGACGCCAGAGAGGGCACGTCCGGTGGAAGTCACACTTGAGATTTTACTCTTGTTTATCCCAGTAGTCTTTGTACCAGGGATGTATCCCTGTAGTGTGATGAGTCTATGTATATTTCATTTATTTTATTTTAGCCTAGTTTGATTTACGTATGCTGGTTTATGTTGATGGATATGAAGCTGGTGGTCTTTATATATTTTCAGTAGATGTTGATTTGTGTTGGTGGTATGTTCCTCGTGCGATGAGGTAATGCCGAAATTTCTAGGGCCACATGTTAATAAATGTTAGCCAAATCTTCCGCTGTTTACGCTATAATTATCATTGATCAATGATAATTAATCACATAATTAGAATTGGGCCCTCACAGTACCAGCATACTTCTGGCTCGTTCTGTCAAGTCCGGTTCATACGCTCAGCTACACCATTATGTTGAGGCGTACCAGGCACGGTTCTCTCCATTCTGATTCCGTCCTCATATCAGAACTTCTTGAATCTTGTGTCTTCATATTCACCACCATTGTCGGTTCTGAGCTTCTTTATCTTCAAAACTGTCTCATTTTCAACCATCGCTTTCCAAATCTTGAAAGCCTCAAATACTTCTGACTTATATTTCAGAAAGTAAACCCATGCTTTCCTGGAGTGATCATCAATAAAAGTAAAAAAGTAGTGTTTTCACACTAATGGATGAGACAGTCGTTGGTCCCCAAACATCAGAGTGAACTAGTTCAAGTTTCACCTTCTTTGGGGTTCTTATACTTGTCTGAAAGCTAACTCTTTTCTGCTTTCCAAAAATGCATCCTTCACATGTCAATATCATTGACTGAAGGCTCGGAAGTTTCTTGTTTGAGTGCATAACCTTCATTCCATTGTCACTCATGTGGCCAAGTCTTTGGTGCCACAGAGTAGGACTTTCTGTGTCTGCTGCAACTGCAATTGAACAGCGTGCTCCTGCTGTCATGTAAAGAGTACCACTCTTATTGCCTCGAGCAATTATTATTGTACATTTTGATATCTTTCAAGTATCACCGTGAAAGACTGTTGTATGACCTTCACTGGCCAACTGACCAACTGAGATTAAGTTCTTTCTCAGATCGGGAATATGTCTGACATCCTTCAATTCCCATACAGACCCGTTCAACTTAATCTTATGATACCTTTGCCAACAATCTCGCAAGATTGTTCATTACCAAGGTAGACTTTACCAAGGTTGCCGGGGACATATTTCTCGAAGAGTTCTCTCTGCGAAGTAGCATGAAATGATGCTCCGGAATCTAACACCCAAGACTCTTCCTTGCACTCTAAGGAACATATTAATGCTTCATCTCCAGAAGCAACATTTGCTTCTGCCTTCACCTCCTGTTTCTTCGGTGCATTTTGCACTGATTTTTATAATGTCCGGGCTGCCTGCATTTCCAGTACTCGATAGTCAATGAGTAATGAGAATTAGGGGGATTCCTAGATTTGGACCTTGTTAGTTCCGGATCTTATTGATGAGATTTTAAAGATGACAAAACATATCAGACCGGATCGAGAGAAATCAGACTGACCAGAACGATCGCCCAAAACAGATCAAGCTGATAAGACACATTACTTATCAGACCGGATCGATGAATATCAGACTGACTCAACCGAAGCTTCAGATCGATCTCTATCTCTATCAGATCAGAGCAGCTTAGGATACATACAGAATGGCTCCTCAGTCCGAATCATTAACGGCTATTTATTGTAGCATTTAATGTCGTAATTAATGCTACAAAGGACCAAAGACTGAAGATTGCCATAATAGGTAAGAAGACAAAGAAGAGCTTACCTGACAGTCGCCGAAAGTATGAACCAGAACGGCAATATCCTGAAGAAGAAGACTGTAGCTTTCTCAGAGTTTAAGAAGAGTCAAAGTTGCACATTAAGGGAAATAATGTCGTTGGTACCTTCAACTATAAAAGGATGCAACAAAAGGAACTTAAAAAGTCTTTTGCTGATCAATTGAAAAACACACAAGAAAGCAAAAACAGCCCAAGCTTACAAGCTCAGAAGCTCTCGAGCTGAAGTTGTTCTTAAGCACGTTTACTTTGTAACATTTGATCATTTAGGATCACTGTGCGCATCTTGTGTTTTCTGTGTTGAAAAATAGAAGTGAGAAACATATTGTAACTGTCAGACAAAGTGTGTCTGAGCAGATCGAGTGACTAGGAGTTTCAGATTGGTAGTGAGGTAAATCCAGTCTGAATCGGGTTTGTACAAAAGGATTGTATAAATCAAAGTCTTCTAGTATAAACCTTCCTTAATTGGAAGAAGGGGAGACGTAGAAGGATTACACCACCTTCGAACTTCCAGAAACATATCCTGTGTATCTTATTTCTGCACTTGTTCTTTCATACTAGCCATCGAGCCGTTCTTACATATACAAGAACAGACCGTTCCGCACTTATACTTTCAGTGGTATGTTCTGTACAAGAATTGATTAAGAAACAGATTTCTTTCACTAATCCGAAAGAAATCACAAAGGATTAATTTTTAGAAGGAGTGTTCATTCACCCCCCCCCCCCCCCCCCTTAAACACTCCGGACCGATCCTAACAAGTGGTATCAGAGCAGGTCATCTTAATCAGCAAAATCACTCGAGCTGATGGCATCATTCAACAAAATCCCTATGTTCTCAAAAGAAGACTATGATGACTGGAGAATCAGAATGCAAGCTCATCTGGCAGCTCAGGATGACGATATGTGGTTCGTCATCACTGATGGACCAATGAAGATTCTAAAAATAAATACAGCAGTCGCCATTACTGGTGATGAACCACAAATGGTAGAAAATGACAGATCCCTCTGGACGAATGAGGAAAGAAAGAAACCAAATCTCGACAACGTTGCCAAAGACATCTTGTTCAAGACACTGGACAAGAACATGTTCAGCAAAATCAAAATGTGCTCTACTGCCAAAGAAATTTGGGAGAAGATAGCACAGCTACGAAGGCAACGACCAGACCAAAGAAAACAAGTTAGCTGTTGCTCTTCAAAGATTTGAGAGCATAAAGATGAAAAGTGGAGAAACTCTAAATGAGTTTGATGAAAGAGTCACTGGCATCATAAATGAACTGAATGGTCTGGGGAAGGAATATTCTAACAGAGAGATCGCTCTGAAAGTTATGAGAGCTCTGCCAAAGGAATGGGATGTTAAGACCATTGCCATGAGGGAATCAAAAGATCTTAACAAGGTTGAACTTCATGATCTATTTGCAGATCTTAAGGCCTATGAGTTTGAACTGATAAGCAGAGGTGAAGCAGAGCCATTCATCTCTCAACCAAACAAGGCCCTGGCAGCCATTCCAGACCAGATCGCTTCAACATCAGACCGATCCGCTGAACAGATAAGTAATGATGCTATGTCATTATTTATCAAGAAATTCGGTAAATTCATGTCTAAGAATAAGAGGAACTTCAAACCCTCTCATCATTATAAATCAAGAAAAGATGATGCTGTTAACGATCAGGCTTGCTACAATTGTGGTAAGACCGGACATTTTATTGCAGATTGCACCAGACCGAAGAAAGAAGAACGGAAAGAGAAGCATCATGATGATAGGAAGAAGAAGCACTACAAAGACCGCAAGAATCATGGAAAATCCCAAAAAGTCCTAGTAGCTGAAGAAGGAAACAGCAAATGGGCTCAGACAGACTCAGACTCGGAAAGCTCTGAATATTCTTCCAGCGAAAGCGAAGAAGACATTCAATGTCTCATGGCAGACGAAGAGATGAGTCAGACAGACGAGGTATATGATCTTGACTCAAATGAATTTACACGAGAAGAGCTCATGTCCGCACTGCAAGACATGGCTAATGATTATAGGATCTTAGCTGAATCATTTGAGAAGAATAAAGCTAAAGTCAATGATCAAATGGATGAGCACAACAAACCAAGCTGCTCTGAGCAGGGTGAGTGCAACAATCTCCAGATCGAGCTGAATAAGCTGAAAATCTCTTATGATCAGCTCCATGAAGAAAATAAGAGAATTAGCACACAAAATGCTAAGCTCTCTCATATATTCAAAACATGGACAAAATCCAGAACATCCTTGGAAGAATTACAAGAGGTTCAAAGAAACGTCGGTGATTTCATCGGCATAGGCTTTGACACCAAAGAATGCACCAAAGATGAATCTGAGCTGTTGCTGGTAAAGAACCAAGTCAAACAAATGACATTTGTTAAATCCAGCACAGTATATGAGACTGAAGCACCTAAGATTCAAACAGGAGTCTCTTACGTGAATCAAAATCTGAGAAAAGGAATTGGTTATGTTGACCAAGCCAAAGAAAAGGCACCAGCAAGATTTGCGTCTATCAGACCAAATCCAAAGGTGCAAGATCTGAAGCAAGGAAGACAATACAATTACTACAATTCGAAACCGATTCAACGAAGATATAGACTACCTTATGAGAATCAAAGGTTTCCACAGCGCACACATTATCACACACAACATCGAAACAGACCAGCACACAGCACACCTTACACACACAAGCCATTGAAGCTGATACAGGTGTGGGTTCCCAAAGGGCTAATCCGTTCTGGACCCAAATAGGATTGGGTACCAACAATAATTATATTTGATGACAGGTACCGAAGAAACTCGCATCAGACTGGTATCTGGACAGTAGGTGTTCCCGTCACATGACTGGAAACATCGAGCTGCTGTCTGAAGTCACAGAATGCACTGGACCCAAGATCATCTTCGGAGATAACTCAAAGGGTAAGACCGTGGGCAAGGGTAAGATTGTCCATGGTAACATTATTATCAATGATGTGCTGTTAGTTGAAAATCTGTGCTATAATCTGATTAGTATAAGTCAACTCTGTGATAATGGTTATGCTGTAGAATTTCACAAACACACTTGCACTGTTAAATCATCAGACAGTATAACCATGCTCGTAGGAATCAGGAATGGAAATACATATAAGATTAACTGGAATCATGCTCAACCTGATAATCCTACTTGCTTCATCGCTAACAATGATAATAACACTGGCTATGGCATAAGCGTTTGAATCATATAAACTTTAAGACCATTTCCAGCCTGTGTAAACATGATTTAGTTATCGGTCTGCCCAAGATCGATTTTGCTAAGGATAAGATCTGCGAAGCTTGCCAAATGGGCAAATAGATCAGATCATCCTTCAAAAACAAGAATGTCAAATCCTCCTCCCGCTGTTTAGAATTATTGCATATGGACTTGTTTGGTGCTATACCAATAACAAGATTAGGGGGAATGCGGTATACTCTTGTTGTTATTGATGATTACTCACGCTTTACATGGACTATATTTTTGAGCAGTAAAGATCAGACCGGTCCGAAGTTGATCAAGCTGCTGAAACGCACTCAGAACGAGAAATCATCCAGCATAGACAGGATTCGTAGTGACAAAGGCACTGAGTTTTCAAATCAGAATCTTGAATCCTTTCTAGAAGATCATGGAATCAAGCATGAGTTTTCAGCCGCTCGAACTCCTCAACAGAATGGAGTTGCAGAACGAAGAAACAGAACGCTCAAGGAAGCAGCAAGAACAATGCTTGCTGATTCTGGAATTTCGCAAAAGTTCTGGGCAGAAGCTGTAAACACTGCTTGCTACACTCAAAATCGGTCCATGATCAACAAGAAGCTGAACCTTACCCCATATGAAAAATGGACTGGTAACAGACCGTCTATTTCTCACTTTCATATTTTTGGCTGTAAATGCTTCGTTCATAACAATGGTAAGAATCATCTTACAGCATTTGAAGCTAAGTCAGATAATGGAATATTTTTAGGATATTCATCAACTAGCAAAGCCTATCGAATTTTTAATAATCGAACCTTAACTGTAGAAGAATCTGTTCATGTAGTTTTTGATGAATCTTTATGTGTTGAGGGCAACAAAGAATCAATTCAAAATCAGATGGAAAATATCCATCTCGAAGCTAACAGTGATGATGAGATTGTAGCTAACAGGTCAAGAGACAATCCACCAGAACCAAAAGTACCAGACAGACCGGATCAAGCCATTGAAGCTTCTTCAGATCGAGCTGATCCGGATGTTCTTCACTCAAATGTTAAAGCAGATGCTGATCATGCTGCTACTACTCATCCGACCGGACCAGACAATCCATAGTCAAGCTATCGATGGACTAAGAAGCATCCACCCAATCTAGTGATTGGTAGTCCCTCTGCACCGATCAGAACCAGAGGACAGATGATGGATGAATTCACACATGCTGCTTTCATCTCTACTCTGGAACCTAAGAAGATCGATGAAGCTCTAACTGATTTCAACTGGATTAAGGCCATGCAAGAAGAGCTAAATCAATTCGAACAAAATCAAGTTTGGAGTCTAACCCCCAGACCAAGCGATCTGCCTGTCAGTGGAACCAGATGGGTTTTCAGAAATAAGCTGGACGCAGATGGAACTGTGGTTAGAAACAAAGCCAGACTGGTGGCACAAGGATTCAGACAAGAAGAAGGAATCGACTCCGACGAATCATTTGCACCAGTCGCCAGACTTGAAGCCATCCGAATCTTTCTTGCATATGCTGCCTTTAAAGACTTCAAAGTATATCAGATGGACGTTAAGAGCGCTTTTCTTAATGGAAAGCTTCAGGAAGAAGTCTACATTGAGCAACCACCTGGATTTCAGGACCATTTGCATCCCAATCATGTGTATCTACTGAATAAAGCAGTGTATGGTCTGAAACAAGCTCCAAGAGCCTGGTATGACACTCTATCTCAATTTCTGCTGAACCATGATTTTCAGATCGGCTCAGTAGATAAAACTCTCTTTAAATTTATTAAGGGGGAACATACCCTATTAGTTCAGATTTATGTTGATGACATAATCTTTGGGTCAACTAACCCCAAATTGTGCGAGAAATTTTCTAAGTTAATGCAGGGACAGTTTGAGATGAGCATGATGGGAGAACTTTCATTCTTTTTGGGTCTTCAAGTAAAACAGCTCGACAATGGTATTTTCATCAATCAGACCAAGTATACCAAAGAGCTCCTCAAGAGATTTGGAATGGAAACATGCTCAACTGCATCAACTCCTATGAGTCCAACAATCAAGTTAGACAAAGATGAAGGGGGGAACAACAGTTGAAGTAACCATGTATAGAGGACTAATCGGATCGCTATTGTATCTTACAGCGAGCCGGCCTGATATTATGTTCTCAGTCTGTATGTGCGCCAGATTTCAGTCAGAACCAAAGCAATCACATTTTATTGCTGCCAAGTGTATTCTGAAATACTTAAAAGGATCTCAGAACGTTGGTCTTTGGTACTCCAAAGATTCGAACTTCAGCTTGATCGGATATTCCGACGCAGACTACGCTGGGTGTAAGATTGATCGTAAAAGCACCAGTGGAACATGTCAATTTCTAGGTGAAAGATTGATCTCTTGGTTCAGTAAAAAGCAGACATCGATTGCCACATCCACAGCTGAAGCAGAGTATCTAGCCGCTGGAAGCTGTTGCGCTCAAATGCTCTGGTTTCAACACCAGCTCAAAGACTATGGCATCCAAGCTGTTGACTCTCCCATATTTTGCGACAACACAAGTGCAATCGCTATAACGTATAATCCAGTTTTGCACTCTCGAACAAAGCACATTGATATACGCCATCATTTTATTCGAGATCATGTTGGCAAAAAGGAAATTCGGATCGAGCACATCTCAACAGAGCAGCAAGCAGCAGACATCTTCACCAAACCGCTCCCAGAGGCTAAGTTTAATTATTTTCGTCAAATTCTTGGTTTAATTGACTTATCTTAATAGCTTAGATGTTTTTCTTCCTTTCGCACTTAAAGATTTTTGTTACCACAGATTGATAATACAATGTTCAGAAAGACACAGACCGGTCCGAACTTTCAGACCGATCTATGTCAATCTGATGCTATCCCATGATCTGTTTGGTCAATACATCTTTTGTACAAAAACAGCCCGGACTGATCGTATTTTAACCGCCTTAACTATCTGTTATCTTGACCGTTCATTTTGAATTCTTTTTTATCAGTCATCGAGATAAAGACACGTGTCTTCTCTCTCCTATTTAGCGGGCTGAACATTTCATCTTATTTCACTTTTTACAAATTACCGCTATCTGTTTTCTTATTCTCTCACTCTCCTAAATCTTCGCACTCGTTTATCTTCACTCCAATGGCTACCATCACTCATAACTCTCTCTCCGTTGAGTTCAATGATATTTACAGGGCAGAAGATGCAGAGATGGTGTCCATCTTCAGAGCTTTGGAATCTTCTGGTCTAAGAAACTTTCTGGAATGCGGCACAGTTGTTTATGAATCAGAAATCCGCGAACTCTTCGCCAATGCCGTCTCCCAGAAGACATCTATATCCACTACTGTCAAGAGCAAATCCTTTGAGATATCGCCGATGACGCTGGCCAAAACCTTTGGCCTCCCCAATTCCGGACTGACGGAATTTGGACAAATTCCTCAAGCGTCACTCTCAGCTCTTCAAGGAAAGATTTCTATTCTTGGCCATCGCTTGCAACCCTCGTTTAAGAAGAAGGAAATGCTCTTCCATTTTCCAGGTGCTGTGCGAAATAGTGGGTAAGCCTATTTTGGGCAAGGCAGGAAGTTTTGACGCTGTAACCGCAGAGAAGTTCAGGGCTATGTCGGCTATTGTATCCGGACAGAAGATGAACTGGTCCGTCATTCTTTTTGGAGTTCTGCTAGAAACGGTGATTGCATCGAAACAAGCTGTATGCTTTGCTGTTCCTCTCAGCAAGCTACTGGAGTCATTAGACATCGAGCTGGGAAAGCAGTCCGCTCTCAGTCCCTTCAAGATTCTCAACTCCAAAGGACTTGCATTGCTGAAGTCCAAGAGTGCTCCGCCTACTCCTGCTACTCTGGCTGCAGTCAAGATTGAGAAGGGCGAAGAACAAGCTATTGCGCGCAAACCTCGGGTCAAGCGAAAGCTGACCATCCAGACTGATTCTGAAGAAACTCAGTCTGCTCCCTCGCCTCCAACCAAGCCACTTCCCAAAAAGCCAAGAACCCAGATTACCAAGCCCAGCAAAACATTACCCCTCAAAGCCTTACCCATATTGCCTCCAACTAAAGCCACCCCTGCACCCCAACCTTCCATCCAACTTTCACAAGCTTCAACCCTTGCACCCAAAGTCACCGTTAGACTTCCCTCTACCATTCCCGTGGTGAAAGGGATTGTTATCACTGAGTTGGGCGACTATACCCAATCAGGGATCAAGTCCCCTTCCTCCACCGGCAAGGGAAAAGCCATTCTCTCCGAACCCCTCTCCTCTAAACCCAAATCTGCAGCGCAGACAGCCATCGACATCGCTATGGAGGATGTTGATGAGAAGGTGAAGGCACTCATTGTGGTCTTTGATGAATATGTCCAGTACCGGACTATCAACCACATTGAGTTATTCTTCGGTAAGTTGAGCAGACTGAAGAAGATGGAAGAGGAAGTTCTGAAAGGAACAGAGACTGATGATGTTCGGCTTGCCGTGCAGCGCAAAGACCTATTTACAACAAATCAAAGATTCAGTCTGGCCACTCTGATCCTAGCTGCTAAGAAAGAGAACTTTGATCCGATTGCTCCAACTGCCAGAGATGATGGGGCTGTTATTGCTCAACTCGAGATGGATGTTCATGCTCTTCACTTAGCTGTCCGTTTTCAACGACAGAAGCTCAGTATATCCACTCCAGCCACCAGCCCGGATCACCCTTCTGCAAGCAAGACTCTGGCAGAACCTTTCGTTGAGGTTATTCCTTCTGATGCAGCAGACCAGACAGCCGAGCCAGCAGCGGATGAGACTGCAGAGCAAGTACGAGAACAGACAGCATAGCAGCCATTGCCTAATGCTCCGTCTGTGCCCGATGATGAACCATTGAATGTATTGTTGGACTCTCCAACAACCTCCATTCCTTTGGGGTCCTCAGCCTCCCGTGCACAAATCAGTCCAACAGTAGAACTGGCAACAGTTGGCGCTCCAGAATTCGTCGATCCGGATCTGGTGGTGTCCACCGTTGTTGCAGCTCTCCAGATTGAGGAGCCTTCCAGGCCCAGCACTCCTCCAGTCCAATCAGATGAAGATATGGCTTTTATTCAAACATTTTCTTCGAATCTGGTCACCTTGATCCGGTCCGAAAGTCACCAAGTTGCTGTATCTTCACTTGTCCCGGTTGCTGAAGACGATGAACAGGCTTTGTCCTCATCAGATCACTCTCCCAGCCAACAATCTGATGCACCTCCATTTCTGGCAAGGACTCTTAAGCACCTCTCTGACAACTGCCTGTCACTCTCTCAACGCATTCTCGAAGTTCATCAAGGTCAGAGGCTTACAGCTTTGGACTTTGATTCATTCAAAGAGAAGATGACTGCCAGTATCGGAAGCCTTCAGCGAGGCATAAACGATCTGTTTTCTCAACAAGCCTCTTATAAGAACAGTCTGAGAAAAGAGCAGATCGAACTAACCACTGAAGTCAGAGCATCTGTTGCCAATTCCCTCCGCGCTCAAGATGTTCGTCTTGACGCTATTAGCGCGCAGCTAGCACAAGTTGTCGACTTTCTTCAAGAGATTGCTGCTGACAAAAAGGGGGGAAAAGAAGAAAGGCTTCAGGCCGCCTCCGTCTCAGTCTTCTAGAAAATAAAATTTTCAGACTGTCTGTATTTAGGATTTTTGGTGATCAATAAAAATCCTCTTTCGATTAAGTCCGTGTTCATTTATTTTGAACTACAATATAAGGCTTAATAATAAAAGGCTTAATCGATCCAACTTAATGATGTTCATTTATTTTGAACAAGAAAGAGTAATCGATCCGAAAGTTTTCGCTTCAGAGTTCTCATCAGACTGGTTAAAAAGACTTAGAAGCTAGGTTTTGTCATCATCAAAAATGGGGAATTTGTTAGTTCCGGATCTTATTGATGAGATTTTAAAGATGACAAAACATATCAGACCGGATCGAGAGAAATCAGACTGACCAGAACGATCGCCCAAAACAGATCAAGCTGATAAGACACATTACTTATCAGACCGGATCGATGAATATCGGACTGACTCAACCGAAGCTTCAGATCGATCTCTATCTCTATCAGATCAGAGCAGCTTAGGATACATACAGAATGGCTCCTCAGTCCGAATCATTAACGGCTATTTATTGTAGCATTTAATGTCGTAATTAATGCTACAAAGGACCAAAGACTGAAGATTGCCATAATAGGTAAGAAGACAAAGAAGAGCTTACCTGACAGTCGCCGAAAGTATGAACCAGAACGGCAAATATCCTGAAGAAGAAGACTGTAGCTTTCTCAGAGTTTAAGAAGAGTCAAAGTTGCACATTAAGGGAAATAATGTCGTTGGTACCTTCAACTATAAAAGGATGCAACAAAAGGAACTTAAAAAGTCTCTTGCTGATCAATTGAAAAACACACAAGAAAGCAAAAACAGCCCAAGCTTACAAGCTCAGAAGCTCTCGAGCTGAAGTTGTTCTTAAGCACGTTTACTTTGTAACATTTGATCATTTAGGATCACTGTGCGCATCTTGTGTTTTCTGTGTTGAAAAATAGAAGTGAGAAACATATTGTAACTGTCAGACAAAGTGTGTCTGAGCAGATCGAGTGACTCGGAGTTTCAGATTGGTAGTGAGGTAAATCCAGTCTGAATCGGGTTTGTACAAAAGGATTGTATAAATCAAAGTCTTCTAGTATAAACCTTCCTTAATTGGAAGAAGGGGAGACGTAGAAGGATTACACCACCTTCGAACTTCCAGAAACATATCCTGTGTATCTTATTTCTGCACTTGTTCTTTCATACTAGCCATCGAGCGTTCTTACATATACAAGAACATACCGTTCCGCACTTATACTTTCAGTGGTCTGTTCTGTACAAGAATTGATTAAGAAACAGATTTCTTTCACTAATCCGAAAGAAATCACAAAGGATTAATTTTTAGAAGGAGTGTTCATTCACCCCCCCTCTAAACACTCCGGACAGATCCTAACAGACCTCCTGTCCATTTGTTTGCCACGTCCACCTCCCCTGTTTGATTTTCTACCTATTGACTCTGTATGTAATACTGAAGAGGTTGATGATTCATTTGAATCTTTCCGTCTGATCTTTTCACTGAGAATCAGATCACGAACATTGTCAAATTTCAACTTAGTACTTCCCGATGAGCTACTTACAGCTATGACATTAGCATTCCAGCTTTCCGGTAGGGAAGACAAAAGTATTAATGCTCGTACTTCATCATCAAAATCAATGCTAACTGAACTCAACTGGGTTGTCACTGTGTTGAGTTCATTGAGGTGTTGAGCTACCGATCCGTCTTCTACCATCTGCAAATTGAACAACCGCCTCATCAAATGAACTTTGTTTGAAGCTGATGGCTTCTCGTACATGCTTGAAAGAGCCGTCATAAGACCCGCCGTGGTCTTTTCTTTTGCTATGTTGAAAGCAACGTTGCGTGACAACGTCAATCGGATAACTCCACGGGCTTTTCTATCTAGAAGAGTCCATTCTTCATCTTTCATGCCTTCTGGCTTCACACCCGAGAGAGGTTGATAAAGGCCTTTCTGGTACATATAGTCTTCTATTTGCATTTTCCAAAAGCCAAAATCTGAACCATTGAACTTTTCAATATTCATTTTTCCTTCATCTGCCGTCATTACTCACACTCGAACCTGACTCCCACCGGATTGCTGTTTTGACAATTTTTGAAAATCACTGTGCTATTGAAAAACACTGTTGTTGACGAATTTGGTATCGCTGACCAAATTCTACTATTTTTTAAATTTACTATTCCCGAAATTCACGTGAATAGTAACCCGACAAAAAAAATTGACAAAAGTAACAACCTGACTTTGATACCAGTTGTTGAGAAAATAACGCAATATTTTCTCGTCAGATATGTGGGAGCAAAAATAAATGGGGATAAAAAACACGGTTTACGTTATTCGGCAAAAATTAGCCTACGTCCACGGGCTGCTGCAGATCTTTTATTGAAGAAAAATACAAGTGTTTACAAAACACTGACAACACTCAATCTGAAAAACACTCATAAAATTATACAGCAATTTTCTCACTAGTATTTTTACTCTGATTTGTACTGTGTTCTTTTTCTCTCTACAATTTGGTGTATATTTCTGAATGAAATTACAACTCTATTTATAGAGTTTCTTTACGCGGAATTCACGCGTAATTACCACTTTCTACGTTGCCAAATTTCAAAATAAACGGTTCTAAATTCAAAGAACGTGGCCAACATTTTCTTCTCTGATTTTAAGTGGGCCGGCCGCTTTTTCTGAAAAAACTTTCCGTCATTTTTTACTTACAATAGCAACTCCATTCACATTTATTCAAAAAAGTGGTAGCATTTTAGAACTTGCAATGACAGTAGTAAAACAAAGTGCATCTTGCAGCCAATTCTTGATAACCCAAATCAAGAAGACATGACTCGTGGTTAGAAACTAAGGTCATGTTGCTCAAAAAATCCAACACAAAAGTTTGCTCAATCAAGAATGTAACACCTTAGCCAAATTCAGAGAAATGTCATCTCAGTTAAAGTACTTGCAGAACACCCGAAATATTATAATACACAGAAATACAAGAGCATAGTAACAAACAACGAATGATTAGCAAGAAACATCACTTCGTTGAAAGTAAACAATTTCGTATACTAGTACAAGTGGAACATTAGCAGAAGTATCAAGAAACGTGGAACACTTTACGATTCTCCAGTTTCCGGACAACTATCAAGCCATAATACAGTGAAGGGAGAGCGTTCAAGTGAAGGGATAAGATGGACTCGAACCTTACCTGAAATGGTGCGTAGATCGTAGTTTGGAGCAGGCGAGCAAGCGAAGGAGCGTAGCAGCGAGGGAGCGTAGTACTCACCTTTCTTTTTATGATTTTGGTAGGACTTAAAACCTAAGACCTTGTTAATGAAATGCCCAACATATCCCAATCGGCCGAACCTTAATTTAATTCGGTTATATCGGTTAAACAGATTTTTTAAAATTGATAACCGAAACCGAACCGATATTACCGAAGTAACCGATTTGACCGAAATAATCGATTTTTAAATGACATAAAAATCGAATTTCCGATTTAACGAATCAAATTTTCGAATTAGTTCGGTTCGTCGGTTAATTTAGTTTAACTAATATTTTGCTTACCCTACTTAAGGATAATACACATGAAAAGTAGCAACCAATAAACCGGTGAAACCAGACATAGTTGATTGTGACTGTTGGAGTTGATTCTGTATACATAAGGAGAAAAGCTTTGATATAGAGTCAATGAATTGATGATACCACAAGAGGTTGACTGTTAGGAAGTTAACTAGAAGTTAGGTTCTTGAGTCTCAAGAAGAGGAAAACTATCACCTTGCTAGAGACAGAGAAAGAAGGCACATAAAAGCTCCTCGGAGATATGGCCATGCTGATCTAATGGCATATGCTCTATGAGTGGCATGTGATATTGATGAGGTAGAACCACTGGACTATAAGCAAGCCATTACGAGCAAAGAAAAATGCAAGTGGGATCAAGCCGTGGAAGAGGAGATGACCTCATTAAGGAAGAATGATACATGGATACTGACTGATCCTCCTCCAAACAAGAAGTTAATAGGTTGTAGATGGATTTTTAAGAAGAAGGAAGGTGTTCCTGGGGTTGAAGGTCCGAGGTATAAAGCAAGGCTAGTGACAAAAGGTTTCACACAAAAGGAGAGGATATATTATAATGAGATTTTCGCTCCAGTAATAAAACAAACTTCTATCAGATTGATCTTGGCAATGGTGACACAATATGATATGGAACTGGATCAAATGGACGTAAAGACAACATTTCTTAATGGTGATATTCAAGAGACGATATACATGAAACAACCAGAAGGTTTTGAACAAGGCAAACCATGACAAGTATGTCTACTAAGGAGATCTCTGTATGGTTTAAAACAATCTCCAAGGCAATGGAACTTGAGGTTCGATCAGTTTATGGAGAATGCTGTATACATAAGATCTAAGTATGATACATGTGTCTATTTCAAGGGGGATAGAATAGAAAGTCGAGTATTCCTACTCCTATATGTCGATGACATGTTATTAGCCAGCAAAAACATATTAGAACTTGATAAGCTGAAGGATCCGTTGAAATCTGAGTTTGAAATGGAAGATATGGAACCTGCACGGAAAATATTGGGGATTGATATTATCTTGTAAGTCTTTATTCATGTCACAGCAAAGCTACATAAAGAAAATTCGGGAAAAAATTGGAATGGATACATCAAAACTAGTTAACACTCCTATTGCACAACACTTCAAACTTTCAGCTTCTCAATCACCCAAAGATGATGAAGAGGTACAATACATGAAGAAAGTTCCTTGCGCTAATGTGGTGGGTAGCATAATGTATGGTTTGCACTAGACCGGATTTGGCTTATGCAATCAGTGTTACAAGTCGATTTATGGGAAACCCATGGAAGGAACATTGACATGCACTCAAATGGATCCTAAGATATTTAAGTGGAATTGAAGGACTAGGCATATATCTTGGTCCAAGAAACAGAACACATGAGTTGATAAGTGGGTATGTTGACTTAGACTATGCTGGTTGTTTAGACACTAGAAAATCGTTATCGGGTTACATTTTTACGGCTTATGGTGGAGCTATAAGTTGTAAATCCAGTTTGCAAAAGGTGGTAGCCTTATCAACAACCTAGGCAGAGTGCATAGCTGCTACAGAAGCTATAAAAGAAGGCATGTGGTTGCAAGGGTTTACAAAGGAATTAAAAATGAACCAGAGTGATATGGTATTACATTGTGATAGTCAAAGTGCTTTACATCTCATGAAAAATCCGATGTATCATGAGAGGTCTAAGCAGATCTCATAGCTAGTGGTGCTGTCAAAGTAGAAAAAATTGCCTCAGAAGACAACCCAGCTGATGTGTTAACAAAAAGCTTGCCAGGTTCTAAGCTTAAACATTGTTTTAGTGTGGTCAGTGTTACTGATACATAGGCAAGGAGAAGAGTGGAACAGTCAATTTGGGCAGAAGCAAGGTGGAGAAATGTTGGAGTTGATTATGTATTCGTAAGGAGAAAAGCTTTGATATAGAGTCAACGAATTGATGATACCACATTTTTTTTAGACTTGGGAGCTGGCAAGAAATCAAGAAAGGGAGGTTGTAGTTGGTAGAACCAAAAGAGGTTGACGGTTAGGAAGTTAACTAGAAGTTAGGTTCTTGAGTCTTTTGTATACTAGTATATAAGGAAGGCAATATCTCTGATATTGGAGACACTCTCATTCTGTAAAAACTCCTCTCAATTCATAGTGAAAGCTTGCTAGTTGGCTGCTCCCGTGGATCTAGGATAATTTTATCCGAACCACGTAAATTTCTTTGTTCATCTTATTTTCTGTATTTTCTTGTGTTTTAGCAATTCTATTTCCGGTTATTGATATTCAAGATTCTATCACAAAGATTGCTATTGTTTTTACAATCACCAACGAGATTGTAGATTGTGTTCGTGGATGATTCTTGATTCGAATCAGATTGATTCATAACAGTGACAATAGTTGATAGGGCTTAAACAACAAGACGTGCCCAACAAAGTTAAATGCTGATTGCGAGTGTGTGATGATTTTTTCTGTAAAATATTATTTTATTTAATTAAGGATTATATATAGTTAACATTTATAAAATAATAAACTTGAAATGGGATAAATCATATTTTGATTTAGTGAATATTAAATAATCGATGAATTAATAATTAATAATTTATAGATTAATTAATATAATAATATATTAATTTATCAAAATATTATTTATTTTATCAATGAATACATTGTTCAATGATGAATAAACTCAAGAACTACAAATCTAATAAGAGACTGAATCATCTTAATGTAATGAATATCGAATATCTATTTAACCACCCTAAAAAATAATATATTAATATAACTACAAGATGTTGACCGTTGAAAATAATTGAAAAAACGTCATGAGAACTGATAAATGTGATAAAATTGAAAACTATAGTTATACTACAGAGCCCGCTTTTAAAGTAGCAATCACACTGAATATTTTTTGTTGAACAATGAGACAATTATACCAAATGTTCTAATATTTAAAGTAAAATTAAAGATGAGATTCAAAGTGACATAATTTTTAACAAGAAACAAACCACAAGTGAGTCATTTTTAATAATTTTTCGTAGATTAATCATAAATGTATTACTTATTAAAAAGCTATTAATTTATATATCGAATGAAAATATATGAATTATCACATAATCTATTATTTTATAAATTTAACGAATTATTATTTTAGCTTGTGTCTACAAGTTGGGATGGGAAGCGGGTTATTAATTAGCGACCATTTAAAGATTATGTTGTCCAAACATTAGAGTTGTAATAACTAAAGCATGCTAACATATTCCCAAGTGCGTGGAAAATGTATTTGAAAAATCGCGAAAAGAAATATAGAATAATAAAAGACGCAAGAATTTTTATGATGATCCAAAGTTCAATCTTCTACTTCGTTAAAAGGAAAAAAATTTCAATCTTCTACTAGATAATTTTGTCGTAATCCAATTATTTTCGAATGGATCCTTCAACAATATAAAATATCAAAGCGGGATCTTTTTATGAAATTTGCTTTGAAGAAAAAAAACGAAGAAGAAATTATGCTAAATTACCTATTTTTCTTTCTAACTCAGTGTAAAATTAGTACACATTCATAAATTTACTTCATAATTATAACAAGACATGAAATTACAAGATTGAATGGAGAAGACTATACAACATAAGTACTTTTTCAAAAAAAAAAAAAACCCAGTTCTTCTAAAAACTAATATTTTAGGCTGTTTTCTTATTTGAAAATAAAGCGAGGGAACAAGTGTTGGTTCTGTGTATTTAAATATATGAATTTAAATAGTTTATAATGATTATGCAAAAAGAAATTATACTGAATTAGTAAACTCACATCAACAGTTTATATATATTGTTCAAAGTTTTTGGAAACAGGAAACTAGAACTGGACGAGACCACAGCAAGCCGTGTGCCCGTAAACTCAATTTGTCCGCCTACAAGTTTCTAGCCACGTAGACAAGAGAGTTCCAAGATACAACGCTCAATCACATATGTTTTGAATGAAGCAGAAATCCGAGCAGACTCTCTTGAACACTGGTAGTGTGCAGTACTCACAAACTTATGAAATGTATGAATGAACTATGTTTTTCAAATGCTTAAAACATTAGAGTTGGAGCAGCTTATATAGCTGAGCAGCAGACCTCCCAAAGGTCTCAAAAATTAAATTTAATGTTTAGTGGGTAGATGAAAAGTCTCAATACTTAACATCGGATTAATACGAATTTAAGTCTCACACTTAAATCTGAAATCAATTCTGCAGGTAGATGAAAAGTATCAAACTTAATACTCAGCAGAATGTGAAAAGTCAGATATGTGAAAGGTCATTTCAGAAATCCGAGTTGTAAAAAGATAGGGCTGCCTTCGCGGCAGCGACACGCTCGACGCGACGCGGCTAGGCGAGGGAGACGAGACGAGTCGAGCGGAGCTGTCGGACGGCGCGCGAGGGACACCCATCTTTTCTACTTAACTACACTCTATTAATTTGTTTATCAATATAAACAAACCATAAGTGTCTCAAAATTTCAATGTGGATTTCTTTAGCCAATTAACCATTCAAATTAACTTACCCAATTTTGTTTTCATTAACAAAATTAAACATAATTAATGGGCTTTTAATTATTAATCCCAACAATCCCCCACATGAATGCAATATGGCGTAAAAATTACACAATGCACCAAGATGAAGATTTGAGAGTACTTTGAGAATTCACTGCATCAGGATATGTGGTGATTAACCTTGAAACTTCCTTAATGAAGTATCATCGAATATACTTGTTAACCAGTGGACGCGATGCCTTGAACTGCTCGACGTTTTTATGTATACCAAACAACAATACTCACACAACTTCATCTCCACACTAGTATTGGTTCTTTAGTTGTTGTCCATTTTGGCCCTGGACTGCATTGGTTGTTTCATCGAATGCTCTAGAGATTTAGCTCTTGGGTCATTTCATAGAAGCGGCCCATTCACATTCGATATATGTGATTTCTCCTAAGGAGTATCCTGTCATACCACATTTTATATCTCGAGATAGAAGAATCATTAAGAGCATGAGCCCAAAATACAGGTATATCACTCTCCTACAATTCGGTTTTCCCATTCAACCTGCAAATTGGAGTTTACAATTCAGATTGGGTTGCCATCATGGTTGAAATCAATTTCATGGGCTTCAAACCCATTCCCCTCGATGAAATCTCTACTCGGTCTCTCGTTAAACCTTTCGTTAATGGGTATGCAATGTTTTCTTTAGACTACACATAATCTAAAGAAATGACATCGATTTTCAGTAGATTTCTCACGGATCTATGTCTCCGACGTATGTGTCTAGATTTCCCATTATGCACATTATTTTGTGCTCTTCTCATAGATTACTGACTATCACAATGCACGCTAAATGGTGGCACATATTTTGACCATATTGGAATGTCCTCAGAGAAACTCCGAAGCCAATCAGCTTCTTCTGCTGCAAGATCTAAAGCTATGAATTCAGATTCCATAGTTGATCTAGCAATGCACGTTTGTTTGCATGATTTCCATGAAACAGTTGCACCTCTAATTATAAAGATATGTCCACTCATGGACTGTATATTCTTGGAGTCCGATATCCAATTTGCAACTGAGTACCCTTCAATTACCCTTGGATATCTCGTATAATGTAGTCTGTAGTTAGTAGTGTATCTTAGATATCTAAGAACTTGAACTACTGCCTTCCAGTGCTCATAACTGGGATTACTCGTATATATGCTCAATCTGTTGACTGAGTTAGCTATATCAGGTCTAGTGCAATGAGACTACCTATGACCCTAAAGTACTCAAGTTCTTGCACACCTTCTTCGCAATTCTTGCAAAGATTTGACACCATCTCCATAGGTGTTCTCGCGATGGTATTATTCCTTTGTCAAACTTGTCAAGTATCTTCTCGACATAATGACTCTAGGAGAGAGAATAACCATCTGCATGTTTTGTGATCTTCATCCCAAGAATCACATCTGCAAGACCTAGGTCTTTCATCTCAAAATCCCACGATAACATTTTCTTGGTAATTTTGATGTTATTGTTATTACAAACTATTATCATGTCATCCACGTAGAGACATACTATCACATAGTTTGTATTGTCTCCTTTCACGTAGACACATTTATCACATTGGTTTGTTTTAAACCCATTTGAAAGCATGACGCTATGCCATTGTTTAGGTGCTTGTTTTAATCGATACAAGAATTTCACGAGTCTACACACCTTCGTTTCTTTTTCAGGTTGGTCCATGTAAACCTCATATTCTAAATCTCCATTTAGAAAAGCCATTTTTACATTCATTTGATGGATCTGTAGGTATATAATGCAGCAAATGCAATTATTAACCTTATCGACGTTTTCCTGGATACATGAGTGTATGTGTCGAAATAATCAACGCCCTCAGTTTGTCTGTAGCCTTTGACTACTAGTCTAGCCTTGTACTGATCTACCGTACCATCAACTTTCAGTTTCCTCTTGAAGATCCACTAATGGCCTAGTGGTTTATAACATGCAGGAAGATTCATTAGTTCCCAAGTATGATTATGTAAGATAGATTTCATCTCAGTGTTCACCGATTCTTTCCAAAGGTCAGAGTTTTATGAGGACATTGCTTTCTTGAAACTAGTCGGATCCTTTTTTAACAGATATGTTAGGAAATCCGAGCCAAAAGACTTCTCTTTTCTCGCTCTTTTGCTTCGTCTAGGCGATTCTACATTTTCTTGAGAGTCTCTATCCCCCATATTTCTCTCAAAATTGGTTTCAGGCACTGTCGGAGATTTGTGGGGAAAGATTTCCTCAAAGAACGAAGCATCCCTAGCCTCAAAGATAGAATTTACATGCATTTCTGCATTATCTGACTTGTGTACCAGAAATCGATAAGCACTACAATCCTGTGCATATCCGATAAATATACAATCCACTGTCTTAGGTCCTATCCTAGTCCGTTTAGGAGGAGGAATTGAAACCTTTTCTAGACAGCTCCAAACCCTTAAAAACTTATAGCTAGGTGCGCGACCTTTCCACAATTCATAAGGTGTTTTATCCAACTTTTGATGTGGTACTCTGTTTAGCATATAGTTGGCAGAAAGCAGAGCTTCTCCCCACAAGTTACGAGGTAAATCTGAACTTATAAGGATTGCATTCATCATTTCATTAAGCGTTATATTCTTCATTTCTGCAATACCATTTTGCTCAGGAGAATAAGATGCAGTGGTTTGATGAATAATGCCACCTTCAGCACATATTTGTGCAAATGGTGACTAATATTCACCGCCTCTGTCACTTCGAAGATTTTTAATCTCTTTATTGAGTTGATTCTCAACTTCATTCTTGTAGTGAGTGAACATATCAATTGCTTCGTCTTTACTTCTCATTAAGTAGACATAACAATATCTTGTACAATCATCGATAAAAGTTATGAAATAATTTTTACCGCCTCTAGATAAAATCGCACATCCGTATGGATCAAGTTTAACGGTTCGGTGCTTCGCTCAATTGAGTTGAATGAAGACTTGGTTAATTTGGCCTCTACACAAGTCTCACACTTGTGTTTATGATTGATGTTAAATTTAGGTAATAGATTAAGAGACATTAGCCTTTATAAAGACTTAAAATTCACATGTCCTAATCTACCATGCCACAAATGTAACGACTCACAAGAATAATCAAACCTTAAAGTGTTATTAGCCACATTGGCAACAATCATTAGCCTTTATAAAGACTTAAAATTCACATGTCCTAATCTACCATGCCACAAATGTAACGACTCACAAGAATAATCAAACCTTAAAGTTTTATTAGCCACATTGGCAACAATCATTAGCCTTTATAAAGACTTATAATTCACATGTCCTAATCTACCAGGCCACAAATGTAACGACTCTCAAACTTCAAAGTTTTATTAGCCACATTGGCAACAGTCATTACATTATTTTTTCTTGTGCTAGCTTCATTGGCTGCATTTAAATCAATCTCAACCTCTATACTAGACCTAGTCATAGGAACTAAAGTCATTACAATCATCTTGAAGAGGTTATTGGCCAAGTGGCATTTGCCTACAAACATACCACCCTTGGACAAAATGACTTTCTCGGATTCAAATACAAGCCGAAAGTCTTTCTTGTTCAGCGCTGCTCCCGAGATGAGATTCTTCCGGATCTCTAGCACGTGGAGCACCTCTGTAAGAGTCAACTCTTTGCCAGAAGTCATCTCCAACACCACTGCAGTCAGATGCATGTCATCCATGTCTGAGCTCACGTTGTCCTCAGCAATGTGGGCATGCAGGTCTCTTGCCTTTGCCTTTGTTTGGGACTACCTTCGTTTTACCCTCATTGGTTTGCCGTTGGTTGCAGTCCTTGGCCTTATGGTTAGGTTTACCGCACACGTAACAGTCACCGGTGAATCTCCTGTTCTGAGTATCTCCCTTGGAATCAAAAATGCGCTTGCGCTTATTCCCGCTGGAGCTGTCACCAACTTCAACCACGTTGGCCTTGGAAATCATACCGATCGATTTATTGTCAACTTTTTGGTTGTTTTGCTCGATGCGCAGCCTCCTAGTAAGGTCCTTAAGACTCATCATCTTTTGCTTATGTTTCAGGTAGCTCTTGAAGTCCTTCCAAGATGACGGTAATTTTTCATTCATCATCACTACTTGGAGGGCATCATTTAACCCCATACCTTCGGCAACAAGTTCGTGATATATCAGCTGCAGCTCTTCGTATTGCTCAACAACGCTCTTGCCATGTACCATTCGATAGTCATGTAATCGTCCGGCTACAAATTTCTTTGCGCCTGCGTCATCAACTTTGTACTTCATTTCTAACGATTCCCAAAGATCCTTCGTTGTTTCTTTGGGGGAATACACATTGAAAAGTGCATCGTCCAGAGAATTCACTACATAGTTACGACAGAAGTAGTCGGTGCTAAGCCATGATTCGAATATTATAGCAGATTGATGATCCTCTTTGTCCTCCACTGGTTTCTCCTCTTTGAGAAACCTGGTCAAGTTCAAGGTGGTCAAGAAGAACACCATCTTCTGCTGCCAATACTTAAAGTTAGAACCTTTGAAGTTTTCCGATTTCTCAAATTGAAAGAACAACATTGGGTTTCTCAGAACTGGCATGACGACCTCAGCGCCACTATCTTGAACCACTGGAATATCAGTATTCTCAGCATTTCGGTTTGGAATCTGGTCAGCCATAAGCTAAAACTGTTCACAAACAACACATCACAAACAATATCAAACTAGTTTTAAAAACAACTTTATAAATCCTTTGATAGTGCACAAACCTTGTCCGAGTTAAGTAAAAATTGAGCAGTAACAATTGTAATTGATTAAAATCCGAAATTTAAAAAACACAAAACAGAACCTTAAACAAAAAATAAAAAAATTTGAGTTTACGATTGTTGGTTCTGTATATTTTATATATACGAATTTAAAAAGTTTACAATGATTATGCAAAAAGAAATTATATTGAAATAGTAAACTCACACTAACAGTTTATATTTACTGTTCAAAGTCTTTGGAAACAGGAAACTGGAACTGGACGAGGCCGCAGCAAGCCGTGTGCCGGTAAACTCAAATTTGCCAGCCTACAAGCTTCTGGCCTCCTGGACAAGAGAGTTCCAAGGTACACCACCCAATCGCCTCTGTTCGGTGAAGTAGAAATCTGAACAGACTCTCTTGAACACTAGAAGTGTGCAGTACTCTCAAACATATGCAATGTATGAATGAACTCTGTTTTCAGATGCTTAAAACAATAGAGTTGGAGCAGCTTATATAGTTGAGCAGCAGACCTCCCAAAGGTCTCAAAAATTAAATGTAATGCTTAGTGGGTAGATGAAAAGTCTCAATACTTAACATCATATTAATATGGATTTAAGTCTCACACTTAAATCTGAAATCAATTCTGCAGGTAGATGAAAAGTATCAAACTTAATACTCATCTAAATGTGAAAAGTCAGATAGGTGAAATATAATTTCAGAAATCCGAGTAGTAAAAAGATAGGGTTGCCTTCGCGACACGATGCGAGACGAGACAAGCCGATGGACGAACGACGCGCAAGGGGCACCCATCTTTTCTACTCAACTACACTCTATTGATTTATTTCTCAATATCAATAAACCATAAGTGCCTCAAAATTTCAATGTGGGATTTCTTTAGCCAATTAACCATTCAATTTAACTTACCAAAATTGTTCTTATTAACAAAATTAAACATAATTAATGAGCTTTTAATTATTAATCCCAACAACAAGTGGGGTCAACCCTACTGCTCTGATACCACTTGATAGGGAACAAATGGGGGTCGAGTCTACTTCTCTGATACACTTGTGGTGATCGATTCTGGTGGGTGGTCAGTCTACCAAATTAAGTCCGATCAAGTGAACTGTAATAACTCTAGTTCTTAAAGTGATTTCACCGAAATATTAGAGTTAGTTTTGTTTAAGGAACCAAAGAGATACATGAAGTAACCTGCTCTTGAACTGATTTAACAAAGTAAAATCATTTAACAAGTGGTAAAAATAAGACAGAAAATAAAAAAATGCACACAGATTTGTTTATGAAAGTTTGCCCAATTTGCCACCGAATTGAAGGATTCCACTAGAAGACTTTGATTTATACAAGTCTGTTGTACAAATCCAGTATTCCACTCAACTGAAATTCCTAGTTCCTAACTCAACTTAGCTATCTCATTTCTTCCGTGAAGACAACAAATCTCATAGTTAAACAATTCGCTCTTCAGACTTAAGCTCACGAGATACAGAAAATAAAGTGTTTGAATCGCACATGTAATCCGAAAATGATCGAATAATACATTCAAGATTGGTGCGAGTGTTTGGATCCGGAGTATGTTCTCCACTAAGCTGATATTTTGATTGGCTCCCTTTTGGTTGATTTACTTCTTTAATGGATTCTCAGTGTCGATGAGTTTTTTTTGGTATAGTCGCTTTTCTTTAACAGTTTTTTGAATTAAGTCAAATACTATATGAATGATCGAGAACATTTATAAAAAATCAAGAATCTTCTTTTTTAGGGATGATATTTTGTAAGGTTGCTCGTAATTTGTTAAAATAATTTTTTTAGTATAGATATTTCAGTATATAATTAGTTTGTGGATTATCATTTATTAGAATATCTTTTGTGATATGGATATTTTAGAAATTATAAATATATATATATATATATATATATATATATATATATATATATATATATATATATATATATATACTATGACACCGAGGTCACTATTATCCTTTCAACCTTTATAATATTGTGGGGAAATATATTAAAATATCCGTGTATAGTGTGTGTCTATTTTCGGTCCAGTCTTTAAACTTTTCAATGACCCGATTTAATCACTCTTATATTTAATGTTTTCCCGATTTAGTTCTCGACGTTAAGTCGGCCGTAAGAAGCAATCAGATGTGGACTGAATCAGGACTATGCTTAAAACTTTAAGATTGAATTGGGAATAAACTAGACCTGATTTAGTCCCAAAATTTTTAAATATATTTTGAATCAGTTCCTATATGTCTGCTACGGTTGACTTAACATCGGATATTAAACCAGTAATTTTTTTAAAACTTTAAATACTAATCGGATCATCGAATACTTTAGGGAGAATATACTCAAACTATATGGAAGTTTTAATGTATTATCCATAATATTATATATATATATATATATATATATATATATATACATACACACAATTTACCCATAATTGTATTTCAACGTCTTTTGAAATAAATAATATGTTCTCTATAATCTATATATGTCTATGATTTTTCCTTATAGATTTAATTCCTCATAAATTGTATCTTTTTGTTTATTTACTTTTCTACCATGATTTATTGTTCCAACAAGTCCCATATAAGTGTTTTTTCTTTTCCCCCATATTCCCTATGATTATTATATTCTTCATATAACTCCTAGTAGGATTCTAGATATCAAATCTAGAAGATTTAAGAATTTCTCTAACTTTCTAGTTAGCGACTAAGTCACGTTACGTGAATGTGTGTGGGTGTACGAATACTTCAATTTTCAAAAAAATTGAGTGCAAATGCACCTTTTAAAACGTGTATATATATATATATATATATATATATATATATATATATATATATATATATATATATTGATGAAAAAAGTTAAACGCAGCTAATACACATCATATTTGACAAACTTACATAATTTTTATATTATTGATAGTTTAATATAAATCTTTTATTCGATCGCCTTCCTAATATGAATAATTATTGTTTTCCAAAATATTTTAGAGAATGAAAAATAAAAATTAATATTTGGTCGTAAGATAACTAATTCAGAAAAATCAAACTAAATATTACCTATATGTTCCAACATGTTTTGTAATAGTATGAATTTATTAAAAATGACTTGTATTTTTTTCAAAGATTTAAGAATGTCTAATATTTAAGTTCACGACTTAGTAAAATTTAATATATGACTTAATAAAACTTAGTCGTAAAGCATCGTACACGCACTCAATGCTCTAGATCACGACTGGAGCGTCAGTGAATGACTTAGTAAAACTTAGTGCGTTTTAAACCGTCACACAAACACTCAATAAGTCAGTTCAAGAAAAGATCACCAGTGCGCGGAAAGGGATATGAGGAATATGTTACTTAGGGTAGGGAAGGGAGAGACCCAAGTTCTATTTGTAAAACGTTTTTAGACAAATTTGAGAGAGGGGCGGCAACTTCTTAATTTTTTGTTAAAATTATAAAATATTATTTCAAAATAATATATTAATTAAAAATAAAGATAATCATCTTCACAAACCGGAAAACCCAAAATTTTTATTTAGAAAATCGAATCGACCGAACTTTTTTACAAAACCGAATAAACCGAACATATAAAATATCGGTTAATTCGGTCGGTAACCGAATTAACATATATTTTTTTAAAAAATAACAAACTAATTTTAGAAAACGTAAAAACTTAGAAAAAAATCGGTTAAATCGGTAACCAATATCTTTACTGATAATCGAACCGATTTAACCGATATTTTAAAAAATTAAAACCAAACTTATAAATTGACAAATTTCCGAATTCATGCAGTTAGGTTGGTTAATTCGCTTAAACCGGATTTTTGCTCACCCCTATTAAAATCTTTCTCAATAAACAATTTATCGATTAGAAACCTGTTTAGATCAATAAGAAATATATTTCATGATTGTCGACCTTTAGAGAACCACAATACATATGTATTATAATTTATATATATTATTCAAACAAATAAACCATATGTTTTCATTATTCGAGCTTGAATTTACTTCACATTATTTTATGATTAATCCACGGAGAAAAACACCTTCACATACTTCTTTTTTTTCTTTCAATTTTTAACAATATTTTTAATTTGTTTCTAAAAAATGAAGAGCCGAACGAAATCATAATCATGGGTTAACTGTCTAATCGGTGGTTCAGAACCATGGTTTTGTCTAATTACACATAGTATCATTTATGCATCCATGGACCGGAGGCATGCATTAGAGTACCTATCATTGTGCCAAAAGAACATATAATTAATCATAATGATGAAATGCAATTTATGAAAGTTGTATGGTATTTTAAGAATGAACTTTGTGTTGAAAATTAAGTCCCCAACAACGAATAGCTAGCCACCTATTGATATGATAGAATATATTCACAATCTTAAAGAATTTTGACTTTTTTCCATCCACATGATCTGAATTGAACAACTCGAAATATTCATATCTATCAACATCTTTCACTTCTCTATATAAACATATACAAGTATACAACCCCATCAACTCCACAGAAAAATTCCCAAGTCTACTCCAATACAAAATAATGGATTGTATACTCCAACTTGCTTCACAAACGGCAGTGGTGATCTTTAGCAAGAGCTCGTGTTGCATGTGTCACGCGATCAAGAGGCTTTTTTACGAGCAAGGCGTGAGTCCGATGGTGTACGAGCTAGACGAGCTCGTAAATGGCAGGGAAATGGAATGTGCTTTAGTTCGGCTCGGTTGCAACCCATCAGTTCCGGCCGTGTTTATCGGGGGCAAATTTGTTGGGCGGGCGAACAACGTACTAACTCTACAAGTCGATGGATCACTGAAGAAAATGCTCAAAGATGCTGGAGCTCTTTGGCTTTGATAGCCACTTTGTATAAGATTAACCTAGGGTTATGTCCGTCTTTCGACATCTGTTTTTGCATGGATGTATTTGTGATAACAAGGTTATTACAAGAATTTGGTCTACGGCCTCACTTGTTTTGGTTGACTTTTTTCTTTTTAATTATTGTTTTGGTTGAGTGAGGGAGAAAACTCTCAAATAATATTAATAAAAAGGAGCTTCCGCTATGCCCGGTGTCTGGGAAGGTGTCGGTCTATTTTAGGCCTACTGTATGCTAAAAACTATTTCTACGATTCGAACCCATGACCTTCAATGTTCTAATGTTATATTTTGTCTTATTATCAAATAAAATTAATAATAAGACAAAATATAACATTAGAACCTGTATTTTATGAAATGCGAGATTTGTAAATACGTTTACAATAGAATTTATTGCAAGTCCGAGGTTTGCTTACCTATGTTCTTCTGGGTTTAAGTGGAATTTAAAAATTGAGTTCCTAAAACAATATGGTGCATTCAAATTCTTTTCACATTAATGACAGTTTTTCGAAACTAAATATGTAGAATGTAGACAAAAATATAAGGTAATAATAAATAATATTCAAAATATTTATAATATAATCAATAAAAAGGTAAATATTCTAAATAATCACATAAATAGTACTTGTTTTGCGGCAGATGTACCAATTAAGTTCTCAAACTCAAGATGTTCAACCATCTAATTATGTATTCAATCCATTTAATTTTTATTATCATATTATTTATCGAATATAATTTTTTATTAACTTCAACTTGAAAATTTTATTCATTCTATAGGTCTATATTGGAATTGATTTGACGCCTAGATGAATATTATCATACAATGTTTGACTAAATGGTTTGTAAACCCGGCAGTTATTTATCCATCCGGACAAGTTGATGATGTGGTTTGTTTTTGTTCTGTTTCTGTTTCTGTTTCTGTTTCTGTAAACTTTAATTTTAGTACAAAATATTTGTACTTGATAAATAAATTAAAAAATGTTTTGACTGAATATTAAAATTGTTTGAGCTCCCTCGAAATTAGGTCTGAGACAGTAGCCTCTTTGACCACATCTCTCTTGGAATTGTTCTCTTCGTTCCCCAGCGAGACGAAAATAAAGTGTCTGTTTTTGCAACGTGAGATGTGTGAGTTATAAAGTATGATTAATGAGAAAGCTTTGTGGGTGTGTTTGGGTGAGAAGAAAAATTGTGTAGTTGTAATAATTTTTCATATAGTGTATTTTCTTTTTTGGTCCTGATGATTTTTCTCCTGATTTGTGAGTTTTTCACGGTAAATCCTTGTGTCATTATTATTTCTCATTTTGCTTCATAAAAGGTGCAGATCCTGGGGGTGAATTTGGAGGGTCAAATTCCCAACAAGTGGTATCAGAGTCTGGGTCATTTCGATGCGGTGGAGTTTTGGTGTGATAGACGAATACGTATTGACTAAGAAGGTTCTGTCTAGAAAAATCGGTATTTAAGTGGGACCAATGTGACCCGCCAATTTTCTTGGGAATCTTGAATTCTGTCTATGAAAGATCGAGATTCTCTCTTTCCTGAGAGCTTACTTAGTGTGTACTATTTAGGTCTACGTTAAAATTCATCAAATTATCAAAAGACAATGTCGGGAAGCAGAGTTTCAAATGCAGTCAGATTTGATGTGGAGAAATTTGATGGGAAAATCAACTTTGGCTTGTGGCAAGTGCAAGTCAAGGATGTGTTGATTCAATCTGGTTTATACGGTGCGTTAAATGGTATAGTAATCCCTTAAAGTAGCAATGATACTAGTTCGACTGGTGGAACGACTAGTGCAACAGGCAAAAGCTGGAGTGAGCAGTGAAGATTGGGAATATCTGGATTTGAGAGCAGCAAGTGCAATCCTTCTGTGTCTGGCCAAAAATGTTATAGCAAATGTGCATGGAATGTCTACGGCTAAGGAACTTTGGGAAAAGCTCAAATAGTTGTATCAGACAAAAGGCATCTCAAATTATGTGTATCTGAAAGAGCAGTTTCATACATTGCGAATGAATGAGGTACTGCTATTTTAGATAATTTAAGTGTTCGCAATGCCATTGTTTCAGAGCTTGAATCTATTGAAGTTAGAATTGATGATGAGGATCAGGCCTTGAGATTCATCTGATCTCTTCCATGTTCATATGAGCACATGAAGCCGACCTTGATTAATGGAAAGGAGAAAATCATTTTCTCGGAGGTTACTAGTAAGTTTTTTTCTGGAGATATGAGACTTGGCAGGAGTAACAGTCCACATGAAATTTTGGCGATGGTAGCTCGTGATTGGAAGAAGAAAAACTCTGCACAGAAAGTCTGTTGGGGATATGGACAACCTGCCACATCAAGAAAAATTGTCCAAGAGCTGGAACGCGTTCGGCAAATTGCTCTGTATAAGCAAGTGGAGATGCTGATAATGAAGCTAACATTGTCTCCTCTTTTGATGTCCTATGAAAAAGGGCATGTCATCCTTATGGCATTCCGTTGTCTCTAAGTCACCATGATAGAGGATGCGTAATGTTAGCGGGTCAACAATTTTGCACACTGGCATTGGTTTCGCATTGATACAGGGTGTGTGATGGAAATTCACGTCGATAACTGATTAGCTTCTAGGAGTGCCAAAACGTTGGAGTTGCACAATAATTTTTCAACAAGATTATTTTTCGACATGGGCCGAATTAAAATGCTTGGAATGGTTTTATTCTGAGTGTGGTATGTTTTTTTATGGTGGAGCATGATAATTCTCTATATTGAGAATTATGACTCTCTTGCAGTGTTAGTAGCAGAAGCTATGAAGAACTTCATCGATGTGAACTGTCGTGGAACGACAAAGTCATAAGATGGGGATTTGTTGAAATTGTCCTCTTTCGTCCCACATCGAGAAGGAAATGAAATGGGCTAATTTCATTTGCTATAAAAGAAGGACCAACAACTTTTGCTTTAGATAAATTCATCTCTTATTGTACAATCTAGTAAAATTCTTAGTATGCTCTTTGGTTGCAGTTGTGACTGATATTCCACATCAGAAAAGATTTTATTAGGTGTCTTTCTTGTATATTGAGATGTGTGAGTTATAAAGTGTAGCTAGTGTGAAAGCTTTTGTGGGTGTGTTTGGGGTGAGAAGAAAAATTGTGTGGTTGTAATAAATTTTCCATATAACATATTTTCTTCTCTGATCCTGGTGGTTTTTCTCATTATTTGATATTTTTCTACGTTAAATTCTTGTGTCATTATTATTTCTCATTTTGCTTTTCTTGTCCCATAAAAGATGTGATTCTTAGGGGTAAATTAAGTGGGTCAAATTTCCAAAAATCTCGCCTCGGGTTACTTTGCGCCCTTCTGGGACATCATTAGATGTGAAATATTTCATACAAAAGAACGGCCTACCCTATCCAATGCTATCGGTTAAAGATAAATAATAGAATCTGCATAATATTTATAGGCCAAATATCCCGTTTTGTTGACTTCCTTTAATGCTCAAAATTTTACGCATCCCCATGATATTTTAAACTAGGATTTCCGCATGTTGAATTTGAATTTTTTAAAAATAATTTGATGCTTTTATTTATTCGTTAGTGTCCATATATACATGTCTGTTTATTTATCTAAAGTTGGATGAAATCCCTCCATTTTACTTCATATGCCAATCTTCACAATATTCTCTATGTGAGCAACCTTTATAAGCTATAGTTTATTAAAGTTAACTATTGTATAGTTTATAATAATATATCCAAGATTAATTAGATATTTAAATAAAACGGTAACTTTATCAGTTAAACTTTTCTATTTTGTGATAATAAAAAAAACTTTTAAAAAATGATATACTTTGTTCACCAAAATATTATAATCTCATAAAATATGGATATTGCAACAGTAGTCCCAAACTTTTTTAGGAGTAAACAAATATAATCCCAAAAAATATAATTTTTTTAACAAAAGTAGTCTCACGTAAATAGTTATAACAAATATAGTCCCAATAAATTGCATTTTTAACAAAATTGGTCCCAAAAATCATATATTAGTTAAACAACAAAGATGAACGACTCATGTTTGTTCAAGAACAAAGCTCACCCATGCTTGCAGATATTCTCATGTGCACGATACATGTTCGTTTCATTCTTTTATTAATGGAAAAATGTATTGAGACAACTTTTGTAAAAATAAATTTTTTTGTCAGACTATATATGTTTTAGGCCTAAACGTTTAAGATGATTATTGCAAAGAACCTTAGACTATATATGTTTTAGGCCTAAACGTTTAAGATGATTATTGCAAAGAACCTTATTCTTTAGGACCATTTTTGTAATTTATCCAAAATATTATTTAAATTTTATCTCCACCTACGCCATTCCCATGGAATATTTTCATAGATCGTTTTTTGATGTAAAAGGGAGATTGGTGTAGCACTAAGTTCATGAACAAAGAATGTGATCCATATGAACACTTGTGATGAATTAGGATTTTTATTGAGATTCGAATCTTAGTGACCTATGAAAAATCTTGAGCTCACTATTATTAAAATATTATAGATTTTTAGTTGATGATACGAAGATATTGGGATCAATTTTTGTTCATGTGCGGAGAATGATTGGAACGTATGTTTAAACTGTTGTTTAATTTAATAAGTTGTACTACTACGATCATTTATAGATTTCGACAAAACATCGAGCAATCGATCATACAATTGGTATCATAGTCAAAATTATGTGTTCGATTCGCATAAGTTATGCGTTGCTATAATTATTCAAATGTGAACTTTTATACAATCGCATCATTACCATAAATTATAGTTTTTCCTGGATCCTACAAAAGAAATTAACACAATCAAATCTTTTTTGAAAATAAATAAATAAATATCATTTTATATTGGGGTGCCACTTGTTATCAAATTTACATTAATTTCAAGTAGGTTGGCAAGAATTATATATAATGATTCTGATTCTGATTTTACTTAAAAGTAATTGTAGGTATCATATCATACGTAGACAATCATATCAACTAAGCATCGAATACTTCATCTACAACTATCTCCCCGAGTTATCTAAATACATCACTATGAAAATTTGTTCTTTTTAACAAAATTCATAACTATTGATACTCCGATAAGAGGTCAGTACGACCTCGACCCTTACTCTAGGTGTATAATCCGACACCACTTCTTCGTCTGCTGCACGTGCTCAGCTCGGGAGATATTTTCATGCCCTTGAGGAACATACCCTCATGAACTCAGCTCGGTGAACAACCTCGTAACCTCAGCCCGGGACTTATCCACGTGTCCTCAGCTCAACTTTAAGCAATTCCCCTAGTTTCTTCTTCGGCGTTGGCTATGAGATACCATGGGCATTAGTGTGGTCCCTCGTCCGAGCTGTCTGTAAAGTAATTTTATTCCCGACAGATGACCACTCAAAAATGGACCAATCAGAGAATGACTAAAGTTTGGGGAATATCTTCTAGTACTATCAAGATCTCGCATGTGGTGCGTCATACGAGGTGTACAGTATTTGTCGATGGTCCCCACCCTCTGAGACACTGACACCCGGTGGGGTGCTCGCAATGGTCTCCCGAGGCCCCCACCAGCCGTAACAGGTTGTTCTTATCTCACCCCCCAATATATATATATATATATATATATATATATATATATATATATATATATATATATATATATATATATGTGTGTGTGTGTGTGTGTGTGTGTGTGGGGCATCAGGTTTGCAAACTAACTAGACTCCCCGTCAATTTTCTCTGCAAATTTTTTTTATTTCCTATCCTATATCCTGACTTGATCGTCGGAGGGGCCCCCCCGGAGAACCCTCTCCGGCTCCCTTCTAACATTTTTCTTTCATGGCAACTCATCTCCGGAAGGGGATGAGCTATTGTTATCCGAGCAAGACACCCTACCAAAATCCGAGGTAACAATTGGCGTCGTCTGTGGGAAATAGAGCATAAGGCGTTGATAAAAATGATAAACACGCGGAGAACGAACCATGAGACGAACAATGAACACCGGGCACCGTCGGTCAACGAAAGAGAGCCACCACCTATGATGGGCATGTCTGTGGGAGCCCTAACTTTTGAGCAACTCACGCGCCTCATCTCAGTAACATTAGAGAAAGCCATGAAGCGAGCTCTGGATCAGTTTGAAAGCAGCCGGGGGGAAAGCATTTGAGAAAATGAACGACCCGAGCATGTAGCCACATCTCGCCCGCCAGCCAATGGAGGTCCCAACCTCGAGGTTGAAGTGGAAGAGCTAAGAGAGGAGGTCAGAGAGATGAAGAAGGGGATCGGGGGGCATTGCGCCCCGAAGAAGGGCACTAATTTCTCCCCGAAAATAGTATGGGAGGAGTTCCCAAACAACTTTCGCCCCCCGAATGCTGGGGATTATGATGGAAGCACGGATCCGGAGGAACACCTGGGCAGATTTGAGAACGCTGCCATGTTACATTGCTATTCGGCCCTCTGAAATGCAAAGTTTTCCTCACCACCTTGGTGAAGTCAGCCCAACAATGGTTTAATCAACTTGAACCTTCTTCCATAACCTCCTTATCAGAGTTCAGCTCGACTTTCCTTCACCAGTTCACCAGCAGTAAGCGATACAAGAAGACCTTGTTAAGTCTGTTTGAGATTAGACAGGTAGATGGCGTGCCCCTTCGAGAGTATATTCAGCGCTTTAATGTCACTAGTGGTGCCTGCTTGCCCATCAGAAATTTTGATCAGCGCATTCACCCAGGGCCTGAGGGCAGGGGAGTTTTTCCGATCCTTGGTCAAGAGACCCCCCATCACGTATGATGATTTACTAACACAAGTTGAGAAGTATATCAACGTTGAGGAAGCTCAGGGAATGAGAAGAAAGGAAGGTGCAAAAGTTGGTGACAAGCAGTTTAGGCCTACAGAAAAAAGGTCCGCAGAAGACACAAAACTCGAGTGTTTCTCCCACTTTACACCTCTAAAGATGGCTAAGGAGGAGAAAGTCCAGATTTGTGAAGAGCAAACCCCTAAAAAATCACCTCGAACCAATGAAGGATTGAGCAAGGGGTCCGCGGAGAAATACTGTGATTTCCATCAAGGACCTGGTCACGACATACAAGAGTGTCGTCACTTGGATCGAGAACTCGAGCAGACCCCGCAAAATGGTCCACAGTTTAGGCAGACGGTGCCTCGGCCGAGCGCACCTTCCGGGAACATTTCACGGGGAAGGGGCCGAGGTGCGTATCAAGGAAGGGGTAGAGGTGGACGTTCTAATTTTTGTGTCCCCTTTCAAGGTTGGGGACGAGGCCGTGGACCGATAAGGAGGCTAGAAGAGCAAGAGCCAACTAGGAACAACTCTCCACCCCGGGGTTTGATCAACATGATCTCCGGGAGCTACTGATGGTGATTCCAACAGAGCCCGGAAAGCTATGAGCAGGAGAAAAATGCTGAGCGTAGGAAGGGCTGTCAATGTCGAGGAGGAGGTGGTGGTTACCTTTGATCCCCGAGATGTGGAAGGTGTGCAAACGCCTCATAATGATGCCCTCATAATAAGGGCGACCGTCACTAACTACGAGGTCAGAAGACTCTTCATGGACTTCGGGAGCTCCGTAAATGTGTTATTCCAGGAGGTCTTCCAGCAGATGGAGTTAGGTGAGTATCATCTTGAGCAAATCTCTACTCCTCTTTTTGGTTTTGCAGGCCATACAGTGTACCCTCTAGGGCAAATCACCCTACCCCTATCCATGGGCGTGGGGGATGTCAGAAAGACTCGGTTGACCTCATTCACCATCGTGGAAGCCCCGTCCTCCTATAACATCATTTTAGGAGGCTGGCCATGAACGAGTGCAGGGCTATAGCGTCTACCTTCCACCAGAAAATCAAATTCTTAGTCGGGAAGAAGGTCGGAGAAGTAAAGGGGGACCAGCCGTCATCAAATAGATGTTACACTGACACAGTAAGGGTAGAAGTAAAGAGGTCAAGACATGAAGGAGGTGGTGGTGATCAGGGGGATCAAGGGTTCACCTCATACTGAGAGCCCAAAGAGTACAAGAAGTGCAGGCAGTGTTGGAAGGAGAGGACGAGGTTATCCTGATCCTGGGTCATCATAAGATAACAACAAGGGTGGCCTCGGACCTAAGCGCGAATCTGAAGCAAGATCTGTTGAGGTGACTGTCAAAGCATGCTAGCATGTTTGCGTGGTCTTCAGTCGAGTTGACTGGGATTTTCCCTGAAGTTGCGCAGCACAGACTGAGTGTCGATCCGGGGGTCAAAGTAACCAAGCAGAAAAAGAGACATTTCGGACCGGAAAAAGACAAGGGTATAAGCAAGGAAGTCCAAACCTTGTTAGAAGCTGTGCAAATTAGGGGAGTGCAGTTTCCAACCTTGCTCTCCAACGTAGTCTTAGTGTCGAAGTCATCCGGAAAGTGGAGGATGTGCATTGACTTCAGAGATCTGAACAAAGCATGCCCCAAAGATTGTTACCATTTGCCCCGCATTGATCAGCTCGTGGACTCCACATCGGGGTATGAGTTATTGTGCTTTATGGATGCTTACCAAGGGTATCACCAGATCCCCTTGGCCAAGGAGGATCAGGACAAAGTCAGTTTCATCATCTTAGAAGGAACGTACTGCTACGTAGTCATGCCTTTCGGCCTTAAAAACACCGGGGCTACGGATCAAAGATTGATGGATAAGGTATTCGCAGGACAAGCGGGGCGGAATATTGAGGTATATGTCGACGATACACTAGTGAAATCAAGGAGCAGGTCAGATCTCATACCTGACTTGGAGGAAACATTTGTTACCCTAAACAAGTTCGGGTTGAAGTTGAATACTGCTAAATGTGTGTTCGGGGTGAAGAGTGGGAAGTTTTTGGGTTTCATGGTGACAGACAGAGGAATTGAGTTCAATCCAGAAAAGGTCAGAACAGTACAAGACATGGCTTCCCCTAAAAACATAAGGGAGGTCCAAAAATTTACAGGTCAAATGGCCTCTTTAGCACGGTTCATTTCCAGGTCAGCGCATAGGAGTTATCATTTCTTCCAAGTACTAAGGAAAGCTAAGAAATTCGAGTGGAATGAAGAATGTGAGAAGGTCTTTGCCGACTTAAAGTGACATTTGGCCGAGCTACCTGTGTTGGTCAAACCTGATCCCAGAGAAAAGTTGTGGGTTTACCTCTCGGCTCTCGGCACAGAACATGCAGTCAGCTCTGTATTGATCAAACAGTAAGGAGCAGACCAGAAATCGGTTTATTATGTCAGCCATGATCTTCGAGGGGCGGAGCTCAGGTACCCAGAGGTAGAGAAGCTGGCATTAGCTCTGGTTATAACTGCAAGGAGGCTGAGACCGTATTTCTTGTCCCACCCCATCTCGGTATTAACAAATAGTCCATGAGGAGGATCATGACACAACCCGATGTATCAGGAAGGCTGGTCAAGTTGACGATTGAGCTTGGTGAATATGACATATCCTACCAGCCTAGGACATCTATTAAAGGTCAAGCACTATCCGATTTTTTGGCAGAGATAATCAGATCCGAGCAAGAAGAAGCATGGAAAGTGTATGTTGATGGGGCCTCGAACAGCGAGGGGTGCGGAGTCGGAGTAGTATTGATCTTTCTGATTGGCCAGAAGATAAAAGTTGTGGTCAAGTTGGACTTCCGGGCTTCCAACAACGAGGCAGAGTACGAGGCGGTACTAACGGACTCAAATTAGCTCGGGATGTAGGCGCTAGTAGGGTGTCCTTCATTCTAACTCCCAACTAGCAGCCCAGCAGGGGAAGGGAAATTTCGAGGTCAAGAGCGAGAAATTGATGGAATGTTTGAAAGCAATCCAAGAATGTCTGAAAACCTTTCTGAGTGGAGTATAGTACAGGTACCTCGGGAGGAGAACCACGAAGCAGACCAACTCGCAAAATGGGCCACATCATTGGGGCCACTGTGCCAAAGGGAGGTCATATTCCAGACCGAGCTGACACCATCGACGAAGTCAGGGTTGGAGCCTCCCAGTGTGGAAAGCTAGATGTCCCCCATCCTAAAATATCTGAGGAACTCCGAGCTGCTTTCGGATAAGAATGAAGCAAGGAGGTTAAAGAGGCATGCTTTCAGATTTGCTTTGGTCGGGGATACCTTGTACAAGAGATCTTTTGAAGGGCCTCTGCTCAGGTGCCTAACCGAGGAAGAGGATAAATACGTACTTCACAAGATACACGAGGGTTGCTGCGGGGATCACCTAGGGAGCCTAGCCCTGGCACAAAAAAACTCTCCTGGACGGGTACTTTTGGCCTACTTTGAGGAGAGATGCAGTAAAAGTTGTGGCTACTTGTGAGGGCTGCCAGAGGCGTCGAAATTCCAACCACAGCCAGCCCAGTTCATGAAATCCATGGTAGTAGCTTGCCCATTCGACCAGAGGGATGGATATCGTGGGACCTTTCCCCATTGGCCCAAGGCAGAAGAAGTTCCTAATAGTGGCTATTGATTACTTTTTGAAATGGGTTGAGGCCGAGGCCTTAGCCCGGATTAAAGAGGAAAATGTGATGAACTTCTTATGGAAGAATGTTGTATGTCGGTTTGGAGTGCCGAGGAAGTTGATTTCCGACAATGAGAGACAATTCCAAGGACGAAAGCTGACCACCTGGTGCCAGGAGATGAAGATCGGGCAAGCCTTTACCTCCGTGGCCTACCCTCAGAGCAATGGGCAGGTGGAAGTCACCAACCGATCTATAGTGCAAGCATTGAAGGCAAGGCTATATGGAGTGGGGAAGGACTGGGGTGATGAACTTCCTAGTGTACTATGGGCTTACCGAACTACGCCCCGAACCCCTACGGGGGAGACACCTTTCAGTATGGTCTATGGTTCGGAAGCAGTCTTGCCATCAGAGATATGAGCAACCTCGGCTAGGGTACAGGCTTATGACAGTGACAACGACGGACGTCGAGCTCTAGACTTGGATATGATATGCAAAAAAAATAAAATAAAGAGAGGGCGATAATCAGAATGGAGTCCTATCAAAACAAAGTAATCAAGGCCTATAACAAATGAGTGATGCCTCGGATTTTCCAGGTCAGAGACCTTGTACTCAAAAAAATTCAGTCAACGGAAGTGAGGAAACTTGACCCTAAATGGGAAGAACCCTACAAAGTAGTTCAAAAGATTAGCTCTGGGGCATACTACTTGGAAGATGCAGAGGGAAGAAAGCTTAAGAGACCCTGGAACACGTTTCACCTTAGAAGATATTACTCTTAAGCACATGTATTTCTTTGATGTATGAGCTCATGGCAGCAAGTTCTTAAATGAAGTATTATTCAGAAATATCGTCCAATGGATAACCTGATGAAAAAGTTAAGGTACGCCCTGACTATGAAAAAGTTAAGGTCCACCCCGACTATAAAAATTAAGGTCCGCCATGACTAAATAAAAGTTAAGGTCCGCCCTGACTTTGAAAAAGTTAAGGTCCGCCCTGACTATGAAAAAGTTAAGGTCCGCCCTGACTATGAAAAAGTTAAGGTCCGCCCTGACTATGAAAAAGTTAAGGTTCTCCATGACTATGAAAAAGTTAAGGCTCGCCCTGACTATGAAAAAGTTAAGATCCGCCCTAACTATAAAAGTTAAGGTCCGCCCTGACTAAATAAAAGTTAAGGTCCGGCCTGACTATGAAAATGTTAAGGTCCGCCCTGACTATGAAAAAGTTTAGGTCCGCCCTGACTAGGAAAAACTTAAGGTCCGCCCTGACTATGAAAAAGTTAAGGTCCGCCCTGACTATGAAAAAGTTAAGGTCCGTCCTGACTATAAAAGTTAAGGTCCGCCTTGACTAGGAAAAAGTTAGGGTCCGTCATGGCTATAAAAGTTAAGGTCCGCCCTGACTATACCGTCCTAAGCTGTCGACCGCTTAGATAAACATCTACTGCCAGGGTGTGTGATGCCCGGTCGTTAATGGTGTTAATCCCGGTGTGGTAATAATCCTTAATGGATTTTAATTGTAGCAATTATGCATTAATTGCGGTTTCGGGACTCTCGGGGATTTTAGATCCGGTTTTTGAAGTCGTTGGATCCAAGGGATGAGATTGTATTATCATCGTGGTGATAACCTTGGAATTTGGTCTTTGGTGGGATTTGGGGTCCGGAGTACTTTGTACTGGGGCTGGTAATAGAATTTGAGATTGGGAGGTAATTTTTGAAAACAGATAATTTTTAATGAGTCATGATGTATTTGTGGAAGGATTGGTATTTTTGAGTTTTGGTACTATATATACCAATTAGACTCGGTATTCCGTCATTTGGCACGGAACCCTTCGCTCTCTCCTCTCTCTCTCTACGCTCAAACCCTCCCCCCATTCCCCTCTTCTCCCTTGATGGGAAAAATCATTGGTAGCTTGGCTCGGGAGCCGATTTTCTCGAAGATAATCAGGTATTAATCTTCCCCTCGTCCTTGTCTTCGATTTGGTAGTAGTATTGTAGAGTTTGGTTGGGTTTTGAATTGTATATGGAATTTGGGAATTTTTGGTTAAAAATCCAAGTTGAGTTTTTGGAGTTTTTATTGGTTTTAAATGGTGTATTTGAGGTGTTGAATGTGTATGGGGTGTTGGTTTTGAGTTTGGGTGTGAAAAACACCATGGAAGCTCGAATTTTTCGGAAAATCGCAGGTCGCGATCGATCACCGAGGAGGGCCGATCGATCGGGACGAGCAGCTCAATTTTTGGTGACGATGAACAGTGCTGGCGATCGATCGTGTGGTCTCGGCGATCGATCGCGAGTGGGTTGGCGATCGATCGCGAGGATTGGCGATCGATCGCGGAGAGACGCTGTTTGGCCACTGGTTGGAGGCGATCGATCGCGATGAATTGGGCGATCGATCGCCGCTTGCAGATTTTTATTTTTTTGAAAATTTTGGGAATTGTCGGGATTTTGGAATCGAGGTTTAAAGGGGCCATTTCCGGGGCAACGTCTACATTCCAATGGGAATGCTATACTTTTAAAATGGTTTGGTTGGAGCCAAAGTTTAATAAAACGGAATTCTCGGTTGGGTTTTTGGCTATCTTTTAAACTTATAAAATGGAATATTTTGGGTATTATGCATGCTTAGCCGTGGGGCTTTTATTTTGGTAATCGTCATGGATGGACGATAGGTTTGGAAGTTGTGAACGTGTTTGGGCACGTGATTGCATGCCTATGTTTAATTGAGAGTTATTTGCATGTTAGCACTTAACTCATCGGGTCGTGGGACTCAGACAAGGCTGGACTCGAGCTACGGACTTATAAGGTACGTATAACGTACGAGCATAGCCTATTATAATGTTGCAACTGTGAAATGCATGTATGTGGTATTTGCAATAAATGTATATTGAAATACATGGAATATGGTACTGACAACAAATGAATAGTGAAATGCATGGTATGTAGTAGATGCGATAAGTGAACATACATTGGGAATTATATGGTGCCGCTTTCGAGCGAGCAATGATTGGGATATTGTCGCCGTTGAGCGACCATCGGTTATGACGCCGCTATTGTTGAGCGGGTGTGGGGTTAAAATGCCACTATTGTAGAGCGAGCTATGATATAGAACTATGGAATCATTGGCTAGATACATGTGATATCTATGGTACCCTATTTGATGATTTAATCCTATTTGATTATGGAACTGGTATAACAGGAATGGTTTTAGTTGATCAATGAAATGATCAACTGGCTTTTGAGAATTTAATGGTTTGTTATTTTGAGAACATGGACAATACAGGGGATCCGGATGAGGATGATACCATCCAGGGAGTATCATTTAAATTCATGGCATTTACATTCTGTAAATTATGAACTGCAATATTTGTTGGGATATGCCCTAAGACAAATCATTAGATGATTGTTTTGACATACAATGTTTATGATTTTATGAATGGCAATTCATTTAACTGTGCAATGTGAATTAATATATATGTTAATGTCCTAAGAATAATATTGTATTATTCTTAAAGATGTCCCTAGTCAAGTATTATCATGAATATGGATAATGATAATACGTAGAGACTAGTATGTGTTGATCGATGAATTGTTCGTTGATATGAGATATCAAATCAACATATGGGTATATGTTAGAGAACGATGTACTGGACAGACCCACCATGAGAATGTAACATGGATAGTTATATGATCGTCATATGCAATTCTTATAGTGATAATAATGTATGTAATCCTTACGACTTGTGATCATCAGAGATCCCAACATAAGGAGTTATGTATCTTGATATTGTCAAACGTTACCCGTAACAGGGTATACTATAAAGGCGACTACTGGATACACTACGAATTATGTAGAGGGATGTTGACTGATCGAGATAGGATTTGTCCCTCCTATATAACAGGAGATGTGTTTGGCCCTTGATCAAGTGAGAACTAAAATGTATGGCCATGCTCGAATGAGTCGATATGAGATATCGAGCTTATTCGTTTATTCTAGTTCTACTTGGGGATCAAGAAATGAAGATTGGATATACGAGTATGACTATTCCATGACTCGTGTTCAATCTAAACACGAAGGACAAAGGGATTAAGTTACATGGTTAATATTATCACAAGTTCTAAAGGTTATGTCGAGTCATTGACATTCTTGTAATTTGGGTAGCCTTGATGTGTTGCTAGACACCGCTCTTTGCTTGTAACGTAAAATGAGATTTTATGTCACTGCCAACATTACAAGAACCTATCGGGTCGTACAAAAGATTAAATCGAGAAGGGAAATTAAATTCATTGGATGAATTAATAAATTAAGAAGAGTCTTAATTAAATGATTAAAAGGTTTTAATTAAATCATGGGTTTGGGCCCATAAGACTTTAAGAAAGTCTTGAACCTTAATTAAAGCCTTATAATATAAATACAAGGTTTGGATTAATTGTTAATCATACTTTCATATCATTGCTTGATATCAAAACCTAGACTCCACTCCTCAAGCTCTCGGCCGCCGCTTGTTCGAAGATCATCGCCGCCGCCGTCTTGATCTTCACGGCCGTCCTTGCTCGGTTATAGTAACCGTGAGGTTTTGTTGGTTCAAGAATAAGTCTAGCAATCTTTTCTTGAACATCCTTTTGTTCGACTTGATCGTGTGGATACCGTTGAGGCAAAACTTGACAAGTTTTGCTAGTGACTCGGAGGAGGCGTTGGACGTGGTGGTGCTCCGTGGAATCTGCTCAAACACGCTACAAGGGTGAGACCTTCGTAAATCCTTCATCCGATATGATAACCTTAGTATAGATCCGCGGTTTAGTAATCCCAAAATTTTATTCCGCTGCGTTGTATGCTCTAAGGATTACTTACAGTGGTATCAGAGCCAGGTTCAAGGCTCATATCGGATTTATTTGATTAAATTGTGTTAATCATATTTGAACTAATATTGCATGCTTTAAAACTGTATTTTCATATATGATATGGAATAAATCGAGTTTGTGAAAATCATCGTATAATATTATATATGATATAATTGACGGATCAAAATATATGATAATTTGTGATCAAAACTGAGCCATTGGCTCACATAGAGCTCACGGCCGCCGCATGTTGCTAGGGTTTCGAACCCTTTGGCTCGTGCATGGCCGAGCAGCCGCCGCAAAAGGGCTAGGGTTTCGAACCCTAGTCACCATGGCTCTCGGCTGCCGCCAACATGTAAGAAGGGTTTCGAACCCTCTTGGTTGGGAATGCATGGGCTCGGCCACCGTCGCACTATCTAGGGTTTTGAACTCTATTGGCTCGATAAAGTATTGAGAAGGTACAAGTTGGTTCGATCATGGTCCACGGAATTATGAGTGTCGACGGCTACACCACATGAGGGCTAGGGTTTTTCGAACCCTTGGCTCGAGATGGTTAAGCCGCCACCGTCATGAACCATGCATGGTTGGATCGTGGCTCGTGGCTCATGAATTACGGCTTTTTAAACAAGTTGGCTCGATGAAAAACTCAATGTGGTGCACGGCGGCTAGGGTTTGGAACCCTAGCGCGCCGCCGCTCGGTCATGGTTCGGCCATGGGCTAGGGTTTCGAACCCTAGGCCCAAAATTGGTCCAGCCGTGTGCTTTTGTGGTTCGAACCATGGTGGTTCGTGGCTTAGCCGCTTTAGTTCGTGGCATGTGATGTCCCGAGCGTACGATAATTTTTCAAAATTCTATTTTACAGTTTTAATTAGAATTAAATTTAAAATGTTTAGAATTTAATTAATTAAATGTTAATGCATGCTTTATGTGTTGTTTGAGCATGGTGCATGGTTATAGCCCTTTGACCTATTAGATAGGATTTGTGAATGTTTGTAATTTATAATACGACCTGCGTGTCGTGCCTTCTCTATTTTATTCTAAATGTTTTCCCTCCCCTATGTTCCCCTCGAATGTGAATCGAGGTATTCTATATCTTGTAAATAGTATAGTTTAATTGTTGATGGTGATCAATGAAGATGGAGCATCGTGTCGGGATGAGGAGGCCATTCACAAATTGGAGCCAAAGGAAGGTGCTTGTGAAGTTACCTTAGGTTGACTCTTAGGATTTTCTCATTGGCTTGAGAAAATCGTTAGTATGGGCTATAACCATGTCACGTTTAATTATGTATGTTGATGCATGATTTATCTTATGTTTTAGATTGATAATTGTATTACACATATATGTAGATATGTATACAACTATATGTAGTGGACATATTTTAAATTATCAAACTAATCATGAGATCAATAAATCCCTCTAAAATATTAAGTTTTAGATGCTTTCCAAAATTAAAAGTACTCGTCAAAAACTTCGATTGTACATGTGTGGGTTTGCCAAAGCAAAGCACCGTGGCAATCTTAGTAAGGCGCGAAAGGATAAAAGTGATATCCGTTATACTTTAAATTGGGTACGACTTAACTAGGTTATCTCAATAGGATTGGGAACCTAGAGGCATAGGTTGGATAATAATTCATTTGATGAATTGAACAAAGCGTTGCTCGTCCAACTATCCAAGAATTATATGTGATGTAATTGACAAAGTGTTGTCTACCTAAATAACCGAGTCTTGGGCGATTAACCAAAGCTAACTCAAGATTAGGCGAAATATGGATCTTGGCCCACTAAAGGTTTTGAAGGTTGATATTTTTTTTAACAAAATAATGGGAGCATCATTTAATATAAGACCATGTTAAATGATTAAATCATAAACTTATTTTGCATATTTATATTGTAGATATCCATGGCAACTAACAACGTAACAAGCACTTTATCACTGCGATCGATCCTTGAGAAGGACAAATTAAATGGGACAAACTTCCTAGACTGGCATAGGAACTTGAGGATAGTCCTCAAACAAGAAAAGAAACAATATGTCCTAGAGGAACCCTTACCTGCTGAGGAACCTCCCCTAACGGCTACAGGAGCCGAAAAAGATGCTTACAAGAAGCATCAAAGTGGCGCACTTGATGTTGGGTGCCTTATGCTTGCCACCATGAACTCTGAGCTTCAGAAGCAACATGAGGAAATGGAGGCGTTTCATATGATCGAGCATCTTAAGCAACTGTTGCAACAACAAGAAAGACAAGAGAGGTATGACATCTCTAAGGCGTTATTCCAGTGTAGAATGGTAGAAGGAAGTCTGGTTGGTACTCATGTACTCAAGATGATTGGGTATATTGAGAATCTAGAGAAACTGGGTTTTCCTTTGGACCAAGAGTTGGCCACTGACATGATCTTGCAATCGTTGCCTGAAAGCTTCAGTCAATTTGTCTTAAATTACAATATGATTGAATTGAGAAGACACTACCACAGTTACTTGGCATGCTTAGAACTTTTGAAGCAAATAGCAAGAAGTCTAAACCAACAAATGTTCTTATTGTGAATAAGAGCAAAGGAAAGACTAAAGCTAAGAACTTCAAGAAAAACAAGAAGGTCTTTGTTAAATCTAAGCCAAAGTCATCTGCACTGAAACCAAAGGGAGGGATAGCGAAGGAAGGGAACTGTTTCCATTGCGGTGAGACCGGCCATTGGAAAAGAAACTGCAAAGTATATCTGGAGGATCTAAAGAAAGGAAGTGTGACTTCCACTTCAGGTATTTTTGTTATAGAAGTCAATTTATCTACTTCTTCATCATGGGTATTAGATACTGGATGTGGATCTCACATTTGTGTAAATGTGCAGGACCTCAAAAAGAGTAGATTGTTGGCGAAAGGCGAAGTTGATCTCCGAGTTGGAAATGGAGCAAGAGTTGCTGCATTAGCTGTAGGAGATTATTATTTATCTTTGCCCTCTGGTTTATCATTAATTTTAAAAGACTGTTATTTTGTGCCATCCATTATCAAAAACATAATTTCTATTTCTTGTTTAGACAAGTGTGGTTTTTCATTTATAATAAAGGACAACTGTTGTTCTATTTATTTAAATGATATGTTTTATGCTAGTGCACAAATGGTGAATGGTCTTTATTTATTAAATCTTGATATGCCTATCTATAACATAAATACTAAAAGGATTAAAAATAATGATTGTAATCCGACTTATCTCTGGCATTGTCGTTTGGGCCACATAAACGAAAACCGCATATCTAAACTTCATAAGGATGGAGTATTAGATTCATTTGATTTTGAATCATATGAAACATGCGAATCTTGTTTAATGGGCAAGATGACTAAAGCGCCTTTCAAGGGACATGTTGAAAGGGCAAATGTTTTATTGGGACTAATACATAGTGATGTATGTGGACCAATAAGTACACAAGCTAGAGGTGGTTTTCAATACTTCGTTACATTTACTGATGACCTCAGTAGATATGGGTATGTGTACCTAATGAAGCATAAGCATGAAACCTTTGAAAAGTTCAAAGATTTCAAGAATGAAGTACAAAAACAACTTGGCAAAAGTATCAAAATACTTCGATCAGATCGAGGAGGTGAATACTTAAGCCAAGAGTTTCATGACTATCTAAAGGAGTGTGGGATAGTCCCACAACTCACTCCTCCGTATACTCCACAATGGAATGGTGTATCCGAGAGGAGAAATCGAACCTTGTTAGACATTGTTAGATCAATGATGAGTCATGCAGATCTTCCGCTATCGTTTTGGGGACACGCTCTAGAAACAGTGAAGTTCAACCACAAGAAAACACTGAACCTGAGATTGAGATGGAAACAGAGCAGGCACCGCAAACTGTTGTGGAAGAAGTACCTGCTCAAGAGACACAAGCCCAGCGTAGGTCTGTAAGAGAACACCGGGAGCCACAGAGATATGGATTTCTTGTGACCCAACAGGGTGACTTACTACTTATTGATGAGGATGAGCCGTCATCTTATCAACAAGCTATAATGGGCACTGATTCTGAGAAATGGCAAGAGGCCATGAAATCTGAGATGGAATCCCTGTATGCAAACCAAGTACGGACTTTGGTTGATCCACCTGAAGGGGTACGACCCATAGGGTGCAAATGGATTTTCAAGAAAGAGACCGATATGGATGGTAACGTACAAACCTATAAAGGTCGGCTGGTTGCAAAAGGATTCAAACAAATTCGTGGTATTGACTATGATGAAACCTTTCACCGGTGGCCATGGTTAAATCCATAAGGATCTTACTTGCAATAGCTGCATTTCATGATTATGAAATCTGGCAGATGGATGTCAAAATAGCTTTCCTTAATGGAAATCAGCTCGAGGATGTGTACATGACACATCCCGAGGGTTTTGTCGATCCAAAGGATGCTGGAAAGATATGCAAGCTACAGCGATCCATTTATGGATTGAAGCAAGCTTCTCGGAGTTGGAATCTTTGTTTTGATGATGCAATCAAAGAGTTTGGTTTTATCAAAAATGAGGATGAACCTTGTGTCTACAAGAAGGTCAGTGGGAGCGTAATCATTTTCCTAGTGTTGTATGTAGATGACATACTTCTCATTGGGAATGATATCCCTGCCTTACAATCTGTAAAGATTTGGCTAGGGAACTGCTTTTCGATGAAAGACTTAGGAGAAGCCACCTATGTATTAGGAATCAAGATCTATAGAGATAGATCGAGAAGGCTTCTTGGCCTAAGTCAAAGTACATACATAGACAAAGTTCTTAAAAGGTTTAGCATGCAAGAATCAAAGAAAGGATTCGTGCCTATGACACATGGTATATATCTCTCGAAGGAACAGTGTCCTTCAACACCAGATGAGAGACAACGCATGAGTAAGATTCCATATGCTTCAGCTATTGGATCTATCATGTATGCCATGATATGTACTCGTCCCGATGTATCGTATGCTTTGAGCATGACGAGCAAATATCAAGTTGATCCAGGTGAAGGTCACTGGATTGCTGTCAAGAATATCCTGAAGTACTTGAGAAGAACTAAGGATACATTCTTGATTTATGGAGGTGAGGAAGAGCTCAATGTAATCGGTTACACTGATGCAAGCTTCCAAACTGACAAAGATGATTTTCGATCGCAATCTGGATATGTGTATTGCCTAAATGGAGGTGCTGTGAGCTGGAAGAGTTCAAAGCAAGAAACAGTAGCCGACTCTACAACGGAAGCTGAGTATATTGCTGCCTCGAATGCAGCAAAGGAAGCTGTTTGGATGAGGAAGTTCATTTCTGAACTTGGAGTGGTGCCTAGCATTAAAGATCAGATAGAACTCTATTGTGACAACAATGGAGCGATCGCATTGGCTAAGGAACCAAGATCTCACCAAAGATCCAAGCACATACTTAGGCGTTTCCATTTCATTCGAGAAATCGTTGAAAGGGGAGATGTTAAAATATGCAAAGTACCAACAGATGATAATGTATCTGACCCATTGACGAAGCCATTGTCACAGCAGAAGCATGATCGTCATACTAGATCTCTAGGCATTAGGTATATGTCTGAGTGGTCTTAGTGCAAGTGGGAGATTTGTTGGGATATGCCCTAAGACAAATCATTAGATGATTGTTTTGACATACAATGTTTATGATTTTATGAATGGCAATTCATTATTATATATTATTCTTTTAACTGTGCATTGTGAATTAATATATATGTTAATGTCCTAAGAATAATATTGTATTATTCTTAAAGATGTCCCTAGTCAAGTATTATCATGAATAGGGATAATGATAATACGTAGAGACTAGTATGTGTTGATCGATGAATTGTTCATTGATATGAGATATCAAATCAACATATGGGTACATGTTAGAGAACGATGTACTGGACAGACCCACCATGAGAATGCAACATGGATAGTTATATGATCGTCATATGCAATTCTTATAGTGATAATAATGTATGTAATCCTTACGACTTGTGATCATCAGAGATCCCAACATAAGGAGTTATGTATCTTGATATTGTCAAACGTTACCCGTAACAGGGTATACTATAAAGGCGACTATTGGATACACTACGAATTATGTAGAGGGATGTTGACTGATCGAGATAGGATTTGTCCCTCCTATATAACAGGAGATGTGTTTGGCCCTTGATCAAGTGAGAACTAAAATGCATGGCCATGCTCGAATGAGTCGATATGAGATATCGAGCTTATTCGTTTATTCTAGTTCTACTTGGGGATCAAGAAATAAAGATTGGATATACGAGTATGACTATTCCATGACTCGTGTTCAATCTAAACACAAAGGACAAAGAGATTAAGTTACATGGTTAATATTATCACAAGTTCTAAAGGTTATGTCGAGTCATTGACATTCATGTAATTTGGGTAGCCTTGATGTGTTGCTAGACACCGCTCTTTGCTTGTAACGTAAAATGAGATTTTATGTCACTGCCAACATTACAAGAACCTATCGGGTCGCACAAAAGATTAAATCGAGAAGGGAAATTAAATTCATTGGATGAATTAATAAATTAAGAAGAGTCTTAATTAAGTGATTAAAAGGTTTTAATTAAATCATGGGTTTGGGCCCATAAGACTTTAAGAAAGTCTTGAACCTTAATTAAAGCCTTATAATATAAATACAAGGTTTGGATTAATTGTTAATCATACTTTCATATCATTGCTTGATATCAAAACCTAGACTCCACTCCTCAAGCTCTCGGCCGCCGCTTGTTCGAAGATCATCGCCGCCGCCGTCTTGATCTTCACGGCCGTCCTTGCTCGGTTATAGTAACCGTGAGGTTTTGTTGGTTCAAGAATAAGTCTAGCAATCTTTTCTTGAACATCCCTTTGTTCGATTTGATCGTGTGGATACCGTTGAGGCAAAACTTGACAAGTTTTGCTAGTGACTCGGAGGAGGCGTTGGACGTGGTGGTGCTCCGTGGAATCTGCTCAAACACGCTACAAGGGTGAGACCTTCGTAAATCCTTCATCCGATATGATAACCTTAGTTTAGATCCGCGGTTTAGTAATCTAAAATTTTATTCCGCTGCGTTGTATGCTCTAAGGATTACTTACAATATTATGATTATTGGATTTGTGGTATTGGTATGCTCACCCCGTGTGGAGGCTGTCTCTGTTGGGGCAGGTGATACAGGTGTAGCAGCAGCTTTGGAGTTGAGCTCGGGCTGTTGATTTGAGGTACTTCTGATCGCTATTATTTTAAACAGTATTTTGCAGTGTAGCGATTGTGTACCGCAAGTGCGCGGTGTCGAGTTTTAGTATAATGATATGAAAAGTACGGATTGTCGAACCCACGAGGACTAGGAAATAATTACCAAACTCCACTAGTTTAACTATATTTAGTCTACGATAACTGGTTGTGATTAATTACCAAACAAAGCGAAAGGGATAGGAAAGAGTTCTTGATTTATAGTCCCAAGCTGGACTTTTTACCATTTACGCTCAAGTGCCGCAAGGGCCAGTGGGGGACGATTTTCCATCCTCCATGTGGTAATGTCGTAACCACTTCTCTTTCACAGTGAATAGTCCCCCATGGTCATCTCTCAGTTTGAAGGTGTCGAATGGTAAAACATCGACAACTTTGAATGGTCCAGCCCATGGTGCGTCAGACTCCCATGGAAAAAATCTCATATTTTTCCTATTCATTAATACCGAGTCTCCTACACCAAATTTACCTCTTCTTTGTTGGCCATTCGATGTGACCTCCACCTTCTTCTCACTCTTACCCTGCATCGCATCAACAGATAGTGTATCAATTATATTGACACTAAAACATCGGTGCTCAGTGCGTGTAGTGTTCACAACTTTGAACATATCATAAGTAACTTGATCCCCCCCTACTCGGAGGATCAACTTCCCTTCTTGGACATCTATCAATGCCCTTCCAGTAGCTAGGAACGGTCTTCCGAATATCAATGGCATGTCCGCCTCCTCCTTTATGTCTAGCACCATGAAATCCACCGGAATGGTGAATTTGTCAACCTTTATCGGTACATCCTCCACTATCCCATGAGGGTACTTGATGGACTTGTCTGCCATCTGCAATGAGACATTGATTGCTTTTAGCTCTCCTAAGCCCAGCTTCCTGTACACAGACAAAGGCATTAAATTAACACTTGACCCCAAATCACATAAAGATTTATTAAAAGATTTAGAATTTATTTTGCAAGGTATAGTGAAACTCCCTGGATCCTTTAACTTTGGAGGTGAATCATTTTGAATGACAGTTGAACAACCTCGGTTAAGTTTATCATCTCATGCTCTCCCTGTTTCCGCTTTTTCGATAGAATCTCCTTTAAAAACTTAGCATAATTCGGCATGTGCCGAATAGCATCTATGAAAGGCATCTCAATATGAAGATTCTTAATCAATTCTAAAAATTTAGCAAATTTAGCATCGATCTTTGCTCTCTTATACGCAGCAGGGAATGGGGGTGGGATATCTACCTTAGCAGGTGTGATGGGTGTAGAGGTCTTAGTAGACTTACCTTTGTCGCGTGTTTGTCCCTCTTCTTGCTTGATGTCCACCTCGCCTCTTAACTCTACGTGCACATCCTTCTTCTCAGCGACCTCCTTTCCACTCCTCAACGTGATAGCATGGACTTGCTCCCTAGGTTTCGTCTCAGTGTCACTAGATAGTGATCCTGGTGCTCGTTCGGCTACGATCTTTGCTAATTGTCCCATTTGGACTTCCAAGTTCTTTATCGATGCCTCATGCTTGTTCATCCATGTTTCAGCCGATGATATGAACTTAGTTAGCAGCTCCTCCATGTTTGGCTTTGGTGCATACCCCGGTGGTGGTTGGGCATAGTTCCTCGGCCCAGTATTGTACGTATTTGGGTAGGGGTAGGTCTGTGGTGGTCGGTTCCCTACGAAATTAACAGCTTCATTAGTAGTAATGAATGGGTTACCAACCTGGCATTCAGTGCTCGGATGTCCTCCATGGCAAAGCTCGCATGTAACAGTTTGGACTTGCATTGCATGCATACTCAAACTATCGATCTTCTTGTTCAACGCTTCCAACTGGGCAGCTAGGGCAGTGACTTCACTCACTTGATGCAATCCGACTTGCTTCTTTGGCACGTTCCTCTCAGACTGCCATTGACAGCTATTAGCAGCCATCTCCTCCAACAGTGTATAAGCTTCCTCGGGCGTCTTCCTCATCACTGTTCCTCCTGACGCTGCATCAATCATAGAACGATTATCAGAAAATAAACAGTTATAAAATGTTTGTACCTGCAGCCAGATAGGGAGGCCGTGATGTGGGCATCTCCTCAGTAGATCTTTGAAGCGCTCCCAAGCCTCATATAGTGTCTCTGGATCACATTGGGCAAAAGTAGTGATGTCATTGCGCATCTTGGCCGTCTTGGATGGTGGAAAGAATTTTGACAAGAACAACCGCGCCATTCCATCCCACGTGGTAATAGATCCTGCAGGCAACGATTGTAACCAAGATTTAGCTTTATCACGTAAAGAAAAGGGAAACAAACGTAACCTGATGGCATCGTCAGTAACGCCATTATGCTTGAATGTATCACAAATCTCCAAAAAGTTGGAGATGTGATCATTTGGATCATCTGTAGCAGCTCCCCCAAACTGGACCGAATGTTGGATCATCTGTATGATAGCAGGCTTGATCTCAAAATTGTTAGCCTGTATGGTTGGTCTCGTAATACTCGACAGTGATCCATGGAATGCAGGGTGGGCATAGTCCATGAGTGATCTTGCAACTGGTGGTACCGGAATCTCCTCGGTATTAGCCATATGTGCTCTTGCTTGCCTTAGCCTCCTTTGACAAGTGCGTTCAATCTCGGGATCAAAGGGCTCAAGTGTAGGGTTGCTACTCCTTAGCATGCACCCAGAGATAGTACCCTGTAACAATCAACCAAAACAAAAAGAAACAGTAGAAGAGAAAAAAATCGAAAATAATAAAAAAAAAAACAAATGACTAAACTACAGTCAACTAATCTCGTTTGATATTATTAAAACTAGTCCCCGGCAACGGCGCCAAAAACTTGATCGCTATTATTTTAAACAGTATTTTGCAGTGTAGCGATTGTGTACCGCAAGTGCGCGGTGTCAAGTTTTAGTATAATGATATGAAAAGTACGGATTGTCGAACCCACGAGGACTAGGAAATAATTACCAAACTCCACTAGTTTAACTATATTTAGTCTACGATAACTGGTTGTGATTAATTAACTAAATTGACTAATGAACTCAAGATTAACCCAAAAACACAAGAACGAATAAGAATAAAATCAGAAGAAACAATTATCAAGACTTTCGGTTCACCTAAGTAATCCCCCACAATTCACCTATTAGTTAAGAATTGAATTCAAACAATCTAAGGTGACGAGTTTTCCAAATTTATCCAATATACTCTCTCGAGTTATATTAAACATAATATCAAATTGCAGTAAGTCACTCTCGTGTACTTATTTAACAACACAATATTGTATTAAGATCCGTGAAAACTTCTAGCTTTCGATTACTAGATATCTATAGCTATCACACGTGTATTTGACTTCATCTCTCGATATCAGTCTGAAATCCACGGCGTAAATCACTATATCGAATCACAATTTTATCTCTCGATCTCGATTGTAATTTAAATATCATTCAAAGATGTCCAAACCCTTAAAAGCATGAAGAACAATGATCTAAGCACTTAGATAATAAGAATCAATCAAAAACATTCAATTAAAATCATGGGTTCATACAAAGGATCCCCTAAGTCTTGATAACAAACCTAGCCGACAATCTCCATCAAATAACAATGCATAAACATGTTTTGCAACATTCTAAACATTAAAATCTAATGAAAATATAGAACTAAAGTTAGAAATACGGAAATAACGAGAGGCGTTGACTCCTTGCGTTGCTCCGTCGTCCCGTCTCTTTCGATGTGTCTCTTCTTCAATGGTTATGGTGTATGGATGGTTGGAGAGGATGATGGGTGATGGAGGCTATGATGTCTAGGTCTGAATTATAATGTCCCCTTGAGTAGGTCTCGTCCGTCCCTTGTAAAAAAAATCCCCTGCATCAAATAAGGAAAGCAGTCCAAAATTTCCAAAATTCATCAGGCGTAATTACGCCTCCGAAGTGGCGTAGTTACGCCTATCGACGTGTCAACAAATCTGGCTTCCCGCGTGATAGGCGTAATGACGCCTCCAAAGTGGCGTAATTACGCCACTTAAATTTTCAAAAGCCGTGGGCTAGGCGTAGTTACGCCTCAAAGTAGGCGTAATTATGCCTGTTGAATTAATTCAATGATGTTTCTTCGCCTTTTTCAGCTTCTGGCGAGTTTCGTAGTTTGGCCATAACTTTCTCATATGAACTCCAAATTTGATGAATCAGCTGTCCACGCGAAAATAAGAGAAAGTTCTACAACTTTTATATGGACCACATTTCCAAAACATGGCTTGAGGTTTTTTCCTCTTTTCTTCAACTTTATTCATTCTTTCATCATTTTTGGTTCATTTCTTCTACTTTTATGCATTTCAACATTGATTCCTGAAATATAGAAATATATACCATAAACCGTAAAATAATCCAAGAATCAACACCAAAACATATACATATCATAGCCTAAAAACGCGTAATATTCAACCCTATCAACTCCCCCAAACTTAAACTTGATCGTCTCGAGCAAGAAATAAGATCAAACAGTCAAGTTCAACATTGAAGATTCAAATAAACCAATTCATAGTCAATCATGTAGCTCAGACATCTCACTTACAGACAAACAAAAATAAATCAGAAAGTTTAACAAGTTGTGTTTTCTCCTAAATCAAACAACATGTCTTCGAATCAGAACGTGCGTGTGTGCTATTGTCACTCTCAAGTTTCATGCAATTTTCATAGATCAAATCATGCTAGGTAATGAAAGTTAAGATTATCCTTGAGTAACCCATATTTCTATTTTCAAACACTTCTCCACTAATGTAGTCACTCCCTAGACTTGGATCAATAGGTCTTTTTAAGCTTATAGCGTTAGGCCTAGGTGTTTGGCTTCAAAGAAAGGATGGGATAGCAAAAAGAAGAGAGTATAAGCATGTAATGTTCATATTGTTAGCACAACTTGAGCTTCTCTTCTTTTTCTCTTTTAGCCTTGGCCACTTTGGGTCTTAGTTCGATAATAATTTTTTTTTTTTTCTCAAGGCTTTTTCTGTTCTTTTCTTTTCTCATTCATCACCTTTTTTACAATAAGCTCATCAAAATATAGCAATTCATGTGCATCTAATGAGAATCATTATACTCCCTTAGGTGAAGATAAAAAATTCAATTTAGGCTCAATTAGGTGGGTATAATGAGTTTGCCAAAGAATGTTGAATGGGGGCTAATAGTATGTTAAACATACTCCATTCTTTTTCAGTTAGGCTCAAATTAGGATACTAGAGATTACTGTAAACATTGTAAGCTTGAAAGGCTCAAACGGTCCAAAGATCGCCTAGATCATCTCCTAATCAAGTTCATGACTATAAAATTTCGCCTCAAAGTGTCATCATAAAATAGTCTGAGGTACTCTAAGATGCTCAAAACAATTCATCAAGTTCACAAAAAATTTCACTACTACAAATGCAATTCACAAGATTATGACTCAAATGTGCTCAAAATATTCCTCATCTTTGACATGCTACTCAAAACAAGATATTCACAAATAAGTCTTACAATCATCAAAACTCAAGTTGACATGCATAGTGAGACTAATATCATCATGGAATAGAGACCACTACTATGATTTATTCTTATCTTACTAATTGAACTCATTTTCAAGAAATTTTTTTTTGTTGGTGCTCCAGAAACGATCAATTTCCAAATAAGAAGCATGACACAGTAATGCACTCCCCCAAATTTAATTCATGCATTGTCCTCAATGTAATAAGCATGGAAAGTACGACAAAGCATGTACCGTTGACAACGACCGTCAGTGATCGTTGTCCAATTCCTCATCAGCTCGTGGGGCATATTGTTGGAACACGTCACAACACGCATGGAGTCTCTCAAAATCAAAAAAACAAAAACAAAAACAAACCAAAATAAACTAAAACAAAGCGAAAGGGATAGGAAAGAGTTCTTGATTTATAGTCCCAAGCTGGACTTTTTACCATTTACGCTCAAGTGCCGCAAGGGCCAGTGGGGGACGATTTTCCATCCTCCATGTGGTAATGTCGTAACCACTTCTCTTTCACAGTGAATAGTCCCCCATGGTCATCTCTCAGTTTGAAGGTGTCGAATGGTAAAACATCGACAACTTTAAATGGTCCAGCCCATGGTGCGTCAGACTCCCATGGAAAAAATCTCATCTTTTTCCTATTCATTAATACCGAGTCTCCTACACCAAATTTACCTCTTCTTTGTTGGCCATTCGATGTGACCTCCACCTTCTTCTCACTCTTACCCTGCATCGCATCAACAGATAGTGTATCAATTATATTGACACTAAAACATCGGTGCTCAGTGCGTGTAGTGTTCACAACTTTGAACATATCATAAGTAACTTGATCCCCCCTACTCGGAGGATCAACTTCCCTTCTTGGACATCTATCAATGCCCTTCCAGTAGCTAGGAACGGTCTTCCGAATATCAATGGCATGTCCGCCTCCTCCTTTATGTCTAGCACCATGAAATCCACCGGAATGGTGAATTTGTCAACCTTTACCGGTACATCCTCCACTATCCCATGAGGGTACTTGATGGACTTGTCTGCCATCTGCAATGAGACATTGATTGCTTTTAGCTCTCCTAAGCCCAGCTTCCTGTACACAGACAAAGGCATTAAATTAACACTTGACCCCAAATCACATAAAGATTTATTAAAAGATTTAGAATTTATTTTGCAAGGTATAGTGAAACTCCCTGGATCCTTTAACTTTGGAGGTGAATCATTTTGAATGACAGCTGAACACTCCTCGGTTAAGTTTATCATCTCATGCTCTCCCAGTTTCCGCTTTTTCGATAGAATCTCCTTTAAAAACTTAGCATAATTCGGCATGTGCCGAATAGCATCTATGAAAGGCATCTCAATATGAAGATTCTTAATCAATTCTAAAAATTTAGCAAATTTAGCATCGATCTTTGCTCTCTTATACGCAGCGGGGAATGGGGGTGGGATATCTACCTTAGCAGGTGTGATGGGTGTAGAGGTCTTAGTAGACTTACCTTTGTCGCGTGTTAGTCCCTCTTCTTGCTTGATGTCCGCCTCGCCTCTTAACTCTACGTGCACATCCTTCTTCTCAGCGACCTCCTTTCCACTCCTCAACGTGATAGCATGGACTTGCTCCCTAGGTTTCGTCTCAGTGTCACTAGATAGTGATCCTGGTGCTCGTTCGGCTACGATCTTTGCTAATTGTCCCATTTGGACTTCCAAGTTCTTTATCGATGCCTCATGATTGTTCATCCTTGTTTCAGCCGATGATATGAACTTAGTTAGCAGCTCCTCCATGCTTGGCTTTGGTGCATACCCCGGTGGTGGTTGGGGATAGTTCCTCGGCCCAGTATTGTACGTATTTGGGTAGGGGTAGGTCTGTGGTGGTCGGTTCCCTACGAAATTAACAGCTTCATTAGTAGTAATGAATGGGTTACCAACCTGGCATTCAGTGCTCGGATGTCCTCCATGGCAAAGCTCGCATGTAACAGTTTGGACTTGCATTGCATGCATACTCAAACTATCGATCTTCTTGTTCAACGCTTCCAACTGGGCAGCTAGGGCAGTGACTTCACTCACTTGATGCAATCCGACTTGCTTCTTTGGCACGTTCCTCTCAGACTGCCATTGACAGCTATTAGCAGCCATCTCCTCCAACAGTGTATAAGCTTCCTCGGGCGTCTTCCTCATCACTGTTCCTCCTGACGCTGCATCAATCATAGAACGATTATCAGAAAATAAACCGTTATAAAATATTTGTACCTGCAGCCAGATAGGGAGGCCGTGATGTGGGCATCTCCTCAGTAGATCTTTGAAGCGCTCCCAAGCCTCATATAGTGTCTCTGGATCACATTGGGCAAAAGTAGTGATGTCATTGCGCATCTTGGCCGTCTTGGATGGTGGAAAGAATTTTGACAAGAACAACCGCGCCATTCCATCCCACGTGGTAATAGATCCTGCAGGCAACGATTGTAACCAAGATTTAGCTTTATCACGTAAAGAAAAGGGAAACAAACGTAACCTGATGGCGTCGTCAGTAACGCCATTATGCTTGAATGTATCACAAATCTCCAAAAAGTTGGAGATGTGATCATTTGGATCATCTGTAGCAGCTCCCCCAAACTGGACCGAATGTTGGATCATCTGTATGATAGCAGGCTTGATCTCAAAATTGTTAGCCTGTATGGTTGGTCTCGTAATACTCGACAGTGATCCATGGAATGCAGGGTGGGCATAGTCCATGAGTGATCTTGCAACTGGTGGTACCGGAATCTCCTCGGTATTAGCCATATGTGCTCTTGCTTGCCTTAGCCTCCTTTGACAAGTGCGTTCAATCTCGGGATCAAAGGGCTCAAGTGTAGGGTTGCTACTCCTTAGCATGCACCCAGAGATAGTACCCTGTAACAATCAACCAAAACAAAAAGAAACAGTAGAAGAGAAAAAAATCGAAAATAATAAAAAAAAAACAAATGACTAAACTACAGTCAACTAATCTCGTTTGATATTATTAAAACTAGTCCCCGGCAACGGCGCCAAAAACTTGATCGCTATTATTTTAAACAGTATTTTGCAGTGTAGCGATTGTGTACCGCAAGTGCGCGGTGTCAAGTTTTAGTATAATGATATGAAAAGTACGGATTGTCGAACCCACGAGGACTAGGAAATAATTACCAAACTCCACTAGTTTAACTATATTTAGTCTACGATAACTGGTTGTGATTAATTAACTAAATTGACTAATGAACTCAAGATTAACCCAAAAACACAAGAACGAATAAGAATAAAATCAGAAGAAACAATTATCAAGACTTTCGGTTCACCTCAGTAATCCCCCACAATTCACCTATTAGTTAAGAATTGAATTCAAACAATCTAAGGTGACGAGTTTTCCAAATTTATCCAATATACTCTCTCGAGTTATATTAAACATAATATCAAATTGCAGTAAGTCACTCTCGTGTACTTATTTAACAACACAATATTGTATTAAGATCCGTGAAAACTTCTAGCTTTCGATTACTAGATATCTATAGCTATCACACGTGTATTTGACTTCATCTCTCGATATCAGTCTGAAATCCACGGCGTAAATCACTATATCGAATCACAATTTTATCTCTCGATCTCGATTGTAATTTAAATATCATTCAAAGATGTCCAAACCCTTAAAAGCATGAAGAACAATGATCTAAGCACTTAGATAATAAGAATCAATCAAAAACATTCAATTAAAATCATGGGTTCATACAAAGGATCCCCTAAGTCTTGATAACAAACCTAGCTGACAATCTCCATCAAATAACAATGCATAAACATGTTTTGCAACATTCTAAACATTAAAATCTAATGAAAATATAGAACTAAAGTTAGAAATACGGAAATAACGAAAGGCGTTGACTCCTTGCGTTGCTCCGTCGTCCCGTCTCTTCCGATGTGTCTCTTCTTCAATGGTTATGGTGTATGGATGGTTGGAGAAGATGATGGGTGATGGAGGCTATGATGTCTAGGTCTGAATTATAATGTCCCCTTGAGTAGGTCTCGTCCGTCCCTTGTAAAAAAAATCCCCTGCATCAAATAAGGAAAGCAGTCCAAAATTTCCAAAATTCATCAGGCGTAATTACGCCTCCGAAGTGGCGTAGTTACGCCTGTCGACGTGTCAACAAATCTGGCTTCCCGCGTGATAGGCGTAATTACGCCTCCAAAGTGGCGTAATTACGCCACTTAAATTTTCAAAAGCCGTGGGCTAGGCGTAGTTACGCCTCAAAGTAGGCGTAATTACGCCTGTTGAATTAATTCAATGATGTTTCTTCGCCTTTTTCAGCTTCTGGCGAGTTTCGTATTTTGGCCATAACCTTCTCATATGAACTCCAAATTTGATGAATCAGCTGTCCACGCGAAGATAAGAGAAAGTTCTACAACTTTTATATGGACCACATTTCCAAAACATGGCTTGAACATATAGTAATTTGAGGAGAAAGGAGCAACATGTGTCTTGGATTCTGGTTTTTTCCTCTTTTCTTCAACTTTATTCATTCTTTCATCATTTTTGGTTCATTTCTTCTACTTTTATGCATTTCAACATTGATTCCTGAAATATAGAAATATATACCATAAACCGTAAAATAATCCAAGAATCAACACCAAAACATATACATATCATAGCCTAAAAACGCGTAATATTCAACCCTATCAACTTCCAGGATCGAGGTACCAGAGCTGGTTGAATAAGTACATAGATCCAGAGTTGAGATCGAGTTGTGCTTGGGAGATGCTTCCAGGAGTGAAGTACCAGTAACGGTATCTGGTAGAGTATTTTATACATTAGATACACGCTTATTCATTGGGTGCTCTCATGTGAGTACATTTTACGTGTATATGGAATGTATAAATGGGCATGGTTTTCTCTCTTCATTTATGGTTTGTATGCAATTAAATACGGAATTGCTAAATGAACTGAGAGTATGTTAGTGTATTATTAGGGTGCATACTACGAAAGTGGTTTTGATTGGGGAAGTTGAATATTATGGGGTTCTAATGCAAGAAATTTTATAGATGGTATATGATGTTATACTTGTATATGGTTTCCTTCCCATGATGTTATGATTGTTTGCACTAATGGCATGGATTAATACACTAATAAAGGGTTAAGGGCACGGAGGTCCTTCAGGCACGGTATTATCGCATCGCCCGCACTAGAGTTCAGATCATACGAGAGTCATTTGCTCATGTTTATTCTGTGGAGTTCAAATAGGTCTGCCCTATTGTTATTCAATTCTATATTTAGAATTATTTTAGAATTTCAGAGTTATTATATAAGGTCATCCCTGTTGTTTTTATCTACTCATATCTAGTGGTTGTCGGACGAATTTTATCTGCTCCGCATACCTATTAGCTCTAGAGTTCAGGACGTATGAGCTGTCTGGGCTCGGTTTATTAATTCAAGAACTCAGGTCGGAAAATACTATATGTCAGTTTATTATTTCTGGAATTCAGGACATATTAGATGTATGTGCTCGTATTAGTTATTTCAGTATTTCAGGTCGCGCGATACATATGCACGGTTTATTGTCTTCGGAGTTCCAACAGGTCAATCATGTTTTATATTGAATTACAGGACCATATAACAGCTCGGCAGCTCTGTTGTTACTTCATTATTCCTAGGACCATACAACAGCTCGGCAAAATAAACATTCCATTAAATAAAAATGTACAACAACGCAGAGACTACAAACTAGATCACCCTTGGTTCAAATCAAAAAAAAATAGAGAGACGGGTAAGGGGTTACAGCCTTATCAGTCATCCTTATCTATGAAGTCAGGAGGGATGGTGGCCACGATGGCCTGGAGATCTAAGAAGTCGTCCGGGTCTTGATCCTCCGGAGGGAAGCTGATAGGGTTGAATATTACGTATATTTATGCTATGATATGTATATATTTTCGTGTTGATTACGGGATGATATTACGGTTTTTGGTATATATTTCTATATTTCAGGAATCAATGTTGAAATTCATAAAAGTAGAGGAAATGAGCCAAAATGATGAAAAAGGACCAAACCGAGCGAACGAGTCAAATCCGGGAAAGGAAGAAAAATTCAAAAGAAAATAAAATAAAAAATAAAAAGCATCTTGATTGATCAAGACTCAAATCTCGATCTATCGGTGATGGCAGAACTTTCCCGATCGATCGAGCAGCCAGTCTCGATCGATCGGCCGAAGGAATTTTCTGAAAAATAAATTCCTTATAGAGTTTGGGTCCAAGAGGGAAGTCCTTGATTCTTATCCCTATATATATATACACGAAAATCACAAGAAAACAATCAGATTTTAACCTAGGAATAGCCTCCATACCTCCATACTCCATATCACCTTCATCCACCATCACCTCTTCATCCTAGGAATTGGAACAAGCCAACAAGAGAATCGAGGAGCACGATCGAGAAATAAGCGAGGAAGGATCTAGAATCAACGAATGAGTCGACTTGGGAGTTTGCTTTTACTTTTCTATTATTTGTTTTGATTTATTATTGGATTTAATGTGTTTTGGATGATTGAGAAATATCTTAAACATTGTTTTTCCTTTAATATTATTGATTCATTGAATTCATACATCTTCTATGAGCATGTGTTATTGTTCTTAATGCTTTTGAGGGATTGATCACATTTGAATGATATTTTATTATAATTGAGATCGAGAGATGAAATTATAATACGATATAATAATTCATGCCGTGTGTTAAAGATTGAGATCGAGAGATAAAATCACATATGAGTGATAGCTTGGGTTGTTTAATCTAGAGTTAGTGGTTTTCATAAAGCGCATTCAATATTAAATTGTTAATTAAGTGAACGAGAGTTACTTGTTGCAATTTGATGTTAGATTTAATATAGCTCGAGAGAGTATATTAAATAAATTTGGAGAACCCGTCACCTTAGAGATGTATAGAGAAAGGAATTGTAAGAGTTGGGTTAGGTGAATCATAGTCTTGATAATTCTTTCTTGTGGACTTTTCTCGTGATCGTCGATTATTTTGGTTGGATTATAGTAGCTTGATTTAGTTTAGTTTAATTATTAATTAATTAGCGTAGGTTAAATATAGTCAAAAGCGTCTTATTTGGTACTTGCTTGTTAGTCTCTGTGGGTTCGACAATCCGTATTCTTCTTATCTATACTAAAACTTGACACCGTGCACTTGCGGTCTAAAATCGCTAGATTGGAATTAATTATTTAAAATAACAGCGATCAAGTTTTTGGCGCCGTTGCCGGGGATTAACTTTAGTAATATCATACTAGCTCGGCAGCTCTGTTGTTACTTCATTATTCCTAGGACCATACAACAGCTCGGCAAAATAACCATTCCATTAAATAAAAAATGTACAACAACGCAGAGACTACAAACTAGATCACCCTTGGTTCAAACCAAAAAAAAAAAGAGAGAGAGATGGGTAAGGGGTTACAGCCTTATCAGTCATCATTATCTATGAAGTTAGGAGGGATGGTGGCCACGATGGCCTGGAGATCAAAGAAGTCGTCCGGGTCTTGATCCTCCGGAGGGAAGCTCTGCGCTTTGAATTGGTCCTTACAGCCCTCGAAGCCAAGGTCAAGAAACCGAGACGCCTTCGCTACGAGGAGCCTCTTGAACTCCTCCAACTTCAGGAAAGCATCCTTCCGCCCGACCTCTCCAGGGATGTATGCCTCCAACTCCGAGCGAGCCCTGCTTAGCTCTGCAGTAGAGTTTGTCAAAAACGTATCCTTCTCTGACAAGACAGAGTGGAGTCGATCAACCTCAGCAAGATACTTAGTCAACCCAGTCTCTACAGTCGCGAGTTGTTTTGCCTGTAGCCCATGTACCTCTCTCAGTTCAGCTTCGGCAGTCTCAGCGACGTCTGTAGCCTCTCGGACTTCTTCCTGGCATCTGACGAGGACTGGCCATAATTGGATCCCCTCCGAACGCTTTCGCGCAGCATTATTAAGCCCTGGATAATGGTAGAATGATAAGATGATATATAAAGCAGCAGATGGGGTCGAGTAAGATCAGTAAGAGCATTTACCGATAGAGCTCGGGCCAGCCCTTCCTCGGCCAAAGGCCTCCACTTCATCCCTGCCATGGCTTGTCGATCCTGGCCCGTGGTAATGCACTCCAAGACCTCAGTAGGTAGTCCGGAGACAGGACCAGTAATCAGGCTGGTGGATTGGGTGTACTCCATGGGGAGGCCGGGAAAGCCTGGCCCGACCGACCGAGCCAACTGCGGGCTTTGGATTGAATCAAGTGACGGTTCGACCTGAGGAGTTGGAAACGTGACAACTTCTTCCCGGGCCGAGGTTCCAGGGGCTTTCCTAGCCCTTTTTCTCTTGCGCAACGAGGGGCAAGACTGAATCGGACGTTAAGATGGCCAAAAAGCTTCTACAAGTCACGCCATGTGCTGTTGCATCCAGCAACACAGACAGCAGGAGCATCGCCTCGTATTTCGAGCATAACTCTCTCATACAAACTCGAAATCGAGCGATTCTTGATTCCGTGGAAATCTAAGAGAAAGGGATACAACTTTCATATAGATCAATTTGCCCAGAAATCAAAGAATGAAGAGTTACAAGCAACAGATCGAAGAGCAAGTTTATCAATATGTTTTTGTATCAAGCTGATTGTCCAGACTGATCCGGACCAGACTGATCTGCCCATGCTGATCCGGATCAGACTGATATGCCCGTGCTGATCTGCCAGACTGATCTACCATGCTGATCCGGCCAGACTGATCTGCCCATGCTGATCCGGCCAATCCGGTCCGAAATACAAATAGCCCAGAAACCAGAATATGACCGTTGCAAGCTCGGGAATGGTGCAAAACCTTTTCCAACGGGCATATTCTCGTGTCTAACGTATATATCATTACTTGGGGCTATATATACATGATTTGGAAGCTCAATAACAGCTGATTGAAGATCAATCCAAGCCTTCCAAAGCAAACCCACTTGGGATTCAATTGGGGAACTTCAAAGACAAAAGTTGCTAAACAAGAGCACTCCCCCAAACCTTTGGCACCACTTACCTTGCTATATCAGATCTAGTTAGAGATCATTTGTGCCATATATATTCACTCTATTCATTGTATATGAGAGCTTAATAGATGAGTGAATATCATTGTAACGGTTGATGATTCATCACAACCGATTGAGAGGTGTATGTGAGACATTAAAGAACATACATAGTTGAGTTGCTAGGAGTTCTAGTTGGATGGGGAATTCCCAACTGGATCAGGTTTGTACAACGGGATTGTATAAATCAAAGTCTTCTAGTGGAATCCTTCCATGAGGTGGAAGAATGGGAGACGTAGAAGGATTACACCACCTTCGAACTTTCATAAACAAATGCTTGTTTATTTACTTTAATTGCATATCTTTAAAATGTCTTTAAAATGGTTAATCGGTTTAGAGCGGGTTATGTCGAGTGTCTTCCGCTCGATTTTGTAATCGAACTCGATATAATCTCTCGGTGCATTAATTCAAGAACACGAGCTATTGAAGCTCAAGATGGTTGAACTCGGGTGTGGAATGACAACCCACTCCCGGAATCGATCCTAACAGAATTAATTAATTAAGAAGTGTCTTAATTAAATGATTATCAGGATTTAATTAAATCATGGATTTGGGCCCATGAGACTTTAAGAAAGTCTTGAACCTTAATTAAAGTCTTATAATATAAATACAAGGTTTTGATTAATGGTTTCAAAATAAAAACCTAGCAACTAAAATAGCTCTCGGCCGCCTCACTTAGCTCCAAGAAGTTCTCGGCCGCCGCCGTGTAAGCTTGGGGTTTGTTTGGCCGCCGTTTAATCGGTTGTGAACCGTGTGTGGTTTTGATTCCGGTTCAAGAACGAGTCTAGCAACTTGTTCTTGAACGGTCCCTTACATATTTGATCGTGTGGATACCGTAGAGACAAAAGTGAAAACTTTTGTTCGTGGCTCGAAGGACGCGTTGGACGTGGTGCTGCTTCGTGGAATCTGCTCAAACACGCTACAAGGGTGAGACTTTTGATCCTTTATCCGATATGAACCCCTTTGTAAAGATCCGGTGTCTAAGTAATCCAAATTTTTTTTATTCCGCTGCGTACCATGCTTGTTGGATTGCTTACAGTTCGATCAATTGTTTGAATGAAAAATTTGGCACCCATCCGAACAGCTTTTCCTTTGCCTTCACTCTCAAAAGCTGCGGCAAACATGCGGTGTTTTCGTTCTGGGATTTAACTCCTCAATCTATGAAACTTGGGATCGATACCCATATCACACACTGATCAGTTTTTATACAGAATGTGGGCAAAAACTAAGATGCTCAGTTGTTAAAAAAAATAGAAAAGAAATTAAGATGCTCAAAAATGAAGGATACGAATCTCACAATATATTAAATAACGATAATATTGTAAATCATACTATTTTAAAACAGTAGGTTATATATCAAATTTGCTTGTATGGATATTTTGAGAATGTAATGATATTGAAACAATTGGTGCATGTAATTTACATGCACCGACAGTTCATGAGTCTATCGGTGCATGTAATTTACATGCACCGATAGACCCAGTGGTGCATGTAATTTACATGCACCAGCAGTTCATGAGTCTATCGGTGCATGTAATTTACATGCACCGATAGACTCAGTGGTGCATGTAATTTACATGCACCGACAGTTCATGAGTCTATCGGTGCATGTAATTCACATGCACCGATAGACTCATTGGTGCATGTAACTTACATGCATCTTTAGACTTAGGTTTTGCTTTCTTATTCATTTTGTTATTTCACATCTCAAGCCTTTTATTTCAGTTTGCTATTAAATTAAAAAAAAATTAATGAGGAAAAATGTTACATATTCAAAATTATATATAAAAAGGCTATGTTTTTTAGAACCAATGCAAATGTTGAGTCTACCGATGTATGTAATTTACATGCATCGGTAGACTATCGGTGCATGTAAATTACATGCACCGGTAGACTAACGGTGCATGTAATTACATGCACCGATAAACTAGGGCGCATGTAATTTACATGCACCACATGAATACATTTTTACACGCATCGCATGATTAATTTTTCATACACAGCATGATTAATTTTTATTCATACACCGAAGATGTACACAATCACACCAGCTACTCACATGATTGTAATCGAACACCTCCAGAGCACAATGAACGAGTACAATTCAATTGCAAACGAACTATCGGAATTAATTCACGACGAAGAATTCAATTCCTCAACAGTTTTCCTTTGCCGTCGCCATATTCCAGAAGAAAAACGATATTTTTTTGTAGATTTGATATTAGAATTCACGCAGCAAAAACATCACAAGATCGCAGAAAAATTTGGCACAATTGCAAGCGACGATGCATCACGAAGCAAAAAAATTCAACAATTAAAGGTAAGCACTATCTGGTCTTGAGACGAGGTCTTCATGGCTTCCCGTTTCTACTATGGCACCATTTTGTACGACAAATATAATATCAGCACTTCTAACAGTGGATAGGCGATGCGCCACCATGACTGTTGTTCTTCCAACCATCACAGGGTCAAGAGCCTCCTGCACGCTCTTTTCCGAATCCGCATCGAGTGCGCTAGTAGCTTCATCCAACAACAAGACAGACGGATTAATTAGATTATGGGTGTTTAAGTCATAAAAATGGATTAATTAGATTAGGGTTTCATAAAATGGACTTATGTGAAAGATATTTTTTAAAAGATGTATTTAGTTTAAAGAAGATTTTTTTGGGTGATTTAGTTGAAACATATTTTGATAAGTAGTACCTATGTGTAATTTTCTCAAAATTAAATTATTAAGAGTATTAAAAATGCACAAGGGATTTTATAACAGTCGATACAAATTAATCCAAGCATAGCATCGTTATTGAACATGACCCAAACATAATAACTTAAAGCGCAACCAATTAACAGTATATTTACAAACTTTGTTGAAAACAAAGTAACCAAAATGGATTAAAATCGGTCATCTCGATTTGTAAACACATCAACCCTTATTTTTCGAAAAATATCAAAAAAGTTGCAACTTAAAATAGTACCAACTTGGATCTGTGTTAAGAACAGTCGAGGCATAACAATGGCCGCTGGCTAAATGGTGGTTATCTTTTTTTCAAAAAAAAAAAAAATTCATTCTATCTTTAATATGTTATTAAATAAGTGATATCTATAATCATTATTTTGGTCTCTAAAATATATCAAATTTCCATCTCCAAATTATTCTTATTGTTAATAAGGAAATAAAATATAAATTTTGGGAAGCAATAATAATGTGATGCCCAAGAATTATTGGTGTTAATCCCGGAGTGATAATGATCATTTATGGATTTCAATTATGGCAATTATGAATTAATTGCAGTATTGGGACTCCTGAGAATTTTAAATCCGGTATTTGGAGTTGTTGGATCCAAGGGATGAGATTATATTCTCATAATGGTGATAACCTTGGAATTTTGTTTTTGGTGGGATCTGGGGTCCGGAGTACTTTGTACTGGGACTGGTAATGAAAATTGAGGTTGGAGAGATAATAAATGAAAACAGATGATTTTTAATGATGGTGTATTTGTGGAGGTATTGGTATTTTGGAGCATTGGTACTATATATACTAAGTGGGCTACGTGTTTTGCCATTTCATGAAATATCATCTCTCTTCCCTCTCTCTCCTCGCTTCCCACCCATTTCCCCCAAACCCGTCTTACTTTTCTCTTTGAGAAAATGGCTAGAAGCTCGGTTGGGAGCCGGATTGCTCGAAGAAAAAGTTGGTAATCTTCTTCCCCTCGCCTTTACCTTCGTTTTGATTATAATATTGTAGAGTTTGGTTGAGTTTTGGGTTGGTTATGGAATTTGGGGATTTTTGGTTAAAATCCAAAGTTGAGTTTTTGGAGTTTTTATTGGTTTTAAATGGTGTATTTGAGGTGTTGAAGGTGTATGGGGTGTTGGTTTTAAGTTTGGGTGTGAAAAACACCATTGAAGCTCGAATTTTTCGAAAACCCGCAGGTCACGATCGATCACGGCTTGGCGCCGATCGATCGCGACATGTTACTGATTTTGGGAAGGCGATGAACAGTCTCGGTGATCGATCGCGAAGAATAGGCGATCGATCGCAAGGGTTGGCGATCGATCGCGGATGGCAATGTTGCGGGCAGTGGACTAGCGCGATCGATCGTGCCTGAAGGGCGATCGATCGCGGCCCTGTTTGGTTGGTTTTTTTTGGAATTTTGGAAAATGTCGGGATTTTAGAAACGGGGTTTAATTAGCCGATTTTCGGGGCAATGTCCACATTCCAATGGGAATGCTATACTTTTAAAATGGAGTGGTTGGAGCCAAATTTTAGAGAGAATATGGAATGACTAAATTTAGTAATTGGCTAACCTTTGAACTTGTAAAAGGGAATATTTTGGGTATTATGCATGCTTAACCCAAAGTCTTTTAAAGTGATTAATCGTCATGGATTTACGATAGGTATGGGGGTTGTGAACGTGCTTGGGCACGTGGTTGCATGCTTGTGTTTAATAGTGAATTATTTATGTGTTAGCACATAATTCATCGGGTCGCGGGACTCAGTCAATGTTTGGTTCGGTCTACGGAATCATAAGGTACATATGACGTACGAGCATAGTCCTTTTATATAATTGCAATTGTTGAATGCATGGTATATTATATTGCAATAAATGGATAGATATTGGGAATTATGTGGTGCCGCTCTTGAACGAGCAATGATAGGGGATGTTGTCGCTATTGAGCGAACATCGATTATGACGCCGCTATTGTGGAGTGTGCGTGGGGTTAAAATACCGCTATTGTGGAGCGAGCTATGAAATAGAACTATGGAATCATTGGCTAGATATATGTGATATCTGTGGTACTTCATTTACTGATTTAATCATATTTGATTATGGACTGGTATGGTATGAATGGTTTTAGTTAATCAATGTGGTGATTAACTGGCTTTGGGAATTTGATGGTTTTTGTTATTTTGAGAACAGGGACAATACGGGAAATCCTACGTGGTAACGATACTATACAGGGAGTATCCTTTTACATTACAATTTTATATTCTTTAAATTACGTACTGTGATTATTGAAATGTTGGTATTGGTATGCTCACCCCGTGTGGGGGGCTGTCTCTGCTGGGACAGGTGAACATGTACATCAATGGCTTTGGAGTTGAGCTCGGAACTGTTGATTGGGATACTTTCAGGCTCGAAGTACTAGAGCTGGTTGATCAGGTACAACAGTAGATCCAGAGTTGAGATCGAGCTATGATGAGAGGTGCTTCCAGGATCGAAGTACCAGTAACGGTATTTGGTAGAGTACCTTATGCATTAAATACACATTCATTCATTGGGTGCTCGCATGTGAGCACGTTTATATGTGTACATGGAATGTATAAAGGGGCATGGCTTTTCTCTCTCCATTTATTGTTACACGCAATTAAGTATGTGATTGCAAAATGAATTGAGATCATGTTAGTGTCTTATAAGATACATACATTGTAGTGAATGGTATGGGGGAAATTGGGCATTAAGTGGTTAATGCAAGAAATTTTATTACCGGTAAATTATGATGTGTCAGCATGTAGTTATTTTCCCCTATGATAAAATGATTGTATGCACTAATGACATGGATTAATACACTAATAATGGGTTAAGGGCACGGGGTCCTTACATTAGTGGTATCAGATCAGTGGTTTGCTCTTTGGGGCTGTTGAGGGCCTGGAACATTCTGATAGGAATGGGTAGCACATATTTATGCATGGTGGTAGTCAGTGTTGTGTGACACAGCTATTTTCTTATGTGCTTTTATGATATGGAATGTGGTATTGCTAACCATGGTGGTTGCAGGATCATATGGAATATGATAAGATGAGATGGATGGGAACGGTTAGCACTTGATATGAAAGTGTTTTAAGAATTTGATGTTGTAGGAAAATCAGGAAATGAGAAACATTATACGTTGTCTAAGGACAGGAATGGTGGATAACAGACAGTGGCATATTTGGGTATGATTTCCATATGATTATGAGATTTCAATTGATATTGAGCATGCAAATATATTGCAATTCGAGTCCTGCTACGGGTATATCACCAGCGATGGATCATAATATTTGTCGCTCATATATCGAAGCGAAGGTTAATGCCACTGTCATATCATAGCGAGGGATATTATTGAGCTGCCGATATAACGTAGTAGGATTTATGGATTGTTGTGTTAACCTTGATGCAGGTGTATGGAAATATCGGTGATGGTTTGGGAGGTTTACTCCATTCCAGGTTTTGGTGCGAGGTCGGTGTCTTCGCGGTTGGTGTGTCGTTCATGATGCATTCATGATTCGACGATGTGGATCCGATGGATTGAGTAGTCTTAGCAGTACGTGAAGTACTCCTGTGCAAATTTCGAGGATGAAATTTTATTAGTGGGGGATAATTGTGATGCCCGAGAATTATTGGTGTTAATCACGGAGTTGTAATGATCCTTTATGGATTTTAATTATGGAAATTATGAATTAATTGAGGTATTGGGACTCCGGAGGATTTTAAATCCGGTATTTGGAGTTGTTGGATCCAAGGGATGAGATTGTATTCTCATGTGGTGATAACCTTGGAATTTGGTTTTTGGTGGGATCTGGGGTCCGGAGTACTTTGTACTGGGGCTAGTAATGGAAATTGAGGTTGGAGAGATAATTATTGAAAACAGATTATTTTTAATGAATCATGATGTATTTGTGGAGGTATTAGTATTTTGGAGCCTTGGTACTATATATACCAAGTGGGCTCGGTGTTTCGTCGTTGCACGAAATATCCTCTCTCTCTTCCCTCTCTCTCCTCGCTTCCCACTCATTTCCCTCAAACCCCTCTTACTTTTCTCTTGGAGAAAATGGCTAGAAGCTCGTTCGGGAGCCGGATTGCTCGAAGAAAAAGTTGGTAATCTTCTTCCCCTCGCCTTTACCTTCGTTTTGATTATAGTATTGTAGAGTTTGGTTGAGTTTTGGGTTGGTTATGGAATTTGGGGATTTTTGGTTAAAATCCAAAGTTGAGTTTTTGTAGTTTTATTGGTTTTAAATGGTGTATTTGAGGTGTTGAAGGTGTATGGGGTGTTGGTTTTGAGTTTGGGTGTGAAAAACACCATTGAAGCTCGAATTTTTCGGAAACCCGCAGGTCGCGATCGATCGCGACATGTTACTGATTTTGGGAAGGCGATGAACAGTCTCGGCGATCGATCGCGAAGAATAGGCGATCGATCGAGAGGTCTTGGCGATTGATCGCGAGGTTTGGCGATCGATCGCGGATGGCAGTGTTGCGGGCAGTGGTTTTTTTTTGAATTTTGGAAAATGTCGGGATTTTGGAAACGGGGTTTAATTAGCCGATATTTGGGGCAATGTCTACATTTCAATGGGAATGCTATACTTTTAAAATGGAGTGGTTGGAGCCAAATTTTAGAGAGAATATGGAATGACTAAATTTAGTAATTGGCTAACCTTTGAACTTCTAAAAGGGAATATTTTGGGTATTATGCATGCTTAACCCGGGTGATTAATCATCATGGATTTACGATAGGTCTGGGGGTTGTGAACCTGCTTGGGCACGTGGTTGTATGCTTGTGTTTAATTGTGAATTATTTATGTGTTAGCACATAATTCATCGGGTCGCGTGACTCAGTCAAGGTTTGGTTCGGTCTACGGAATCATAAAATACGTATGACGTACGAGCATAGCCCTTTTATATAATTGCAATTGTTGAATGCATGGTATATTATATTGCAATAAATGGATAGATATTGGGAATTATGTGGTGCCGCTCTTGAGCGAGCAATGATAGGGATGTTGTCGTTATTGAGCGAACATCGAATATGACGCCGCTATTGTGGAGTGTGCGTGGGGTTAAAATGCCGCTATTGTGGAGCGAGCTATGAAATAGAACTATGGAATCATTGGCTAGATATATGTGATATCTGTGGTTTCATTTACTGATTTAATCATATTTGATTATGGAACTGGTATGGTATGAATGGTTTTAGTTAATCAATGTGGTGATTAACTGGCTTTGGGAATTTGATGGTTTTGGTTATTTTGAGAACAGTGACAATACGGGAAATCCTACGTGGTAACGATACTATACAGGGAGTATCCTTTTACATTACAATTTTATATTCTGTAAATTACGTACTGTGATTATTGGAATGTTGGTATTGGTATGCTCACCCCGTGTGGGGGGCTGTCTCTGCTGGGACAGGTGAACATGTACATCAATGGCTTTGGAGTTGAGCTCGAAACTGTTGATTGGGATACTTCCAGGCTCGAAGTACTAGAGCTGGTTGATCAGGTACAACAGTAGATCCAGAGTTGAGATCGAGCTATGATGAGAGGTGCTTCCAGGATCGAAGCACCAGTAACGGTATTTGGTAGAGTACCTTATGCATTAAATACACATTCATTCATTGGGTGCTCGCATGTGAGCACGTTTATATGTGTACATGGAATGTATAAAGGGGCATGGCTTTTCTCTCTCCATTTATTGTTACACGCAATTAAGTATGTGATTGCAAAATGAATTGAGATCATGTTATTGTCTTATAAGATGCATACATTGTAGTGAATGGTATGGGGGAAATTGGGCATTAAGTGGTTAATGCAAGAAATTTTATTACTGGTAAATTATGATGTGTCAGCATGTAGTTATTTTCCCCTATGATAAAATGATTGTATGCACTAATGACATGGATTAATACACTAATAATGGGTTAAGGGCACGGGGGTCCTTACATTAGTGGTATCAGATCAGTGGTTTGCTCTTTGGGGCTGTTGAGGGCCTGGAACATTCTGATAGGAATGAGTAGCACATATTTATGCATGGTGGTAGTCAGTGTTGTGTGACACAGCTATTTTCTTATGTGCTTTTATGATATGGAATGTGGTATTGCTAACCATGGTGGTTGCAGGATCATATGGAATATGATAAGATGAGATGGATGGGAACGGTTAGCACTTGATATGAAAGTGTTTTAAGAATTTGATGTTGTAGGAAAATCAGGAAATAAGAAACATTATACGCTGTCTAAGGACATGAATGGTGGATAACAGACAGTGGAATATTCGGGTATGATTTCCATATGATTATGAGATTTCAATTGATATTGAGCATGCAAATATATTGCAATTAGAGTCCTGCTACGGGTATATCACCAGCGATGGATCATAATATTTGCCGCTCATATGTCGAAGCGATGGTTAATGCCGCTGTCATATCATAGCGAGGGATATTATTGAGCTGCCGATATAACGAGGTAGGATTTGTGGATTGTTGTGTTAACCTTGATGCAGGTGTATGGAAATATCGGTGAGATTATGTGGAATGTGCATCACCTCTTGAGTCCAAAGGACAATGTGCACATGTACGGGTCACCTCTTGCGCCTACGGGGCATGTGGCACGTGCATGGGAGTACCTCTTGGGCCTTCGGAACAAAGTGATACATTTCTGATTATGCCGCTGTCATGCCGAAGCGACGATGTCGCTGTCGTGTCGAAGCGATGGTAAATGTCGTTGTCACGTCGAAGCGATGATGCCGCTGTCATGTCGAAGCGATGATACCACCGTCATGTCGAAGTGATGATGCCGTTGTCGTGTCGAAGCGATGATACATGCCGCTGTCACATCGAAGCGATGATGCCGCTGTCATGACGTAGCGATGCGATCGGGAACAAAGTGCTGCATTTAATGTGAGCCACCTCTTGGGTCCAAAAGGAACAAAGTGCTACATGAATGTGAGTACCTCTTGAGTCCACGATTATGCCGACTGTATAGCGATGGTTTATGCCACTGATTATATGGCGATGGTTCTTGCCGCCGATTGTATAGCGATGGTTTATGCCGCTGATTATTAACGATGGTTTATGCCGCCGGGTATTCATAGCAATGGTTCATTCCGCTATTCTATTGGCGATGGTTCATGCCGCTGGGTATTATATAGAGATGGTGAATTCCTCTACATCTATGGCGATGGTTCATACCGCCAGATATCATTAGCGATGATCTATTCCTTTGATTCTATAGCGAGGGTTTGTGCCGCTGGTCCTATGGCGATGTTTCATACCGCTGATTTTATATAGCGAGGGCTCATACCGCTGATTTTATAGCTCGGGATTGTGCCGCCTTCGAGTGATGGATGCTGATTACGTATCGCTGCTGGGCGAGGAATACGGGTATGCCGCTATCTTGTTAGCGATGAGGTATGGTATATTACTATTTTATTAGCATTATTGTGGATGTCATGCGTTGATATACATATAACGTCACGTGTTTGACGATGAGATTAAGGATGTCGTGTATCGACATATACCGTCACGTGTTTGACGATGAGATTGTGGATGTCATATGTTGACATGTACCGTCACGGATGACGATGACATAGTGGATGTTTATATAGACGTGTAGCGTCGTTTTGATGAATAATACGTCTGGGTGTATGTATTTAGTCATATGGTTTGAGTGCCGATGATGAGCACCAGGTGGTGTCTACGTCACCGGTTGACGAGACCATTATGCTGAGCAGGTTTGCTCGATGAATTATTGGATGCACTGTACTGGTGAGAGTACCGCATCATGCATGTGAGGTAAATATTTTACGAGTAGTGCTACCTTTGGGTATACACGTTGGGATGGATATGGCCAAGTGGTTAGTGATAGGAGTAGTTATTGAGGGAACTGCCCACTTTTATCAATGTGACATGTGGTGGACATGGTCACACCCACACATGAGAGTGTGGAATAAGTCCTAATGGATTATGATTGCATCGTGGTTGAGCAAGGACACCGGAATGTCCGTTGTGTATTGGTATTAGAGAAATATTGGGTGATGACCCACTACTCCAATGGATAGTACTGTATGATGTACCGGGAGTGGAACGTATGATATGTTGGTAGGTTTGGTATAAACCTAACGAGGCAGCGATCTGCTAGCCAGGTATTGTTGCAATGTTATAGTGTGCTTGTTGTATCCATTATACTGCTCGTCAGAACTGAGATTGGTGAATCGTATGATGATACAATGAGGGTCGTAATGGACTTTTGTAGTCACTTTGTGGCATGAGGTTTGAGGCAGGAATACCTCACGGGGACGTTTATACGTCAAATGTTTTGAGGGACTTGTACTAGGACAGCTCAACTCTGTTGGGAATACCAATGTGAGTGCCGACAAGTCATTTTTGGCTCTGGTTGAGCATCCTTGCATATGGAATGCAATGGGGGACATATTTGGATTGTGAGATATAGTTAGTGGGGCGACACTACTATATTGTTTTTTATCTCTTGGAGAGATTTGGATTGTACTGTCATGGAGACAGCTAGTAGTGGTTGAGGGTTGATTGTGAATCAACCATGGTAAGTATTACTAGTGTTAGACTAGGTAATGGCTTTATATTTCCGGTGAGACGTGCGAGGAAGCGTCTCTGGGGAGATGCTCGAGATTGTGTAGTACTATGGTATTAGTACGAAGCATTGTTAGAATGAGTATACGTTGTGTATACGGATTCCGATTTGGTAATAGTGGCATTGATGCACTATTCTGATCCAGTTGTGTATTTGTTGGTTCAGAGATATATATTTTGGTATAAATATATCCAGTTTCTGAAAGGTGGTTCGAGGTTGGAGGATCATGGATTCATGACACTTTCCTTATGAGGAATGCGGTATTTATATACCTATTGGGAATCTTTAGAAGATTCGTTGTATTGGTTTGTGTGGTGTTGATGTTGGAATCACACCATTTGGTTTTGGTTCGTCAATCATTATTCTCCACTGGGTGAGAATAACCGAGGATTGGCGTGGTGTTTGGAGCTCATGGGTATGATTGGAGATACCCGAGCCGAGTACATCGAGTATGCATGTAGTATTGGTGCTTATGCATGTAACCGGCGTGTGTATACGAATGCCAGCATTTTCTTGGTACTCGTCGAGTATCGGGTTAGTATGCTTTGATGAATGAACCTCCGGTGAGTGGTTGTGGCACCTTGAGATTGGTAATCTCAATGGCACGATGTATTCTGAAGAATGATCGTGAAGTCTGGTTGACTCCCTTGAGGAGGGATTGTCGTGTGTTGAGGCCATAGTATTTCATTTCCGAGTAATTCGATAGCCTCCCTTTGTTAGGATTGTTGAATCCTTGGGTAAACAAGGGATGGCCAGGATCCGGATTTGTTAGGTGTCGTGGTTGACACGTGTGACGGGAATAAATTGATTTTTCTTGCATGTCCTTTCGGGAACTTGAGACCTTGTGGAGTCTCGATGGTGTGTTTGGACCAAGATACGATTTCTTGGAACACACGGAAGTAGACATCTTTGTAGATGTGTTTTGTGTTGATCGGTGGCTGTGAGTTGCCCGATCCGTGTTGCAAAGTGGTGCAACTACTTATTTAGCGGAAATGGTTTTGGAAAGCGAAAACCGGGAGGGGTTTAGGTACACTGTTGTGTCCTGGTGGTTCTTTTGTAACGATGTATGTTTAACATCGTTGGCTAAATCGTAGAGATATCCTGGAGGCGATATCTATTAAGGGAATCACGAATGATTCGGTTGGTTAGCAGTTAGGGTTGACTGACTGCTTTTGGGTGGTTAGCATCGGGGCATGCTGACGTTCTGTTGTGATTGTGATGGTTTGGGAGGTTTACTCCATTCCAGGTTTTGGTGCAAAGTCGGTGTCCTCGCGGTTGGTGTGTGGTTCATGATGCATTCATGATTCGACGATGTGGATCCGATGGATTGAGTAGTCTTAGCAGTACGTGAAGTACTCCTGTGCAAATTTCGAGGATGAAATTTTATTAGTGGGGGATAATTGTGATGCCCGAGAATTATTGGTGTTAATCACGGAGTGGTAATGATCCTTTATGGATTTTAATTATGGCAATTATGAATTAATTGCGGTATTGGGACTCCCGAGGATTTTAAATCCGGTATTTGGAGTTGTTGGATCCAAGGGATGAGATTGTATTCTCATCGTGGTAATAACCTTGGAATTTGGTTTTTGGTGGGATCTGGGGTCCGGAGTACTTTGTACTGGGCTGGTAATGGAAATTGAGGTTGGAGAGATAATTATTGAAAACAGATGATTTTTAATGAATCATGATGTATTTGTGGAGGCATTGGTATTTTGGAGCCTTGGTACTATATATACCAAGTGGGCTCGGTGTTCGTCGTTGCACGAAATATCCTCTCTATGTTCCCTCTCTCTCCTCGCTTCCCACCCATTTCCCCCAAACCCCTCTTACTTTTCTCTTGGAGAAAATGGCTAGAAGCTCGGTTCGGGAGCCGGATTGCTCGAAGAAAAGTTGGTAATCTTCTTCCCCTCTCCTTTACCTTGGTTTTGATTATAGTATTGTAGAGTTTGGTTGAGTTTTGGGTTGGTTATGGAATTTGGGGATTTTTGGTTAAAATCAAAAGTTAAGTTTTTTGGAGTTTATATTGGTTTTAAATGGTGTATTTGAGGTGTTGAAGGTGTATGGGGTGTTGGTTTTAAGTTTGGGTGTGAAAAACACCATTGAAGCTCGAATTTTTCGGAAACCCGCAGGTCGCGATCGATCGCGACATGTTACTGATTTTGGGAAGGCGATGAACAGTCTCGGCGATCGATCACGAAGAATAGGCGATCAATCGCGAGGGTTTTGGCGATCGATCTCGAGGTTTGGCGATCGATCGCGGATGGCAGTGTTGCGGGCAGTGGACTAGCGTGATCGATCGCGCCTGAGGGCGATCGATCGCGGTCCTGTTGGTTGGTTTTTTTTGGAATTTTGGAATATATCTGGATTTTGGAAACGGGGTTTAATTAGCCGATTTTCGGGGCAATGTTTACATTCCAATGGGAATGCTATACTTTTAAAATGGAGTGGTTGGAGCCAAATTTTAGAGAGAATATGGAATGACTAAATTTAGTAATTGGCTAACCTTTGAACTTGTAAAAGGGAATATTTTGGGTATTATGCATGCTTAACCCAAAGTCTTTTAAAGTGATTAATCGTCATGGATTTACTATTGGTCTGGGGGTTGTGAGCGTGCTTGGGCACGTGGTTGCATGCTTGTATTTAATTGTGAATTATTTATGTGTTAGCACATAATTCATCGGGTCGCGGGACTCAGTCAAGGTTTGGTTCGGTCTACGGAATCATAAGGTACGTATGACGTACGAGCATAGTCCTTTTATATAATTGCAATTGTTGAATGCATGGTATATTATATTGCAATAAATGGATAGATATTGGGAATTATGTGGTGCCGCTCTTGAGCGAGCAATGATAGGGATGTTGTCGCTATTGAGCAAACATCGATTATGACACCGGTGTTGTGGAGTGTGCGTGGGGTTAAAATGCCGCTATTGTGGAGCGAGCTATGAAATAGAACTATGGAATCATTGGCTAGATATATGTGATATCTATGGTACTTCATTTAATGATTTAATCATATTTGATTATGGAACTGGTATGGTATGAATGGTTTTAGTTAATCAATGTGGTGATTAACTGGCTTTGGGAATTTGATGGTTTTGGTTATTTTGAGAACAGGGACAGTACGGAAAATCCTACGTCGTAACGATACTATACAGGGAGTATCCTTTTACATTACAATTTTATATTCTGTAAATTACGTACTGTGATTATTGGAATGTTGGTATTGGTATGCTCACCCCGTGTGGGGGGGCTGTCTCTGCTGGGACAGGTGAACATGTACATCAATGGCTTTGGAGTTGAGCTCGGAATTGTTGATTGGGATACTTCCAGGCTCGAAGTACTAGAGCTGGTTGATCAGGTACAACAATAGATCCAGAGTTGAGATCGAGCTATGATGGGATGTGCTTCCAGGATCGAAGTACCAGTAACGGTATTTGGTAGAGTACCTTATGCATTAAATACACATTCATTCATTGGGTGCTCGTATGTGAGCACGTTTATATGTGTACATGGAATGTATAAAGGGGCATGGCTTTCTCTCTCCATTTATTGTTACACGCAATTAAGTATGTGATTGCAAAATGAATTGAGATCATGTTAGTGTATTATAAGATGCATACATTGTAGTGAATGGTATGGGGGAAATTGGGCATTAAGTGGTTAATACAAGAAATTTTATTACTGGTAAATTATGATGTGTCAGCATGTAGTTATTTTCCCCTATGATAAAATGATTGTATGCACTAATGACATTGATTAATACACTAATAATGGGTTAAGGGCACGGGGGTCCTTACAAATAACATTTCATAGGAGAACTATTTGAACTTCTGTATAGTTTAAAAAGATATACGTTTCACCGTTCCCACAATTTATAGATTGGTGAAGATGCAATCGCCGGCGGTATGAGAGTCAATGTCATTTGTTTGATTATAATGGATTGAAGTAATAATAATCCCACCTAGGTTTTTAGTTATTGTATGATTTAAAAATATTTAAGTTGCATCACTATTTGTTTAACTATGACTTTTGGTAAATAGACAAATTTGTGATCATTCAATAAAGCATTAATTTGAAATCAAATATTGTTGTGAACAATGTTTTATTCTTATATTTTATCCTAAAAAGTTATTTCTTATTAAATTATACACACATAGAGCAACCACTGATGTCCCCATTTTGAATTGTGGGAACTTAGAGACATTTTGAAGTTAGTATCGGAGCCCAAGTCATCCAAAAGAATGGGCCAAACTATAATGGGCTGGCACCCATTTAAATTTTCTATAAGGTTGTGTTTGGATTGAATGATTTAAAATTAGAGCATTTTAAATTCCTTGCTAAAATCATCTTTTATGTTTGGGTAAAAATTTGATGTAGATATTTCAAAATTCCTCTTTCTTACTTCAATGCATTTTCTTTGCATTTTTGATGAATTTGAAATGACAACAAACTATATGTCATTTCAAATCCATGAATTTCAAATGATTAGATTTCAAATCATTTCCTCTAAAGAGTAGCATTCGAAATATTTGATCGATATTTTTTTTAAAAAAAAATATCATATACAAGACTGACAAAATCAAAATAAAAATAATTAATATTTCACAAAGTCGAAAACTAAGTTTCATATTATTAAATTGAACCCAATTTTTATAAAAAGATATATTAGATCGGTTATTTTGATTTAATGAATAACACAGCAACTAAAAGACACTCATGGTCTTATATAAAGAGAGAATACCTTATTAATAGTTGGTGGAGGATCTAAAAGGAGCAATTTGACCACGAATTTGGGTAAAGGATTCATTAAGTCCTAGCAAAAATGCCGTCACATAATCAAATTGTATGTCGAGTCGGAAGCAGACTCGGCATACAATATACTAGCGGAAATCTCCTTAGAAACCGAGTTTAAAATCCAGGAAATAACAACATTTTTATTTCGAATCCAAGTAGAAAAATGTGGATCAATACCTGCAGGTTTAGTCACCGATAGACAGATAAGGCGATGAACATAGCGCGCTACCAGGAGGCATAGTTATCTCATGTGATAACTTGAGAAACAAGCGAAATGCCGGATTATCCGTGGGATGTATATAATAAGGACCGAGAGGATCGTCGATCGGTGATCGTTCAACAGCAACAGATTGCGATCCAGAAGCAGAAGAAGTCATGGAAAAACATAAAATTTCAGCAGGAACGAAGCAAATACAGTGTAATTGCAACAATCGAAGCCAAGGATTAGAAGCAAATAATCGAATATGAGTAGAGGAATCAATCACCTACTGATACCATATTACATAGAGAAAATATCTGCTGAAGGAAATTGGGAAAAAAACTTAACTTTATTCACTTCTTAGTGAGATATATATATATATATACATGAGTTCCTTAGATGGTTTACAGCCGTACATGAGCGTAGGTGGCCAAGCTAACTAAAAAAACTAACTGAACTAATTAATGTACATATTTGTCTAGTATGTTTGTAACAGAAACACACTTTTGGGAATCGAAGTACGATACTGTAGAGATATACTCCTACACATTACCTACCACTCCGATCAGAGCAACGTAGGGCACATAGCTTTACTAATTCTGGACAATTCCTATGGCATTTCGACGCAGTATGACTCTTACAGACTTAGCCATAGTCTCGTGTAGGGGTGCTAACGGGGCACCCTGAACCGATCCGATTTTTGAAACCGGTCCGATCCGGTAAGGAACTGAATCGGATCCGATTCCGGTTCCGGGTTGGATCCGGTTCCAACCCGGAACCGGTTTTTTTGAATTTTTTTTTTTTCAAAAAATCAACCGAAATTGTTGCTTGGAGGATTCGAACACGCGACCATCTTCTTCTACTCTAAAGCTCTAACCAATTGAGCTAATGAGCATTTGTGTTTGTAAACTAACCTTAAATATAGTTTTTAAAAATAAAACTAATTTTTTTAAAATAACGGATCCGGTTCCGATTCAACCCGGAACCGGATCCGTTTAGTCCAGAACCGGTAAGATACCAGTTCCGGACCGGTTCGGAACCGCTTAGCCTGGTTCCGATTTCGAACCGGGCTAATAGGTCCGGTTTCGGGCCGGGTCCGGTTGACACGGCCCTTTAAGCGCCCCTAGTCTCGTGTATCCTTCTCATCGTCACTCAAGCCATTCGGCCTATATTACAAAGTCTCAAGGAAAGAATATTTCATTCATAATGAATCCATGCTGCAACAACGTGAGTGTTGTTGGGATTAATATTAAAAGCCCAATAATTGTGTTTAATTTTGTTAATGAGAACAAAATTGGTAAGTTAAATTTTGAATAGTCATTTGGCTAAAGAAATCACAAATTGAAATTATGAGACACTTATGGTTTGTTTATATTGAGAAACAAATCAATAGAGTGTAGTTAAGTTGAAAAGATGGGCACCCTTCACGCGCCGTTCGTCCGTCCGCTCCGCTTGCGTCGCGCGTGTTGCTGCCACGAAGGCAGCCCTAGTTTTCGAAGTAGTCTGCTCGGAGTTCTTCTTCAAACCGAACAGAGGTTGATTGGGCGTCGTACCTTGGAACTCACTTGTCCAGGAGGCCAGAAGCTAAGGCGGGCCAATTTGAGTTTACTGGCCCATGGCTTGTTGTGGCCTCATCCAGAAACATTTCCAGATTCTTGTTGTGTATTTACAGTTTATAAACTGTTACTGTAAGTTCTACTGTTTCTATCATCTTTCGCTTGTGCTTTAGGTAGCTTTTGAAGTCCTTCCAAGATGGCGGTAATTTTTCAATCATCATCGCCACTTGGAGAGCATCATTTAGCCCCATACTTTCGGCAGCAAGTTCATGATATATCAGCTGCAGCTCTTCGCATTGCTCAACAACGCTCTTGCCATCTACCATTCGATAGTCATGGAATCGCCCGGCTACAAATTTCTTTGCGCCTGCGTCGTCAACTTTATACTTTGTCTCTAACGATTCCCAAAGATTCTAAGCAGTCTCCTTGGGGGAATACACATTAAAAAGTGCAACGTCAAGTACGTAGTTACGACAAAGGTAGTCGGCACTCATCCATGACTCGACAATCACTGCAGATTGAGGATCCTCTTTGTCCTCCAACGGTTTCTCCTCCTTCAGAAACCTGGTCAAGTTCAAGGTGGTAAGGAAGAACATCATATTCTGTTGCCAATGTTTAAAGTTGGAACCTTTGAACTTTTCCGGTTTCTCAAATTGAGAAAACGGCATTGGACTTCTTAGAACTGGCATAGCGGCCTCAGTACCGCTAGCTTTGATCACCGAAATCTCAGTATTCACAGCAGGTGTTTGGGTAAGCTGGTCAGTCATTAGCTAAATTTGAACACAAATAAGAGAGCACAAATAATATCAAAGCGGTTTTGAAACAGTAGGATTAAACCTTTCAACAGTGCATAAATAGTGTCTCAACTAAATATGAAACTTGACCAGTAACAATTTGTTAAAGTGCAGTTGATGAAAATCTGAGCTTTGACAGAACACAAAACAGAACAAAAAAAAGATACACATGATTTAGAGTTTACGATTGTTGCTCCTTTTTTTTCTTTCAATTAGACGAAACCTCGAAAGATCACAAACATTGTCTTATAAATAAAATGCTTGAAAACAGTAGAAACTTACAACAACAGTTTAAATATACTGTGCAGAAGCTTCGTTGTGTAGTATCTGAAATGGACGATGCCACAGTAAACCGTGTGCCCGTAAACCCTAAATTGCCCGCCTACAACTTCTAGCCTCCTGGACAAGAGAGTTCCAAGGTACAACGCCCGAACACCTCTGTTTGGATTGAAGCAGAAACCCAGACAGACTCACTCGAACACTTAGCAGTGTGTAGTACTCTCAAGAAGATAAGATGATATGATATGAAATGCAATTTCGGGATGAACTAAAGAATGAGGTTGGATCAGCTTATATAGCTGCAACAGCAGATCTACCAAAGGTCAAAACATAAATGACAATGCATAGTGGGGTAGCTGAGAAGCCTCAACATAAATCTCAGATTTAAGTCTCACATAAATCCATTAACTCTCAGCAATCAAGGTAGGATATCAAAACCGATGAGTAAGTGAAAAGTCAATCTTCTAGAAAAAAAGGTGTAGCAAAAAGATAGGGATGCCTTCGCGGCAGCGACACGCGCGGCGCGACGAGCGGACGGACGGACGGCGCGTGAGGAGCACCCCTCTTTCCCACTAGACTACACTCTCTTAATTTGTTTCTCAATATAAACAAATCTTTATTGGTTTAAAATCTCAATGTGGGATTTCTAGCCCATTGACCATTCAAACCAAATTTGTTCTCAATAACCAACTTAGACCCAATCTCAATTTGGACTCACCAAAAATTCCTACAGTTAGCTATTAGAAGGGCCAAAAGTAATATGTATAATGGTAAATAGCAACATATAGTTGAAGATATTTACTAGAAATGTCCGAAACAACAAGCTTCTTTCCAAAAGGAATATTTTTTCGATTTAACTCACTTTAGTGTGAGCATACATATATATGCTAACATCATTCATGTAAGAGATTATTAGAAATTATAATTAGGGATGGTAACGGGGCGGGGTTTGGGACCGGATTAGCCAAACCAAGGACCCACCCAGGGGCGGAGCCAGGAATCGTAGGAAGGGAGGGCAAAACAAATTTTGTACATAAATTTATGACAAATTTTTTTTGAGGGGTCAATAAATAAATTAAGGGAGGGCAAACTACATTTTTTTTGGGGTAAAATGTAATTTTTAGGGGTAAAGATGCAAATCTTTTTTTAAAAAAACATATTTTTTGAGGTAAAAAAATTTTTTTTTTGGGGGCAAGGGGCGGGCACTTGCCCCCCCTTGCCTAAGAATGCCTCCGCCATTGGACCCACCCCGCTGCCAAAAAGGTTGTCTCAGACCCGCCCTGCCCAGACCCGTGTCGGGTCGCCCTGGCCGCTTGATTTTTTTATTTTTTATTTTTAATAAAAAAATTATTATCTAAAAATCAAAGCACAAAATTGAGTTTCATCATTGAATTTCATATTTTTCTCTAGTAAGTATTTATAATAAACCTTGTAAAACCTTTTTAAGGTACCTCATCGTTATTAATTTGCTCTTATTCCCTTTATATCAAACTTCTTTAATATGAGCAAATGAATTTTGATATAAATTTAAATAATGACAGTTATGATTTAGCCAAATAAGTGAAACATATATTCGATATTAAATTTTAAAAAAAAATTAATACATAAAACGAGGCTGGTCCGGGCGGGTTTGGCCAAACCCAGGACCCGCCCCGCCCCGCTTCAAAACCTGTTAGAAGCGGGTCTAGACCCGCCCCGGCGGGGCGGGTTTAATACGGGTCCGAGTCTAGACCGCCTCATTCCCATCCCTAATTATAATTGAAACTTGGGTTTGATCTTTTTTGACCAATAATTTAAATAGTTCCATTTAGTGCAAATGGAAACAAATTGATTAAACATAATATGTCATAGGTCTATGAGTTTAACATATTTAATTTCTCCAAACCATTTTTGAGTGGGTAAGATTTATTGATTAAGTAAGCTAATTTTTTTTTTTGAACAATAAAATAAGCCATTTGAATAGACTTTTTTTTTTTTATTATTGAGAAATGCCATTTGAATAGACTTGTAAAGGTGAAAAAACACCATTTCACTGTCAGAAAAATAAGATATATAGATCTTATTTATATAATTTATCAAAGATAGTAAGGAGTAATCAAGTGAAGATCCAGCATGGTGTTCTGCTTAGCTAATTCATTGATCTCCAAAATGGAGTTTAATATCATTAAGGCCCGAGCCCGAGTAAAGCTGAACTAGATTTGCACATCTCACATAGTTCACATCGGCGCTTTAGAGGTGCACTTTGCTCATACATAGTCGCCATGAGTTGAGAAACTTTCTTTTTTATGAAAATAGGACCAAGAAGGCTTGGAATGAATTGGCAAAGTGACAGTGAATCTCAATGACATGGTGCATTTGTCAAGTCGACATTCATGTGGTGTAGTACCATGTATGCCTCAGTGATTTTGTGCAGTAGCCCAGTTGGCAACCACGTGGTATGACACCGTGTTGTTGACCATTGACACCGTGTACCAAAGAGTGTGATTGGATTGAATTGGTGAAAGGACGTGTGTAAGGAGACACATCCATGAATGTACACAATCAAACTAATCGACCAATATACAATGGTCAAATTCTGCCAAAACGAAGTAGTGCATCGTAAAGACAATGATAATTGCAAATATGTAGTATCAGGGCCATTGGATTGTGATAGGATGGATCAAATTCATCCAGATATAAGTTTAATATTGCGAGATCATGGATCTCGTGGATAGGTGGTATTGAACCACTAGATTGTGATTGAATGAATCAGATTTTAAGGTCAAAAGGTTGGATCCTATCACGAATTAAATACGACATTACTTGAAAATATGAATAGATGTTCATATTTCACAAAATTTAGGGAATTACATCTACACCCCCATCGACTTTGTCTTAATTACAGAAACCTCCCCTCGACTTTGAAAAAGTATATAGACATCCCCTACAGTGTAACGCCGCCAAAAACAATTAATAGGTCGCGTGGAATGACATTTTTGTCATCTTCTATATGTAATAAAACTATTAGAACATTACAGATACATCACATATACTATATCAAATATAAAATTATACATATACACCACCTATAATATGCGTTGCATTTAACCCCCTATTGTGTCGTATTATTTTTATTTATTCCAAAGAATTATTTATTAAATGTTTTTAAACTATAAACCAGTTTTCATATTAATGATAATATTTTAAAACTACTTGTATATAAAAATATTTTGAAAATTAACTAATTGTATTATTCTCATAATATCATATCTTTTTTGGTCATTATTATGATAAAAAGATCTCGTAATATCAAACACGTCAACATCTTTAACATATTTGAAATAAGTTTATCTAAATATTTTAACATCTTATTGTTAAAGTAAGACTTCACAACTTATGAGCAGTTTAAAATAAGTTTAGCCAAAATCTTTTAGACAATTATATGTTTAGATGTTGAATTTAAATGATATGTTTTAGGTCATGATCTTTAATGACAATCAATGCTTTATCGAATCTGTTTGTTCGATTTAATGTAAAAATCAGTCAGTTTGGTTGGTTCAAAATAATTTTGGTTGGTTCATTTTTTACAAATTCGGTTCGATTTTGACCGAATGCTCACCATAGTTGAATTCGTATTTGGGTGTTTGTTTTCAAAGTTTATCTCGTTTATCAAATTATTAATCATATATTATTTACATTCTAAATCATTTATTGAATTATATATTATGAAGTTTTTACGGTATTTTTGGCTAACCAATATTTATTGATGTCAATTCCAGAAATGGCAATCGAATATATTATTCTTTAATTTGACTTTCAATACGATTTAATTTAAAATATTACAAAATATCGTTATTTCTAACGAAAAAAATCTAAATGATGCATATATTTATAAATTTTGATTTTTTTATGATATGTATTAATATTTTATAAGATTGAATAAAAATGATAAAAAAATTATTAGAAAAATAAAAAAGGTTTAAGTAATTATTATATTTGAAATAAACGATTCGAAATATAAAATAATGCTTGCATTACGACCACATCCCCTAAATATACCGAAATTACAAAGACTTCCCCTCAAAAATTTAGGTCAAATAAAGGTCAGAGTTGAACATGGGTAATTTGGGGTTTATTAAAAATGATGGGAGGTTTCTGTAATTGTTGTTTATTTTACTAATGTTGGGACTTGTCTATAATGTTAACCTAACTTGATGGGAGGTTTCTATAATTTTCAAACCATAGGGGATGTTTCTGTAATTATGTCAAAATCGATGGGGTGTAGATGTAATTATCTCTAAAATTTATTCCATTGCATACTGATATTGTTCTCCTAGTAAAGACATTCATTGATTCCGAATGATCACTCTATCAATAATTGCTCTACATTCGAACATGTGACATCAGTTCTAATACCAATTGTAGAATCGGGTTCTTTTTGTTTTATTAAAAAGATATAGTTAGTGGTAACGATATTCCAATTTTGATTCTTTTCTATGTTCAATTTACGATTTGTTATGAATTTGTATCTGTTTGATTATTGGATTTAGTTTCTTTCTGATTTTTAGGTCACATCGGATTCATCTCTCTGTCTGCATCTCCTTCCCTTTGTCTATCTATTGTGAAACTTCATTTGCATCTTCAATGGTTTGTTACTGATACACATTTATCGTTTTTGTTTAGCTACGACTTTTGTGTATTTTTTTAGGTTTTTCATTTTTTTCCTGCTGTAATTATTCTGTTTAAATAGTGCATTAGTTTAGACACCACGCTTCGATCATTCTCTCAGCAAGGGATTTATTGCTTCTCAACAAGAATATTTACAGATAATTAGGAGTTAAACATTCTAAATCTTTTATTGATAATTTTTAAACATTACTCGTGAAGCTGCATCATGGAAATACTCTAAACAAACCTATGTAGTTTTGATGTATATAGACAAAGTTGCATGAAAAGCTAAATGACATTTGTTAAGAATACATGAGGTTCAAACTCAAAATCAATTTGGTATGAGTAGTCAGGGGCGAATTTATGTTGATGTGCCCCCCTCAAAATATTTGTTATTATATAAAGTTTTACTGGGAATTCATCAAACATGATCTCTGCTCTAGTGGTGAGGACGTTGCATTTTTAATTACGACACCGGCAGCGTTCGAATCTCCGCGGAGTGTGGACACATGGTCAGTTTATTTGGGGTTTTTTTTAAAATAATTTGGAAAACAATTTATATTTCAAAAATACATCGAAATATAAAAGATAACAAAAGTACTTTAAACCGCTGTCCCGGAGGGCGGCTACTCAACGTTGAGTAGCCGCTACTAGAAGAAGCGGCTGCTCAACGTTGAGTAGCCGCCCACTTAGTGGGCGGCTAGTCAACGTTGAGTAGCCGCTCACTAAGGAGGCGGCTACTCAACGTTGAGTAGCCGCCCCCTGAGGAAGCGGCTACTCAACGTTGAGTAGCCGCTTCCTCAGTAGGCGGCTACTCCATATTATTCGATATGTGTGGCTATTATCCATACAAACCATGTAATTGATACCTACTCATACCAATCCAAACCCACCTTACTCCATTTAATTGATACCTACTTTATTACAATCCAAATCCAACTACATTATTTAATTGATACCTACTCCATTAATTGATACCAATGAAATCCATCTATAAATTCATATCCATTCTCAAAATATTCTATACCTTAAAACCTTTTCTTTCTTCTTTTCTGCAATTCAACCTTTTCTTTTCTGCAATTCAACATTTCGTTTCTCTCTTCAATAATCCCTTAGTCTCAGAGCTTTTGTTTCTCTCGTGAATAATCCATTAGTCTATATTCATTCACCTACATTAAAGGTGAGTTAATTATTAAAAATCTTATATATTATTCATATTATTTTTATTATTTTTCTGTCTTTAAAAAGCTCATTATTAAAAATCTTTTATATGATTTCTCTCATCAAAACGTTCATTATTTTTTTAAACATTTACGTATAATAAATTGTTATTAATATTTTAAATGGTTGTTGATTATTATTTTTAAACATGTACGTATAATAAATTTTTATTAATATTTTAAATGGTTGATATATGTGTTATTTTTATTATTATTTTTAGGATGGCGTCAAATCGAGGTCCCGAAGATTCAACTGTATTATATCTACAATCTACGCATATCTCGAGTGCTGTTTGTTCCGAGAATACTGATAGTAATTTAAAAGTGAAGCGTACAGATAACCTTATCTGGGGGTTGTATAATGAGAAAGTGATACACGATCGTGTTTGGAGGCATATTGTAAGGACCCTAATCCTTAAGTGCGGAATCAAGGCATAATAGAGCTATCATAATAATCAGAGTGTAAAAGAACGTGTTGAGTTTATGAGCTTAAGCATTACATGCCAAAAATAAGGACTACTAAAATGGATTAATTACATTCCAATCAAAAGAATGTGTTTAACTATAGTTCAAGCTACTCCTAGAGTAGACACTATAGGAATCCCGTCCTCCAAGTCCCAAAAGCATCCTCAAAAAGCTCACCATCTCAACCCGTCTAGCCCTTCTATCATGCCAAACGTGTACCTACAAGGACAACCCCCAAACATGAGCAATAATAATCATTCATATTCAACACAATATGAAGATAAAGCGTAATTGCATAATCATAATAAAACACTTCCTGTTTTCCCCATGCATTTCAAACGCTTCCCGTTTGGTTGTCCCTGTACCATAACTCATGAGTATAATCAATAGATTATTTTAAATGGTCTAAACATGTCATGACATATACCAGCTCATCAATACCAAATACTGATCACCAATCCCTAGTCTGTCCATCACAATGTATTTTAATGCCCCTCGCTTATTTACATATAGGCGGCATAGGATAACCTCGCTTCAATGGACTGCGGGACTCCCACCCCTCGCCTCTCATTGAGCGGCAAATACCCTTTCCTCGCCCTATATGATAACCACGCTCAAATGTGACATGCGGCGCTCCCACCCCTCGCTTCACATTTAGCGGAACCAAACCAAATAGCGGCAAGCATTAAAATCATCAAGGGATGACCACGACTCATGGGATGTGCACCAATAATCATATGCATCTATAAACATCATGCATAACATGTATTTGCATCCACTATGCAATACCACATATATACTTGCATCCACAATGCATAAACAATAAGTATATAAGATACATGTACCGTTGGGGTGCCCGTACGTCCACTACGTACCTTTCTAAAAGTGGAATGTGGTAGGACTTCAATGCCTTGGCTGTGTTGCTACCTGGGTTGGTTCTACATATTCACAAATACCAATATTAGAACCCAATAATAGTCCAATACCAAAAATCCCACAAAAATAACCAAAAACACCATTTTTGGTGTCTCGCGATCGATCGCCATCAAGCCCCGATCGATCGCGAGATCACACTGCCTCGCCCAACAAAATTAAACAATCCGCGATCGATCGCGGAGCTTGCGCCGATCGATCGCGGCCTCGCCGATCGATCGCGCCAAACTCGCGATCGATCGCTGAAGCTCACTGCCTCAGCTCTGTTGCTCGCGATCGATCGCGAGAAGGCGCCGATCGATCGCCGAGCTCTGGGCATGCGGGGTTTGGGCACTATTCACCCATCTTCAACCCCAACTCATACATACCCACATACACCAACATCAACCAAACCCAACAACTCAAAACCAACAATAAACATCTACATAAACTCATATATTAACACCCAACCAAAATAATACCAAAACACAACAACCCAACACAAACCCATTTTAAAACCATTCAAACCATATCAAACTTAAACAAAACCTTACAAAAATAACTATGAGGTACCCATACCTCTTGGGGACCTCAAATCACCCAACAAGCTCCACAAATCAAGATTTTTGAAAGGTTTCTCTTCACCCCCAAGCTTGAGCTCGAAAATTGGAAGGAGGAAGGGTTTGTGGATTTGATTTTGGTAAAGTTAAAAGTGATGGATTGGTAAAGGTGTGGGGTAATAAAATGAGTTTATTTAATTAAAAAGCATACCAAAATAATTCCATGGTGTATAAAACACCCCAACATGATATTTTTCAAAGCATTTACTCATAATGCACCAAATATCAATTAAACACATGATTTCTAATCAATTGCTACCAATGGCAAATAAATCATGCTTCCAATAATATTTACCCGACATGCACCACATGCACCCTGAAATGCAACCCCGGGTCACCCTATCCACATGACCATGCATTTCCATAAGGTAAATAAATTCCAACACATAATTAATTACCACATAATTAATCATTGTAAACACAATTAATGCACCAAATTGCAATTAATCATTTCAGGGATGTCACAATACTCCCCTACTTATAAGATTTCGTCCTCGAAATCACATGCACTTACCCCAAATAGAAACTAAACATAAACACATACCAGAGAATAGTTCCGGGTAGTGCTGCACCATATGCCGCTCCGTCTCCCACGTAGCCTCCTCGACACCCCTGCGATCCCACTGAACCTTGATCATAGGTATCACTTTGTTCCGAAGTCTACGGTCTGCTCGATCCAGAATTCTGACAGGCCGTTCCACATAAGATACATCTGATTCTAACTGAACTTCGGAAGGCTGTAACACATGCGACGGATCCGGCTCATACTTCCGCAGCATAGACACATGAAACACATCATGTATACCAGATAAAGAAGGCGGCAAAGCCAGTCGGTAAGCTAAGGTGCCAATGCGCTGCAAAATCTCGTACGGTCCAACATACCTCGGAGACAGTTTCCCGCGCATCCCAAATCGTACAACGCCCCTGAAAGGCGAGATCTTCAAAAAGACCTTATCTCCCAACTGAAATTCCAACGGTCTCCGCCGTTTATTTGCATAAGCTGCCTGTCTGTCCTGTGCCGCTTTCATTTTCTGCCTTATTGTCTTTATCTTTTCTTCCATCTCTCGAATCAACTCCGGTCCTCCGACCGATCTGCGGTCCAAATCATCCCAACACAAGGGTGATCTACACCGTCTGCCATAAAGAGCTTCAAACGGAGCCATCTGAATACTCGCCTGGTAGCTATTGTTATAAGAAAACTCTACCAAAGGCACTGAATCCTGCCAAGAAGCATCGAACTCCAAAACACAAGCTCTCAGCGTGTCCTCGAGCGTCTGAATTGTACGCTCGGTCTGGCCATCTGTCTGAGGGTGATAAGCAGTACTCAATCTGACTTCAGTTCCCAAGGCTGACTGAAGGCCTTCCCAGAAATGAGATGTGAATCGCGGATCTCGATCTGACACTATGGAAACGGGGATCCCATGCAATCTCACCACATCTCTAATATACAACTGCGCCATCCTCAAAAATGTGAAAGTCATGCTATAGGGGATAAAATGAGCTACCTTAGTTAATCTGTCCACAATCACCCAAATAGCATCAAAGCCTGAAGCACTCCTCGGCAAATGAGTCACGAAGTCCATGCAAATGTGCTCCCACTTCCACTTCGGTATCTCCAAGCTTCTCAACTCGCCGCCAGGTCTCTGTCTCTCTGCTTTAACCTGCTGGCAGATCAAACACCTCTTCACAAAAGCGACGACATCAGATTTCATCCTTTTCCACCAAAACTGACCACGCAGATCTCTGTACATCTTCTTCCCGCCTGGGTGGATGCTAAGTCTGCTACTGTGAGCTCGCTCCAAGATCCCTTTACGCAACTCCGGCGTACTCGGAACCACCCAACGGTCACCCAATCTCAAAGACCCGTCATCGGCCACTCTGAATTTCGTTGGCTGACCAAGATGTACTAAAGATAACCACCTCTGAACCTCATCGTCTGACCTCTGAGCTCTCCTGATGTTCTCATAGATATCTGGCTCAGCTAACAAGGTCGATACATACACAGGTGATGCATCAATATCAAAATCATAGCCCAGATGGCAATAAGAGGTCATCATAGCCGACAAATGAATGACGTCCTCAGCAGAACTCCTCACTTTCCGGCTCAAAGCGTCTGCTGTCAAATTGGCTTTCCCCGGATGGTACTCTATCTCGCAATCATAGTCCTTGAGTAGGTCCATCCATCTCCTCTGCCTCATGTTCAGCTCTGCCTGAGTAAATAAAAACTTGAGGCTCTTGTGATCCGTGTATATGGTAAATGAAGTACCATACAAGTAATGCCTCCAAATCTTCAGGGCGAAGATGATAGCCGCCAGTTCCAAGTCATGAACTGGATATCTGGTCTCATGCGGCTTCAACTGCCTCGATGCATAAGCTACCACATGCTTATCTTGCATCAGAACACACCCAAGGCCCTGAAGTGATGCGTCAGTATACAGAACAAATCTGGAGTTCTCCGTAGGGATCACTAACACTGGCGCCGTCGTCAACCGGTGCTTCAACTCCTGGAAGCTCTCCTCACAAGCTTCTGACCAAAAGAAAGGCACTCCCTTCTGGGTCAACTGAGTCAGCGGCTTGGCAATCTTCGAAAAGCCCTCGACGAAGCGTCGATAATACCCGGCCAAACCGAGAAAACTCCGAATCTCAGGCACAGAAGTGGGGACAGCCCACTCCATCACAGCCTCAATCTTCTTGGGATCCACAGATATCCCCCTGCTCGATATGACATGCCCCAGAAACACTACACTGTTCAGCCAAAATTCACACTTACTGAGCTTAGCATACAACTGATGCTCTCTGAGAATCTGAAGTACTGTCCTCAAGTGTTTCACATGCTCTTCCTCACTCCGGGAGTAGATGAGAATGTCGTCAATAAACACAATGACGAACTGATCAAGATACGGCTGAAACACTCTGTTCATCAGACTCATAAAGACTGCTGGAGCATTCGTCACGCCGAACGGCATCACTAGGAACTCATAATGTCCATATCGGGTCCGGAATGTTGTCTTCTGCACATCTTCCCCTCTGACTCGAATCTGATGATACCCGGATCTCAAATCAATCTTGCTATACACCCTGGTACCTTGCAACTGATCAAACAGATCATCGATCCTTGGAAGAGGATACTTGTTCTTCACTGTAGCCTTATTCAGTTGCCGGTAATCGATACACAACCGCATCGAACCGTCCTTCTTTTTCACAAAGAGAACTGGTGCGCCCCATGGCGACACGCTCGGGCGTATATATCCCTTGTCCAGGAGATCCTGCAACTGTTCTTTCAACTCTCTCAACTCAGCCGGTGCCATCCTATAAGGTGCACGAGAGATAGCGGATGTCCCTGGTAGCAACTCGATCCCAAACTCAACTTCCCTAGCCAGTGGGAATCCTGGGATCTCTTCTGGAAATACATCAGCGAACTCTGCCACTACTGGCACATCCTCAACTCTTAGTTCCTTATCCTTCCCAGACGTGTCCACGGCATAGATGAGGTAGCCCGTGTGACCACGTTCCAACAGCTGAGTCATCTTGATCGCTGAAATCAACGGAATCTTCGCACGAGAACCGTTGCCATAGAAAGTCCACTGACTGCCCAACTCAGGTCTGAACTTCACTGTCCTCTGCCGGCAATCTACCACTGCCTGATATCTGTTCAGAACATCAATACCCAAGATGCAGTCGAAGTCTGACATACCCAGCACAATCAAGTCTGACCTCAATTCGTTGCCCTCAAAATAAATGAGGCAGTCTGCCATAAACTGATCAGCAACGACATTTCTTCCAGTGGGTGTCGAGACAAGGAGAGGCGTGGGTAAAGAAGACGTGCGCATATGATGTCTTTCCACAAAACCCACCGATACAAAAGAATGGGAGGCACCTGTATCGATCAAAATAAAAGCAGGGTACGTAAATAAATGACACGTACCGGCGATCACCTCCTCTGGGGCTGCCTGGGCCTGCTCCCTGGTCAGTGCATATACCTGCCCCTGGGGTGGTCCTACTGTCTGACCTCCCGATGGTCGAGGCCCAAACTGCTGCCTCTGCTGCACTGTCCTATCCTCAAACCTCGGCCTGTTGCCCTGAAACTCAGACTGTCCTCCCCGTGTGGGGCAATACCGAGCGATGTGGCCCATCTTGCCACAGATATAACATGCAGGGCACTTGTTTGAAGAATGTGGCCCTCCACAATTGTTGCACCTCGGCTCTCCCGGCCTATCCCCTTGTGAAGATCCTCGATTGGCCGACCAATTGCCCTTCTTGCCATCCTGCTTCTGACCAAAGTACTTCTTTCCACCATACCGTGAAGATGAAGAGGCACCACGGGGTTTAAATGGCTCACCCCGAGGCCTCAAGCTGTCACTAGTCTGCCTCTGTTGCGGTACTGGTGGTGGCATAGCGTAAGCTCCCACTCCTAGCTCAGCAAGCTCCGCTCTTGTGAGAGCATCATCAAAAGAAGTTGGGTTATTAGTGATAACCCGGTCATAGAGCTCCGATCGCAACCCCTTCATAAAGTTCCTCATCTTAGCGTGCCCATTGGTGGCAATGTGGGGAACGTACCTCAGCAACGAAGAGTACCGTGTGGCATAGTCTGCCACTGTCATGTTCCCCTGCTTCAGACTTGTAAACTCGTCCTCCTTTGTCTGTCTTGCTGCTGCGGAGAAGTACCGGTTCAGAAACCTAGTCCTGAAGAGTGTCCAGTCGATCACAGCACCCAGTGCTCTCATTTCCATTACTGTGCTCCTCCACCACATCAGAGGTTTCTTGGCTAATTGAAACTCCGCCAGCCTCAGCCAAGCTGTCACAGCACAAGGAGCCGATACAAAGATCTGCTCAAGTCTTTCCAGCCACTCTTCAGCCTCCTCTCCGGACTCTGTCCCCTCAAACCGGGGCGGATGGTAAGACAGAAATTGCGTCAAGCTAATCTCACCCGGTAGCAATAACTGAACCACTGGTTCCATTCCCACAGCCGGTGGAGGTAGAGGGTTTGTCTGTCCAATACTTGCATTCACACTGCCAACATCTCCAACCTCCTCATTAGCAGCCATGCTGTAACACAAATGTTAACAACAATTCCAAAGCAATATATATGATATGCCGTTAGATAACAGGAATAAGAATAAGCACGTTAGTATAACAGGATATACATTAATATGCACCACATGCATAAACATGCTTCAAATGTAAGCACCTAGCCTATCATGCTAAGGCTACCCTTCACTCGTTCCCGGGTTCTCTAACCACTGCTCTGATACCACTAATGTAAGGACCCTAATCCTTAAGTGCGGAATCAAGGCATAATAGAGCTATCATAATAATCAGAGTGTAAAAGAACGTGTTGAGTTATGAGCTTAAGCATTACATGCCAAAAATAAGGACTACTAAAATGGATTAATTACATTCCAATCAAAAGAATGTGTTTAACTATAGTTCAAGCTACTCCTAGAGTAGACACTATAGGAATCCCGTCCTCCAAGTCCCAAAAGCATCCTCAAAAAGCTCACCATCTCAACCCGTCTAGCCCTTCTATCATGCCAAACGTGTACCTACAAGGACAACCCCCAAACATGAGCAATAATAATCATTCATATTCAACACAATATGAAGATAAAGCGTAATTGCATAATCATAATAAAACACTTCCTGTTTTCCCCATGCATTTCAAACGCTTCCCGTTTGGTTGTCCCTGTACCATAACTCATGAGTATAATCAATAGATTATTTTAAATGGTCTAAACATGTCATGACATATACCAGCTCATCAATACCAAATACTGATCACCAATCCCTAGTCTGTCCATCACAATGTATTTTAATGCCCCTCGCTTATTTACATATAGGCGGCATAGGATAACCTCGCTTCAATGGACTGCGGGACTCCCACCCCTCGCCTCTCATTGAGCGGCAAATACCCTTTCCTCGCCCTATATGATAACCACGCTCAAATGTGACATGCGGCGCTCCCACCCCTCGCTTCACATTTAGCGGAACCAAACCAAATAGCGGCAAGCATTAAAATCATCAAGGGATGACCACGACTCATGGGATGTGCATCAATAATCATATGCATCTATAAACATCATGCATAACATGTATTTGCATCCACTATGCAATACCACATATATACTTGCATCCACAATGCATAAACAATAAGTATATAAGATACATGTACCGTTGGGGTGCCCGTACGTCCACTACGTACCTTTCTAAAAGTGGAATGTGGTAGGACTTCAATGCCTTGGCTGTTTGCCACCTGGGTTGGTTCTACATATTCACAAATACCAATATTAGAACCCAATAATAGTCCAATACCAAAAATCCCACAAAAATAACCAAAAACACCATTTTTGGTGTCTCGCGATCGATCGCCATCAAGCCCCGATCGATCGCGAGATCACACTGCCTCGCCCAACAAAATTAAACAATCCGCGATCGATCGCGGAGCTTGCGCCGATCGATCGCGGCCTCGCCGATCGATCGCGCCAAACTCGCGATCGATCGCTGAAGCTCACCGCCTCAGCTCTGTTGCTCGCGATCGATCGCGAGAAGGCGCCGATCGATCGCCGAGCTCTGGGCATGCGGGGTTTGGGCACTATTCACCCATCTTCAACCCCAACTCATACATACCCACATACACCAACATCAACCAAACCCAACAACTCAAAACCAACAATAAACATCTACATAAACTCATATATTAACACCCAACCAAAATAATACCAAAACCACAACAACCCAACACAAACCCATTTTAAAACCATTCAAACCATATCAAACTTAAACAAAACCTTACAAAAATAACTATGAGGTACCCATACCTCTTGGGGACCTCAAATCACCCAACAAGCTCCACAAATCAAGATTTTTGAAAGGTTTCTCTTCACCCCCAAGCTTGAGCTCGAAAATTGGAAGGAGGAAGGGTTTGTGGATTTGATTTTGGTAAAGTTAAAAGTGATGGATTGGTAAAGGTGTGGGGTAATAAAATGAGTTTATTTAATTAAAAAGCATACCAAAATAATTCCATGGTGTATAAAACACCCCAACATGATATTTTTCAAAGCATTTACTCATAATGCACCAAATATCAATTAAACACATGATTTCTAATCAATTGCTACCAATGGCAAATAAATCATGCTTCCAATAATATTTACCGGACATGCACCACATGCACCCTGAAATGCAACCCCGGGTCACCCTATCCACATGACCATGCATTTTCATAAGGTAAATAAATTCCAACACATAATTAATTACCACATAATTAATCATTGTAAACACAATTAATGCACCAAATTGCAATTAATCATTTCAGGGATGTCACACATATCATTGATATGGGATTTTACGGTGTTTTACAATCTGGCTATTGTATGTACGATAATCATTTGATTACCGCTCTTGTTGAACGATGGCGGCCTGAGACCCATACATTTCATTTTAGATTTGGTGAGGCTACCATTACTTTACAAGATATTTCAATAATTTGGGGTCTGAAAGTTGATGATGAACCAGTAACTGGGGTAGATGATTCACGACGTGTGAAAGAATGGCAAGAAACATGTATTGAGTTACTGGGATTTGAGCCTGCCGAAGCAAAATTTAAAGGCGGTCACCTAAGAATGACCGCTCTAGACGATCACTGCCGAGCTAATCATATCTCTGATATGAGCTCAGAGATGGATGTAATAAAGTACACTCGGTGTATAGTTTTGATGACTATAGGTGGAATTTTGCTTCCAGATTATAATAGTAGCGCTGTAAAACTCATGTATATGCAGCTACTTGAAGATTTGGAAGAGGTAAACACATATAGTTGGGGCAGTGCTGTATTGGCTTACTTATACCGTGAAATGTGCAATGCATCAACCATAGGAAAATGCACTATCACTGGCCCTTTGTATATTTTGCAGGTATATGTAATATTTTTCTCTCACTAATAATATATTATCCGTTTATTATTTTAAAATATTTTTTATGTTTATTGGCAGATTTGGGCATGGAGTAGGATAAAATGTTTGAACCCTGACCGACAGTTAAAAACTTTGGTGTCCCTGAGAATGTTCCTGTTGCTCCCTACGGTGCACGGTAATAATTAATTATTGTTATGTATACTAATATTAAAATGATAAACCATTACAATATTTAACATTTTTTATAATAGGTGGAACACTTTGTTTCGTCACACCCATATAGCAACACATTCGGTCAGAATTATACGACATTCTCTCGATCAAATGAGTAATGACGAGGTAAACTTAAATTATGTAATTGATTTTTGAAAATTTATGACGATTTCAATATATGATTGACCCATTTTTTAAATTTTAACAATGTGCAGTTTAACTGGATCGTGTATGACACAGAAGCCGCTGATGTTAATTACCTATAATAATGATATTTGGAGAAGCGTTTGCCCTCTTATCTGCTTCCAAATAGTGGAGATTCATCGTCCTAACCGGGTGATGCGACAATTCAATATATGCCAGTCAATTCCATCACCTGTACTTGACGGTAATGAGCTACATGATGTCACCCGAACTGGTCATCGTAATATGGATTGGGCCAAATTTCACAAAATACATCTTCGGACGTGGCGTAGGAGGCTAAGAAATGTCTCCACTGGTGAACCATGTGGTAGGTCAAACTCAACAGACGAGGACTACATGCAGTGGTACGAGAGAATCACTGTAAGGGTTATATCGCCTCGCGTACATGGGATTGGTTTCCACCCAGTTGTTGGATTTGCGCATGGCACATCATCTGGTGGTTTTTCTCCTGCTGGCCCATCTGGTGGTTTTTCTCCTGCTGGCCCATCCGGTGGTTTTGACACCGCTGGCCCGTCCGGTGGTTTTGACTCCATAGCCTTCGTATACGAGATATCATAGCCATATTTATCTTTTACATTCTCCCGTACATACTTAATCTCATACGAAGGATCACATCGTACAATCCCCAACAATGTATTTGCCACCATATTACTGTCCAAGTTGTGGTGGTCTATACCAACATTACTCGAATACATGTATGCGGACCACCATACTTCGTTAATTTCCAAAAACCCATTTTCGGCTTCAAAGACGCTCGAAGACCCCATCTACACCTTACGGCAGGAGAAGTCTTTTTGCACCGTAATTTCCATAGAGTACGTGTGATATCCACAACACAATACTCACGTCTGACAACTCTAACAGAGTAATCTTTCACAGATGCAATCAAATCTTTCTTATCCTTAAAAATCATGTTCACGGAAAGCTCTCCTACCTCCGGGTTGTAATATCGAGTTCGCGATCCAGAAGGTACATCAAACGAATCAGGAACCTGCTCTTCGTTGACCGCATTAAAAAATGGTGGCATTTCAATCGTGCTTGGCAAAAATGGTGTGTCTTGCATATGTCTCCGACCATAAGGTGGTTCGTTGGATGTTGTCTCTTCACCGGGAAATGCATGGACATTATCATCGTCTTCATCATGCATCTCATCAGCCTCATTACCGTGTTCTCCAGAATCACTCGATGAATTATCGGGCTCACTATCACTCATGTAAACATCTCGGTGACTATCTCCGTGTACGTCATGTGTGGCTGGCCCATCAGTTGCTGCTAACATAATTGTATACTCCGAACCACCAACATCAGGATCAAATACATCATGAATTTGTGTAATTTCTTCTCGTAATCCCCAAACTTCTGATGTGTTTGGCCAATATGTAGGATTTTCTTCAGAAGAGGCGGTTATATATTGATCCCAAGGTCCACTTCCATGCTCGAAATAAGGATAATTTTGTTGCTCAACATCTCGACCGCTTGAAGTAGAAGGTTGATCATGGACCACCATATTGCTCAATCCTTCAGTGACATATGGAAGATTTGATTCTGGCCCTTCAAGACCAAAATCATGATTAATTGCCTCTATATCGACGTACAAATGCAGCATCTGCATATGGGACATTCCATTATAAATTGTAGAACATCATCATCTACAATATCGATTGGTATTTCATTCCAAGAAGATTTCTCCATGAATGCATATTTGGTTGACAATTTGATATTAAACATCGTTGGGTCGATGTTTAACTTTCTATGTGCTAGTTGAATCAAATCAAATAAAATAATAGAACGAGAAATTCTAATTGGTCTGACTGGTGGAATGCTATATTCAACCGATTCGTTTCCAATAATAGTATTACCACCAAAATATAGCAGCATGGAAATCGAATCCATTTTGAACAAACTAAGAAATATTTTGATTCACACTTTTGATGCACCGAAAAATTGAAGAGAAAAAAAGGAAGGAAGAGGAAATTGGTTTGAAGAATTGTGTGGCGAAAACATTTTATCTTCGTATTATTTATACATCTTTCGAATACTAATTTTTGTAAAGGTTCACGGGTGTAAAACATTTTATATATAATATGATTAATTTTTGTCGGTAAAAATATAATATAAACAAACGAAAATTGTAATAACAGAGAAGAAGGTGGGATATAAACAAAAGAAAATTGTAAGAAAAGAGAAGAAGGTGGGAAGAGACGTATAAGTTGACTGTGAAAAGAGACATACAGGAGATTGGAAGAGACGTAATGGGGTATGCGACAATCAACCAATACACGGGCATGGTGGGTGAAGAGACATAAAGGAATGGGTGAAGAGACATAAATGGGTACGCGACAACCAACCAACCAACCGATACACAACCAACCAATACACGAAGCAATACACTGATGAGCAGCCGCTTCACCAGTGGGCGGCTACTCATTAGTGAGTAGCCGCTCCACGATGGGGCGGCTACTCAACATTGAGTAGCCGCTTCACCGTGAAGCGGCTACTCAATGACGAGTAGCCGTGGAACGGTGAAGCGGTTGCTCAATTCTTAGCAGCCGTCCTCTCCGATAGCGATTTAAGTTATATTTGCAAAGTCTAACATTTCGACGTATTCTTGAAAGAAAAAAAAAATTAAATTATTTTTTTAAAAAAACCGTTTATTTGTTATTATTGTTATTTTGTTATTATTGTTATTGTTATTATTATTATTATTATACGAACAAGTTTAACAAATAATTCTTATATTTTGTTACTTCATCTTTGTAAAGTAGAAAGATGGGCAAACTTATATAATGATTTTCCTTATAATAAAAAAAAGATGGATAATTTTCGGCAACAAATTTTTATTATATGTAAACAAATGATTCTCAGTATGAAACAATGCAGATTTACAATTTATTTCCTTCAGATCTGGAATAACACATAGCAGTGTAATAATTTACAATTCTTCAGTGGACAAATATAAAATAACTGAAAAACATATCACCAGACAATTAAACTCGGTGAGTGTATTATTTCTTGAAATCAAGCAAGTCCTATTTTTTAAATAATCGTATTTTAATTATTTAACTAATGGTTTTTTACCTACGTTATTTAAACTTGGATGTTTATATCATGAACATTTGGTTTAATTTTCAGTAACTAATTTTTGACCTCTCTCGATCAAATTCCTAGATTCACCCCGGGGAGTAGTCCATGTATCTTATAAAGTGTAAATTCTCAATTGGAACAACCTTCAACACATCCCCTCACGTGTGACATTTTATAAGTCAAACACGTGGATTGATAACGGTGAGCATGTGGGCGAAATAGTCAATCACATGAAAAGCCTGCTCTGATACCATGTTAAGAATACATGAGATTCCAAATCAAAATCAATCGGTGATGAGTGAGTAACTCATATATAGCTAACATCATTCATGTAGGGGTTTATTAGAATTAGCAATGAAACTCGGGTGATTTGACCTAATTTTGACCAATAAGTTAAATGGTTCTGTTTAATGAAAATGGAAACAATTTGATAAACATAAATAAGTAATATGCATCATAGATATTTGAGTTTATTATATTTAAATTCTTGAAACCAATTTTGAGTAAATAAGAATTATTGGATGAGTAATCACTTGAATACACTTGTAAAGGTGAATATTCACAGTTAATACAAAATAAATCTTCTTTTTTTTTTTTTATAGTTTCTCAAGAGTGAAGATCCAACGTGGTGCACCATTTTATTTAGTCGATTCAATGAACTCCAAAAGTGAACAAATTATTGGGAGTTTAATGCACATCATGGATTGTGCATGGCCAATGCTCAATCAATATACATAATAGATTTACAAATAACTAAATCAATAATCATTAGAAGATATTAATAAGTGATATAAAATATTTAGATTAACCTTAGATTGTGGATTATCTTGCATGAGATATATATTTATATTAAAACGGTACGACGGAAAAATGCATGCGTGACAAAATGTTATAGATCCTTTAGTGACTATTTTTTAGCACTACTGGTGGAGCTACATCAGGGAAATTTTTTAAGCAAACATATATAACTCGGCTTATGCCATATCAGAGTTTATAGCTCTAGACAAAGTTACAGAGAAAGGTAATTGACTTCCAATTTCTTAGAAGATACTCCTTGTTGACTTGAGCAGTGTTGATAATTATAATATATTCTTAGTGAACACGATGTTTAAATAAATCTAATAATATTCTACTAAGTAATAATTTTTTGGCTCGACTCTACATAGCGTGAGCATATATACATGTGTTAGCATCATTCATTACGGGATTATTAGAAATCATTGAAAATTGGGTTTGACCTAATTTTGATCAAAAATTTAAGTTGTTCTATTTAATGAAAATATAAACAGATAGATTAAATGTAATATATGTCATAAGTATATATGAGTTTAGCATATTTAATTTCTCGAACTATTTTTGAGCTATTAAGATTTAACTGATAAAGAAAATTTATAGTGATGAGAAACAAATTGGTCGAGTCTAGTGCTCTGGCAACACTTGTTCGGACCGAATGCTGAGGGATGCCAACGGTAATTATTTTACCCAACTGAGTCTAGACAAGTTGAGCTGCAATAACTTGTTTTCTTGAAGTGTTTACATGGAGAGATTAGATCGAGTTTGGTTTAAGAAATCAAGTAGAAGTAACTTAAACTAACATGCTCTACACTGACTAAACAAAGTAATAAAATCATTGTAAAGATAGACAGATAAAAAATAAAGATAAAGATGCACACGAATTTGTTTATGTGAGTTCGAAGGATCAATCATTATACATCTCCCCTTCTTCCATCGAATGAAAGAATATACTAGAAGATTGTGCTTAGTACATCACCTTGAACAAACTCACTTCATGTAAGTCCACATAACTCATAACTGAAACTCCTAGCTATCTCATTGCACAACATCAGTTTAACTCATCTTATCTCTTAATCTGTTCAGATACAAGTCTGACAGTTACACAAATGACTCATTAACAATGAAGCTTTCAATACTAAGGTTGAGCATTTGTGATCACATGTGATCCTATATATGATCAGATACTCTATTTAATGATGGTACGTGTGTGTGAAGTATGCTCTGTACTAAGGAGATATATCTTTCAAGATCATCCTCCTTCTTCTCTTCATCAATCTTCGAGTGTTTATGTAGTGTTCAACTTGAATTGTCTGTTACATACAGAAATATGTCCATTGGGAAGCTTGCACAATTCTGACTTCTTTATACTTTCTTCTGACTTCTCGAACATTAATATTTGACTTATTGACTATCTGCAGCTTAGCTGTTGACGGCTTTGATGGTCCGCTTATGTTCAGTTGAGTTGAACACTCAACTTGTTTGATCTGTTCAGCAAGATTGACTCAGCTAGTCTCCGTCTGTATCAATTGAGATTGATACTCAGCTGATTTCTTTTACTCGGCTAGGTAGATTTGATTACATTCCCTTCATAAGTTGACTAGATTTTCCTTGTTAAGTTGTGCAGGCTGCCTTGCTGTCCTGTCATAAATTAGTTATTATAATCCTCAGCTATCTGGACTTAGATGTACTCAAGTCAACTGGCTCGAAATGTTTGACCAGTGCTACTGATTCTTTACTAGCTTGTCTTCTCAGGACTGAATCACTCGTCAACTTTGTTGATACTCTTTAAGCGATAATAAATCTATTGCACACTTGATAGATTTATTAGTAACAATATAAACATGTTATGTTGACATTATAATTGAAATAGTAGAGTTCTTAGAATCCGACTGATAGGATCGACACAACCCTCGGTACGGGCAAAATGGTAGTGATAGTTGAATCTTCCATTAAAAATCAAACTTATTTTAGCATGAACGATAAGTAAAGTAAATGGCGCTGCAATAGGTCCGTTCTTGAAATGTTCAAACTCAAACTGAGCACCGACATATTATATCGAGTTGGGTATCTAAACCGAGAGGAAAGCATGCGAATTAATCTTCTTTAAAATTGATCAACTATTTTGATAATCATTTAAAAGATATTCAAGTTGAATATGAAAATAGTTTAGTTGAAGCATGAGATCAAGAACCGATGAATATGAAGAAGACTGAAAAAACGTCCACCTTAAGAAAAAATTAGTTTAGCAGTTCAAAGCATAAAATAATCCAAGTCTTCAGAACCGTCGTTCTAAACCTATGACAGAGATGTTACAAAGCTGACATTTGATGTGACAGTTCACTATTGCCAACTAGCCATTGGAATCTTAAGCAAAAGTCAGCATACTTATATTAAATGCATTAAATGCACCACTACTATTTTGGACTAAAATTCATCAGAGTACTTAAATCTTAAAAGTGCAAAAGCAAGAAACAATTCAAATGTCCAGTATGGAATCTTGAGAATTAATGTCGGTTTCATTAATTGGATTATTCAATGACGACTCAAAGATTCAAAAGAACATAAGAGATGAGAGTTGAGACACACGAACATATATTTCTCATAATTTTTATAAAGAAAGAAGCCTCATTCCACTCACACACTTTTATCGGCTTATTCTAGAAGTATTTAGGCATCTCGTAAAAGATTAATTCGATAACCGATTTGAGCATTCATTGCTCAATCATTTATTCTCTCATATTTGTTACTATGACTAAATATTAGTATAGTGATTTAAGTTTGTGACATGAAGTCAAAATATGTTATTTTAGTTAAGGGGGCATCAGCTGGTGGAGTGAGTTGCTAGGGATTTTAGCGTGGTAGAGTTAATCCAGTTGAATCGTGGTTGTACAACAGGAGTATATAATTCAAAGTCTTCTATTGGACTTGTAATGCCTCGAAATGACGTATACATGTCGGATATGATTCTTGTGTAATTACGCATTAAGTACGGTATGATGTGAACTCGAGTTCGGGTGGAACCGAGTATGATATGAATATGACAAGATATGAACGTTCATTATATTATGAAATGGCACCATTGTATGTATGAGAAGCATAGTAGAGTAGTTGCTCATTGATACATCAACTTATGGTAGAACATAGAACTACATGGTTGTGGACTATGTAAGAAACTACATGTAGTTGCATAGTAAGTTGATATGAGTTTGATATGTACATGACTTTGAGTTAGCATGTGATGTACATGGGAGTTGAATTTCAGATGAATTTCATGTGAGTTTGACAAGCTTGTGATTTAACTTTAAAATCAGAGTTGGAACTCACAATTCACCAAAACTCACCTAGTAATCTCTACACAAGCACCTCTCCAAAACCCTTACTTGCTCTTGCATCTTTTCTTGAATTTCACTTGGCAATCAAAATAGACAGTTGGGAGAAGTGAATTCCTACCATCTTGGTAAGGTTTATGTGCCTTGTGTACTTGTTTCATGTTGATAAAAGATGAGTTGAAGTTGAAGTATGGAATTTGGTAGTTTTGCTTTGATGTGAGTTATAGTGTACCCACTTGAGCAATATGATGATAGAAACATGTTTATATGATGCTAGATAGTGCATGAAACAAATTGTAATAGTAGGAAATGAGGTGTAGGAGAAACACCAAGAAAAGAAGTAGAAAATCGCCATGGTTTTTCCGAAAACAGAGGATGCGATCGATCGCTACGTATGAGGCAATCGATGGCTTGTGGCTAAACATGAGAGTGGCGGTGCACTGAGCGATCGATCGCTTCAAGGAAGCAATCGATCGCATCAAGGCAGAATGTTTTCCAAAGGGTTAGGCGATCGATTGCATGGAAATAAGGGACCGATCGCTCCTGGCCAGAATGTTTAGGCGATCGATAGCGTCAAACAGAGGGATCGATCGCTAGGGTTCAACTTTTCAAAAATGTGATATTTTTGTGGACTTTGTTTTTGAAGCCTCTTGGAACATGATATATTGTTCATATTGTTGTTGCATCATCACAGGGGACGGGGCAACGAGGCGGTTAGACATTGACGCCTAATTTATATCGTTTGTGTTGCATAACAGGTACGTTCTGACGAACGAGTATATGATATTATTATGATGATGATGTGGGCATAATAAAATATGATTAGTGGTATCATATGCATATGCATTCATGAGGTTTATGTTTTTGAGATGTATGCCACGATAGATATGTAGCATATACTTTGGCTGAGATCAGTGCCATGATAGATATGCCAGTGTTGGGCATATGCTTTGGCTGGGATTATTGCCACGATAGGTATGTTACATATGCTTTGGCATGAGAGGTATACGCCGGTTGGGTATATGCTCTGGTTGTTATAACATGTGAGGACGGTACTATGATATGGGCTGCTAATATGAAGATGTAAGGAGGTTCCACTGACATATTGAGCTGAGATAGGCATATCATATTGGTCTGGTTATAACAGAATGATTGGATGAGACATGTCATGACATATTTGCATTTGATGATGCATGATATAGAACAATCACAACTGATCATTATAGTGCTTTATCATTTTATATTGATTATTGATATAGCACTGAGCTGGTTGTTTATCTATACTCATGTTTGTGTGATTATTTCTGTAGGGACTCGTAGATGTGGGAGGACGGGATTGTGAGTCTTATTACGCTGCGAGTTGAACCACTGGATAGGAGTTGTATGAGTCTAGGTTGTTTTACAGTACATATGATGTATATTATGGCAGGATTTTGTAACTCATGTATCAACCTATATCACTCAACTCGTAAACAGTGTATGCTTTACTTAATTCCTACTCACATATGTATAAGGAACTGATACATAACGAATTAAGTAATGAGGACCCCACAGGACTCTTCTTATTTTGGGAAGAATGTGAGAGTAGAAGAATCAGTTTTCAAACTTTCAAAAATAATTACTATGTTATTTGCATTCTGTTTTATTGTTTTATTAAACTGTTTTACCCATACTCAACTGGCCATCATCTAAACTATTATTCATTGCATTAGCTGAAGTTCATTCCATACTTATCCAAGTTACTCGATTGATTAGTCTTTATCGAGAGAACACATTTTGGTATCTAACACAACAGGGTAAATTTTAAAATGTCAAGTACAATCGTAGTAGTTAATTCACCCCCTCTCAACTGATCCCAACACTTTCTTTATATGAAAATTTGACGAAGATAACTTGAAGTGCCTTGGCAACGTGATAGTAAATCTCAATGAGATGATGACATGGTGCATTTATCAAGTTGGCATCCACATGGCGTGACACCATCTATGCCTCAGAGACCTGGTGCAATAGTCCAATTGGCATCCATGTGGACAGTGATTAGATTGAATTGGTGGGGACGTGTTTAAATATGCACAATCATGAATGCATGCAATCAAACTGGCCGATCAAGATATAACAGATCAAATTTCATCCAAATCAACTCATTCATTGATGTACTACCAAATCATTCTCTAGTCTCTCCTTTCAAAAATATTTTCTCTCTTTAGCAATGTAAGGACCCCACGTCCTAATCCTGCTATTAGTGTATATTAGTGCAAACTTTTATCACATTAGGGAATTCTAGTACATACTTCAATAACAATTTTTTTTGGCATAACACATTGTAACATTCAATTCCCAACACAACTCAACTTGCATAAGCATACACCTTATAATGCACTAACATGTTCTCAATTCATTAAGCAATCTCCCTTAATTAAATTGCATGCAACTCATAATGAAGAGAGAAGTTGCACGACCCTTATACGAACCATTTATACATATCGAATGATCACAGACGAGCATTGAACAAGTAAATGTATATCTATTTGTATAAATGTATTACCCAGTACCAATATTGGTACCTCTGTCTTGGGAGCATTCACATTCAACAGCTCGAACTCGTCTCCAGGGTCAATGTTGTGCATGTTCTACCTGTTTCAATAGAAACAGCACCCACACGGGGTGAGCATACCAATGACACAATCTCAATATCATCAATCTAACAATCCATAATTTACAGAATATAAAGCTGTAAATTAGTAAATACTCCCTGTATATGTACCATGACCCTATGAGATCTCACATGTCGTTAACGTTCTCACAATAGCCAAGATCAACAAACTCCAAAATCATTTAACCATTACAATGATTCACTATACACGTGTTCAAACTGCCAATTCCATAATCAATCATTTCTAAATCATTCAATAATGATTTACAAAAACCAAAATATTTCTCAATCAACAATTTCATAATCATAATTCATTGTCACTTCTTGCACGCTCAATAGCGGCGGCATTCTCACTTCTCGCACGCTCAACAGCGGCGGTACTCTGACCTCTCGCACACTCAACAGCGGTGCCATCATACTCATTGCTGGCTCAACAGCGGCATCACCATAATGCTCGCCAAATACAACATAATGTTACATACTAGCTTTAGACTTATCAAAATAATACTCAAACTTAGACCCAAAACCAAATCTCTAAATTTCAGCCTGTGCAACCGTAGAGATCGGCTCATAACTTGTCCGATACTTAATAAAATCACATGGGTCCAATTTAGTTTAAAAGCTAACTCAAAAATGAACATTTCATCAATTCAATTCATCTTCAAATTCGTTCATTTAGCCTAGGTAAAATGGCCAAGAACAATCTGCTAGAAAAACAGGACACTCACCAAATTCCAGCCCAACCCATTTTCGTTTAAAAATCATAATAAATTCATAAGACGTCCAAATGACTCGATTCTAGTGCTCAAAGTTCAAAAACTCAAAGGACTTTATTTCTTATTTTATGATGTCAAGCTAGTTCATCCATCTAACACTAAAAACATAACCTTCAAAAATCTGTTTTTCAGCTTGAGCGGTTTTAATAAAATCATCATAACGTTTTTATTTTAAATTCAAATTGGCTGATTCTAGTGGCAAAAGACAGCCAACTCAATGTACTACAACTCCTATTTCTGGTCATGTTCCGAAATTCGAAGCTAAAATGGCTCAGGAATCTGAAGAACACACTGCATGGGTATTTTCGCTCACATACTGGATTCAGATTGAATACTTAATGTATAAAATTCATAACTAATTAAAAATGAACCCGAAATAAGTCATCTTTTTTTAAAAAAAAATTCAAGAGAATTAAAAGATCTACAAGTTTTATTTGAAGACCGTCAACAAATCTGTGGGGTCCTCTTTACTTAATCCGTTATGTATCATATCTTATACATATGTGAGTAGGCATTAAATAATTCTAATACACTGATTAAGAATTTTACTATGTCAATTATTACAACGTTTACAAAATCCTGACATAATATACATCATATGTACATAAGAACAACCTAAAGAAGTTCAACTCCTAACCAGTGGTTCAGTTTGCAGCGGAAATTGACTCACAATCCTGTCCTCCAACAGATATGAGTCCCTACAGAAACAATCACACAATATGAGTATTGATAACAACTATCTCAGTTCTATATCAATAACCAAAACATCATGCGGTAAATAACCATCGTATAATCTCAACTGTGATTGTTATGTACTATGCATCATAATATGCAAATATATCATGACATGTCTCAATCATCCTCCTGTTATAACGTGGCCGATATGATATGCCTCTCAGCTCAATATGTCAGTTGCTCAGCCTTCACTTCCCATATTAGCAGCACATACCATATAACCATCCTCACACGTTATAACAGCCAAAGCATATGCCCAACAATGGCATACCTCTCATGCCAAAGCATATGCTCAACAATAGCGTACCTATCGTGGCATCAATCTCAACAACATGCATGTATATCATCATGAATGTAGACACATGTGATATCATCAATCATATATCTCAATCTCAATATCATCATCACAATAACATCAATACTTGTACGTCAACATGTACCTGTTGTGCGACACAAAATATATAATTCAGGCGTCAATGTTTAACCGCCTCGTTGTCTCGTCCCCTATGATGATGCTACATGAATACCAACAATGTATCATGTTATAATAGGCTTCAAAATCAAAGTCCACAAAAATATCACATTTTTCAAAATATGAACCCTAGCGATCGATCCCTACTTTGATGCGATCGATCGCTTAAACGTTCTGGCCATTAGCAATCGGTCGCTATATTTCAGGCGATCGATCGCCTCACCCTTTATAAAACATTCTGCCTCGATGCGACCGATCTCTATTCTCATGCGATCGATCGCTACCTAACGATCGAATGGTACAAGCTAAGCGATCGATCGCTAAACACACCGTCTCTCTTGTGTTTAGCCTCAAGCGATCGATCACCGCGTATGGAGCGATTGATCGCGATGCTCTATTTTTCTTAAAACATGGCGATTTTGAGCTTATTTTCATGGTGCGACCCTTCCAACTCAATTACTTCTACTCAAAGATGATACAAGCATACAATATTATCATATGAGTAAAGTTCCTTAACTAAACACCTCAATTTATTACATGAAATCATATTTGAATTCAAGAATTTCCACTTCATATGCTTATATTCCAACTCTATTTACCAATCCATACTTCCTAAGCACATAAAGCTCATACACATAACTCTTATCCACTAGAATTCACTTCTAGTTCCCAAGCTTTGTGATTCCAAGCTTCATGCTAAGACAAGAGTGCAAGAGCAAGCAAGAATTGGAGAGGAGCTTGGGTAGAGATTTATGAGTGAAAAGTAGTGTATTGTGTGCTGGAAATCTGAGATAGACTCATATATATATATATATATATATATATATATATATATATATATATATATATATATTCATGGAAAATGCAACTCAAATGCATCTCAAATGCCAAACCAAATGACTCATACATGCACATCAAATGTTAAGCCAAATGCATATCAATTTGGTATTCAACCACATGTTACTTTAGTTGTCTTGCTACATGTTCAACAACTATGTACATCAATTCTCACTATAAGTTTATGAATGTATTAACTTGTCTCTACTCAACATCTAAGCATACACTTGTGTGTATTCATCATACCCAATTCAACCCAACCTCGAATCCATATCCGACCGTAATTCTCATGTAATTACGTCATAATCATATTAAACAGGTATGAGTCATATCGAGGCATTACAAAATCCGAAAGAAAATTGGTTAAAAGTTTAGAATTCTTCACTGCATGTGCATTTACAGTACATGCAGAGCCAAATCTGGCACACCTAGTAAAATGAGCATATCTCATTCATTTTAAGTCAAAATCATCTCAAATTTCGGTCACAGAAGATAACCCAAGAATCTATAACTTTTATTTAGAACTCTAAGTCATATTCAAATTTTATGTAAATCAAAAATTCGAACCCATCTACTGCATGCAACAACAAATTCTACAGATTTTTTGACAACAACTTGCAAAGACTCATGATTTTCGACCCCTACAACTAAATCCAAGTGAATAATTCATGAAAGGGGGTTTATACCTTTGAAGAACTTGAAGATAACTCCACCAAAGCTCAATCCAAGCCTCCAATCCCAAAATTTCTTGAGGCTTCTAGCTTCTATACCCACTACCTCTTCAATTCTAGAATGCATGTAAGATTCTAGCTAATTTTCCCTATGGAATTGAATTGGTGTGTTTTATAAAATTTGAGAGAAAAGATGATGAAGTTTGTGCCATTCCTATAACACCTTCGGTCTTGCTCACTGTTGTGAGACATGATTGCTGCAAAAAAACAAAGTTAGAAAGAAATAAAATAAAATACCTCACACACTCCCTCACTTGTTTCTATCAAGAATTATTCAGTCAATTTCACTCATTTTTCACTCAATGTTAGGCGTTTACCTTCTAGTATACTCACCACTCTTGCCTTTTTCCACTCGAAAATTCTCATTCAGTTCTTTTGGAACTATTCAACAACATTCAAAATTTCCAGCAACAATTCACCCAAGAGTTTAACAAGAAATTTAGGTTCAAAGAATAGGAATATATGTATGATAATGGAACCAAACAAACAAGATTTCTTTGGTAAGGTCCGTTTTTTTTTTTATACTTTTTTTTTTGATTTTTTGTACTTTTTTTTTTTGGAACCCCTTTTCATACGAAACAAAAAATAAAGAAAAAAACGAAATTAAATAGGATAGATATACCTTAGACTAGAACTGGGGCTCTGATACCAAATGATATGAACCTCGCCCAAGAACCATTCTACAATCAGGTTTGGATAGAAAACCTTGACCCATTGATTCAGCAAGAACAAGAACCTTGGTATATTTTACCTCAACCCGTTGTTTAATGCGAAACAAGAACCTTGGTATAAGGAAGACGCCACAAACGGTAGTGGAACGCCATTTGATAAGTCGATGATGAACGCCACGGAAAATTCCTATAAGTTCGAATAGTTCGTCAAAGAACCAAAGAAAATTTACACTCACAATTTATTGAATAATAATCTAGTTTATTCATTGCAAAAGAGCCATTTTATAGGCTGAAAATTAAACAAAAACTTCCTAAAATAACTATCTTAATTAAGGCTAGATAATATTGCCTAATTAAGGCTAAAACAAAGGAAATAAATCAGCTCCTTAAATGGCTGAAAATAACAAACGAAAATTTGCAAATAAAAAAAGGAAAGTAAATGCAATCCTTACAATTAGACCTTAAATAGTTCAATCATGCCAATCTATCTTGCTGAATTACTTTTGAACTTGGCAGGTTTCCTTTACGACTTGAAATATATTGATGCATTTTTGTTGAACATCCAAATCAGTTTCAATGGGTCTCCATGAGTTTGCTTGAGTCGAAACCTCTTGAATCAGCCCATTTAGTTCTTCTTCGAACTTTTTTGCGCGTGCCCTCATAACTGGCCCATGTGGGACTTGAATTGAATTCCTTGAACTTGTGCTATGATTTGCATCATTCCCCTCCTCTTGAAAAGGATTTGTCCTCAAATCATCACCTACATAAAAAGGACTCAAATCAGTAACATTAAAAATAGCACTCACAATATACTCACCCGGCAGGTCTAGCTTGTAAGCATTGCCATTGATGCGTTCTAGGACTTGGAAAGGGCCATCTCCTCTTCGAAGCAATTTAAAACGTCTTTGTACCGGAAATCTCTCTTTTCTCAAGTGTAACCATACCCAGTCTCCGGGTTCAAAAATCAATTTGTGACGTCCCTTGTTGGCTTGTCTTGCATATGGCTCCGTTCTTCGCTCAATGTTGAGTCTTGCTTGCTCATGAATCTGCTTAACAAAATCAGCTTTCATTTTGCTATCTAAATTGACACGCTCAGTCGTAGGCAACGGAGATAAATCTAATGGAGTTAAAGGATTAAATCCATACACAATTTCAAATGGTGAAAATTTAGTAGCATAATGAATAATTCTATTATAGGCAAACTCAACATGTGGCAAATCTGTGGTTGAGTTAATATTTCAAAATTGAGGAACATCTTGAGCACTTTTGAGTCATGATTGAGGGAAATATATATTGGAAAAATTTTGTTAACTATGATTTGTCTTGAGGATCTTAAAGCACTCTAGAACCTATTTGAGGGCACTTTGAGGCGAAAATTTATAATTAGGAACTTGACTTGGACATGATTTAGGCGATCTTTGAAACGTTTGAGCATTTCAAGCTTACCATGCATATATCAAGCTCTAGTATCCCAACTTGAGCCTAATTGAAAAAAAGAATGGAGTATGTTTAACATACTATTAGCCCCCATTCAACAAATTTCTTGGGCAACTCATTATACCCACCTTTATGAGCCTAAATTGAAAGATATTCATCCTTACCTAAAGTGAGTATAATGAATCTCATTAGATGCACATAAATTGCTATATGTTGATGAGCTTATAATTGAAAAAAATGATGAATGAGAAAAGAAAAAGATAGATATAAAGCCTTGAGAAAAAAGTGACTAACTAAGACCCAAAATGGCCAAGGCTTAAAAGAAAAAGAAGAGAAGCTCAAGTTGTGCTAAAAATTTGAATTTTACATAATTATACTCTCTTCTTTGAGTTACCCTATCTTTTCTTTGAAGTCAAACACCTAGGCCTAACATTACAAGCTTTAAAAGACATATTGATCCAAGTCTAGGGATTAATTACATTACTGGATAAGTGCTTGAAAAGTAGGCTTATGGAGTGTTTAATAGTAATCTTGACTTTGAGTTAATAGCATTATTTGATCCTAAAAGTATATATGAAACTCAAGATTGACATTAACACACACGCACGTTCTTATTTTGCGATATATTGGCTTAGGAGAAAACACTTCTTGTTGATTTTTGGATTGACTTATGATTGATGTGTTAGTGGGAATTCAGAGCTTTTACATTTGAGTTGCTAAGTTAATTCATTTAAAGTATTGATGATGAACTTTGCATTTTGATCTTAATGTTTGCTCGAGTACGATCAAGTCTAAGTTTGGGGGAGTTGATAAGGTTGAATATTACGTGTATTTTTGCAATGATGTGTATATATTTTCATGTAGATTCCGGGATGATGTTATGCTTTTTGGTATTTATATGGTTATTTCAGAAATCTAGGTGGAAAGTGGAAGAATTAAGCTAGAAGGAAGAAAATGGATCAAACCGAGGCAAGAATTGAAGAATTTGAATTCTGACATAACCGATCGATCGGTAGTGGAGCGAGATCGACCGAATGAGACTGAGTTTTGACCAACAAGAAAAAGAGGAGCTCGATCGATATGCTCGATCGATCGGGCATGCCAGAGAATTATCAAGCGAGATTGAAGAAAGCTCGATCGATCGGCAGTTTATGCTCGATCGATCGAGCGAGGCAGAAGAATTCCTGTACGAGAAAAGAAGGTTCGATCGATCGAGATAATTGTACTGATCGATCGAGCAACAGAATTTTCAGAAGAAAAAAAAAGACTTGATTGAGTTTGATCTATTGTGAACACTTCCATCCACCTCCTCTTCTATAAATAAGGGACCTAGGGCACGAATTCAGAAGGACCAATATTATATCATACACCATATATCAGCCTCCTTTCATCCTCCAACAACCATACAAATTTAGAGAAAAAGCTTTTGAAGTGCAAGGAAGGAAGCAAGGGAAGAAATAACGTTCAACGCACGGATTCGACTCCTACGTTATCGTACTTCTAAGCTTTATTTATTTTGATTTTCGAATTTATTGATGTTTATGAGGTTGAGAAACAATTATACATCTTTTTAGTTTGATTTGAATATAAATTAAGTTTATTTTATCAATGTTAGGGAAGATTGTGATTAGTCATTGATTTGAATGTTGTGTGAGTGGATTAATTCTTTTGTGCATGAATTATAATCTTAATGCTATCAAAGCCTTGCTAACTTTGATTGAATTTGTGAATTATAATTGAGATCTAGAGATAAAATTATAATACGCTATAATAATTTATGTTGTATGTTAAAGATTTAGATCGAGAGATTAAATCACATACGTGATCACTTTGAATTGAAAGATTTAAAGTTAGCGGTTTTCATCGAGATTTATTCAATATTAAATTGGTTTAAGTGAAAGAGAGTTGCTTGCTTCAATTTAATATTAGTTTCAATATATCTTGAGAAAGTGTATTGATTATATTAGGGAATCCGTCACCTTGAGAATTAATTGGTTAGTAATTATTTTTACAAACACATCATTGACAATAACACAATTGAACCAACATTTTGATAAATTTCTTGAGTGGAATTCCTTCGCATCTTCAAAGGAGTTGATTTAGTTTTGAGTTTTTAAGTTTTTTAGGTTTGATTAGACAATTATTCATATATTTCGTTGGCTAAATATAATTTTTCTAATTTTATTTGGTACTTATATGTTAGTCTCTGTGGGTACGACATCCCTTCTTTTAAATCACTATACTACAATTTGACACCGTGCACTTGCGGTATAATCGCTACACTGGAAAATAATTGTTTAAAATAAAAGCGATCACTCAAAAACAATTCATCAAGTTCACAAAGATTTTCACTAGTACAAATACAATTCACAAGATTATGACTCAAATATGCTCAATATATTCCTCATCTTTGACATGCTACTCAAAACAAGATATTCACAAACAAGTTTTACAATAATCAAAACTCAAGTTGACATGCATAGTGAGATTAATATCATCGTGGAATAGAGATCACTACTATGATTCATTCTTATATTACTAATTGAACTCATAAAAAATGCTTTAACTCATAATAATCAGACGATTCAAGTGTCAATTAAGCACACAACATGTAGATTAAACAAGTAAAACATGCAAGTCGCAGCCCCAAACTTAAATCAAATAGTGTCCTCAACGTTTAAAAGAATCAAAAGGGAAAGAAAAATAAACTCCTCTGATCAAGACGCTTGCATGAGGGTTGAGGAAGATCGACTTTTGAAAACTCCACTGTTGTAGGGGTTCATCGCTCCAACTGAGTACCTAGCAAGAGAATAGTGCAAATGGTAAAATAGTCGACTCGACAGGTAAACAAACTAAATAAAAAAACAGAAAATAAAACAAACTGGATAGCAAAAGGATATGCTTGGGTTGCCTCCCAAGTAGCGCTGATTTCTAGTCGTCGGCTTGACCATCAAAAGCAACCATCAAAGAGCGGTTGTCGCCCATAGTAAGTATCATATGATACAACAAATGGGTCTTCATTCAGTATGCCCTCAATATTGGCATGATTGTAACAGTGTAAGCTCGTTGCTCCAACAACTTTCGGTTTGAAGTGGTAGGCATGGAAGAATGATTCTTGACTTGGCTTCATATCTTGGAGGATGTAGTGCGGTGAAGTTGACATTGATGGAAAATACGGATCCACATTGCATAGAACATGTCTCCATCGATGGGCTCAAATCAGAATCTTCGAAAGTCTCTTCCTTCTCCAACATCACACTCGACTCATCTTCATATGGAAACTCCTCAGATAATGTCTTTGAAGTAGGCTCAATCTCTTGAAGAGGCTCAAGTTCCCTTGACTTTTCCACATGAGTAGGATCACTCCCCCAAACTTGGTTGGTTGAGTGTTCATCATCATATAACCCAACTCGATCATCGCCTCCTGATTTGTAGCTCTCGTATCTTCCTCCTGGCAGCTAGTTGAAATTGTTTCCATAAGGACCGATGTTTGCTGCTCCAGGTGGCCCATAGAGTTGGTTTGGCACTCCAAACTATTCTCAGTTGATGCCATGAATCTTATTAAGGTAGCCTTTAACTGAGTCGTGATGTCTGCAGAACTATCTCTCCTTTCTTCGTGATGTTCAAATGGTTGGGGCATATCATTAGGGTAGTGAGGCTCCGGTGGGTATTGGTGACTCCAACCTTGTAGTGAAGGATCACAATACCGGCGATAATCGAAGTCTGCCATATCATTGAACAGGTGCAACACACTGTCATCATCTCTATCAACCAGGGGGCTCTCAGTCACCAGTGCTCCGCTGAATACCCATTCTCGTGTCTGTGCATCCAGCCCTTTGAAGAAATATTGCAGGATAGTATAGTTAAAAAAGTTGTGATACCGGAATGTGTTGGATAATTTATTGAATCTCCCCCACGCTGCATAAAACGTCTCTAAATATTGTTGGGCAAATCTTGTGAAGACTTGTTGATGAAGCATCACAACCTAGCAAGAAAAATAAATAAAATAATTAAAGTTTTTTTTCGAATTAAATATATACAAAAGAAAAAAATGGTTAACTTATGATATTACTAAGTTAGTCCCCGGCAACGGCGCCAAAAACTTGATCGCTTTTATTTTAAATAGTATTTTTCAGTGTAGCGATTATGTACCGCAACTGCACGGTGTCAAGTTTTAGTATAGATATGAATAATACGGATTGTCGAACCCACAGGGACTAACAAGCAAGTACAAATTAGACGTTTTTAACTATATTTAACCTATGATAATGAATTAATTAAAATACTAATTAATTAAATTAAATACAAATCCAACCAAGTCAATAAAAGTAAACGAGAAAATTCCGCTAGAGAAGATTATCGAGACGTCAGCTCATCAATGCAATCCCCTACAATTCTCGATTGAACATCCAAATATTTCTAAGGGGACGAGTTCTCCAAATTTATCTAATATACTCTCTCGAGTTATATTAAACCTTATACCAAATTGCAGTAAGTCACTCTCGTGTACTTATTTAACAACTCAATATTGCATAAGATCCATGAAAACTCCTAGCTTTCAATTACTAGATATCTATGGCTATCACGCATGTTTTTGACGTCATCTCTCGATCTCGGTCTGAAATCCATAGTATGAGTTATTAATTTCGTATCATAAAATCATCTCTCGATCTCAATTACGATACTAACATCATTCAAAGGTGATCAATCCTCTAAAAGCATGAAGAACATAAAACATACGCAAAGAACTATAAGAATTCAATCATCAAATCAAAGGTGCATAACAAAGGTTCGCCTAGCCTCGATAAATAAACTTAGTTCAACATAGTAACGTGAAAAGCAAAACAATACTAAGAATTAAAGACAAAGAAGAACTCCCGATGTCGACTTCGTTCGTAGATTTCCTTCTCAATCGCCTCTTGAATCTCCTTGTTGAAGATGTTCCAAAATCCTAGGATGTTTGATGGATGGATGTGAATGTTGGTGATGTGGATTATGGAAGATGGAGGCTCTTCCTATGGTTTATTATGAGCCAAAAGTCCCCAAAAACGTCCATGGTAATCCATATTTATGGTATGAGGAGTTTCACCAAATTTGGACACCAAATAACCAAGATGAAAATAAAAACCCAAAAATTCCTAGTCGACGCGATCGATCGCTTCAATGAGGCGATCGATCGCATTTTGCTACTGCCTCGAGGCGATCGATCGCTTCCTCTGATTTTCAGCAAATTACGATTTCGTCCCTCCTTTTCCATGTTTACTCAGTTTGGTCTTTTTTCATCATTTTAAGCATATTTTCTCCACTTTTATGCATTTGGACCTGGATTCCTGAAATATACAACTATATACCAAAAAGAGTAATATTTTTCAAGAATCACTACAAAAATGCTCATAATCTTATATCAAATTAAGAGTAAAAATCACATATCAGCTTGCTTACATGTGACAGACCTTCCACAAATCCTCTCAACATCTCGTTTTTTTAAGTGTGGCCAATAGAAGTGTTCCTGCAAAACAGCTAAAGTCTTTGCAACTCCAAAATGTCCCATTAAGCCCCCTCCATGGGATTCTTGCACTAACAAATCCCTCAAACAATTAGGCACACATAACTTATTCTCTCGAAATAAGAACCCATCATGCCTAAAGAACTTACCACAAGCGTTTTTTTCTCACAAGCTTGGTATGGCTCACAAAATTCTTGGTCATCAATGTATAATTTCTTAATATACTCAAAACCAAGCAATTTTTCATCAAGCATAGAGATCAATGCATACCTGCGAGAAAACGCACCAGCAACCACATTCTTCTTACCTTGTTTATATTTGATAACATATGGAAATGTTTCAATGAACTTTACCAAACGAGCATGCCTTTTGTTTATCTTATGTTGTCCCTTCAAATGTTTCAAGGACTCGTGATCAGTGTGAATCACGACTTCCTTTGGCCATAGGTAGTGTTGACATGTCTCTAAAGCTCGAACCAATTCATACAACTCCTTGTCATAGGTTGGGTAGTTTAAGGCTGTCCCATTAATTTTTCACTGAAGTAATCAATTGGTCGTCCCTCCGGCATAAGAACTGCGTATATGCTAATACATGAAGCATCATATTCAATCTCAAACATTTTCGAAAAACTAGGTGAAGACAATAAGGGTGCGTTGGACAATTTCTCTTAGCTGAAAGGCCTTCTCTTGTGCCTCTCCCCGTCTAAATCCAACATTCTTCTTGTCACCTCGGTAAGTGGTGCATCTATGCTACTAAAGTCCTTCACGAACCGCCGGTAAAAACTAGCAAGTCCATGAAAACTACGAATATTACCTACACTTGTGGGACTCGGCCACTCTTGGATTGCACGTATCTTCTCTTCATCAACCTTTATGCCTTGTGCACTAACAACAAATCCAAGAAATACAAGCTTATCGGTGCAAAAAGTACACTTCTTCAGATTAGCAAACAACTTTTCTTTCCTAAGCACATCTAAAACAGATTTCAAATGTATTACATGATCATCCAAGTTCTTGCTATAAATGAGTATATCATCAAAGTACACAACAATAAATTTGTCTATAAATGAAAGCAATACATGATTCATAAGTTTCATAAAAGTGTTTGGAGCATTAATCAAACCAAAAGGCATAACTAACCATTCATACAAACCATATTTTGTTTTAAAGGCAGTTTTCCACTCATCTCCTTCTTTAATCCTAATCTAATGGTAACCACTCTTTAAATGAATCTCGGAAAACACACAAGAACCATGCAACTCATCTAGCATATAATCTAATCGAGGAATAAGGTGTCGATACTTTACCATCATGTTGTTGATGGCCCGACAATCAACACACATCCTCCACGTCCATCCTTCTTGGGCTCTAGAATCACCGGAAAGGCGCAAGGGCTCATGATTTCTCTCACGTGTCCTTTCTCCATCAATTCTTCGACTTGTTTTTGAAGCTCCTTCATCTCCTCCGGGTTGCTCCTATATGCTGGCCGGTTTGGAATTGTTGCTCCTGGAATGAAATCAATCTGATGTTCAATCCCTCGAATAGGTGGTAAACCATGTGGTACCTCCTCGGGGAACAAAACCTCAAACTGTTGCAAAAGAGAAGCAACAAAACTAGACAAAGCAAGGTCAAGTTCGTTAGTGTTTAAAAATGCCTCTTTGTACAGAAGTACAATCATCGTCTGATTGAAAACATCGCTACCTTGATCTCTCTCACTTTTGCATAGAAATTCTTTTCTTTTCTCTCAATTTTTTTCTCAATAGCTGACTTTTGATTTTATTTTTCCCTCTCATTTTGCTCGGCCTCTATTTTCAATATTTTTTTCTTTTGATCACTCTCTTTTTATTATCATTCTCTTTTTTTTGTAAACTCACTTGATCATCATAAACTTGTTTAGGTGTCATAGGCACAAGAGTAACAGATTTTTATTAAACAAAAATGAGTATTTGTTGTTGAAGCCATCATGCTTAACTCTCCAACCAAATTGCCATGGTCGACCTAATAACAAGTGTCCAGCTTGCATCGGAACTATATCACACAAAACTTCATCTTCATATCTTCTAATGCAGAATGAAACTAACACCTGTTTGTTGACCCTTACCTCACCACTATTATTAAGCCATTGCAATTTATAAGGTCGAGGATGTTTAATTATTGGAAGCCCCAATTTCTCAACCAAAGTAGTGCTAGCAACCTTAGTACAACTGCCTCCATCAATAATCATACTACATACATTGTTTTGTACGTAATATCGAGTTTGAAAGATGTTTTCCCGTTGTACTTCTTCATCTTCTTTGGCTTGCACACTAAGAACTCTCCTTGTAACCAACAATTCACCTGGTTCCACATATTCCCCGTCATCCATGTCTTCCAATGGTGGCATAGAGTCGGTTTCTGACTCATCATCGATTTCAATCTCACCATTATCCCGTATGATCATGATTCTTTTGTTCGGTCATTGACGCGTGATGTGACTAGAAATAGAGACATCTTTAGTGCTGAATTGTCTACGATTTGGTAGGTTTGATAGATAATTTGATACGTATGCTACCTAATCGTATATTTGTGTAATTGTAGGTACAATCGAAGAAAACGAGCTAAAAACGATGTGTAAAGACCAAGGAGAGACATGGATATGACAAGGACTCAAAGTTGATCAAGAAAATGGCAAAAATGTAATTTTGGAGGTGGCAATCGATCGCCCGGAAGAGGAGATCGATCGCCTATGGACAGAAACTTAATCAACAAAATTCACGAACCAGCGATCGATCGCGAAGAAGTGGCGATCGATCGCCAAAGTCTACTGGAGCTCAGCGATCGATCGCGATAAAGTGGCGATCGATCGCCTCAAGAAATTCGCTGGAAAAAAAATAAGCTAGCGATCGATCGCCACACATCAGGCGATCGATCGCCGCAGAGTCCGAGAATAAGGAAATTGAGTCTTTTACCATGTTTAAAAGATTGTATCCCATTTTTATCACTTCCATACCCTAAAACTAGAGACTAAGCCTCATTAGTAGCAGTTTTTGATAGTTTTTCCAACTCTTAGAATAATTTGAGATTTTAGATTAATTTTCTTTCAAGTTTTCTTCAAGAACAACGAAGAACAGGACCGAAATCGACAAGCCGGAATCGTGACTATTATTAGTAATTTCTTCTTCTTTATTATTTTAATGTTTTCGAATGATAATTTGTTGTTTTTAGATTTATTATGCTAGGCTAAAACCCTTTGATTCTTGGTTGAAGGGATACCTACTTTTGGATTTGAATCTTTTATGAGAATTTGGTTTGATTGTTGAATTAGATTTCGATTTCAATTTGTTTCTCAGATTTCGAATTCCATGATTGTTGTGTTTGTGTATTAGACCGATCACCTAATATTCAATTACATAATCGATAGTTTGTTGAGAAACAACTAAGATTAATAATTAACTGGCTGTAGGTGTTATTGAATTCTTAGGAGAAACGGTTGAGTAATCAATTTTAACGGCTGTAGTTTTCATTGATTAGATTTATCGAACTCATTAGTTTTGAAAAATATCATTGGTTTAATCATTAACAGCTGTAGTGGTGATTAGAGATTTGGTAAGGGTTGAATTGAATGCTGTTTTCTCTTTAACTACGAATAAGATGAGTAGGAATTAAATTTCCAATCGATAGATAATCGGAAGAATTCGAATGTTTTGATTTGATGACCAAAAGATAATTTTCCAAAAGTACGGTTACCTGAAAACCAAGAATCGCTTCACTCTCATAAGTTTAAATCATCTTAGTTAATCTCGTTAATTAGTTTAATTTTAGAATTTGCTTAGTAGTAATCATTCATCCTAAAACCCCCTTGTTACTATTCGTTTTTGGCACGAAATAAATTTACTTTCCCTGTGAGATCGATCCCTACTTCCACTACTACATATTTTTGCTATTAACTGAAGAAGGGTTAATTTGGGCGTACACGATAAACGCTACCAACACGCTATTTGACCCCTACCTTGACATTTAATACACTTTGTCAAGATTTCGAGAATTGGGAGGTTCGGATTACCTTGCGAACCATGGTTGGTTGTTTCTTGTCTTGGTTCAGATTTAGATTTTGCAGCTTGTTTCTCCTCTTTCTTCACATAACTCGGTTTCCATGGGGAGGAACCCGAATTATGGGATGTATGAGCACCACCCCAATTCTTGAGTTGGTGCTCCACTTTGATGGCCATGTGAACCATATCTTCCAATTCCACATAATGCTGCATCTCCACCATGTCTTGAATTTCTTGATTTAAGCCATTCAAGAATCGAGCCAAGGTAGCCTCCCTGTCTTCTTCGACGTTAGCCCTGATCATAGCAATCTCCATCTCTTGATAATAATCCTCCACACTATGGTTACCTTGTCTAAGCCTGTGCAACGTTTGGTACAACTCCCGGTAGTAATGGTTTGGTACAAACCACTTCCTCATCATTATTTTCATCTCTTCCCACGTCTCCACCGGACGTTCTCTATTTCGCCGATTGTTCAACATTAATTGATCCCACCAAACAATAGCATAGTCAGAAAATTCAATTGCAACGAGTTTTACCTTTTTCATCTTGGAGTAGTTGTGGCAAAAAACACTAACTCCACCTTCTTTTCCCACTCAAGATAATCTTCGGGTCATTTTTACCTTGAAACGATGGGATATTCATTTTAATACTACCCATGTTATTATCTTCTCAATTCCTGGCTTCTCTAAACTGCCCTCCATGTCTCCTATTAGCAACAACTGAATTCCCATCATCATCTTCATCAAAACCAGCCCCATAATACTTCTCGTATTCATCCCTCACTCCCCTAGGTTGAACTCGAAACCCTTGATGCATATTAGGAGCCTTTTGTGGCTGTTCCACACGTGAATTCTCCATCTGATCCATTCGTTCGTGCAACTCTTCCACTGCCAGCCTCATTACACGCCTCATCTCACTCATCATGGCCTCCATAAATACTTTTGGATCTGCAATTCCCATAACACCTTCGATCTTGCTCTTTTCACTGTTGTGAGACATGATTGCTGCCAACCAAAGTTAGAAAGAAATAAAATAAAATACCTCACACACTTTCTCCTTGTTTCTCTCAAGAATGATTCTTCAGATTAAATCGTCCCATCGAGGTTATCAACTTCAAGGATACTACAATCTCTTATAAGAGATTCACAAATCCAAGCATACTAACCAGTCACTCAACAAGTATAAAAATGATGGCATACATATATACATACCAATATATATGCCTCGACGCCAAGTACACCATAGGCATACTCGATGCCCTCGACTTAGGTATCTCCAATTATACTCACAAGCCTCAGACACAACTGTCAATCACTCAGTTATCCTCGCATGTAGAGAACATGATTGACGAACAAATGATCAATGGTGTGACTTTGACATCGACACCACGCACATCGACTCGTCGAATCTTTCAAATATTCCCAACATCTATATCAATACCTCTTTCCTTACAAAAACATGTCATGCATCCGTGACTCTCCAAAATCGAACCATCGTTCGAACAATCTAGATACATTTGTGCCGAAATGTATCCCTGAACCAGTAAATACATAATTGACTCTCGATAGTGCGTCAACGCTACTATCACACATCGTTCTCAAAACAGCAAACGCGACATATTTGTAACCCCAACGATGTTTCATACTAACATCATAGTACTCAAATACTCTCGAGCATCTCTCCATCACCAATAATATTTACCACGGTTGATCCACAATTCAACCCGCAACCGATACCACACTGTCCTCACGACAGGCATCACTCCTAACCAAAATCAACATAAAACACTATCTCCTCAAGAGATACAATCGATGTAGCAGTGTTACCACACTATCTATATCTACTACTCCGGTTACGATTCATCATTGCATCCTCAATGCAAGATTACTCAAATAGAAGTAACAATAACTTGTTGACACTCATGTTGGTGCTCCCAATGACATTGAGTTGTCAGCACACAGTTCCTCAACGCATTTATACATAAACACGCTCTGTTGAGGTATCTCTTACCTCAAGCTCAAAAGCATTATAGTGACTACACGAGTCCACCATAACCTCTCATGGTATTATTATACGATTCATCATACTCGGTGCCGACAAACAATATAGTGGCTACAACAAGCTCGCCATATTTTTGCAACGATAATTCATCATACTGACTAGCAAATCGCAGCCTCCTAAGGTTTATACAAAACCTACCAACGTATTCTACGTTCAACCCCCGGTATATAATACCGTACCACTCACATACTATCACCACTTTCACAATTCATGAATCACATCATGATTACTTAACATCGTACAACCAATTAGAGATAGTAGATCATCGTCTACATATTGTAATATCGATACACAAGGGACATTCCAATGTCCTAAACCAATCGTATCTCAATTCTAACTCATTAGGATTTATCTACATATTCTCATGTATATAGCGATCATATCCGATACACATAACATCGATATACGTATGTAGGTTCCTCGACAACTACATACGCTATAAGTCGCTTAACCACAGTAAGTTCAACGAGTATACCCAAAGGTACCCTTACTCGTAACACATTCGCCTCTATACACTATACAATACAATTATATGTACGATACGACCATTTGCCCATCGAGCGAACCTGCTCGGCATAATGGTCTCGTGTCAACCTGTGACAAACCAACACCATCTTTACACCAACACCATTTTTACATCAATCAGTGGCACTCAAATCATATAACTCAATACATACGTCTATATATGTATTAATTATCGCAACGGCGGCACAAGTCACTCATCGTCCATCATATCGTATCATCATCAAATACCTCGTCTACCTGTGACGATACATGTCAACCCGTGACATTCATAACATCCTCGTCAACCTGTGACGGCACATGTCAACACATGACATTCATAACACAATCACAGTATAATAATACTCATTGCTAACATAATGGCGGCACATCAATACTCATTGCCAAACGGCGATACACAATACTCATCGCCCCACGGCGGTATAGGATCAATACTCATCACCCAATGGCCGTACACAATGAATACTCATCGCCCAACGGTGGTACACAATCAATACTCATCGCCCAACGTATACATTGGCATAATCCATCGCTACGTATACAACGGCATACAATCATCTATATGTATACATCGGCATAATCCATCGTTATGTATACAGCAGCATAATCCATCGATATGCATACATTGGCATAACTCATCGCTATGTATACATCAGCATAACTCATCACTACGTATTCAGCGGCATAATCCATCACTATGTATACAGAGGCATAACATCATCGCTACGTATACAACGTCATGATTCATCGATACGTATACAGTGGCATAACATCATCGCTGCGTAAACAGCTGCGTAATCCATAGCTACGTATACATCGGCATAATAATATCCATCGCCTTGAATTATCGGCGGCTCAATGATATGCCTTGCTTTGACATATCAGCGTCCCGTGCTACAATATGACAACGCCAAGTACCCTGATCCAGCACTCGATAAGATATCGGCAAATATTATGTACATCAGCGGCCGCTTCGACATATCAGCGTCCCGCTCTACGATATGATAACGGCAAATACCCTGATCCAGTGCTCGATAAGATAGCAGCAAATATTATGTACATCAGCGACTCAATAATATCCCTCGCTTCGAGTTATCGACGGCTCAATGATATTCCTCGCTTCGACATATCAGCGTCCCGCGCTACGATATGACAGCGGCAAATACCCTGATCCAGCACTCGATAAGACAGCGGCAAATATTCTGATCCATCGCTGTTCAACATGTATGTATTATCGCTATGATTTCAATATACACAATTCAATATCATATCCCACAATCTCTACTATCCGCACTACGTTATATCAGCAGCTCAAAGATACCCCTCGCTTCGACATATCAGCATCCCGTGCTACTATATGACAACGCAAATATCCTGATCCAATGCTAATCGATATAACCGTAGTAGCACAATAATCGCAATACATTTGTACGTATAATGACAAAATTAAGCATTCATGCATACTCAATAAGAAGTCAATATCAATGCATGTGTACATTCACATATACATGCATTCTTATATCCACAATATAACCATACCCGATTATCACATCAAATTACTAGCACTTATCAACATAGCATATCAGTTGTCGCTCATCTAGTGTCACGTCATTGCTGTCAAACAGTTAAATCTATGATATGCTATTTAAATACGTTACCAGTTGCTAGCACTCCTCAATAATATCACCCTTGGTGCGTATGTTCATTGGTATCACCGGTTATTTCTCAATATCGCTTTCATCGTATCCCATACAATCTTCCAACCACGATGGTTAGCAATATCACATTTTTATTTATGATCCCATATCATACTTTACACATAAGCATATAAAAACCGTGTCACACTGACATAAAACCGCAATCATGCGTAAACTATGTGATATTCATCTCTATCAGTGCATCCCTTGGCCCTCAAAAAGCCCCAAAGAGCAAACCACTGCTCTAATGCCACTAATGTAAGGACCCCACGTCCTAATCCCGCTATTAGTGCATATTAGTGCAAACTTTTATCACATTAGGGAATTCTCGTACATACTTTAATAACAATGTCATATCAACTATAAATTTTTTGACATAACTCAATGTAACATTCAATTCCCAACACAGCTCAACTAGCATAAGCATACACCTTATAATGCACTAACATGTTCTCAATTCATTAAGCAATCTCCCTTAATTAAATTGCATGCAACTCATAATGAAGAGAGAAGTTTCACGACCCTTATACAAACCATTTATACATATCGAATGCTCACAGACGAGAATTGAACAAGTAATTATATATCTATTTTTATAAACGTATTACCCAGTACCAATATCGGTACCTCTGTCTTTGGATCATTTCCATTCAACGGCTCGAATTCGCCTCTAGAGCCAATGTTGTACCTGTTCTACATGTTTCGAAAGAAACAGCCCCACACGTGGTGAGCATACCAATGGCACAATCACAATATCATCAATCTAACAATCCATAATTTACAGAATATAAAGCTGTCAATGAGTAAATACTCAATGTATATATATCCCATGTCGTTCATGTTCTCACAATAGCCAAGATCAACAAACTCAAAAATCAGTTAATCATTACAATGATTCAATATACACGTGTTCAAACTGCCAGTTCCATAATCAGTCATATCTAATAACCATGCGTGTTCAAAATTATCTCACACTCACTCAATTACATCACAAACCTCAATTTAAAGCTCCCCAGACTCCAGATCCTACTATCAACAAAACTTCAAAGGTTCAACACAACAATGAGATTAAATATCTAACCATGGATCCAACAACCCCGATACCAGATTAAAATCCTCAGGAATCTCAACACCGTAATTATCTCATAATTACCATATTAAAATCAATTAAGGATTGTAATCACTTCGGGATTAATACAATTAATGTCCGGGTATCTCAAGCAAGCTTCCCCTCGAAGTTTCCTATGGGACTATCGATTGATCGCCTCACTTCATTGTCTTCTCCACCCTTGTGGCCTCTGCTTTACATGATGTTTCTTGTGAGTTTGCTCCATTTTTGTGGTTCACCCATGGTGTTTGATGTTGTGTCTGGCCATAGTTATTTGCTTTGCCATCGCTGTGCTCCTTCTTGTTCCAAGCAGTTGTTGTTCCCTATTTGCTGTAGGAAGGCTGAGGGGTGGTTTTCTTGGGGTGTTTGGCCGCCTTCTGTTTACTGAATTTGTTTGCTGGTCTTTGCATAGGCAATTTTTGTAGATGTTCCTGTACCGCTGGGAGTCCGTTTACTGCTGTTCCTTATCCTCCCTGTCTGGTGCCAACCTTCTTGGCATTTGGTTGGTGCGGGGTTCCTTTGTTGGGTTGCGGTGTGCATCGATGTTTCTCGTTACCAGCTTGGTTGCGGACTCCTTCGGTTTCCGATAGTTGGTCCCTGCCAGACTCTCTATGTCTAGTCTTGGGTTTATGTTTTCTGGCCTTATCCGGCTGCACGGTGGTGGGTCTAAGCCTTGGTATTTTTACTCATCTGCGGTGGTTGTGTGGCAACCCTGCCCACTGCTATGATTGACCTTTTATCGAATGCTCGAGGGTTGGAGACCCCGTGCATTCTATGGCTTGTGAATGCTTAATCGTGAGATGTCTCCCAGTTTGGTATTACTATATCGTCGTTATATTGTGTCTATTTTATTTTTTCACTTATTTAGTCGTTACCCGGGAGCCCACGGATTATCAGCCATCATGTTTGCCTGTTTTGCGTGCCTCTTTGGGATTAGTACTATTTTGGCCTATTGTTTGCGCTTTTTGCATGGTTATACTATTTGGTCTTTTTGATGGTGGTTCCATAGTGCACATGCTTTATCGTTGTCAGGTTTGTATGGATTTTGAGTTTTGACTACTAGAGTTCTATGTTTCGTGCACCATGCAATGTTTTACTTTGATCGTTAATTGTCCGTTGCTGATTTCGGATGAGGGAGCTTGTACGGTTGGTGCCTGTTATCAGTTATTGCTTCTCGCTTATCCTCTTATGTACCTTCTGTGATCATGGAAGACAGATCTCTCTTTCGACCTTATCAGGACCTGCTTGGTTTGAGGGGACCCGATTGGATTGGGTGGCCTCTGACCTCTCGTGTATGCGGTCTCGCACTTTTGTTGCTTTGTCTGATCCTACTGGGCTATTAATTCATCTTTCCTGGGGTTTGTATTGGCTAAGTTTGGCGCATGTCTCTATCGTTATTTTTCTTTTTGCTTTGTTGTGGCTTCTGGATTTTGGCTGGATCTTCCTTATAAATATTGTTACTTAACCTAACCTTTGTTTATGCTCAAAAAACAATTAATCCAAATCAAAGTAGATTAAAATATATTGATATTGACAAATATGTAGTATCATAACCGTTGGAATGCGATATGATGAATCATATTGGTCGGGTTTGAAGCTTTATATCGTAAGATCATGTACCTTCATGGATAGGTGTTATATGGACCACTAGATTGTGATTTGGCGAAGAAATTTTCTTGGGCCAAAAGTTGCGTCCTATCATGAGCTGTCAAAACGGGTCAGCCCGATCCAAACAGGCTGGCCAGCCTAACTCGCGACTCAAACGGGTCCAGCCTGTTTGGGCCCACCTCCAGACAGGTTGGGTAAACCCAACCCAACCCGACTCGAGGCGGGCAAGCCCGTCGAAAATTTGAAAAAAAAAATACTTCAAAAAAGAATTCCAACTGAACTTGCAGAGCCTGAAACTGATGCTAGAAGAATACTGGAATTTGCTTCAGGTTTTATTTAAACATTAACAATGCTACTAAAAATAATTGACTAGAGAATCGGTATTTTACTCAATTTTGAAATACATGTTGCAACTTTCAACCACGACCAAGTGAAACTATATAGTTGATTGGATTCTTCAATGTGATATTGAGTTTCTATTTATGAATTGTGGCTAAAAAAGGAATAATCATTTTTAAAATAACAAGGGCAACCCATGGCCCAAATTAATTGGCCCGTATTCGCCCGTCTTTCGACGGGCCCAAAATGCTGGCTCAACCCGCCTATTTGACGGGTCGAGTTGACCTGACCCATTTGATTCTTCTAATCCTATCATGGATTAACACCACATGAATACATCCTATATTGCATAAAATGTATTACATTGCATACAAATACATTTACATGACTTTCCATCTCATTTCTTTCTCATGTTTATAAAGAGAGTACAGAAATGATTTTAATTCATAATTCGTCATGTATTAGCTATCGTCCAAGCTTGACAATATATATTTGTTCGTCTTTCGTTTGTCTAATCGTGTCTAGCGGCTTTTGGTCAACTATGTTTGTAATGGTTGTTAATCTAATATAATTCTTGTTGATGTTAAAAAAAAAATCGTAACTCTTGTAGTTTATGGTTTGATCATCAAAAGAAACAAGTTGTTGTATCTTATTAGCTGATTGTCAAATTCCTGAAGTACCATATGTTGGGCAATTTTGCCTTTTGAACAAAAAATCTAACCTCACCTCCACTTTGAGTCAACATTCTACCCAAACAATCATTAGTCATTTAATTAATACTTTTGATGTCTCGTTTTACTAGTAAATTTATTATAATAATTGTGTCTTCGGTATGAGTGATTTTCACCATTGTTGCGTGGAATGTGATGACATAATGAAAATGTGAGCAGTGTGTGTATACATATAGACACTACATCATATTATTTAATGTATTGTATTAATTGATATCATACCAAACTACACTTATTCACCTAATATATATATTAACATGGCCTATACATTTACATGTATCAACACTTATATCTATATATAATCCATTAAAATACCCTTATAGTTTAGGTTCATTCCCTCATTTTGTCATCGCATGTTTAGCCATAAAGTTTTAATAATTTGTCTCGTTCGGTCTCCTACGTTAACTTAGACGTCCAATTTAATAGAAAAGGCAGATGAAAATAATGTGACTTCAAAAGTACACCGGAATAATATATTCAAATATATCTATTGTTTGAGTCAATTTTTGATTCAGGCCCTCACATTTTTCATGTGCCGAGTTACTCCTAAAGTTTTAGAATTTTGACTGATTTCATCCTCTTGAATGGGGAAATTAGGGTTGTCATATTTTTAATTGCACCATTTTGAAGGCCTTGTTTAACACGATGGATGAGCACCCAGCTGGTTCGGTTACTGATCGAATATATATTTTTTAACTAATAAAACCAAACTTTTTCTGATAACCAAATTGAACTTTTTTTTCCTAATAACCTAAATAACTGGTATTTTTAAAAAAGATAAAGAATTTTAAAAAAAATGGACCTATTTAACTAATATTTTTTAAAATTAAAACTGAACTTCCGAATTAATTTGATCCGTCGGTTAGTTTGGTTAAACCAAACTTTTGTTTACCCTAATTAACATATATGTCTGGTCTAACTTAATACTTGTTTATTCAGCTCAGACTATTAAGATATTCTGCTTACTACATCATGAAATTTTAAGTTCTTGCATAGCTATTTGTCTATTAGATAAAAAAAAGATGTAGATTTGTAATCTAACGATATGATTAATATTAATTTCTAATTATTACACAAAAATGTGGTAGTGATGATAAATGTCTGATGTAAGTATATTTTTGCAATAAATCTAACTTATTTAAAAAGTTGATATAATAGAATATAGAATCAGGAACAGTTTTATAATAAGCAAAAGTATATATTTTCTCGCTTAAAAAAATAATTATATTTCTCTTTTTTTCTTATTAATTTCGCCTTCGATTAATTATTTATCGAAATTTTGCATTTATTTGACGAGAGTTACACATTTTTAAGTATTATTTATGTAGTTTAGTAAACTAGGATTTTTAAGTTATAATCTAAAATTTATGTGTGTTGAGTAATAAATTTATTTTGGTAGAATGTAAAATTATTAAACATTGTCGGGATCCGAATCTAGTAAAATTTGAAAACTTTAGGAACAAATCAGCACATATTTCACATTTCTTCACTGTTAAATTAGACGGCTGACTTAACTTCAGGGACCGGATCCCCTAAAAATTTAGAACTTTACTCAAGGTATTCATGGATCGGACCGGATTACACCGGTCCTGATTTAGCCAATATTTCAAAAATAACAAATTTATTGATGAAATAATAGATGAATTGTAATGAAAAAATAAATAATATATTGAATTCTAAGTTTACAAGGTAAAATAATAAACATTTGAAATTTACTTAAAAAGAAAATACATTATTCATCATAACTTATTAATATTGTCTTCGCAAATTGTTCTTCTTCTTCGAAACTTTGGTTGCCGAACTCATCGACTCCTCCTTTTTTATTTCTTCGCTCAGCATCCGCTTTAAGAGAAGTTCTCTAATCTCCAATTATTCGGCCACAAGTTGAGAATGCTGACTCAGATACGACACTAGATGTTTGAACAGCAAAAACATCTCTAGCCATTTTGGCTAAGATAAGATATTGTCGAGCGTTTGTCTTCCACCACTCCAAGACGTCAAAGTTACTTTAGGCACTAAACTGAGATGCTGATAAAATAAGGGACTGAACCAAGAAAAGACCCGAACTATACTGATGGTCTAATAGAATATCCCAAAATGGTTCAAAATTTCATTCCATTGAAATATTTGTTGACTTGTAGTAATATAGGAATTTTGAACTCACTTTTGAACTCAAACAACACAGGCGAGTAATAATCCAACATATTCTAGAATTATCAACGAAGTCTAGATTATGAGTATTATTAAAAACACAAACTCACGAATCCTATTTGAAGCTGAATTTTATTGAGCCCAAATTTAAATATCTTAAACTCATTAGAGAATTATAAAAAATTGTAAAGTAACTTGACTAGTAAATTTCAGAAGTTAGTATACTAATAATGCCATGGCGTTGCGATTGCCACTTGATGCTAGTAATTTCCATTGATGTCCCAAATAGTTGTCCAACTACGCTGTACACACGGATTTCATACCGCACAGATCCCAGAGAACTTCCTACATTCACCTAATTTCGCAGAATCGCTCTAACAAAATTTAAACCATCATAAAGATAAAAAAAACACTTCTGTTTTGACTTTTCATCTCTCACATTTCTTTATGTCCCAGTTTCCACACATAAAATGCACGCATTTATATAGCAACATTATGATTTTGTACTATATTTTGCAATTTTTATTCAGGCTTACTTCATCTTTCACTTGACGAATCAAGATTTTCTTGGATTTGATCTGCTTTTGTTTTTAAATTGGTTGTGAGCTGATCTCAAATCTTGAGCTGCTGGGGAAGATTGATATGTTGTTTATGGCTGAAAAGTAAGTTAAAGATGGGGTTTTTATGAGGTGGGTTACCGTGATTAACTGAGAAAAATGCAGTTTTGGTAAAGATTTATTAACATAGTGGATTATATGTAAATTTAGTGAGAGATTCTTAAGGTGGGTCTGTTGTGTTGAGCTGATATGGGGTGTTTTCCATGCTTTGGATCATCAAAAAATGAAGGAATCGATAATAACGATGGACCAGTTAAAGAAGTTTTAAAGGAGTCTCTTAAAGATTGTTCAGCATCTCAGTCCAACAACCATTTGAATAGATTGAGTTCAGGTATATAATTAAGGCATTTCCTTCTCTACAATTTCGAGGATTTTTCTCGTATTTTTGGGATTGATAAGAGTGTTTGCTTAGTTGCATCAGACACTTTGATGTTACTGCTTCCAGATCGGTTACATTTTCTTAAAGATACTGTTTTTCTTACTCTTGTATTTGCCTAATATTTCACAAGATAAATCAAAATTGCGGGGCGGCAATGATTCTAAAATGCAATCCTCAATTCCCAAAGAACCAACAGCCAATATTGCCGCACAAACATTTACCTTTCGCGAGCTTGCAGCGGCTACAAAGAACTTTAGACCAGAGTGTTTACTTGGTGAAGGTGGCTTTGGACGTGTTTATAAAGGACGCTTGGAAAGCACAGGACAGGTGATTTATCTGCCCAATTCACCAAGTTGCTGGACTTCATTTTCCCTGCTTTATGTCTAGTCTAATATCTTCATCGATAAATATAGTGTCAATTTTGTGTCTCTTTGTCCCTTGATATAGTAACAAGCATAATGGTTTTTGAACTTTATTCATTGCACTGAATTTACACTAGTTACTTGAAACTTGGAAAATGCTCTCTTTTGGTAGGTGGTTGCAGTTAAACAGCTTGATCGAAAAGGCCTTCAAGGAAATAGAGAATTTTTAGTGGAGGTTCTCATGCTTAGCCTTTTACACCATCCAAATCTTGTTAACCTGATTGGATATTGTGCTGATGGAGACCAACGTCTACTTGTCTATGAGTACATGTCATTGGGATCTTTAGAAGACCATTTACACGGTCAGTTCGGCTGCGCAAAACAGCCATCTATACTTTCTGCAAAGGAATTAGTATATACAATCTTTTGGCAATCCCATAAATCCATATAAATTTCCCAAAGATCTTGCTTTGCATGAAAGTTAGAATTTTTAAAAAAAAAATTAATAACGTTGTTTAGGGATATCTGTTGATCTGGTTATGTTTTCAATACATTAGCTATTAGAAATCTTCAGTAACACTTGCAGAAAAACTATAGCTTTATTTGTGTGTTTATCACGTGTGTCTGCTTTCTCTTGCTGGTTATTGCCTTGTGGTGTGTTGCATGCAACCTAGAGGCATTAAAGCCGATCATACAATCAAAATCAATACCACTGCACAGAAAAGTTTATGTCAGCTTTCAGTCAATATATATTCTTTTTCCTGTGAGGAGCTCAACTGAAAGCTGATAAGTTATAGAATGTTCACATCCAGTGCAAAGGTATATTGTCTTTTTGGTGTTGTAAGAGTTGTTTTGAGGTATAAGAGGCATTTTAATGAATTTTGCAGAAGGTGTCATCGTTATTTCATTGTATTATTTGGGAACTTTAATGTAGTGATACTGTACCATTTTCTGATTTGACTGTTTACGCTCCTAGCACTCCTGTTGATTAATTTCCCTGATGCTTTCTCTCATAACTTTATCAGACGTGGAGGGTTAGGGGCAATATGATGCATGCATGGTAGTTTAGCACTTTTCTCAGTACTTGTGGAACATGTGGCATTAAATCAATCGGACCAAGTTTAATAGTTGCCACTGATATGACATGCAATTACGTTATTCTTGGGTTTAGAGAGAGAGAGAGAGAGTTTAGAGAGAGAGAGCTATTTTGAATTTTCTCCCGCCGGTTTTCCGCCCCTCCCACCTCGCCGTCCGCCGGTCTCGGCTCCGCCACCTTCGCCGCCCGACGCGCCTCCTACCAGGCCGTCCCTCAGCTTTTTTCTTCTTTTTCCCCTCTCTCCTTTCCCTGCTTTGCTCGTGTGTCCGCCTGCGTGCCCTCCCGCTTCCCCCCCTTACTGCCTTCGTCCGCCTCCTCTCCCTTCGTCGGCCGGCGATTTACCGGTCGGCGAAGCTTTCCGGCAGCCCACCCCCCTTTTTCCTCTCCTTCTCCTCTTCCTTCTCCTCAGCCCTCCCCTGTTTCGTGGGTCTCCTTTAGCATGCAGTCAGCCCATCTCTTCCGGCCGGCGCGGCAGTATCATCAGCAGGGGCGTGCCCTTCCACCCCATGTCCCTGCGCTACACCCTGCAGCTTCCGGGGTGCGGCTCACACGGCCGGGCGTCCCCCGCCCATTGTCCCGTCCAGCCTTCAGTCATGCTGCGTTGGCTTCTGCCTCCTTTGGGACGCGTCTTGACCGGCCAGGTGCTGAGTTTCTCCGACCAACACAAATTTCGGGTCCTTTTCTTCCTGTTTCCGGTCTTCCGGCCGTTCAGCCGGTTCAGCGTGTCAATCATAACCCTCACTATCATTCTAGACCGTTAGAGAGACAGCACGGAGTTCACAGGACTCATCGACCAACCAACAGGGCTGGGCCGAATCAATCAAGGCTTAACCAGAAGTTGAATGAATTCTTTCCGGAGGACTCGGTACCATATTTCTTCACCAATTTCCCAGAGGGGTGGCTACCAGAGAATATGATTCGCACTTTCCAAAAGGTGGGTGATGTCAGCGATTTGTATGTGCCCAATAGGAGAGACCGCAAAGGGAATCGATTTGGGTTTGTTAGGTTTAAGGCCTCTTCGGTTGTTGAGGATATCGAGTCTAAGCTGAATTAGATTTGGTTGGGGTCTTACAAACTCAGAGCTAACAAACCTCGGTTTCACAGGAACGAGGCGCAAGCAGGCAAGATTAAAAGTGGTGTGGTATTGGACCGCAAGCTATTGAGTGCTCGAACTGGAAAATCGTATGCTGAGGTTGCAAAGGACACCACAGACCGCCCCAAGGTTGAAGAACATAAGGTTCAGTTTCAAGCAGAGTCGGGTCTCACGTTCCGATCTAGACCAGAGGAAAAGGCTTGGATTGAGGGATGTCTGGTGGGTAGATTGCTTGATAAGGTACATAGGCTTCAGGTTGAAGACGAATTCAGGGCGAATGGTCTGCCGGATACCAAAATCATACCCTTCGTAGACTCTCAGGTAATCATTTTCAATGAAAGGAAGGATAAACTGGCGCAGGTTCTGAAAGAGGAGAAACAATGGTTACACTTATGGTTTCAGGATATTTACACGTGGAGTGATAGGGCAATCTCACCAACTCGAGAAACCTGGGTCAGATGTTCGGGCATCCCCGCTGAAGCTTGGTGCCCGAGATTCTTTGAGTTGCTTTCAGTTTCGCTGGGTAGGTTGATTGATATTGACAAGGAAACACTGAACAAGGAAAGTCTGGAGTTTGCACGACTAATGATAGACACCCCACGTCAGGAATTTATTAACAGAACGATCAGAGTTAACATTGACGGTTCGGTGTCTGTCATTAGAGTACTGGAGGATATTTACCCTAAGGAAAAGGTGGAGCAAGACTCACCTGACAAAAGGAACTCAGGCGGGCTGCAATTTGATTTTGGAAATACAGAATCTTCTGCTTCAGAAACGGATTACTTTGACGAGGTGATCCCTCAGTCGCCTTTGGATGGGGATTTGGTGGTGGAGATCCAATCCGATCTATACAAAAGTGGCAGCAAGGGACTACGGGAGGAACCGTCTGGAAAAGATACCGAGCACTTCAGGTGCGTAAGATGTGAGGAGGATTGCTCGACGAAGCCAAGGAAACAGAAAGGATCCATGCAGTTAGTTTCCGGACAAGGCGTGGAGGAAGGTTTGACAAGGAAAGGACAAATAGATACCGAGCACCTCAGGTGCGTAAGAGCTGAGGAGGATTGCTCGTCGACGCCAAGGAAACAGCAAGGATCCGTGCAATTGGGCTCCGAACAAGGCGTGGGGGCAGGTTTGTCAGGGGAAGGACAAGAGCAACCTTGCGATAGCATACACTCAGCGATGCTCATGGCGGGCGGAAACGGATTATCCGAGTCGGGACAAAATCTTTCGAAACAATCGCCTATCGCAATGGATTCATCTCCCGAGCCTCTATTTCAATATTCTCGGAGGAATGGGAAGGGCATTCAGAGGTATAAACGGCAGATTCGGAAACGAAAACTGAAGGCCAAGAAAAAGGCGGACCAGGGGACTTGGAAATGCTTCATTAAGGACTTGTGCGGGGAACAAGATGCACTACCCACGAGGGAAGATAGGACCAATGGGGTGGGGTCCGCACTGGAGTTGAAGTTAGCAAAGGAAAAGCAAGTCAGGTCTTCGCCTTCTGCCTCAGCCGAACGGAATGCTACTCAGTTAGCAAGGCCATCGCAGGTAACGCGAGATGAGGATATAATGCGGGAAGAACAGGAAATTTGGAATTTGGGCAAGACTTTGGGGCTCGAGGCGGTGGGAAATGAACACGAAATCGTCGGAAAGTTAGTGGATATGGAAAATCGAGACAGAGAGGCACTTCGTGAAAAACTGTATGAAGTGACTGAGCCGGGAGTTTCGAACAGGTTTTTATGATCATTGCAACATATAATATCAGAGGGTTGGGGGGGAGGGTTAAGATAAGGGAGTTACGAGAATTTGTCGCGCGAGAGAAGATTGAATTCCTGTGCATTCAAGAGACGAAGATGGAGGTCGTCACCATGAAACTTTGTCAATCGTTATGGGGGGACGGAGACTTTGATTGGGTTTTCAAGGGCGCAATGGGAGCTGCCGGGGGACTACTGTGTATTTGGAAGAAAGGGTGCTTTTCATTGGATAGCTGTTGGGGAGAGGATGGTTTATTGGGAGTGGAAGGATATTGGGGAGTTGAACAAGTCAAATGCCATGTAGTCAATGTCTACTCCCCGTGTGATCCGAGTTCCAAAAAAGAGCTAAGGAAGATTTTGGAAACAAAGATACAAGCCTTTCCTGAAGACCGTTGGTGCATCTGTGGGGATTTTAATGCGATAAGACATCAATCTGAGCGGCGGGGACGAAATATGACTGGCATCGATAGAGATTGCAGGGATTTTGATGAATTCATTAGTGGTTTGGGCTTCGTGGACTTACCGCTGATAGGTAGAAAGTTCACGTGGTACAGAGCGGATGGTTCTTGTGTTAGCAGACTTGACAGATTCCTCCTATCAGATAAGTGGGTTGAAGAATGGCCTAACCAAATCCAGCGGGGCATCACCAGGAGCGTGTCAGATCATTGTGCCATCGTGTTGAAGTCATTCGTTGATGACTGGGGACCCAAACCTTTCAGGGTAATCGACTCCTGGCTGCAACATCCGGATTTCAAGGTTTTTGTCGAAAGAAGTTGGAGTGAGTTCCGAGTTCAGGGCTGGGGGGGTTTTGTTCTGAAAGAAAAGCTGAAATTGTTAAAGGATAAGCTAAGAGGCTGGAATAAGGAGGTGTTCGGATACATGGATGTCCGAATTGAAGAGTCTCGAGTAAAGATTCGGGAATGGGATGCAATAGCGGATCGAAGAGCTCTGCTCACTGATGAGGTGGCTTTAAGAAGGAATGATATGGTCAATCTTCTAGGACAAATCAAGAACAAGGACTCTCTACTCTTTCAGAAGTCTAGAATCCGGTGGCTTCGAAACGGAGATGTCAACTCTAGATTCTTCCATAAATTCGTGAACAGGAGAAGGAAGAAGAACGAAATCGTGGGAGTACAGATTGATGGACAATGGGTGGATACTGTGTCAGGAGTCAAGAGTGGAGTACAGGGCTACTTTGCGCGACGGTTCCAGCAGGACGAATGGATCAGACCTAGACTTTCCGGAATTGGCTTCGCTCAGTTAAGTGATCTGGAAAATGGGATTCTTACTTCTGAATTCGGAGAGGAAGAGGTAAAAGGGGCGGTCTGGGGTTGTGAGAGTTCTAAAAGTCCTGGTCCTGACGGTTTCAACTTCCGGTTCATCAAAGAGTTCTGGAATGTTGTCAAGGACGATCTCTTGAGGTTCGTTTCTGAATTCCATAGGAATGGTAAGATTGTCAAGGGGGGCAACCCGTCTTTTATCGTCTTGGTGCCTAAATCGGAAAACCCGGTCAACATTGGGGAGTATCGTCCGATATCCTTAATTGGCTGCGTTTATAAAGTTTTGGCAAAGCTTTTGGCTAATCGACTTAGCAAGGTATTGGATAGGGTGATCTCCGCCACACAGACGGCTTTTGTGGGGAACAGGCATATACTGGATGGGGTTATTATCATCAATGAGCTGCTAGATGAGTGGAAGCGGACCAAAGGGTCAGGTATAATCTTCAAGGTGGACTTTGAGAAAGCCTACGACTCGGTTCGTTGGGGTTTCCTTGACGAGATCATGCGATTAATGAATTTTTCGGCAAAATGGAGGACCTGGATTATGGAATGTGTTACCAGTGCGAAAGCGTCCGTCCTTATTAATGGGAGCCCATCTTTGGAATTTGACATGAAGCGGGGTCTGAGGCAAGGGGACCCACTTTCGCCTTTTCTGTTTATCTTGGTGGCCGAGGCGCTGTCCAAGTTGGCAGAAAAGGCAGTGGAGACTAATGTCTGGGAGGAGTGCAAAGTGGGTAGAGACAACATACCGATCTCACATCTTCAGTACGCTGTCGATACGGTTCTGGTAGGATCAGCAACGATGGGAAATGTACGAACATTCAAAGGGGTGCTGCGCATATTTGAATTGATATCTGGTTTGAAGATCAATTTCATTAAAAGCAGTTTAATCGGCATTAATGTAGATGCGGTACAATTATCGGCTATGGCGGGTGTGCTGAACTGTAATGTGGGGAAAGTGCCTTTTAAGTATCTGGGTATCCCGATGGGAATAAATCCGAGGAGATGTGCGTCTTGGGAACCGATCTTGGAGAAAATTCGGAAACGACTGGCGGCCTGGGATGATAAATGCCTGTCCTTTGGGGGACGGATGGTTCTACTGAATGCCGTGCTGTCTTCGTTACCGGTCTATTTCTTTTCTCTGTTTCGCGCACCAAAAGCGATCCTCTCCAAATTTCGTTCTATTCAATCAGCCTTCTTGTGGGGGGGTGGGGAGAGCTGTAGGAAGGTGGCATGGGTAAAATGGGAGGTGGTGTGCAAGGCTAAGTCAATGGGGGGTCTGGGGGTTCGTAACTTGGATTTTTTTAATAAAGCGTTATTAGGAAAATGGGGTTGGGACATTATCAAGGGGGGGAATTCTTTGTGGTTACAGGTATTGTCTTCTAAATATGGTAATCTTCACTGCCGGGACATTGTGTCGGGGAGAGGGGGGGTGAGGGGGATGCAGTCGGTGTGGTGGAGAGATCTTTTAAAGACAACTTTTTTGGATCATTCGGGGTGGTTTCTGGGAGGGGTGTTTCGTAGGGTTGGGAATGGTCTAGGGACTAAATTCTGGTCGGATATATGGGTGGGGGATTTAAGCTTGGAATGTAAGTTCCCAAGACTTGCATCTATAGCGCGGGATAGAGACATTTTAGTAGGGCATATGGGGGGGGTGGGTGGATGGTATATGGACATGGCGCTGGGACTGGAGGCGGGAACTATTCGACTGGGAGTTAGATGTTTTTGCTTTGTTAATCCTTTTTCTTAACAGGTCAAGTTTGGTCCTAGACAGGGAAGACACTTGGGAATGGCGACTTGAAGATAATAATTGCTACTCGGTTCGCTCGGCTTATGGTATTTTTGCAGAGGTTGAAGCTCTTGACGACGATTCAGTTTCTATTAATGAGGATATCTGGAAGAACATGGCTCCGAAGAAGGTGGTAGCGTTTGCTTGGAGGGTATTTAAAGACAGAATTCCGACAAAGGTGAACCTAAGGAAACGTAATGTTATCCAAGGACAGATCCCTGATCTGTGCGTCCTATGTCATCAAATGGAAGAGACTACAGATCATCTTTTGTTCAGATGCTCGGATTCTTACGCGTTATGGATGCAGTGCTACAGGTGGTTGGGAGTCAATATTGTGCTTCCTAACAATCCGAAATCTCACTGGCTGCAGCACAAAGGTCTTTGGGAGCGAAGTAAAGGAAGTAAGGGTTGGTTGACTATATGGTTGACAGTCATATGGACCATATGGTTGGGCAGAAATAATGTAATTTTCATGGGCAGCAGCGAGAAGGAGGAAGATCTTTTTAATCTAGTCATTTTCAGATCTTGGTTTTGGATTAAGAATTGTAGTGGTCATAGTTTCGCTTATGCTTTGTCGGACTGGGTCTCTGAACCTAGGATTTGTCTTTTAGCTTCTTGACCTTTCTTTTCTTTACTTTCTTGCTTTGCTAGACTTTTGTAATAGTTCGTAGTACCTCTGGTACTCTTTTATATAATTTGCTTTTTCCGATCAAAAAAAAAATAGTTGCCACTGATGCTGATGCTCCACCTCTTTGACTGTGATTAAGAATTCATTGAACTTCAAGCCTGCAAATGGTCAACTAATAAAAAGTAATCTTACTGACATTTTGCGACGGACAAACATTGTTGAGCCCAACCAATAACAAGTGATGGGCCAATGTGGGAAGCCCAAGATAGGGCCTGTGTCTAGAGTCTACTCGAGAAAGGGGATAAAACGTGAGAGAGGGGGAGGGGCAGTTTGTTAGGATTATGGGTGAGAGAATACTAAATAAAAGGGGGAGAGTGTAGTGAAGAGGAGACCAGAATATATAGTGTCGTTTGTGTGCTAGCCATAGGCTTGGGCAAAGGAGATTCTCTTCCCCGAGTTACATCGAGTTGGAGTTTTTATTCTTCTTGTATTTCCTTGTTTTTTCATTCAGCAATATACTTTGCATTTTCAGAAATTCCTTCACGTCTTGTTCCTTATTTTTGCCTACTGTGTGTGCATGAATTTTTGTTTCCAACACATTTCAAGTACGATAACAGCTTTGCTGCAGCTTTTCATTTACGAGGGATAGTTCAAGATATCTAATTGGGTTATTGGCAGAGCCGGAGCTAGGATCCTAAGGTTAAGAGGGCCAAAATTTAGAGTTAACATATTTTGTGATTTTTGATGTGTTGCAAACATACAATACTAACCAAAAAATTTAAGAAAGATTTTCTATTTCAGGGGAGGTAATTGCCTAACCTGAACTGCATGTGGCTCCGCCAATGGTCATTGGCAGTCTGTTCCGAATTTTCACATATCATGTTTTGTTGTGTGATTTTGGCCTCTTTTGATGATGTGATGCTGTATCAGCGATTTGTTTAAATCAATTACAAGTAGCTCGATGTAGGCTTGATTTGCTAAAGAAAAGCCAATGGTCATTGGTAATCTGTTGGGAATTTTCACAAATCATGTATCTTTGTGTGATTCTGGCCTCCTTTGATGATTCTGTATCAGTGACTTGTCTAAATCAATTTCAAGTAGCTCAATGTAGCTTGCTATGTTAAAGAAAATAAACTCATTATGCTAAACTAGATGACCTAATGGGCATTATAGCAATGCCATGAAACTCTTTAGCCTCTTATATATTAAAAATAAGGTTCTATAGATGGTTTTGAAGAATTTCACAATCCTGTATGAAGCATTATCACTCTATAAAATACCGTATTCGAGTTGGCTTGAGAAAAAAATTGGATCTTATTCCAGCTTGTAAATAATTAGAAGCGGTACATGCCTAATCCTCGTGGTACTTGAATTGAGCTCATGTTGCACAAATTCAGGCAACCTCCGATCAATCATGTACATGTTAACTTTCTTTGCTCAAAGTTTGAGATGACTAATGAAAATATGTTCTGAAAGGGTTCATGGTGTTCAGCTTATCCCTTAACAAAGGTGATTGAATGCCTTCTCTACTTGCGTAGCTCATAATGGTGATATCTCTGTACACAGATCTTCATCCAGATAAAGAACCTTTAGACTGGAATACAAGAATGAAGATTGCTGCTGGTGCGGCGAAAGGGTTAGAATATTTGCATGACAAAGCCAATCCACCAGTCATATACCGAGACTTAAAATCATCAAACATCCTTCTTGACAATGTATATTTCCCCAAATTATCGGATTTTGGACTTGCAAAACTGGGCCCCGTCGGGGATAAAACTCACGTTTCAACAAGAGTGATGGGGACGTATGGTTATTGTGCTCCCGAATATGCCATGACTGGCCAACTTACACTGAAATCCGATGTTTATAGTTTTGGAGTCGTTTTTCTTGAGATCATCATGGGCCGCAAGGCTATTGACAACACTAAGGGAGCAGGGGAGCATAATCTTGTTGCATGGGTAAGTTTTTTTATTTACTTTTCAAATTAAGCTTGTAGTTTATTCTGCTTTGCCATGCTTCTTGGACATAATACGTGGCCAACCAATTTGCTCAATTGTGGATTGGTTGGCTTTTAAGAAAGTATAAACTAGGTTAGAGTTGCATGACATTGGCGTTTATAACAATATGCAATGAACCATTGGTGGTTGAGTCCGAGGGGGAGCAAGGGGATGGTAGGGCAGTTGCCTCCTTCGGTCTCAAATTTTTCTATGTAATTATATCTTTTTTTTTATTATATATAACATATACACAAAAGTATGATCTTGCCCTTCCCTGAATTTTCGAGTTCTAGCTTTGCCTCCCCTCCTACCCTTAACTTTTGGCTCCGCCTTGTATGTTGTAATGGTATAAATTTGCCTTTTCTTTAACCTTTAGGCAAGGCCACTTTTCAAAGATCGAAGGAAGTTTCCAAAGATGGCCGATCCTTTGTTGCAAGGTCGATATCCTATTCGTGGACTTTATCAAGCATTGGCAGTTGCAGCTATGTGTTTGCAAGAGCAAGCTGCCACAAGACCTCTAATTGGTGACGTCGTGACTGCTTTAACATATTTAGCATCCCAAACTTATGACCCTAATGCACCTGTCTCACAGAGTAACAGAGTCGGTCCATCTACTCCACGGCACCGGGATGAGCATAGGCACGCATCTGATGGAAGCGACAACCTCTACAATCCAAGCCACCAGGGTTCCCCTTCCACTCATAAAAATTCGCCTGACTATCGGAAGAGGGATCCTGTCAGGACTGGTGCAGACCTACGAAGGATTGGAATTGGAAGTGGATCCGGCCGGAAATTGGGTTTGGATGACTTGGATCACCCTGGTTCTCAAAAAGACAGCCCTGTCAGTGGTGGCAGAGCAAGAGAAACACCAAGAAACCGAGACTTGGACAGAGAACGTGCGGTTGCTGAGGCCAAAGTGTGGGGCGAGAACTGGAGGGAGAGAAAGCGCTCAAATGCCATGGAAAGTTTCGATAGCACAAACGACTGATTGGCTAAGAATCGGAATATGGTCGAGCGGCGGGAATAATGTACATTGTTGTGTCATCATGTGCTGGGTTTGAGATTCAACCTGGAATAATGAAGACTCATTCCGAACTATCTTGCATGCCGTTTTGAGGAAAAATATATTGTAGTCACATTGCTGAATAGATTATGCTATGTATAAATCTATGTATTTATTGGAGTTTTATGAGAATTGTTGTGTTTTGGAAGAAGAGGTTAAATTTTGTGTTCCTTGTGTTGTCTCTGCACGAGGTTGCTTGGTTTGGTACTATCTGGTGTTGTATAGTTACAGTATATGTGGAAATATGAGTCAATGAGTTACCTATGTATTCGGCTTAACATAAAGAGATTTGATAATCGCCTTGTGATACTCAAACTCCGGCTACTGAAAATGAATCCAGCTTGAACACATAAAGTTCCACACTAAAAATTGTATTTGAACTTACGGATTTGGAGCTACGGATTTCAAATTTATAATAATAAATCCGTTACTTTGTTTGGGTAAATTCATTCGTTAATGGATTTTAAATCCTCGACCAGTTATTTTTTGAATTAAGTGGATTTCAAGACCAGTTATTTTTTTAATTAAGTGGATTTCAAATCCATCTCAATACAGACCCTTCATTCAAATGGTTACTCAAATCCAAATCATCCAATCCAAATGCAAGATAAGGTTAAGGTTATTTAAATTTTCATAATTAGTGTTGGAAAGATGCGATCCATAAGCTGATCATTTGCAATTTTTGAAGAAGTTCCAACTTTTCAAGCCCAAACACTAATGATTTAATACACAAACAAATCAAATTGAAGTATTGAATCTGATTCTTTGGTCGAACTAGAGTGATCACTTTGCAATGAGTTGAATGAGGTTTTAAAGGCCAACTCAATTTGACAACGTATAAGGGAGGTATGCAGCCACGGTTCTCTTGAAATTTGTCGACCGAACATAAAACCGTTTGCCAAAAATTATAAAACAATTTATGGCTTTAGATATCTAGCCTAACATGATTCGAGTTAATCCAACTAGTTTCTCTTAGAATTGTCAATCGAAACAGAAACCATCTTTCAAAAATGCAAAAAGTTCATGCCGGTACATTTTCATAAAACTTAATTCATCCTAGTCAGGGAAAAAATTCTTCAATCCTTAAGTCTATTTCAAGTTAAAATGATAATAGTACTCTTAATCTCTCTCACTCACATTTTCAGCTTACACTTTTGTTTCAAAACCCAAATCGCATGGCCTAGGGTTCAGACTACCGACGACGAGATGGACTGTGGCCGGTCTCAAACGTTTGGCCATAGTGATGGGAAGCTAACCAGTGTATGTGCTCGGACCAATTCATGGATGGATCGAGAAATCAACACAAGAGCTGAAAACCTAGGTCATGCGATTTCGCCCCTTCCATATCAAATTCCGACGATTCCACTGCGACTCACGGTGGCAATTGAATTGTGAACATTTTCGTATATTGGGCTCGTTGAACGGAGGTCGGACGGCGACGAACGGAACATTTTGTTGCGCGGTGGTCCAATGCGTGTTTTCGCATCTTCAGTGATTTTGTGAAAATTTGAAATCAGATGCACGAAAATTGAAAATCACTAACTGATGCACGAAAAATGAAAATAAGCAACTGATGGATGAAAATTAAAAGCAGTAATTGATGCACCAAAATTGAAAATCAGTAATTGATTCACGAAAATTAAAATCAGTAACTGATGCACGACACATAGAAAAAGTATGTGATGTACGAACCATAATCGCAAGTGAGAGATGCAAGAACCATACAATTAAGTAAGTGATGCACGAACCATTTAATTTCATGCGCCAGTTATTGTATTCCGTGCACCAATTATTTTTTTGCAAATTTTGTGCATCAATTAATTAACACAAAGTTCGTGCACTAGTGTTGTATTTTCATGCATCAGTGCTATATTTTCGTGCACCAATGTTATATTTTCGTGCACCAGTTACTCTTCATAATTTTTCGTGCACCGGTTACTTTTTATGATTTTAGTGCACCAAGGTTATATTTTCGTGCACCGGTTACTTTTTATAATTTTCGTGCACCATTTATTTTTTATGATTTTCGTGCACCAATTACTTTTTCTATGGGTCATCTTCTTCGTTGCAATATCTTGCTGCCAGGGTGTAAATTTTGGAAATGAGCAAACAAGCACGGACACCAATGAATTACAACTAAAAAACATCAAAATTTAACAAACATAGTGTATATTTATACACACACACATACACATACACATACACACATACACATATACACATAGTATACACACATATACACACATAAAGGTTGTACGACTTGTGAAGATGGCGGCGGCGGCGGTGGCTTGTAAGACGTCGGCGTCAGGATGGTAAAGACGATAGAAGTGGTGGAGGTGGAGAGGAAAGAGTGAGGTGAGACATTTCATGGGTTTGAAACCCTAATTAGGTTAGAGATTAAATCATGGATATTTTAGTAAGCAAAAAGACGTAAATAAAACAAAACTCAACAGCCACCAATTGCATGACCTAGGGTTTCAGACTATCGGCGACGAGATGGGCGGTGACCAGTCTCAAACGTTCGGCCATAGTGAGGGGAAACTTAACCAGTGTCTGTGCATGGACCAATTCATGGATGGATTGAAGAAATCGAACCCAAGAGCTGAAACCTAGGTCAGGCAATTACGCACCTTCCATATCAAATTGCGGTGATTCAACGGCGATTCACAATGGCAATTGAATTGTGAACATTTTCATATATTGGGCTCGTTGAATGGAGGTCGGATGAGGAAAAAGGAACATTTTTTCGCGCGGTGGTCCAGTGCATGTTTTCGCACCTTCAGTGTGTGTCCGTGATTTTGTGAAAATTTGAAATCAATAACTGATGCACGAAAATTAAAAATCAGTAACTGATGCACGAAAGCTGAAAATAAGTAACTGATGCACGAAAATTAAAATCAGTAACTAATGCACGAAACATAGAAAAAGTGTGTGATGCACGAACCATAATCGCAAGTGGGTGGTACATGAACCATACAATTTAGTAAGTGATACATGAACCATTTAATTTCGTGCACCAGTTGTTTTTTTGCAAATTTTGTGCATCAGTTAATTAACGCAAAGTTCGGCGCCAGTGTTGTTTTTCATGCATCAAATGTTATATTTTCGTGCACCAAGGTTATATTTTCGTGCACCAGTTATTTTTTATAACTTTCGTGCACCAGTTACTTTTTATAACTTTCGTGCACCAGTTACATTTTATGATTTTCGTGCACCAATTATTTTTTCTCCGGGTCATCTTCTTCATTGCAATATCTTGCTTTCATGCTGTAAATTTTGAAATGAACAAACAAGCATGGAATGAATCACAACTTGAAAAACATCAAAAATTAACAAACATAGTGTATATATACACACACACCCACATATATATATACACACAATATACACACACATACACACATAAAGGTTGTACGGTTGGTGAAGACGGCGACGGCATCTTGTGAAGACGTCGGTGTCAGGCTGGTGAAGACGATAGAAGTGGTGGAGGTGGAGAGGAAAGAGGGTGATGTTAGATATTCCATTGGTTTGAAACCCAGTTTAGGTTAGAGATTAAATCATGGGCATTTTAGTAAGCAAAAAGACTTAAATAAAACAAAACCCAACAACCACCAAATCGCATGACCTAGGGTTTCAGATTACAGCCGATGAGATGGGCAGTGGCCGGTCTCAAACGTTCGGCCATAGTGAGGGGGAAGCTAACTAGTGCATGTGTTCAGACCAATTCATGGATGGATCGAAGAAATCGAACCCAATAGCTTAAGACCTAGGTCATGCGATTCCACTGCGATTCATGGTGGCAACTGAATTGTGAAAATTTTCGTATATTGGGCTCGTTGAACGAAGGTCGTACTAGTTGAACGGAGGTCGGACGACGACGAACGAAACAATTTTTTGCGTGATGGTCGATTGCATGATTTCACACCTTCAGTGTGTGTTAGCGATTTTAAATTTGAAATCAATAACTGATGCACGAAAATTGAAAATCAATAACTGATGCATGAAAAATGAAAATAAGTAACTGATGCATTAAAATTAAAATCAGTAACTGATGCACGAAAATTGAAATTTAGTAATTGATGCACGAAAAGTAAAATCAGTAACTGATGCATGAAACATAGAGAAAGTATGTGATGCACGAACCATACAATTAAGTAAGTGATGCATAAACCATTTAATTTCGTGCACCAGTTATTGTATTTCGTGCACTAGTTGTATTTTGTAAATTTTGTGCATCAGTTAATTAACACAAAGTTTGGCACCAGTATTATATTTTCATGCATCAGTGTTAAATTTTGGTGCACCAAGGTTATAGTTTCGTGTACCATTTATTTTTTATAATTTTCGTGCACCAAGGTTATATTTTGTGCACCAGTTAATTTTTATAACTTTCGTTCATCAGTTATTTTTTTATAATTTTCGTGCACCAGTTAATTTTTTATTTTCGTGCACCAATTACTTTTTTCTATGTTTCATCTGCAACCTTTGCAATATCCTGCTGTCAGGCTATAAATTTTGGAAATGAGCAAACAAGCACGGACACCAATAAATCACAACTAAAAAATATCAAAAAATAACAAACATGGTGTATATATAAACACACACACACATATACACACACGCATACACACATAAATGTTGTGCGGCTGGTGAAGATAGCGACGACTTGTGAAGACGTCAGCGTCAAGCTAGTGAAGACGACATAAGTGGTGGAGGTGGAGGTGGAGAGGAAAAAGAGTGAGATGAGATATTTCATAGGTTTGAAACGCTAATTATTTTAGAAATTAAATCAGATGGATTTTAGTAAACAAAAGACTTAAATAAAACAAAATTTCAAAAAATGTACATATGTGAATAAAGTTTTCACCTCCCTATATTTTAATATAAATATTTTTTTCCCCAGATTTATTTACAATAACCTTTTTCAAATGATATTTCCCTAGAACCGATTACTAGTGGTTTGATTCCAGTTTTAAATAAAAATTGAACAATAATCAGTACCACGTGAAATCGATAGCTGAAATCATAAATTAATTTTAAGTTTAAAGATAATATAGTACAAATAAATAACTTAGTTTATATAATTATAATATTTAGTCTGTATACATAAGATTTAACCCCTATTTTTTCTGGTCAAAAATTTAAAAAATTCATAATATTTTATTATAATATTAAAATAATTTGATAGCCTAGTTTGTATACATAAGATTTAACCCCTATTTTTTCTGGTCAAAAATTTAAAAAATTCATAATATTTTATTATAATATTAGACAATTAATTTGATAGCCTCAAGAATTATACCATTATTATTTCTTTCTTGATTATTAAAATTTAAAAGGATAAATTTCATACCGTAATCAAATCGAAATAAACAGAATCAGAACCATATCCAATAGTTAGACTTAGGGCATCCATAATGAGATTGCATATTGACACTAGGACAATTGCAAGTATTGATAGGAGGAACAATTGCTAATTTGCAAGTGCAATCTCCTTTTTTTTTTAACTATTTAGTTTTTAAAAAAATTTCAAATTGATTTAGTAAATTATGTATATAATTATTATAAATATTATTATTAAAGTATATAAATATTATATAATATATAAATAATATAAATATTAAACATTACGTAAATATTGTTGTTATATAACTATTATATATAAATATATTATTCATAATTAAAGTATAAATAATATAAATACTATTATTATATAAATTATATATTAATAATTATTATAAATATTATTATTATATAACTATTATATGTTAATATTAAATTTTTCATTTAAGTATAAATTTGAAGAATAATTTATAAATTATGCATATGGATTTATAAATAAATATAAAATAAATGTTTATTATAAATATGAAAACAATATATTAAAATATTGAATGAGTCCCATTAAGTAAAATTGATGTGAATTGCAGGGATAATGATGATTCGAAATTGTTGGATGGGGTAATTGCAAAATTTATTGATGAGGCAGTGGGACCAACTTTTGAAATTGGTTATAATTGCAGGGATAAAGAAGACCTTAGGTATCAATTCAACTGTTTTTGTGATCATGCCTAATTGGACATCCCTGCAATTATATCACGGGCTTTTCCAATTTCATGGGATTTATGTTCACTTTAGGTAGACTCGGGTTCGAGTCGTATATATATATATATCCCATGAAATTGAAATTGAGTGTGAGGGTCTAAATCCATATTTTTTGCTCCAAGTGCGACTCGAACCCGAGTCTACCTAAAGTGAACATAAATCCCATGAAATTGGAAAAGCCCGTGATTAGACTTAAAAAGTTGGCGAAGCATCCCTGCAAGGAGGTGTGATGCCTAGTAAAGTTACAAAGATTAAGAAATCACTTTTACACATTTACCCACTCGAGCTTCTTCGTTTGAAACATTTGCTTTAGCAAAACCACGGTGTTTTGGATAGAGATCTAATCATGACCGGGGTAGTTATGGTGACGAGTGGCTGCGGCTGCGAGCTCAAAATCTGTGGTATGGTATCTGAGGTGCGGGAGAAGCAGGAAGTCACATTTGACAGATTTCATGTTTTTTTTTTTTGGGTCTGTCTGTTGAGTTTGAGGTTGAGATACCAAGTAAAGCTCCGAGTGGTTGGTGTGAAAAGTTGTTTCAAATTTATTCTTTATTGTCTTCCATTTGTTTATATTTCGATTTTTGGTACGGTGAAAAATAATCGAAAATCTTATTCATTTTTCTTTCTGGTGTGTTTTGAGTTAGATTCTCGGCCCAATTTTTGGTGGGTTAGGAGTAGTTCTACGTGTTCTTCACTTTCTTCCCATTTTTGTGTTTTATGAGCTTAGATCTGCAGTACAAGCTATTCGGTTTTTTTTTTTGTGAGTTTCATATGAGAAATAAAACATCATCTGTCATAGTTCTTAGCCCATGCTCTGGAAATATGTAATTAACCTATTAATGAAAGGAGGAATATCAGAATGTTTTTGGATTTTTGAGTTACTTTCAGTATTTCAAGAACTTTGATTTTTTAGACCTAAAAGGAAAAGGCTGTTTTTTTTTGTTGGTATAGATCTTTGGCTATCTAGTTTGGAGCTAGAAGAATTATTGCCTTTAGCAAAATTTGAATATGCTGTACATTTTTTTGACTTTATCATGAACTCTTGACATTCGAATAATATGCATTATTCATCGTGTACTTGAAAAGAAATTAAGGCAGCAAATTAATTAAACAGTTAGCAATCCTTTTCTATTTTAGCCTTTTTTTCAACTCACATGGAACATTGATAAAGAATGTATTTGAGGGCTAGATATTTCATCTAATTAATCCTAAACTAATCATATGTACCAAACAAATATATATATATTATAATATCATTTGTAATCATACAAACCAAACATCCTAAACTAATTATCCTTATTTATCATTTATTTACCACTCTTAATATTTATCATTCACTTATCATATTCATGTATCAAACGCACCCTAATCTAATAAACTATATTTTAACAATTGAAAATACCCACCATACTACTAAAACTATATATTTATGATGCGACACATCCTATGATGCATTGATACGGATACACGGATACGCAGATACGGATACGACTGCATGGAATTTTTGAGCTTTCTAGGATACGATACATTTTTTTATTTTTTTATTATATATACAAGGAAATTATAACAAATATCCAATAGTCTTATCCAAATTTACTTTACAACTATTATTTATAAAATTACATTTACATCAAATTTCATTAATTATAATAATTATCATTCTCTTGACAATAACTAACTTAAGATATTCTAAGTGTGAATATGTAATACAATGATTAATGTATCAATGAATTTAAATAAAACACAAAATTGAGTCATATAATTATAATTCATGAATATTATTTATTTATATATATATATAATTATGCATTATTTATAATTAATCAAGTTTTAATAGTATAATCAACATTATATATTAAAAGTCAAATATAACAAATTTGATGTATCTTAACTGTATCGAATATATCTTTACCGTATCCAGACACGTATATAAAATTATAAATTAATTTTTAATTTTGCATACACCATATGTCGTATCAGATACATCTAAGTCGGAGTATCGTAATGTATCTAGATAGGTATCCGAGAGTACAAATTAACTTTTAATTCAGATACGACATGTGGCGTATCCGATACGTATCAAATATCAGTATCTGAAAAGTATCGTACACGTGACAGTGAAAATTTTCGAAGTATTCGTGCGTTAGAAGACATCTAACATTTCTGACTAAAATATCTTCTCTAAAATTTAAAAATACATTGAAGTCAAACAAACGTAGCCAATGTAATTTCCCAAATATATATATATATATATATATATATATATATATCAGAAAATTAATGCAAGAAGTTCTTAAACTTCATAAGTTCATAATCTCAAACATTTGTTATGACATGTTCAGTTGCCCTGGTCAAAAGGGGGGGGTCTAAATTTTCCCGGGTTTGAGCAACTTTACCTTGGGGTGAATATATTATAAATGGAAAAGAACAAAGTGGATTATCTTTGTCTTTCCAAATATAGGAATTACTAAGCCAAAAGAAAACATACAAGATCAAGATCAACCCCAGGCAGTCCAATATCAATTCCTGTTCTTTCCCTGCCAAAAGAACACAGCTCTAGTTTAGCCCTGTTTGACAATAACAATTCAAAGTTCAGCAAAATCAGATATAAATATTTTAAAGGAACGTACGGAGCTCAAGTAGTCATCCATCGATGACTGCTTCCGCTTCTTCAGACCAGGAGGACCGTCGGCATACTGGCTAAGAGTAGCAAGCTTGGATGGGGTTGCATTCTATTGACAAATGGAAAATGTCAAAGCTGTTGTAATCATATGCAATACCGACAAGAAGTTCGCTACATATTCGAGACAAAAACAAGTTTCAAGAAGTTCACAAGTCATGTGAAATGTGATGTATATCAGTATATCCAAGCAGTATAACAAAATTATAACCCTAAATATATCAGATCTGAATGAGGCATATACTAAAACGCCTAATGTTTGCACATTTGGCTATGACATTGAGTTGTTCCACGAATAATATTTGAAATGAGAACATAGGAGCAATGTTTACTGTCAAATAATGAGATCATAAGAGCAGTGTTTACTGTCAAATAATAAGGCTGTTTCTGAGAAAAATAGGTTAGATAAATCTCGCAACGAAAAAAAAACAATGACATGCTAAATATATGCAAGCCGCGATCAGAGACTCAGATAAAGAAAGAATGGCCTGAGAACTGATTCAGCGTGCTGCACATGGTTATTAATTGTGTTGTTTCATTTCAAGTAAAAGAAGATTTCATAGGGTGAGACATCACCGATCATCCTACCTTCGCTAGTTTTTTCTCTTTACGAGCTTTTCTCTCCCTCTCATCATATTCTTCATTTTCCTTCTCCACCAACCGAATTAGCGCATCGCATCTCCTTGCAATTTCTTGAGTCGTACGAGACTTTACAAACCAATCAAATCGGAATAATGGTGACGTACGAAAGGCTGCCTTCAGTTCATCCCAGTTCCCATATCCAAGTTTGTGAATCATGCAGATCTGCGGAAGAACCATAATTAGCATCATGCTTTTGAATTAAACTAAAAGAAACCCAAATATACCTTAAAGGAAGAAGCTTTAAATATTCGATTCTCACCATGAAGCGATCACATTCTTCATTGTATAACTTCCCTTTGTTCTGTCCATGCTGGATCTTTAATTCCAGCCATGGATTCTTATAGCGATTCAGTTTCTTTGCAATAGCTTTCATTATCTCATCTTTCCGTGAAATTCTAGCCTCTCCTCTTTCAATGCTTTTAATAATCTTATCATAATCTGGAAAATTTCATATCCACACGTTAGTATTAAGTTTTGACAGCCAAGAATGGCCAAAAAAGAAAGATATAATTGCATTATTTCATTTGAAACCGCCAACTGCTTTTTGGCAGTATTATGAAATTCTAAACTAAAACTGCCAACTGCTTCTTCGTGGTAATACGAAAAAATTCTACTTCTTGTAAGTTACTATTGTATACTCTTTAACTTACAATAATATTTTAGAAGCATCTAAAAAGTTCAGGGTACTGACGATGAGAAATTAATCAACCAATGCAAGTAACATACCATTTAATTCTATATATCTTTCCTTGAAAACTTTGGCGTATCTTTCAACTTCTTCCCCTGTTTTCCCTTCCATTTCGGAAGCAATACTTGGTATATCATTTCGACCATGCTTCTCACAGGCCCTAATAAAAGCACTGAAGTCTCTTCTGCTCCACGATGAGAATCCCTGAACACAATAAATTGTAAGGTGATGACTAGATAGATTATCTCGAAGTCATAACAAACAATACACCAACATACTTCTTCCAGCAGTCTTTCCTTCTCCTCCTGTTCCTCAGCGGTCAATGGCTCTCCCACGTCTAAACAGAAAACAAAAATGTCTCAGCATGTTTAAGGGAAAACAAGAAACTGAAGAAGGCAATGTATAAACAAAAGAACATACCATCACGCTCATCCACCTCTATCGTATCTTTTACTTGATGTCTCTGGCGTGCCTGTAGACGCCATAACAACAGTAAGAAACATTAAGTAATATAACAAAGAAACAGTCCAAGAGAATCTAAGACACCCACCATAAGGTAACGCACTTCTTTTTCGTACAGATCACTAAGACGCTGGGTATTGAAGAACTGGAAGTCGTGCCTGATAAAAACAACAAATATGTTAAAGATGCAGAAACCAGTAAGTACAAGAAGAATTAAATGAAAGAGATTCTTACAACTGCGGCATGCGTGGAATTCGAGGCTCTTTGGGTCTCACAGGACCACTTTGCCGCATTGTCTGCTTAAAATATTCCGATTCGGAGTAACTGATAAAAGATCAAGTGAAATGTGATTTCTACATGCACACATAATCTCAGTAAATATATTCAGTTCTCAAGTAGCATACTTGCGCTTCCTTTCTCTTTTTGGCGGTTCAATCCAATTTTCACTGACAATTTTTTTGAAGTCAAATTTGTCATCCTTTTCAACACACAAAAAGGAAAAGAATGAACAAAAACATTAGCGTGCCAACACTAAACATCATAAAATCACCCTAGACATCATAAGCGAAGAAGTAACATACCTTTTCATCATCAAAATCATACAAATCAGAAGCTGCACAAAGTCCAACAGCTAATATTATTCTCACCAACAGGAGAAGAAAAATGAAACAGAGGCAACTCGATTAGCAAGGTAGGTTATAAGAAGCATACTGTCATCCATTTTGAATTTGATAGCATCCTCGGTAAACTTTTTCATTTTAGCATCAAGTTCAGCAGTCGCCTCCTCCCCTTTGGCAATAATTCTATCTATATCCTCATCTGTTATAGTCCTATCTTTGGAACTAAAAACCATTTCAGCACCAAATCTCACCATTTGCAGCAGCTCATCTTTATTAACAGCTGTATAAAGCAACATAAAAGAATTATAAATTTAGTTATTGTGATGTTGAGAGCGATCCCTGAACAAGAAAATCTCACTCTTTTGCTCTGCTAGTCGCCCTTGCTGGATAACCAAAGCATCAAGTGCAAGTTTTTTATAGGCCCTCTCAATCACTTTCTCCTCGATGGTGTACTGCAAAAAATCAATTTAAAAATAACACGAGCACATTATGCTTCAAATAGAAAAGGATCCTATGCGTGGCATGGTATGAAAATAAATCATACCTCAGTGCAGAACCGGAAAACTTGAACTTCCTTTGTCTGTCCAATTCTATGAGCACGGTCCTGAGCCTGCAAATCAACCTGTGGATTCCTGCGATGAAATGAGGCCAAGACTTACGCGATGTTAACATATAGCCAATAGCAAATCTGAAGCAACAGTTGCAGAAAAGTCGAACCAATCACTGTCATAAAGAATGACAACATCAGCAGTTGCAAGGTTGATACCAAGACCTCCAGCCCTAGTTGACAGTAGGAAGACAAACTTCTCACTTCCAGGCTTGTTAAAAGCTTCAATTGAAGCATCCCTATCGTCCCCACCAGTATTTCCATCGATTCGACAATAATAGTATCCACGGTAAAGCAGATAATCTTCAAGAATGTCTAGTAGCCTAGTCATCTGTTCATTCAATCAACAAAATATATTGTGGAGAATATATACCGAAAGAAGAGAAACAACAGAAACATGCGCAAAACTATGTAGGTTGAAAATGAGTTCAGCCAAAATAAGTTGGCTTAAAAAAAAGTACCTGCGAAAATATCAAAACTCGAGAATCACGCTCCTTTAATTTTGGAAGCAATTTGTCAAGAAGAACCATCTTGCCTGAAAGTAACATATTTCGTGGACCATAAATATTAATTAAAAAACAATTATCACGGAAGACCAGATATCTTTGTGCCTCAACATTTCAGACCATACCAGCATTTTCTATGAGATGGTCTCCAGTGGTATAGGGTGGACCAGGTTCAGCACCTTGAAATAAATATGGATGATTGCTACATTTTCTTAGTTGCATGGCTATATTAAGAAGACGTTTGCGTTCGCCGCCAGCATTTATAACTTCGAGATCTTTCTGCAATAAGGCCCTGTAGTACTGCTTTTGCATCTGGGACATACCAACTTTAAGTATTGTCTCCTTCTTGGGGGGCAAACCTTTCTCAACATCTGACTTCAACCTTCTCAGAAGGAATGGTCGAAGAACCTAATAGATTGCAAACCAAAGAAACCAGATAAATAACAAACAATATTACAGATCATCCAAACGCATTACATAATTAGGAATTCAATCTCTATTAAATCCACATATAACTGCTTGAGTGTTCATGCAAACAACATAGTTGGATGCCACACCACTTATTAACCGTCAGTAGAATGATGACATAACTTACTGATTTGACAAATAATGCACAATAATGCACAATAATGCAAGCTACAGCAGAAATTTACTAGGTGAATAACATGTAAAGCATTTACTGAAGAAGAAAAGGACAGGAAAATACTAGTTCTGACAATCTGGAAACAGCATGGTAACATAATGCAATGACTTTGGAGGCATTCAACAAAATTAGGTAGGTTAATAAACAAGCGTACAGCATAGTTCTCATAATGATTGAATTACTGTTGAGGGTAAACTCTAACGTAATTAAGAACCTTTATTCTGGATTCATCTTAAATTTTGGAAATGTTTTGATGAGTCTCAACCAATGTGAGTACCTTTTTACCTGGAAAAAAAATTCATTTTAATGACTAGTAAAGTGTATACCTTGTGAAGCTGCTGCACAACTTCCTGCTCGTCATTTTCGCCGGAAATTTGGAACCATTGATCAAAAGTTTCAGCAGAGCTAAATATTTCCGGTAGCAAAAAGTTTAGGAGAGCCCAGAGTTCATGAAGATTATTCTGCAAAACAAAGATCATGTTACCCTCACTGCTGACATAAAACATGAACAAATCCACAAGTTTCAAATTAGTAACGAACAATATAAGTACTATTTGTGGAATTGATTCTTGATTTGTATCGCTGTCATCTTTATATCCAAACATAAAACTTTGTTCACCTAAACCCGGTCAAAAAACAACTTTCCATATAAATCTACTTTTCAAGAAATTTTATTGAGATAAGTCCAATTTCTAAACTTTTAGTCCATTAGATATTTTATTTTGGCTAAAATACCCCTTAGTTCAGATAAATCCCCCTTGCTGCCGGAAGTTTTCTTTCCACCTGATAGGAATTCACAGCCAAAAGCAAAAGGCAGAAAAGAGCAAAACTCTAGGGATTTGTAAGGATGATAGAGGTGGCGTTGAACAATTGGTTGGCGAAGAAAGTTCGTGTGAAGTGCAATGAAGACGATCGTAGTGCAATGAAGACGATACGATCGACGCTTTGAAGAAGCTGGTGGCGGCTCAGACGGGGACTAGGGCTGACAAATACGAATTCAGAAGTGGTACACTATCTACAAGGTGGCAGCGAGAAAGATGAGCACGGTGGCATAGCAAATTATGCCGCGACGGTGTTGCTCGACGAGCTGTCCCTTAAATCATCTCACTCAATGTACTTTTCATCTCTCCAATCCTGTGGCTACGACGCTGATTTCAAGCTTGCTGATGACCCAACTATCGTATTCAAGCACTATGACCAGTATTTATACGACGGCCTTATTATCTTCTCTCCCTCTGGCACTAAGTTTGATTGTTTTGTATCATAGGTTATGGGTGGAAATTAGATTGCGTTCGTATGTTTTTTTTTTTTTTTGGGTTTTTAAATTGTTGAAAGATTTTTGTAGGGTTTGGAGGGTCGTCGGATGTGGAGGGGGTTTTAGAGGTGTCGAAGTGGCATCCGAAAAGCTGGAAAATTGAGATGTTGATCAGGAAAGAGCTTCCATGGAAGAAGACACATCGGTGATGTAAAACCCGACGTCCACCGGTAGGCGGTGAACAAAGAACCCCAGGTGCACCGGTAGGAGGTGCACATGTAGGGCTATTTTTGTCATTTCAACATATTGTTATATCATTGTCTTCATCATCAAATTTCGGATATTATCAGTATAATATATTTCTTATTATTCTTATTATCAATATTAATATTCTTAATCTATTCATCATTAATATTAATTCTTGTTATTATTGATAAAATTATTATTAATTATTAATTAATTTCATATTATTCTTATTGTTACTAATTTTTTTCCTTTTTAATTTTATTATTCATATTATTATTTGGAAAATTAAAAAAAAGTAAAAAATTAAAGAAAAAATGAAAATCCATGGAGGATTGTTATAATAAAAAAAAAAGCCCCATTTTCGTTTAGTTTCGAATATGGTTTTTTAAAAAAAATTTAAAAATATTGCTGTCAGTTTTTATTTGGAAAAGAAGTAAAAAAAAAATAAGGAAAAATTGAAAATCTGCCACGGAGGATTGTCATAAACAAACAAAAAGCCCCATTTTTGTTATAGTTTGGAAAATGGTTTTGTTTTGTTATATTTTAAAAAAATGCTGTCAGTTTTCCAATTAATCAGCCCATTTTCATAAAGGTACACCTAGCTTTCAGGTGCCATAATGCCAAACTTACAAGTCCCCGGATATGCAGTCAATGAATAACCTCAATATAACATACAGAGCAATATCAAAAAGAGAAGAAGGTAGGGCACACAGGATTGAAAAATTATTAAAATCTAGAATTTGTAAACAATTTCAACTGCACTTCACACCCACAACTGACATGCAGTATTTCAAATTTAAAGAAACGTGAAAGGAAAGTGAAATCCTAGAAAGTAGAAAGTACCTGAAGGGGCGTTCCCGTAATTAGGAGCCGATAGTTAGTACTAAAAAGTCTCATTGTTTTAGAAAGAAGAGAATTTTCATTCTTGATTCGATGAGCTTCGTCAATAATGATGTATCGCCAACTAAATCGACGAAAGACAGACTTCTCTTTTATTGCCATTTCAAAACTTGTAACACAAACATCAAACTTTCCAGCCACAAGTAACTCCTCACGTATATATTTCTGAAAAATTAAAATGAGATCAGAAAAGCAGGATTAAACTATTATTCACCTGCAATCAAAAATGACTAAGAAAATTATATCTAAAGTTGTACAGAAGGCTTACTCTTTCATCAGGATTTCCAAGAAATTTTACGGCACGTAACACTGGACAAAATCGTTTAATTTCATTCATCCAATTTCCAAGCGTAGATTTTGGAGCGACAACCATGTGAGGACCTGTAATCCCTCTGAACTCATGCAAGTATCCCAATAAGGAGATGCTTTGTAAGGTTTTACCAAGCCCCTGAATTTGAGAACACAATGAATAATAAAATGATCATTAGCAAAAGAAACTAAAGAAAATAATATTATAAATACCAATCGCTATTCATACCATTTCATCTGCAAGTATTCCATTAATGCCATTCTCATACAGTCGAATCATCCAATTTAAACCAGCAAGTTGATAATCCCTCATCTTTCCTTGAATACCTGAAACAGCTCATAATTTTAGATCTTCATGAATTAAATAACAAAACCACGTAAGGAAATAATTTTCAGTACTAGTAGTTTTACTTGGAATGAATTGATATAGCATGTGCCAGCCATTTCATTAAACATAACCAACTATAAATATCTCAAACCATAAAAGTACCAATCACCAAACAATTAACACTGTGTCACACAGGAATGAGCCAAATAATCATACAAGATGGCTGCACCAGTAGCCTTGTATTTCCGGTGCCAGAAAGGCCATCTTCTTCGTCTTTAAGACATTCTTGATCTTCTTCCTCTTCCGTGACTTTTGAGGCATGGCGACCCCTGTAAAATGCATTTGAGAGCACAAACCACATTAAAATAAATACAGAATCTATTCATCGCCGTCTTTTCATAGCACGTACTAGCTCAGGGATACCATCACAAGACTTTACCATTACACATTGTGGTTAATCAATTAATTAAGAGCAAACATCCAATTAAAAATTGTAACTTGATAAAATAGAGGATTTCCAATGACTGGATGAGAGGTACCAAACCATTCCATCACTCTCAGTCTGTATGGTCTTAGTGATAAAAGACTCCATTTCCTCCTCTTCTCTCAGGGATACTAATTCACAAAGGATGGTCAACAAGATAAAATACGAGATTTTAACTTCTCAGTTTCACCCTAAAATTTGAGAAATAATAAGGAATAATACATGGTCAAAACGTGTGATACATGCTTTATATCATGTTTGTCACCATGTTCAATTTTTCTCTCTTATAATTTCCAAGATATAACACGTGTATCCAACATCATCTCCATGCTAGATCGACCATCTCAACTTTCCTTGCTCATCTGATAGCATCATGAAATAATAGTATTAATTTAATTTAACAACACAAATGGTGTAACTTGTATTTAACATTTTTTATTTTTTATTTCATTACTGTCTGTCAATTCTACTATTTATATGAAGAGATAAAAATATCTATTATGTAATTTAAGTTTCTGCATTAGAAATATTTTCTCTAATTAAAAATTTATATAGAAAAAAAAGATAAAATCATATTTACAAATTACAAACGTACTTTTTAATCATTTTGACAAATAAAAATATTTTTAGTCTTCTTCTAAACAACTATTTTTTCCAAGTTTTGCTTAAAAACGCTCACATATACACCCATCTTCATTTGTTTCTTAAAAAACATAAGTTGTTTCTCAAAATATAGAACAAGAAGCAAATACAAGAAATAAAAATATCATTAATTGCAAGCAAGTCTGACATTTACCTTTTGCATATGCAAAAGGATGATGGATTGGGAATTCTAAGGAAAAATTCAAGTACGAACAAGCCAAATTTGTATAAGAAAGAATGGCATTATTCAAGGGTTAAGAGTTCTTATATTTTCATTAAATTATAATAATTGCACGATTTGGAGCATTAAACCAATTTTTTCCGTGAAAGTAATATTCTATTCAGAGCAATTACATGGAATATTAGTCGATAAAAATGTGTCGTATGAAGCCAAACGGGAGAAATGATGAAAAACATAAAGGAAAACGTGTTTTAATGCATAATTAATTAACCATCATGCATTTATCGGGAAACAAATCCCACCCCAGGAAACCAGTCACCAAAAATGTGGTTTTCATAGTGACATCAAAATGAGCATGCAGACATTACTGCAGTTAAATGGCAGTACGTTGCACAAAATGCATCGGCATTGGCATGATAGCATCGAACCGCAATTGCAAGGGCAGAGAATGATACTACATATCACATGGTAAGTAAGATGTTACTAAAAACACTATACATCCAAACTAGGAGATTTACACGTGAAAGACAATGAAAATTCAATGTTTGAACATCTCAAACTATTCTGTGGTGCTGCGTCGGAATAACAATCAGAAGATCAAGATTACACACCTTCCTTTTGCCTTCTTCTGAGAGACAGGCCGATCACCTTGTGCAAAATGAGCAAATAATTCTGTCTGCTGCAAGAGGAACTTCAAACGACCTTTTCCCTTGTTATTCTGACACGATAAAAAATATCGATGACACAGTAAAATCAGCACATTTTAACTTTCACAGATGTCATGTCAAGTAATAATTTTCCTCCAGAAAACACACCATATCAACATCAATAGCAGCATTTTGGGCGTCTAGTATTTCTTGTAATTTTTGCTTCTTCAATCTTTCCATTTCTTTGAGCCTGGACTTTTCACGATTAGCAATAGCATTATCATCCTGTAAAACAAAGCAAAACCATTGATACTTACCCCAAATTTCAGGCATTTCTTAATTGTAAGATTCTCAACCATCCAGTACATGGAAATCAGCTCCTAACCTCATCTATATAGGGTAATTAAAAACCAGAAGACAATGTAGCTAAAATGTGCATATGTGCAAACACAAAAAAACATTTACAGCTAAAAAAGACATAAATCACTCAAAGATCACTGCATGCAAAAATCAACCAGCTGTCATCTACTCTTTGACTAATCCTTACAGTGCCCCATTGGCACAACATGAACCCCGCATTTCAATCAAATTGCATCGAACCCAACTAATCAAATCGAAACCTAACTAAAATCACTCGGTAACAATCATAAAATAAATAGATCTGAATGACTCCACCGACAAGCATCACGAAAATTTTTTCAAAAAAAAATAAGGAAAACTCACTCATTCCGCCGAAGCAAAGATTCACTTCAATAAAACTCACCTCGTTCTCATCTTCCATTGTACCGGAGTCATTGGAGACATCCTCATCATTGGAATCATCCGCGGGGCAAGCCACCGCCTCGATCTCCTCCTCATCCTCTTCGTCATTTACCTGATCCTTGGCAACCTCTTCCTCCGACAAGGTAGTCGACGTCGAATCGTCTGAGCATTCCTCTGCTCGAGAGGGCTTCGCCATGCCCAGGGTTTGCTGATCGCTTTTCTTTTTCCTTTTTTCTTCCGAAGAGAAATAAAAAATAAATTCAACTGAAAATATTTTGTGTAATGTTTGAGACACGAGTATGTTGGTTGATATATATAACGGTGGGCCAATAGCAATTTCGATTTGGCTGTATATTCCCGCCATGTAACTAGGTTATTCCCGCTATTGGGCCGCTGGAATTGAATTTGGGCCTGCAGGCATCAAACTTACCTTTTTTCCTATTTTAGAATTTTAAATAAAAGTATTCTTTTTTGGGAAAATTCGGGCCGGTACTATTTGGTAAAAGATTTTTCGGCCCAATCACCCAAAAAAATTTCTTTCAACTAGGTCCAATTTTGGTCAAAATGACCAAAATAGTCTTCTGTCTTCCTTGGATCAAATCCTTCAACATTAAAACCCCAGTCTACAACCCTCACATCAGCCACATGTCCCAACCACCAACGCCGTCGTCGGAAGTTGTCGCTCCTCCCATGGCGTCGGAGATGCGCGCACTGGTCAAACGAAAACAAAAAGGTTGTGCAAGAAGACAAAATCATCGCATTCTTCTATTTATTATCTATTTACCGATTGTGTTGATTTTGTTTTATATTTCTTATGAATTTCATTTTTTTTGTAATGTCTGTACGTAGATTTTTAATGTGAAATGTAAAAGTATAACGTATTTGAATTGTTTGATCAAACATATGAATGAAAATTTTATATTTATTATCAGTTTCAATTTTATTGTAATGATTGTTTGTAGCTTTTTAATGTAAAACTCAAAATTATAATGTATTTGAGATGTTCGATCAATAGTTTGAATGAAAATTTTGAGAATGTAATGATATTGAAAACATTGGTGCATGTAATTTACATGCACCGACGGTTCATGAGTCTATCGGTGCATGTAATTTACATACACCGATAGACTCAGTGGTGCATGTAATTTACATGCACCGGCAGTTCATGAGTCTCAATTTTAATTTCAATTTAGATTAGTCATAAAATATAGATTAAATAAATCAATAACAGCCGTGTTTGATGCACGCTTTTGAATGAGAGAGAGAAATGAATCGATCCTATTTTCAACTCACTCTCCCACTATATTGTCAAATAAGGTAGAAAGTGGAGTTTGGATGATTTGTGTGCAACAAATGATCATTCAATAAAATTAAAAACTTGCTCAACTGTCCCACGCTTAAAATCACCGAAGCATGACGTAAAAAAAAACCTACTGATGGCCAAGTTGAAAGGTACAAATAGTCATACTATGTCATGAGGACTATCGGTGCATGCAAATGTTGAGTCTACCAATGCATGTAATTTACATGCACCGGTAGACTATCGGTGCATGTAATTACATGCACTGGTAAATGTTGCTTGCTTGTTGATCTTATAACAAATTAAAGATACAATATACTGGTGATGAAGACTTGAAAGGACCTTATACTCTCTCATCGCTTGTACAAAAGAGTAAATGATACTAATTTGAGAAACAATGCAAATTTTGAGTCTACCGGTGCATGTAATTTACATGCACCGGCAGACCATAAGTGCATGTAAATTACATGCACCGGCAGACTATAGGTGCATGTAAATTACATGCACCGGTAAAATTTTGAGTCTACCGGTGCATGTATTTACATGCACCGCTCAATTTTACATGCAATGTACTAGTAATTTTACATGCACCGCATGAATCGATTTTAACATGCACCCCATGAGTCGATTTTAACATGCACCGCGTGAGTAATTTTACATGCACCACATGAGTAATTTTACATGCACCGCATTAGTAATTTACGTGCATCTCATTACTCAATTTTACATGCATCGCATGTGTAATTTTACATGCACCGCTCAATTTTTTACATGCACCGCTCAATTTTACATGCACCGCAAGAGCCAATTTTTACATGCACCGCTCAATTTACATGTACTGCATGAGTCAATTTTTACATGCACCGCTCAATTTACATGCACCGCTCAAAAATATATAGATATATATCTGATGTTATGTAGGACCAATACAAGAAAATAGATGTTATGTAGTTGGCTAACATGCCGATATCATTTCTGACAGGAATGAACTTCGATCCCATCTCGGTGTAGAAGGATTTGGATTTTTGATTTCATCAGTCCAAAAAATATTTTATTTTAAATTATTTGAGGATGTTTGTTAGTTCCGAACCTTATCGATGAGATTTTAAAGATGACAAAACATATCAGACCGGATCGAGAGAAATCAGACTGACCAGATCGATCGCCCAAAATAGATCAAGCTGATAAGATGACAAAGCATATCAGACCGGATCGAGGGTAATCAGACTGACCAGATTGATAGCTCAAAACAGAACAAGCTGATAAGACATTTCACATATCAGACCGGATCAATGGATATCAGACTGACTAGATCGAAGCTTCAGATCGATCTCAATCTTTATCAGATCAGAGCAGTCAAGGATGTATAAAGATTGGCTCTTCAGTTCGAATCATTAACGGCTATTTATTGTAGCATTTAATGTCGTAATTAATGCTACAAAGGACCAAAGACTAAAAATTGCCATAAAAGGTAAGAAGACAAAGAAGAGCTTACCTGACAGTCGCCGAAAGCATGAACCGGAACGGCAAGTATCCTGAAGAAGAAGACTGTAGCTTACTCAGAGAATAAGCAGAGTCAAGAGTTGCACATTAAGGGAAATAATGTCGTTGGTACATACAACTATAAAAGGATGCAACAACAATACAGAGAAAGTGATATACAAGGACACGAGAGACTGATCAATCGAAAAACGCACAAGAAAGCAAATCAGCACAAGCTTACAAGCTCAGAAGCTCTCGGGCTGAAATTATTCTTAAGCACGATTACTTTGTAATATTTGATCATTTAGGATCACTGTGCGCATCTTGTGTAGTCTGTATTGAAAAACAGAAGTGAGAAACAAATTGTAACTGTCAGACAGAGAGTGTCTGAACAGATCGAGTGACTAGGAGTTTCAGACTGGTAGTGGGGTAAATCCAGCCTGAATCGGGTTTGTACAACAGGATTGTATAAATCAAAGTCTTCTAGCATAAACCTTCCTTAATTGGAAGAAGGGGAGACGTAGAAGGATTACACCACCTTCGAACTTCCAGAAACATTTTATGTGTTCTTGTCTTTCTGCACTTGTTCTTTCATTCAAGCCATCGAGCCGCTCTTACAAATATAAGATCAGACCGTTCCGCACTTATACATTCAGTGGTCTGTTCTATAAAAGAGTTGATTAAGAAACAGATTTCTTTCACTAATCCGAAAGAAATCACAAGGGATTAAATTTTAGAAGGGGTGTTCATTCACCTCCCCCCCCTCTAAACACTCCGGACTGATCCTAACAAGTGGTATCAGAGCGGGTCATCTTAATCAGCACAAAGACACTTGAGCTGATGGCATCATTCAACAAAATTCCTATGTTCTCAAAAGAAGACTATGATGACTGGAGAATCAGAATGCAAGCTCATCTGGCAGCTCAGGACGACGATATGTGGTTCGTCATCACTGATGGACCAATAAAGATTCTGAAAGTCAATACAGCAGTCGCCATTACTGGTGGTGAACCACAAATGGTAGAGAAGGACAGATCCCTCTGGACGAATGAGGAAAGAAAGAAAGCAAATCTCGACAACGTTGCCAAAGACATCTTGTTCAAGACATTGGACAAGAACATGTTCAACAAAATCAAAATGTGCTCTACTGCCAAAGAAATTTGGGAGAAGATAGCACAGCTATGTGAAGGCAACGATCAGACCAAAGAAAACAAGCTGACTGTTGCTCTTCAAAGATTTGAGAGCATAAAGATGGAGAGTGGAGAAACTCTAAACGAGTTTGATGAAAGAGTCACTAGCATCATTAATGAACTGAATGGTCTGGGCAAAGAATACTCAAACAGAGAGATCGCTCTGAAAGTTATGAGAGCCCTGCCTAAAGAATGGGATGTTAAGACCATTGCAATGAGGGAGTCCAAAGATCTGAACAAGGTTGAACTTCATGATCTGTTCGCAGATCTTAAAGCATATGAGTTCGAACTGATAAGCAGAGGTGAAGCAGAGTCATTCATCTCTCAACCAAACAAAGCACTGGCAGCTATTCCAGACCAGATCGCCTCCACATCCGATCGATCTATTGAACAGATAAGTAATGATGCTATGTCATTATTTATCAAGAAATTTGGTAAATTCATGTCTAAAAATAAGAGGAACTTTAAACCCTCTCATCATTATAAGCCAAGAAAGGACGATGTTGTTAATTATCAGGCTTGCTACAATTGTGGTAAGACCGGACATTTCATTGCAGATTGCACCAGACCGAAGAAAGAAGAACAGAAGGAGAAGCATCGCGATGACAGGAAAAAGAAGCACTACAAAGATCGCAAAAGTCATGGAAAGTCCCAAAAGGTCCTAGTAGCTGAAGAAGGAAATAGCAAGTGGGCTCAGACTGACCCGATTCAGAAAGCTCCGAATATTCTTCCAGCGAAAGCGAATAAGATATTCAATGTCTAATGGCAGATGAAGAGATGAGTCAGACAGACGAGGTATTTGACTTTGACTCAAATGAATTTACACGTGAAGAGCTCATGTCCGCACTGCAAGACATGGCTAATGATTATAGGATCTTAGCTGAATCATTTGAGAAGAATAAAGCTAAAGTCAGTGATCAAATGGATGAGCACAGCAAACCAAGCTGCTCTGAGCAGGGTGAGTGCAACAATCTCCAGATCGAGCTGAATAAGCTGAAAATCTCCTATGATCAGCTCCATGAAGAAAATAAGAGAATTAGCACACAAAATGCTAAGCTTTCTCATATATTCAAGACATGGACAAAGAAACGTTGGTGATTTCACTGGCATAGGCTTTGACACCAAAGAATCCACCAAAGATGAATCTGAACTGTTGCTGGTAAAGAACAAAATCAAACAAATGACATTTGTTAAATCCAGCACAATATATGAGACTGAAGCACCTACGAATCAAACGGGAGTCTCGTTCGTGAATCAAGGTTTGAGAAAAGGAATTGGGTATGTCAATCAAGCCAAAGAAAAGGCACCAGCAAGCTTTGCGTCTTTCAGACCAAATCTAAGGGTGCAAGATCGAAGGCAAGGAAGACAATACAATTACTATAATTCAAAACCAGTTCAACGAAGATATAGACTACCTCATGAGAATCAAAGGGTTCCATATCGCACACATTATCACACACAACATCGAAACAGACCAGCTCACAGCACACCACACACACACAAGCCACTAAAGCTGATACAGGTGTGGGTTCCCAAAGGGCTAATCCGTTCTGGACCCAAATCGGATTGGGTACCAACAATAAATATGTTTGATGACAGGTACCGAAGAAACTGGCATCAGACTGGTACTTGGACAGCGGGTGTTCTCGTCACATGACTGGAAACATCGAGCTGCTGTCTGAAGTCACAGAATGTACTGGACCCAAGATCATTTTCGGAGATAATTCGAAGGGTAAGACCGTGGGCAAGGGTAAGATTGTCCATGGTAACATTATTATCAATGATGTGCTGTTAGTTGAAGATCTGTGCTATAATCTGATTAGTATAAGTCAACTTTGTGATAATGGTTATGCTGTAGAATTTCACAAACACACTTGCACTGTTAAATCATCAGACGGTATAACCATGCTTGTAGGAATCAGGAATGGAAATACATATAAGATTAACTGAAATCATGCTCAACCTGATAATCCTACTTGCTTCATCGCTAACAATGATAATAAACACTGGCTATGGCATAAACGCTTGAATCATATCAATTTTAAGACTATTTATAGCCTGTGTAAACATGATTTAGTTATCGGTCTGCCCAAAATCGACTTTGCTAAGGATAAGATCTGTGAATCTTGCCAAATGGGCAAACAGATCAGATCATCCTTCAAACACAAGAATGCCGAATCCTCCTCCCGTTGTTTAGAACTATTGCATATGGACTTGTTTGTCCTATACCAATAACAAGTTTAGGGGGAATGCGGTATACTCTTGTTGTTATTGATGATTACTCACGCTTTACATGGACTATATTTTTGAGCAGTAAAGATCAGACCGGTCCGAAGTTGATCAAGCTGCTGAAACGCACTCAGAACGAGAAATCATCCAGCATAGACAAGATTCGAAGTGACAAAGGCACTGAGTTTTCAAATCAGAATCTTGAATCCTTTCTAGAAGATCATGGAATTAAGCATGAGTTCTCAGCCGCTCGAACTCCTCAACAGAATGGAGTTGCAGAACGAAGAAACAGAACGCTCAAAGAAGCAGTAAGAACAATGCTTGCTGATTCTGGAATCTCACAAAAGTTCTGGGCAGAAGCTGTAAATACTGCATGCTACACTCAAAATCGGTCTATGATTAATAAGAAGCTGAATCTCACTCCATATGAAATATGGACTGGTAACAGACCGTCTATTTCTCACCTTCATGTATTTGGCTGTAAATGCTTCGTTCACAACAATGGTAAGAATCATCTTACAGCATTTGAAGCTAAGTCAGATAATGGAATATTCTTAGGATATTCATCAACTAGCAAAGTCTATCGAGTTTTTAATAATCGAACCTTAACTGTAGAAGAATAAGTTCATGTAGTTTTTGATCAATCTTTGTGTGTTGAGGGTAACAAAGAATCAATTCAAAATCAGATGGAAAACATCCATCTCGAAGCTAACAATGATGATGAGATTGTAGCTAACAGGTCAAGAGACAACCCACCAGAACCTGAAGTACCAGCCAGATCGGATCAAGGCAATGAAGCTTCTTCAGATCTAGCCGATCCGGATGATCCAAACTCTCATATCAAAGCAGATGCTGATCATACCGCTACTACTACTCATCCGGCTGGACCAGACAATCCAGAGTCAAGCTATCGATGGACTAAGAGGCATCCACATAATCTAGTGATTGGAAGTCCCTTTGCACCGATTAGAACCAGAGGACAGATGATGGATGAGTTCACTCATACTGCCTTCATCTCAACTCTGGAACCTAAGAAGATCGATGAAGCTCTGACTGATTTCAACTGGATTAAGGCCATGCAAGAAGAGCTTAATCAATTCGAACAAAATCAAGTTTGGAGTCTAACCCCCAGACCAAGCGATATGCCTGTTGTTGGAACCAGATGGGTTTCAGAAACAAGCTGGACGCAGATGGAACTGTGGTTAGAAACAAGGCCAGACTGGTGGCACAAGGATTCCGACAAGAAGAAGGAATTGACTTCGATGAATCTTTTGCACCAGTCGCCAGACTTGAAGCAATCAGAATCTTTCTTGCATATGCTGCCTTTAAAGACTTTAAGGTATATCAGATGGACGTCAAGAGCGCCTTTATTAATGGTAAGCTTCAGGAGGAAGTGTACATTGAGCAACCTCCTGGATTTCAGAACCACTCATTCCCTAATCATGTATATCTACTGAATAAAGCAGTATATGGTCTGAAACAAGCACCAAGGGCCTGGTATGACACTCTATCTCAATTTCTGCTGAACCATGACTTTCAGATCGGCTCAGTAGATAAAACTCTCTTTAAATTTATTAAGGGGGAACATACCCTGTTGGTTCAGATTTATGTTGATGATATAATCTTTGGGTCAACTAACCCCAAATTATGTGAGAAATTTTCCAAGTTGATGCAAGGACAGTTTGAGATGAGCATGATGGGAGAACTCTCATTCTTTTTGGGTCTCCAAGTCAAACAGCTCAGCAATGAAATTTTCATCAACCAAACCAAGCATACCAAAGAGCTGCTTAAGAGATTCGGAATGGAAACATGCTCAACTGCATCCACTCCAATGATTCCTACAATCAAGTTAGACAAAGACGAATGGGGAACGGCAGTCGAAGTAACTATGTATAGAGGACTAATCGGATCGCTCTTATATCTTACAGCGAGCCGGCCTGATATTATGTTCTCAGTCTGTATGTGCGCCAGATTTCAGTCAGAACCAAAGCAATCACATTTTATTGCTGCTAAGCGTATTCTGAAATACTTGAAAGGATCTCAGAACGTTGGTCTTTGGTACTCCAAAGATTCTAACTTCAGCTTGATCGGATATTCAGACGCAGACTAGGCTGGCTGTAAGATTGATCGTAAAAGCACCAGTGGAACATGTCAATTTCTAGGTGAAAGATTGATCTCTTGGTTCAGTAAGAAGCAAACATCAATTGCCACATCTACAGCTGAAGCAGAATATCTTGCCGCTGGAAGCTGTTGCGCTCAAATGCTCTGGATTCAACACCAGCTCAAAGACTATGGCATCCAAGCTGTTGACTCTCCGATATTTTGCGACAACACAAGTGCAATCGCTATAACATATAATCCAGTTCTGCACTCTCGAACAAAGCATATTGATATAAGACATCATTTTATTCGAGATCATGTTGGCAAAAAGGAGATTCAGATCGAGCACATCTCAACAGAGCAGCAAGCAGCAGACATCTTCACCAAACCGCTCCCTGAGGCTAAGTTAATTATTTCCGTCAAATTCTTGGATTAATTGACTTATCTTGATAGTTTAGATGTTCTCTTCTTCTCGCGCTTAAAGACTTTTGTTGGCACAGATCGATAATACAATGTTTAGAAAGACACAGACCGGTCTGAACTTTCAGACCGATCTATGTCAATCTGATGTTATCCTATGATCTGTCTGGACAATAAATCTTTTATTTTGTATTTATATAAAACAAAAAACAGCCCGGACTGATTGCATTTTAACCACCTTATCTTTCTTTTATCCTGACCGTTTATTTTGAATTATTTATTTATCAGTCTTCGAGATAAAGACACGTGTCTTCTCTCTCTTATTTAGCGGGCTGAACATTTCATTTTCATTCACTTTTTACCAATTACCGCCTGTCTGCTCTCTAACTCTCTCATCTTCCCTCAAAACTTTTCGTATACTTTTTCCATTTTACTCCAATGGCTACCATAACTCACAACTCTCTCTCCGTTGAGTTCAATGAGATTTACAGGGCTGAAGATTCAGAGATGGTTTCCATTTTCCGAGCTTTGGAATCGTCTGGATTGAGAAACTTTTGGAGAGTGGCACAGTGGTTTACGAGTCGGAGATTCGTGAACTGTTTGCCAATGCCATACCCCAGAAGTCATTCATCTCCACATCTGTCAAGGGCAAAACTTTTGAAATCTCGCCGATGACGCTGGCCAAGACCTTTGGTCTACCCAACTCCGGACTGACTGAGTTTGGGCAGATTCCTCAAGCCTCTCTCACAGCTCTTCAGGGGAAGATTTCCATTTTTGGCCATCGCCTGCAGCCCTCATTCAAAAAGAAGGAAATGCTATTTCATTTCCAGGTGCTATGCGAAATTGTGGGCAAGCCATTATTGGGCAAAGCTGGGAGTTTTGACGTCGTCACTGCCGAGAAGTTCAGGGCCATGGCTGCTATTGTTTTCGGACAGAAGATGAACTGGTCCGTGATTCTTTTTGTAGTTCTGATGGAAACAGTGATCGCCTCCAAACAGGCCGTCTGCTTTGCTGTTCCTCTCAGCAAGCTCCTAGAAACTTTGGACATTGCGCTGGGGAAGCAGTCTGCTCTGAGTCCCTTCAAGATTCTCAACTCCAAAGGACTAGCACTGCTGAAGTCCAAGAGTGCTCCACCTACTCCCACCGATCTGGTGGCTGTCAAGAGGAGGGAGAAGCCCAGACTGCTGCTCGCAAACCACGAGTCAAGCGAAAGTTAACCATCCAGACTGACTCTGAAGAAACTCAGTCTGCTCCCTCGCCACCAGCCAAGCCTCTTCCCAAGAAGCCAAGAACCCAGATTACCAAACCAAAAGCCTTACCCATATTGCCTCCAACAAAAGCCACCCCTGCACCCCAACCTACAACCCAAATCTCAACCACTTCAACCATTGCACCAAATGTAACCATCCGAGTCCCCTCTGCCATTCCCGTGGTGAAAGGGATTGTTATCACTGAGTTGGGAGACTATACCCAATCCGGGATCAAGTCCCCTCCCTCCACCGGCAAGGGCAAAACCATTCTCTCCGAACCACTTTCCTCTAAGCCCAAATCTGCAGCACAGACAGCAATTGATATTGCTATGGAGGACGTTGAAGAGAAAGTGAAGGAGCTCATTGTGATTTTTGATGAGTACGTCGAATACAGAACGATCAACCACATTGAGATGTTCTTCGGCATACTCAAACGCCTTCAGAAAATGGAAGAAGAAGTTCTGAAGGGGACAGAGACCAATGATGTTCGGATTGCTGTGCAGCGCAAAGAGCTATTCAAGGCCAATCAAAGATTCAGACTGGCGACTCTGCTCTTAACTGCTAAGAAAGCGAACTTCAATTCGAATGTTCCAACTGCCAGAGATGATGGGGTTGTTATTGCTCAATTAGAGATGGATATTCATGCTCTCCAGTTAGCTGTCCGATTTCAACGACAGAAAATCAGCATATCCACTCCAGCAACCAGCCCGGATCATCCCTCTGCCAGCAAGACTCTGGCAGAACCTTTCATTGATGTTATTCCCTCTCAAGCAGCAGAACAGACTGCAGATCGCGAAGCAGATCAGACTGCAGACATAGTAGCAGATCAGACAGCGGAGTAGCCATTGCCTAATGCTCCGTCTGCTACAGAAGATGAACCACTGAATGTTTTGTTGGACTCTCCAACAACATCTATTCCATTGGGATCGTCAGACTCCCACGTTCACATCAGTCCAACCGCAGAACTTGCAACAGTTGGCGCACCAGAGTTCGTCGATCTGGATCTGGTGGTATCCACTGTTGTTGCAGCTCTACACCTTGAGGAGCCTTCCAGACCCAGCACTCCTCCAGTCCAATCAGATGAAGATATGGCTTTCTTACAAGCATTTTCTTCGGATCTGGTCACCTTGATCCGGTCCGAAAGTCACCAAGCTGCTGTATCTTCACTTGTGCCGATTGCTGAAGAAGATGATCATGCTTTGTCGTCATCAGATCACTCTCCAAGCCGACAATCTGATGCACCTCCATTTCTGGCAAGGACTCTTCAGCACCTATCTGACAACTGCATGTCACTCTCTCAACGTGTTCTAGAAGTTCATCAAGGTCAGAGGCTTACAGCTTTGGACTTTGATTCATTCAAAGAGAAGATGACAGCCAGTATCGGCAGCCTTCAACGAGGACTGAACGATTTGTTCTCTCAGCAAGCCACTTATAAGAACAGCCTGAGAAAAGAGCAGATCGAGCTGGCCACTGAAGTCAGAGCATCCGTCGCCAACTCCCTTCGCGCTCAAGATACTCGTCTTGACGCTATCAGCGCTCAGCTAGCACAAGTTGTAGATTTTCTCCAAGAGTTTGCTGCTGACAAAAAGTGGGAAAAGAAAAAAGACTTCAAGCCGCATCAGTCTCAGTCTTCAAGAAAATAGATTGTTTATATATTCAGACTGTCTGTATGCAAGACTGTTGATCAATAAAGAAAATCTTTCTTTGTTAAGTCCTTGTTCATTTATTTTGAACTAAACTAAAAGGCTTAATAATAAAAGACTTAATCGATCCAACTTAATTATGTTCATTTATTTTGAACAAGAAGAAGTAATCGATCCGAAAGTATACGCTTCAGAGTTCTTATCAGACTGGTTAAAAAGACTTGGAAGCTAGGTTTTGTCATCATAAAAAAGGGGGAATTTGTTAGTTCCGAACCTTATCGATGAGATTTTAAAGATGACAAAACATATCAGACCGGATCGAGAGAAATCAGACTAACCAGATCGATCGCCCAAAACAGATCAGCTGATAAGATGACAAAGCATATCAGACCGGATCGAGGGTAATCAGACTGACCAGATTGATAGCTCAAAACAGAACAAGCTGATAAGACATATCACATATCAGACCGGATCGATGGATATCAGACTGACTAGATCAAAGCTTCAGATCGATCTCAATCTTTATCAGATCAGAGCAGTCAAGGATGTATAAAGATTGGCTCTTCAGTCCGAATCATTAACGGCTATTTATTGTAGCATTTAATGTCGTAATTAATGCTACAAAGGACCAAAGACTGAAGATTGCCATAAAAGGTAAGAAGACAAAGAAGAGCTTACCTGACAGTCACCGAAAGCATGAACCAGAACGACAAGTATCCTGAAGAAGAAGACTGTAGCTTACTCAGAGAATAAGCAGAGTCAAGAGTTGCACATTAAGGAAAATAATGTCGTTGGTACATACAACTATAAAAGGATGCAACAACAATACAGAGAAAGTGATATACAAGGACACGAGAGACTGATCAATCGAAAAAAACGCACAAGAAAGCAAATCAGCACAAGCTTACAAGCTCAGAAGCTCTCGAGCTGAAATAATTCTTAAGCACGATTACTTTGTAATATTTGATCATTTAGGATCACTGTGCGCATCTTGCGTAGTCTGTATTGAAAAACAGAAGTGAGAAACAAATTGTAACTGTCAGACAGAGAGTGTCTGAACAGATCGAGTGACTAGGAGTTTCAGACTGGTAGTGGGGTAAATCCAGCCTGAATCGGGTTTGTACAACAGGATTGTATAAATCAAAGTCTTCTAGTATAAACCTTCCTTAATTGGAAGAAGGGGAGACGTAGAAGGATTACACCACCTTCAAACTTCCAGAAACATTTTCTGTGTTCTTGTCTTTCTGCACTTGTTCTTTCATTCAAGCCATCGAGCCGCTCTTACAAATATAAGATCAGACCGTTCCGCACTTATACATTCAGTGGTCTGTTCTATAAAAGAGTTGATTAAGAAACAGATTTCTTTCACTAACAATGTATCTTCAAATTCATGTGGAATACAATAAATTTACTTTATATGAGAATACCAAAGTTGATAGAAGAAGATGGCTCATACAAATCTTAAAAAATGCTAATTTATCCCTATGACTATATCCATCTTGCAGACTCCTCTGCGGAAAGCAAAACGCTAACACCAACCAAATAACAAATTGAAAGCAGTAACCCAACGAATTCAATCTGCAAAACCATGAACGAAACACAAGTGAATGTGATTACTTCCGCAACTGACGGTCTTAAATCTGTTCAAACGATGATTAAGAGCAAGTCGCCTGGTTTATCCAGAGAACTAGACGTCAACCATGAAACGTTGTCAAATCTTGATGTAACGGAGCAGCCAGTGGCCATGGTAACCAAAACCGATCGGGAAGATGGCGATGGAGGTGGGATGAAGAGGAGAGTTAGACAGTCGCTGTCGATATTGAGAGGCGCGAAGAGGAAGATGTTGGTGAACAGAGCGACTCTCTAAACGTAAATGGGGCCTGGATGAGCAGGATTAGGGTTTTGATAAAAGGGGTATTTTTGTCATAATTAATGGACTAAATTGATTAGGGTTTAAAAAAATAGACTTAGTTGAAATAACTTTCTTATAATATGTATTTATTTGTTAAGAAAATAATTTAGGTGATTTAGTTGAAAGAAGTTTTGGAAGTTGGTACCTTCTTGTAATTTCCTCTTCTGTTTTTTAAAAGATTAATATATATTAACTAAAAAGTAGTTAACACACCAATTAGTCAATTACAACGAAATGTGGGTATACCAAAAGAACTGTGGGTCAACCAAAGGGAATATAATCCACAGCCACCTGAAATAAAAACCAAGTTGACCAACAAAATACAATCGTCTCCTCCGAACAGCAAGGCATCCAGGTGGGAAAAGAAAGTGAATCACAACGAAATAACGAGATTTTGACCAGAATGGGGCATGAACCTTCATATCTAAATTCAATATCCTCAAACCATCTAGCCCAGAGTACTGACAGGTAAGGAAACTACATTCCAAAATATGTGAATAAACTAATAGGGATAAAGGCAAAAACTAATAAAAAAGCGATAAACATACATGCCTATCCAAATCCCTTACGAAAAGACATACTACTGTTGAAGTGTCAGTGGCAAGTACTGAATATATTATATTTAAGTGTTTGTGGTTAGAAACTTAAGAATATATTAACTTTTGAAATAATTTTGATTATTTGGAACCAAATGATATATAAAATAATGTATAATATATAATAAATATAAACTTTAAATAATTAAATTTTACATTAGAGAAAAAAATTTAGGTTGTTTAAATATTCTCTAAATTTTTAATATTTTATTTTGTTAGACAATATTAAATTCTTATAATATTGCTATGCATTAAGCGTGTGTAAGGCTAATTTAAAAAAATACAGTAAATAAAAAAATAATTTACAAAAACAATATTAAAACTTTTTTTATTACCTTTCTAAGGTAAAACCGGGAGTGCGTATACGTTTTTAAAGAAACGCATACTGCCTCCCCGTTTTTTAGAAAAAACAAACACTGACACACTCACTGTGTGTTTCCTAATTATTAGTATTTTTTTAAATGCCAGATTCAGTTTTGTTTTTTTTAAAACAAATTTAACCACCTTTTTTAAAAAAAAAAAATCGTGGAAAAAAATTTGTGTTAAAATGTTGTTCACTCTTCTATATTGGCGAGACAAGAGATTACATTTTTTTTTTTAAATTTGGTAAGTAAGAAAGAATCGTGGATCCAAAATTATATTATTAAGTGTCAACATTAATTAAATATTATTAGTTTAAAGAAATCAAAATTAAACTAGTTTTTTTTAAATAATGTAATTCACATACTACATATGATATACGAATATTCCAAAAATTCGAGAAATTCTTGCATTCAGCAGGTAGGGGTGACAACAAGGCGAGTCTGGATATGTTTGACCAAACACGAAACCCGTCCCGCTACAAAAAAAATGAGCCCAGAACCACCCGACCCATCACTGCATCATCCAGACCCACGAACCCGGGTGGTTATCGGATTTTTATTGCTACTACAATCACAGTCATAAACTTTTGCATTTCAAAGTTTATTTATATAAGAATGACAAGTTATTTATGGTTGGCTTTCAATGTTGATTCATTAGTTTGACCATCTTTGTGTTGTATGTACATGTGCTTAACATACATGTTTTTGTCATATAGTATTTCCAAACATTTTGTGATGGGTTTCACATCCGATTCTCGAGCTTCCATTGAAAATAAACGCACATGCATGGTGTCCTAAAAAAATCCTAAATCTTTCGGAATCGTAAATTGTATTTTTCCACTCCACCATAAATATTATCGCCTACGGAGGCGCGGTGTAAGAAAAACTAAGTATATATAAATATATATGATGCATCATAGCATACTCTATAGCAACCCCAATGTAATAAAAGTTTCGATCTTCACTTTTAATTTAAAAAATTAAGTATGATGTGCTGCACCTCAATGTAATAACATTTTCAATCATCACTTGTAATTTAAAAAATTAAGTAATGCGTTATTTTCATAGGTTCAAGAAATAATAGTAATTAGTGCCTAATAAAAAAAAGTATATATAGATTACATACAAAATATATTGTAGTAGCAATAAAAAAAAATGGATAACCACCCGGGTTCGTGGGTCTGGATGGGGCAGTGCAGGGCAGGGTGGTTACGGGCTCTTTTTTTTTTTTGTAGCGGGAAGGGTTTCGTGTTTGGTCAAATCCATCCAGACCAACCTTATTGTCATCCCTACCCGCTGCATGCAAAAATTTCTCATAATTTTGGAGTATCCATATATTATATGTAGTATGTGAATTACCTTATTTTAAAAAAAAACTAGTTTAATTTGATTTTTTTAAACTAATAATAATTAATTAATATTGACCCTTAATAATATAATTTTGGATCCACAATTCTTTCTAATTACCAAATTTTTAAAAAATATGTATTCTCTCGTAGCGCCAACATATAAGAGTGAACAACATTTTAACACAAATTGTTTTCCACAAAAATTTTTTTTAGAAAAAGTTGGTTAAATTTTTTTTCAAAAATAACTAAAACTAACATTAAAAAAAAATTAATTAGGAAACACACACTGACACACAATAAGTGTGTTTTTTTCTGAAAAACGGGAGGCAGTATGCGTTTCTTTAAAAACGCATACTCATTCCCGGTTTTACCTTAGGAAGGTAACCAAAAAAATTTTAATATTTTTTTCGTAAATTATTTTTTAATTTACTGTATTTTTAAAAATTAGCCTGGTTTTGACTATATACGTTTTTAACTAAATTGATATATTTTTTTATGAAAGAATAATGGTCGTGCTTGTAGAAATAATCTTTTTTTGCAAGGGGCAAGTGCCCCCTTGCCTTAGGCTCCCTCCGCCCCTGGTTCCCACCAACTATAGATTTTGATAAAACAGCAAACGCTTAATCCTACATATTTTATTTGTGCTTCACTCCTGATCGCCGTTCAATCTCGATTTTTAGAGTACTGAATTTAGAACACCCGATGGTATCAAAAAATACAATACACACGGTTTTGTATTTTTATTTATATTTGTGCTACTCTACAATATATTACAGGCTATCAAAAAATGGTTTTATTTAATTTTATGATCAATCCAAAACTTAATTAGGCGTGGATTATAAAAATAAATAAACTAACTCTATCGATAAGCAACTTCATCATACAAGTATATGAAATTTATTCCAAATTTTTAAAAATATTTAAATTGCAAAGTGCCCATAATAGCACTTTTTCATCAATTCATGTCTTATGTAAAGTCCTAGATAAATAAGAGAAGAAGAAAAAAAATTACTTATTTTCAATTGAAAATACTTAATTCTCGTATAAGCAGAACGAGGAAATTACAAATTTGATCCCATAGAAAAAGAGCAATTACAATAGTAATATCAAATTTTTTAGAACTAATCAAATATAGTCTAAAAAAATTATTTTTCGCTAAAAATAGTCTCACAGAACATTTTTATCAAACACAGTCCCACACATAACAAAAATGGTTATTAAACCCATAATAAGACTTGGGATTATTTTTGTTAAAAAATAATTTTCGTGATATTATATTTGATCACGTTTATGTGAGAATATTTTTGTTCAAAAATAATTTATTTGAGACTATATTTGATTAGTCATAAAGTTTGGACTACCATTTGCAAAAATCTATATTTTATGGGACTATTTTTGTGATATACCCCAAACTGAATTAAAGGCCACAATAATTTTTTGAAGGATCAGACTTATATCTTTATGACACATGCAAGATTAGTCTTCCATCAAGAACATTGTTAACCATACTATAATGATAATATCCAGTCATTACTACAGAAAACCAGATGGAGACCACATTTCTTGATCGTGCGGTTGAGATTTTCTTATCATTTCATCTTCTTTCATGACAACCAATGATTCATTCCAAAAAAATTCGAAAAAAAAACATGTGATTGAATCATCCATCTTTAGGATTATCATACACATTAAACTATTTTACTTTGGAAAAAATATGAGAAAAGATGGTTAATTATATCTTGATCCAAGACAAATAAATAAAAAAAAATCAAAACATAATCGACACTAACTTCATTGAATCTTTCAATGCCTGTATTCTCTCTAAAAAAAACATAAGATCCAGTCAAGGCAACATGTTGTACATTAACACAAATGTTTGATAAAATCAACAACCCTCGAAGCAAATGATTATTAATTATGTCAGATAATTCAAATAAAGGGAAAAAAATGTAAAAAGTAAGGTAAAACAACTGAAATTTGAAATGAAGAGAAGCCCACTATAAGAAGAAATGAATGGATAAAGTAGAAACCTTTACACAAACATTGAACAAAAAATAGGAAAAATGATTGATGCCAAAATGTTTCGTGTTCAATTTTTCTGTCGAATTTCTGATCCAATTCCTTTCATCAGAGAGAATCCCTAATTGATTTATTGTCGTTAACTTTAACCCTCTATTAACAATAGGGACTATTCTGATCATTGTCTAAGGGCTATAAGTGTAATGATAAAATGTATATGGACTAAAAAAAATGTTTTAGCTGTAAAGTATAGGGACTAAAAGAGTGTTTTTCCCACATATATGCGTTCAAAATAAAATCTGAAGATTATTCATTTAACGGAGGAAACTGTTTCGATCGTCTTGACAACTAAGGCAGTGATCTATTGGTTAATCACCGAACCCCTATAATGACTCGAGTTCGAGTCTCCCCCACCCCATAGTTAGGATGGTTCAAAAAACTGCTTCCATCGTCTTTCCATCGAGAATGAAACCCCTAATGTAAAATGAGTAGGATTTTAAAACCATTTGTTTTAAAATCATAGGCACGTCTATTTTAGCTATATTTCACTTTTAAAGGGTTTATTATATCTGTGATTCTAAAAGATAATTGATTTTATATAAGAACTTTCTTACTCTGTTGAGTGAAGGTTGTAAATACAATTTTGCCCAACAATATTCATCTGCAAAACGTCATTTTTTATGTATGCTTGAAATATTGTCGGACCTGATTTCGTCGAATACCCCGAAAGGCTTATAGTAATGTACAGAGAGGTGGAGAATTTCAAGCACATTCCCAAGAATTTGGTATATATCAAAGATGCTAGAATGCTTATATTCATGTAGACAATGCTTATATTCATGCATACCGAGTAAACTTGTCAAAAATGGTTGGACACATCGGGTTGGCCCAACCCGACGGCCAAATAGGTCGGTTGGGTAAAGAATTTTCCAGCCCTCCTCAGGGCCAGCCCGTTTGGATTGGCAGGTTGGCGGGTTGGACCAATTAATTAATTTATAATAAAATTTGGATCAATGAATTAAAATATCATTTATGAATAATTTAGTTAATAATTTTAATTCATTAAAATATAATAAACTAATATTTTAAGTTTTTTTTTTTTAGATTTTGGCAGGTTGGCCGGGTAACCCACGACCCGCCTAAGGTTGCGTTGGGTTGGAATTTTTCCAACCCGCCAACACGAGGGCCCAACTAGTTTGGACCATGGGTTGGGCAGGCCACCTAGTTTGAATTGAGCTAACCCTTTTTGGCAGATCTAATACCGAGGTCGGAAATTTAAATCGCCTCTCAAAATTTTACATGAAAAAACAACTGTAATAACAAAGAGTGCTTTACATGTATGCACTGTCTGGTACAATCAGATCTTTAAGCAATGCTACCTCTGAAAAAATCTTTTAAGCAATGAGACTGATACATAAAGTTACTCAAAGGCTCTCAAGAAACTGTGCAAAGCTGGGATATTTTGGCTCCCATCCTAGCTCCGAACGAGTTTTCGAGCTGTTTAGTTTCTTTCCTAAAGGATCATTCGTTCCTACAAAATAACTTTTGTCACCAAAAGTTGCCACTTTAAGAACACAAAATTTATTTAATATCGGAGATTATTACCTTCTAACATAATGCTGATCATCATAATACAAAAAAATCCGAGGAAATTATGTTTCTTTTCCGTGAAACATGTCAAATTACATTTTTAGGGGTGTAAACGAAGTCATTTTGACACACTCATGCATAACAAGTGAGGGAAAGGCGAATGTAATCACTGTTTCCGAGCCATAGAATGGAAGTAAATACAACCGTCGGTTTGAGCTTTGTGGGGTGATTTACACGATTTGGACATATGTTAGGGTGTTTTAAGTATACTTTTCTTCAAATTTAAAGTAGTAATGCAACCAAGAAATAACTTGCCTGTAAAAGCATCAAACTTCTTACTAAATTTTCCACTCTTATTGACCAATTCCATCAGTTCATGCCTGAAAGGAAACAAGGCATTTGTAATCATATCGATATTGTTTAATTGTTTAAATTCCATGTATGTACACAAACTCAGGATTAGCAAGATAACCTTGATAAAGGGTGGTTGTCACAGCCAAGAAAAATTCGGCCACGAAGATTCTTTTTCAAGATAGCGATCGACAGTGAAGCAGCATCCTAGAAGAAAAAAAAACACAAACCATAGCATTCGATTTATGTTTCCATACAAATGAAGCAGTCTATGGATCAGAAGTAAGATTTATCAGAATAGAAAAAAGGATGTAAGCAAACATAGGAGCCAAGAATTTCACCATGTAATGTATTAGATTAAGGATGTGGTCTGGACAAATATCAATGCTCCCTTTCTCCAACCAATATGAATGGGCACCTCTATCAGCTTTGTATTGCAAGTTAAGGTCCCTATTTTTACAGCTAGACTCGATGACTTCACTTGAAAACAACTCTAAGACATGATGCATTACTTGAGATCCAAAAAGGATATGTAAAGTCCAGCCAATCTAACAACGCATCCTCCTGCCTCCAACACTACTTTCTCTGCCTTCAGTAAAGTATCAGTTCTTGGGCTCCTCCCTATTGGCACCACCGGAGTGTCCTACAGAGCAATGAAGAATAATTCAAATATTTCATAGCATAAACATGCATATTTAGCATTTAAAAAAATAACAGTTAAAGAACCTTAAAATTTACTTGATGCATGGTGACTGAATGTTTTAACAGGGTAACATTATAAGTTGGAAATAAGCAAACTTAAAGTGTTATAAATAGAAAGTTATAGTGTATCAGATTAGATACCTCATCACAATATCCATTGTCACTGCAATCATAAGGAGCGGAGCTTGAAGTAAATATGAAAGATCCTTCACCATTCCAATTTAATGTTGCATCCCTGTAATATGGTAGACACAAGGAACCAACTTGCCATCTAGTTCAATGTTTTCAATGATATAAGGTAGTTTGAAGGCAGATGATGATAACAATGAATATATAAAGATTTCTTCTGACAGGTATGAAGTATTGCAGAGCAAGACAGTTAAAGCTTTATAACTAAGTTGTCAAGATGTAGTTTTCATGCCATTGAAAAAGGGTAACCGAATTGAAATCTAAATGGAGTCAATCCATCATCTCAAGGCAAAGATTTACACCAACAGACTCTCCACATGCAAGAAAAACATTGTTTCTGATCAAAGAACATCCACGTAATTTGCAGGTGCCAAAAACATGCATTAGCCACAAAATTTTCGATTCAGAAGAAAAAAATTTCAATTGCAAATGGCTGAGCGACAAACTGACTAAATGTGTGCTATGCAAATATATTTTTACGCGAACCTAACATCACCAGGGTAATCTGTATTTTGATATGGAGGGGCACAGTAAATCACATAAGGGAACTTATCAGTCACTTGGGTTCCCTTCAGAGATGGACTGATCCCAATTTGAATTAATTCGTCGTGATGGTCACTTGTTCTGGTCTGCCCATAAATTTCAGATCCTGGATGTTCCTAACACAGCAAAACATTCACAAACTGTTAAGTATGCACATCAATTAGATGACACAGGCCGAATGCAACCACGTTAACACTATGAAGCTTTAAAAGGACAACATGTTTCCAAAAACCAATCTTTTACAAAACATATTCCACTGGAACAACTTTCTTTAAAGAAAACTCTCCGAATCCAAAATCTCAGACAAGAATAATATAGCTTCTACTCGAAGATATTCACAACTAAGTTAAATCACATGTTCAGCCAATGTAACTAAAATTCCCAATAGAGTTGTCGATTCATCATATCTTTCACATAATATACCATTCGCCATTGCTCAGCCACTATGCGTCCTAGCACACCTGGCCCAACAATCAACAAGTCCTTAGCCCCAACCATTCCTGTAGATGAAGCTTCCAATTCTTCGTTTCGGGCACCTTCAACATATCATGCACAGATATCAATACACCAACCACAATAAACTAAATGGGCTGTATTAACACTTGTAAATAACAGTCATATAATCACAAAATAAAAAACATGTGTAGATAAAGAATGAATGTATTGAACGCCAAATGCGACGAATAGCTGCAGCGAAAAATACTCACTGATAGTGTCTTAGCCGATGTTCTTAAGTAACCATTTCAGCAACTCAAAATCATCAAATAACATAAATCTGAATATGATACGCACATTATATTCTTAACCAGTTAGCCACACAAAGTTCATGTTACATATAAACAGAATTTAATCATCAACCACAATTAAAAGCTTAATCGATAAGGCAGAGAAGAACCACAGCATCAATTCACCACAAACTGAAAACTAATTACGAATTGCACACAAGCAGGTAGCTCATACCGACGGAGGAAAAAGCTTTGACTTTCACTGAAGGACGAGGGGCAAGCGAAGACGACGCCGTTGACTCGTTGATGGGCCTGCAGAAAGCGAAGTTAAAATTTCTGGAAGACGCAGAATTCTTCCTCTTCGGATTTCGGGTGAGACCCACGATTCCAATGCTGCTTAGAATGCACAATTTGGCTGTACCCATCACCCAAGATCAGATTACAGATGAGGTTGATGAGAGAGAGAGAGAGAGAGTTTTTTACTGGTAATTGTTAAGAACCGCAGGTAGTTTAACTGCAGAGGAAATAACCAATCATAGATATCCACGTCGATGGGACTCCAAATGCACGTTATATCCTTTATACTTGGTAAATAATTTCAAAAAATAGAGTGTGGGAAAACGGCTAATTTAAATAATAATTATTAATTTAACAAATTTACAAAAAAACATAATGAAAGTAGAAGATTACAAAAAATATATATAAATTTTAATAAAATAAAGAAATTTATTAAAAAAATTCAAAGCAAGAAACGCATATTTAATTGACGTTTATGTCAAGATATCAAACATCGGTACAAGAACAGAAGCAAGGCTGATCAAGTTTCAATTAAATTAATTATATGAATCTGTTAAGTTAGTTAGGAATAGAGAGGGTTGTTAGTTTTTCATATAAGTATTGCATAATTGTATTTTCACATTTCAATCACTTTTACTCTCATTTTTCATATAATAGAATGTATAGAATTTTCTTCTCTAATTTGGAGATTTTCAATACAATTCTTTTCCATTATTTGAATCTTTACATGATATCAGATTAGCCACGGATTTTTGATCTGTCTTCGTTTCAATTTCTTACGATCAGTTCCATTGTATCTGATTTTTTTTTCTCTTCTTCCGCTCGAATTCATTCACTGCAAGTGTTGCCATGGCAAATTCATCTGTCTCTGATGAAGCCCTAGTGACTACTCCGTCCAATCCGGCAACAGATCCATCTTCGCCATTCTTTCTCCACCCGAGTGACAATCCAGGAGCACTCATTGTCGGTGAAATGTTTAGTGGTGATAATTATGTTTCTTGGTCAAAATCAGTGATAATGGCTTTTAGTGTAAAAAATAAATCCTCTTTTCTTGATGGTTCTTTGCCTTGCCCAGCCGTTTCTTCTCCTGTTTTACATCTGGCTTGACTAAGGGCAAACAATCTGGTATTATCTTGGCTTTTACATTCCATTCAAAAGACATTCGACAGAGTTTATTGTATTTTACATTGGCATATGAAGTTTGGGTTGAACTCCACACCCGTTTTGCTAAGAGCGACGGACCTCGAGTTTTTCAACTTGAGAAATCATTAAGTACGATGAATCAGGGAATTCAAAACCTCACTCAATACTATAATTCTTTTAAATTTATTTGGGAGGAATACATCAGTTACAGACCAATTTTTCGTTGCAATTGTGGGGCAATGAATAATTGTTCTTGTCATATTCTTGAGGCTTTTTCGAATTCTCAACAGAGTGATAGTGTTTTAAAATTTTTGATTGGATTAAATGATTCTTACGCTCTTGTACGAAGCCAAATTCTCCTAGTATCCCCTTTGCCTTCTCTTGCAAAGGTTTATTCATTGTTGCTTCAAGAAGAGAGTCAAAGATCTCTTCAAGCTCATTCCACAAATTCTTTAGATCATTTAGCCATGATGGCTCAACAATCAAACAGAAACTCCTCTGGTCCTATCATAGACTCTACTGCTTTAATGGCAAAGCATGGGTATTACAAGGATAAAAATCGTCCCAAATGTTCTCATTGTGGTTATAATGGTCATACCGTGGATAAATGCTTCCAATTGATTGGCTATCCTCCGAATTGGAAAGGTCCTAAAGGTGTTCGAATTGCACCCAACCCTGCAAGTGCTAATGCAGCTAGTTCTAATGGTGTTTCAACCACTCCATCTTCATCAAATTTAACAGCTTTTTCTCCAGAACTTTACAATTAGTTTTTGGCCTTTGTACGTTCTCAATCTCAACACAATTCTACTGGACTTACATCTGAATCCACTTCACATATGGCTGCAAATGCAATGAAAGGTATTTTGGAAAATAATATAGGTATGATTAGTTGTAATGTTCTAGTCTCCAATCGTCCAAAAACATGGATTTTAGACACTGGCGCCACAGATCATATGATTTGTGATTTGGCTTTATTTACTACTATTTTATCTCCAATATCTGTTAATGTACATCTTCCAAATGGTGAGGTTACACAAGCCACACACATAGGTGAAGTACAACTCACTAATGATCTTAAACTTGAAGGTGTTTTATGTGTTCGTAGTTTCAATTTTAATCTTGTTTCTGTTTCGAAGCTAACAAAATCTAACACTTTCAGTCTTCAATTTATTTCTAATGTGTGCTTCTTATAGGACCTTCAATCAAAGAATCTGATTGGTTTTGCTGAAACTCGTGAAGGTCTATATCATATCACACTGCCTATATGTCACTTTGATGCTGCTTCAAGTTCTTTATCTTCAATTGTTTTGAAAGATTTATGGCATTCTCGTTTAGGACATTTATCTTTTAATCGAATAATGTTGATTTCAAGCTTGAATCTTAGTTGTAATAATGAGCATAAACTTCCTTGTGACATATGTCGTTTTTCTAAACAAAAGAAACTTCCATATCCTGTTAGTAATTCTGAAAATTGTTATGCTTTTGATTTGGTACATTGTGATATATGGGGGCCATTTTCTATTCCATCTTATAATGGTCATAGGTTCTTCCTTACAATAGTTGACGATTTTACTAGATGCACATGGATATATACAATGCAAGTCAAGTCTGAAGTAAGACGCATTTGCAACATTTTTATAACTTAGTTTTAAATCAGTTTACTACTAAAATCAAAGTCATTAGATCAGACAATGGTTCCGAGTTTTATCTTACAGACTTTTATTATAAACATGGAATCATACATCAACGCAGTTGTGTGGAGAACCCACAGCAAAATGGTAGGGTAGAAAGGAAACACCAGCATCTATTACAAGTTGCTAGGTCATTGATTTTTCATGCTAATCTTCCTCTAACTTTTTGGGCAGATTCTGTTCTTACAGCTGCACATATTATCAATCGAATTCCATCAAAAGTTCTACAAAATAAATCACCTTTCGAAATGCTACACAATAAACCTCCTATTTATTCACATTTAAGAATTTTTGGGTGTTTGTGTTATTCATCTACTTTATCTATTCATAGAACAAAGTTTGACTCTCGAACATCTAAATGTATTCTCATTGGTTATCCACTTGGATACAAAGGTTATAGACTTTATAACCTTAACACAAAACAAGTTTTTATTTCTCAAAATGTTGAATTCTATGAAGATGTTTTTCCTTTCAAGGATATGAAAGTTTCTGTTTTGAACCAACAAAATCCACAACCTTGTGATCTCTTGTTTCCAAATCAGGACTCATTCCATGAGAACTACATTCCTCAGCTTGATAACTCTAGGAATATGCATTGCTCTGTTAATGATTCTGTACAGGCACAGGAAATTATTATTTCTCCTCCAGCAGATATTTCAACCTCTGCTCCACAAGATGTTCCTCATGATTTACAGATTCAACCTATTAATACTCCAACTGGTCGACTAGAAGTTCAACCAACTCAAAGAAAAACATCTAGAAGTCGGAACCCACCATCTTATCTTGATATCTATGATTGCAGTTTACCACAATCAATAGCAAGATCATCATCTCAAATGGTCTATTCTGGTAAACAGTATCCTATTCATCAATATCTTTCTTCTAATAATTTGGCTATGCCACATCATGCTTTCACAGCCTCTCTCAGTAAAGTCACTGAGCCAAAGAACTATAAACAAGCATCTCAAGATATCAAATGGCAAGAAGCTATGGATGCTGAAATAAAAGCTTTGGAAAATACTAACACCTGGCTTTTAACCACGTTACCACCTAACAAACACTGCATTGGATGCAAATGGGTATACAAGATCAAATTTAAAGCAGATGGGAGTATAGAACGATACAAGGCGAGATTAGTAGCCAAAAGGTACACACAAAAAGAAGGTATCGACTATTTTGATACTTTCTCTCCCGTCGCGAAGTTAACTACAGTCAGATTACTCCTTGCTATTGCTGCTCAAAATGACTGGTTTTTGCATCAATGCGATGTAAATAACGTCTTTCTACACGGTGATCTCGATGAGGAAGTATATATGCTTCCACCTCCAGGCTACTACCAACAAGATGATACTCGAGAATGTAAACTAATCAAGAGTTTATATGGTCTAAAGCAAGCTTCACGGCAATGGTTCCATAAGCTTACGGTTTGTCTTCTTAAATATGGTTTTTCTCAATCAAAATCTGATTGTTCCCTTTTTACTATGCGTACTAATGATCATTTCACTACTTTATTAGTTTACGTTGATGACATTATTCTAGCAGGTAATAATCTTATGGCCATCGAATCAATTAAGAAACATTTAGATGATACTTTTACAATTAAAGATTTAGGAAACTTGAAATATATTCTAGGCCTAGAAATCGCTCGATCTACCACTGGTATTAGTTTATGTCAACGAAAGTATGTTTTAGACATCTTAAATGATACTGGTTATTTAGGTTGTAAACCATCTAATACTCCTATGGAATCGACACTTAAGCTAACTTCACAAGATGATAATCTACTCACAGATTCTACTTCTTATAGGAGGTTAATTGGTAGATTATTGTACTTAACGGTTACGCGTCCTGACATAGCTTTTAGTATTCAAACTCTTAGCCAATTCATGTCTAAACCAGCTGTATCTCATCTTGCCGCAGCACATCGCGTATTAAGGTACCTTAAATCAACTCCAGGCCAAGGTATTTTTTTTATCCAGATCATCAAAAATACATCTTACTGCTTGTAGTGATAGTGATTGGGCCAGTTGTATAGACACCCGAAGAAGTGTAACACGTTATACTATTTTCCTTGGCGATTCTCTTATAACTAGGAAATCGAAGAAACAGCCCACTGTAAGTCGATCCTCGGCTGAAGCTGAATATATGGCTTTAGCTTACACGGCTTGTGAAGTACAATGGTTACTCTATCTCTTAAATGATTTTCAAATTCCACACACTTCTTCTGCTACAATTTATACTGATAGCAAATCAGCCTCTTGCATAGCTAATAACCCTGTTTTTCATGAAAGGACGAAACATATTAAATAGATTGTCATCTAGTCATGGAAAAAGTTCACGAAGGGCTGATAAAAGTGTTGCACATTCCAGCCGCCGAACAGATTGCAGATATACTCACGAAGCCATTGGGATCTCATCTTTTTCAATCTTTTATTCTCAAGATGAACATGAAAAATATCCATGCTCATCTTGCGGGGGGTTGTCAAGATATCAAACCATCGGTACAAGAACAGAAGCAAGGCTGATCAAGTTTCAATTAAATTAGTTATATGAATCTTTTAAGTTAGTTAGGAATGGAGAGGGTTGTTAGTTTTTCATATAAATATTGCATAATTGTATTTTCACATTTCAATCACTTTTACTCTCATTTTTCATATAATAGAATGTATAGATTTTTCTTCTCTAATTTGGAGATTTTCAATACAATTTTTTATTCGTTCTTTGAATCTTTACAGTTTATAAAAAAAAATTAAATTTCAGACAAATATAATTTTATATCTCTAACATGTTTGAACTTAGAGAAAATTGGTATGATCCAAATTTAAATCATGTCAAAAACATGTGAATTTTATATATAAACACCAATTATATTTTGGTGTGATTTAAATTCACCAAGAATTTTAATGCTTTAAATTATCGTGATCACTTCATGTATTTTTAAATTAATATATTATTTTGCAAACAATTTATAATAACTATTTGTACATATTTTTATAATATTTATTCTTTGAAAAACCGGACCGGTGGTTGAACAAAAAAAAAACTCAGGAACCGGATAAAAAACTGGTTCGAGTCATTTAATTAACCAGTTATTTGACCCATTAAATAAACGATGTTTTTTTTATTGAAACCAATGCCCAAATTGTTAAAAACTCACCAGATTAATTCCTACTAACGATTTTGGTTTAAATTTAATATGACACATAATTAAATATACTGATATTATTAATTTTTATAAGTCATATACGTATAAATATGTTAATTTTTGGTCTGTACTACAATATTGATTTAGGCTTTTGTGCAGTCCAGAGTTAAACGTTCTTAAAATTTCAAAATCAGTTGTATTATTATATTACATTATAAACAAATTGTCGTATTCTTTGATCTTCCTGTATCGTTTCATTTATATTCTTTTAAATTAACATAACAATAATACTGTCTTGGAATAATTGATCTGATTTCAAATGACTCCATCTAAATACATAATAATATCATTTTTTTAGTATTTTAGTAAAATGAGTAGTAGATCATGGGAAAACCTTTGTGTTTTATTATTATTTTGCAAATACTTTGGAAAGTGAACTTATTGTTTGAGCCTCCAAGCATCCAAAATCTTAGATCAAGCATAGTGATGATTGTGGGAACCTATGAATAATCGAAACAGAAAAGAGGTACAAAGACATATGTTTAATATGCCTAAATAAGAAAATACATTTGGTATCGGATGTAAAAACATCAAAATGGACTAGGTCTACCAGGTTGGCCCAAACTGATCTGCCAAATAGGTGATTTGTGCAAGAATTTTCAGTACATAAGGAGATGATCCTAAACAAGTAAGCTCATTTAGTTTGTAGGTTGGACCCATTTGGATCATGATGACCCACATATTAATTCATTTATAATAACATTTTTATCACTTACTTAAAATATGATTTAAAAATTTATTTAATAATTTTAATTCATTATACCTGATAAGATTATAGTTTTATATATTTTATATTTGTTGGACAATATATGTTTAGTGAATTGAAATTAAGCATAGATGAGTTGAAAATTTGAACGAAAGAAATATAAAAAAATAAGGGAAAACATTGGGGCCAAGGAACAAGAAGGAGGCGTATTCACACCTCCTTGGTGGCATGAATTCGCCTCCTGGACAGCAGGGGAAGCGTGTTCACGCCTCCCTGATGGCATGAACACGCCTCACGGGTCGAAGGGGTGGCGTGTTCACGCTGCCCTAGAGGTGTGAACACACCACCTATTCTGTCTGGGAACTTCTCAGGCCGTATGGAGGTGTATTCATGCCTCCTAGGCAGCGTGAACACGCCTGTGATGTTTTTCTGATGCGTTTTGTATCCTTTGGCATATGATTCATGTATGGGGTACTACCAATGATGTCTATTGGATTAGTATATATAGAACAACTTTCTTTGGGTTTAAATACACATTTTTCAGAGGTAGAACACAAGATTAAGAGAGAAATTCTGTGGAATTTATCATTTCATCTTCATTGTTCAATTTTGAAGTATCTTTAAATCTTTAATGTTTAAGGATTTGTGATTTGAAATGCTTATATCACAAGTCATAGTCGTTGTATCTTGGGAAATGAATTACCGTTGAAACCGTAAGGATCATAGCATGTCAATATTGTTTTAAGGACAAATATTCAATTCTCATGTCGATAATCAAAACCATTTGTTATCTTGCTTATTATACCCAAAGATACACATATATATTAAGAAACTATTTTACGAAACAATTTTTTGGTTGGTTGGTTTGTCACCTCTAATCGGATGTTATTATGTGATTACTTTCTATTATACATTGTTTATTTAATATAGAAAAACACCGTTCGAGCCTTGTGCAATCTTAGTTACATTTAAAGTATGTTGCACCGGGCAACATGTGAGTGATAAATGTGTATTTAATGTAATTTGATATGTAGATATTGGTAGAATTATATAAGACTATGGAGTGTATGTGTCACGCCCCGATACCAGGTTCAATAACACTGGCATTGATTCCCAATAACAACTTGAAATCAATAAGCCTCGTAGTATCGTATTCAACGAAAAATCAGTCTATATTCCATAAAAAAAATCATTTTTACAACTTAAATTAAATTGCATAATCAAACTCTAAAAGTCTTAAAACGGAATAACTTAATGAAATCCTAATTAAATCAAAATTGATGTCTTTAATTCATAGAAACGCAGCGGATCACCAACCCCAAAATTGGTGTTCTTCTTGAGCTTCAATTCTTCCTCGTCTTTATCTGGGAAGGTGGAGTAAGGGGTGAGTGTTTTGGAAAACACTCAGCAAGCGGGGGCCAATCGATATGACAATATAATAGTTTTCATATTTTTCCAAAATATATCTCATAATCAAACATAAACTGATATGAATGCATCTTAACATAATTGCTCCCATCGAGCCATAACATAACATATCATATCATCAATATTTTTCATATACGTTAAGCACAATAAATCCTCTAATTTCCTCTTGGTACTGATATCAGTCTCTAGACTTAACCCTCCTAGAGATGAGGTCATGACATCGGCTCACCCACGAATAAAGGGTCTGAACATCCCAGAAAAAACGGTTAACCACCGTATCAGGTCGTGTAAACGGTTATAATCCCACCGCATCAGGGCCATAAAGGAATTCCCCCAAATCAGATTTCGAAACTTAAAGTGCTTAAAAATTAATAATTTTCATCGAAACATGATAGTTTTCAATATAATTCACATATCGATTGAAATTTCAAAACATACTATGGTTTTACAAAATCGAAAGGAATAAATAACAAAAACCCAATTACAACGATTATAGATGTGTTTGAACGATTTAGGGTGTGAAAACGACGAATTCTTTCCTCCTAATTTGAACAGTGTTTGAACACCTTCAGTGTGTGTGCACTGTGTGAAATTTCGAAGGCTTTGCTGTTGATTTCTCTAAGGTCGTGCACGTTTTTTTAGTCACCAAAAGGTGCTGAAATCTTTGAATATGAAGGTGATATTTTGAAAATTAAGCCTGATGCTTTCAACACTTTAAAGGTTGGAATTCTTTTCCAGAATTGGCTACTGTATTTGATTTTTTTTAGTGCTTGGCTTATGAATTTTTGTGGTTTTTCATTGGCTAGAAAAACTTGACAATTAAGGTCAAAGCTCTCGATGGCTAGGTTGAGTGGATGAGAATTTAATTGGTTGAACTCTTTGGATAATAATAATAGAATTTTCGAAATTTGTATTGCTTTGTATCTAAAGTTCTAGGCTCTAATGTGCTGAAAAGAGGTGAGTGATTTGGTATTTAATAAGTGTAGGTTAATCAAGATAATGATAACATGATACACTTTTATCCCTACTAAAATTCTTAATCATCTTTAGAGTTTTAATCCTTCTAAAGTATTTAATTATCTATCTATTATTTAGAGTTTTAATCATACTAAACACTTAATTATCTAATTAATAATTAGAGTTTTAACTTGAATAAGGTACCTTCAGTAATTTGATGACATCAAATTCTCGGGTTTTTACATCCCGACCTCCTTATTTGAAGTTTCGTCCTCGAAACTCTAGTCAACTTGGCCTTGGAAATGGTAGGGGTATTTCTCTCGCATCAATTCTTCTACTTCCCATGTAGCTTCTCTTTCAGTATGGTTTGACCATTGGACTTTGACGTATGGAATGGTCCTTCGTCTCAGAACTTGGTTTTTGGAATCCACAATACGGATGGGGATTTCTTCGTACTTCAAAGTCTCGTCCAAGCTCCCTTGAGTCACCAGGGGTTCTGCTTCAAGCACATGATTTGGGTCAGTAATGTATTTCCTTAGTTGTGATACATGGAAGACGTTGTGAATTCTTGACAGACTTGGTGGTAGTGCTATTTTATAGGCTAGCGTTCCCGCCTTTTCTAGAACTTCAAATGGTCCCACGTATCTCGGACTCAACTTTCCCCCTTTGTCGAATCGAATAACTCCTTTCATTGGTGAAATTTTTATATAGACTTTTTCACCAATCTCCATATCTACTGGTCTCCTCTTCATATCAGCCCAATTTTCGGTCGATCCTGGGCTGCCTTGAGTCTGTCTTTGATGATCAAGATCTTGTCCGTGGTAGCTTGCACTAACTCAAGTCATGTAATAGCTCTTTCTCCTACCTCATCCCAGTATAATGGTGATCGACATTTTCGCCCATAGAGTGCTTGGTACGGTGCCATCCCAATACTACTATGGTAACTGTTGTTATAAGCGAACTCAACCAGAGGCAAAAGTTCACTCCAATTTACTTTGAAATCCAAGGTACAAGCTCTTGGCATATCCTCGAGGGTTTGGATAGTTCTCTCTGTCTGGCCATCGGTCTGTGGGTGATAGGCCGTACTAAGAGTTACTTTACTTCCCATGGCTTGCTGAAAACTTTTCCAGAAACTTGATACGAACCTAGGATCTCTGTCAGATAGGATGCTCACTGGGACTTCATGCAGTCTCACTATATTGTAGGGCTGCTTATCGTGCGTAACCATTTAGCGCAGTATTTCATTTTCTCAATACATGCTGAGTGATTGTCCTCATAACCAACTTTAACAGCCAAATTAATCACATGACATGCACATCTAACATGAAAAAAAATACCATCAAGCATTGGTTTAAGATAGGTCTTTAAATCACGCATCGCAACATTGTTATTCGTAGCATTGTCTAATGTGATTGAAAATACCTTATCCCGAATTTCATAATGTCTACAAGTGTTGAATACATATTTATCAATTACATAACCAGTATGTGCACAGTCTAACTCATCTAAAGACAAAATCCTTTTTTGCATACACCAATTATCATCAATCCAATGACAAGTGACAACAAGATATGAATCAGAATTTACATTTGTTCAAATATCAGTTGTTAAACTAACCCTACAAGGCAAACTAGAAAGATGTTGAAACAATGTATTTCTATATTCAACAAATACGTCCATACAATTTCTTTTTAGTGTGTGCCTGAAAATATGTTTAAACATGGGTTGTATAGACGAAGCAAATTCAATAAAACCAGCACGTTCAGCTTGTATAAAAGGTAGTTCACATCTGATCACATATCTAACAAGTGACCTACGATTAATTTCAGCAGTTAAAATAAAATTCGTGCCAGTAAGAACATTAATTTGTGCTTGTGTTGCTTCTCGACCTAATGGTTGTAATATTGTCTCATCAAAATTATGTTTTTTTATTAAGTGTTTTTTAAATGTTCCGGTGCCTCCACTGGAACCACCAGCTTTATAGAATATTGGATCTTACATAATTTACATATTGCAACAGATTCATTAGTACCTTCTTTTTGAGCGAGTTCAAAGTGATCCCATATCTTACTTCTTTTGGCACGAGTCGGTTGTCTACTCGCTGCTGTAGTGGCTCCGGATGACTCCACATGTTGTCTTTCTTGGGCTTGGGCAGCAACAGGTTCGGCAGGTTGTTGGGGTTGTTGTGGTTCGACATTCATAGAAGAACCACCAACATTGAAGTCAGCAAAAAAATCATAACTTTCATTTAACTCAGGAATTGGCACAGGCAAATTCATTGAAGAAGATGAACTCAGTGATAGACGACCCGGAACGAGACCCCGACTGCGACACCGGCTACGACCAGCAACGCTGCTAGATGAAGATGCCATTATTATATAAGTAAATTGTAGATAGCACAATTGAGAGAAAAATATGAGAGTGAAGTATTTTTCGTTACAAGAATTGTTATGAAAAAATACACAACACAACATCCCTTATTTATAGTTTTTTTTATTAAAAAAAATTTAAAAAATAAAATAAAATTTGTTAACTTTGGCAACGGCTTAATTGAAGGCAACGGCTTTACAGCTGTTGCCTTCTTCAGATTTTTTTTATTTATTTTTTTAAAACTACCGGTTCCGGTTCTGGAATCGGAACCAAACCGGTAGCACCGGAACCAAACCTGTAGCACCGGAACCGGCGGTGCTACCGGTTCGGTTCTTAGGAACCGCCCTGGACCGGTTTCTAACCGGTTCCGGGGCAGACCGGAACCGTTAAGTCCAGTTCCAATTTCGGACCGGACTTAACGGTCCGAATCCGGGCCGGGTCCGGATTGACCCGGCCCGATAAGCACCCCTACTATATTGTCCATACATATAGAGTTGCTAACTTGTCCAAGTTATAGTTCATAAGGACATGTAGAAAATGTGTTGATTTAGTTAGTCTATCCACGATTACCCATATTCCGTCATGACTCTGTCTTGATTTTGGTAGACCCACAACGAAATCCATGGAAATGTGTTCCCATTTCCATTCAGGAATTTCCAGAGGTTGAAGAAGTCCTCCGGGTCTTTGGTGCTCAGCTTTAACTTGTTGACATACTAAGCACCGGGCGATGAATTCTGCTACATCTTTCTTCATTGCATTCCACCAGAAACTTTCCTTCAAATCCTTGTACATTTTTGTACTTCCAATGTGGACTAAAATTTTTGATTTATGCGCTTCAGACATCACCTCTTGTCTCATGTTATCCACATTTGGCATGCACAATCGTCCCTTCATCCACATAATTCCATCACTATCAGTCTCGAAGTCAGTGATTTTTCCCTCTTTGACCTGTTCTTTTAACTTTGTTAGACTAGGATCCCGATCTTGACTTAATTTGATGGTTTCTCGGAGGCAAGGTTGGGCTGAGATCGAAGCTAAGATCATTTTTCCTTTGCCTTTCCGGCTTAATGCGTCTGCTACTTTGTTTGCCTTGCCGGAATGGTAGTTAATTGTGAGATCATAGTCCTTCAGGAGTTCAATCCATCGTCTTTGCCTCATGTTCAATTCTGAGTAAATAAATATTAAGGCTTTTATGGTTCGTGAAATCTTCACGCTTGGCGCCATAAAGGTAGTGCCTCCAAAATTTTAAGGCGAAAACCACATCGGCTAACTCGAGGTCCTGCGTAGGGTAGTTTTGCTCGTGAGGCTTGAGTTGCCTTGAGGCGTAATCAATTACCCTTCCTTCTTGCATAAGTACACATCTCAGTCCTTTTTTCTATGCATCACTATAAATAGTGAAATCCATGCCTTCAGTCGTAGTAATACCGGTGCAGATGAAAGCTTTTTCTTCAAATTCTCAAAACTTTTCTCACACTCTTCACTCCAGATGAATTTTGAGTTCTTTTGTCTGAGCCTTGTAAGAGGTACTGCTATTGAGGAAAATCCGTCAACAAACTTCTGGTAATAACCAGCTAGCCCTAAGAAGCTTCAAATTTCTGTCACGGTCGCTGGCATTTGCCACTCCAAAACTGCCTCTACCTTCTTAAGATCTACGGACACACCTGCCTTTGATATTATGTGCCCTAAGAAAGATACGCTATTTAGCCAGAATTCACATTTATTAAATTTGGCGTATAGCTCTTTCTCTCTCAATGTCTGGAGCGTGAGGCGAAGATGTTGTTCGTGTTCCTCCTTGCTCGACGAATAAATGAGAATGTCGTCGATGAACACCACTAGAAGGTTATCTAGGAATGGCTTGAATACTCGATTCATCAAATCCATGAACACTGCTGGAGCATTTGTCAGGCCAAATGGCATCACCATGAATTCGTAATGCCCATACCTTGTTCTAAAGGCAGTTTTCGGTACATCATCTGCTTTTATCTTAAGTTGATGATAGCCTGACTTAGATCGAGCTTAGAAAAGATTTTAGCTCCTTTGAGTTGATTGAACAGGTTATCTATCCTTGGAAGAGGGTATTTGTTCTTGATTGTGATCTTATTCAGTTCTCGGTAGTCGATACACAATCTCATGCTCCCGTCTTTCTTCATCACAAACTGTTAGGATCGGTCCGGAGTGTTTAGAGGGGGGGGGGGTGAATGAACACTCCTATTAAAAATTAATCCCTTGTGATTTCTTTCGGATTAGTGAAATAAATCTGTTTCTTAATCAACTCTTCTGCAGAACAGACCTTAATTAATCCCTTGTGATTTCTTTCGGATTAGTGAAAGAAATCTGTTTCTTAATCAACTCTTCTGCAGAACAGACCACTGAAAGTTTTAGTGCGGAACGGTCTGTTCTTAGATTAGTAAGAACGGCTCGATGGCTTGAATAGTAAAACTAATGCAGAATGATAAAACACAGAATATGTTTCTGGAAGTTCGAAGGTGGTGTAATCATTCTACGTCTCCCCTTCTTCCAATTATGGAAGGATTCCACTAGAAGACTTTGATTTATACAATCCTGTTGTACAAACCCGATTCAGCTGGATTTACCTCACTACCAGACTGAAACTCCTAGTCTCTCGATCTGTTCAGACACACTCTGTCTGACAGTTACAATTGATTCTCACTTCTCTATCTTAGTACGGAATACAAAAGATAGACTTTAGTCTATGTACACAATGATCCTAATATGATCAAATATTACAATATGCTTGTGCTTATGAAGATTTTCAGCTCGAGAATGTCTGAGCTTGTAAGCTTGTGCTGTTTTGCTTTCTTTTTGCGTTTTTTCGATTGATCAGCCCTCTTTTTTAAGCTCTTCTGTTGCATCCTTATATAGTTGCATGTACCAACGACATTATTTCCCTTAATGTGCAACTCTTGACTCTACTTAAACTCTGAGTAAGCTACAGTCTTCTTCTTTAGGGTACTTGTCATTCTGGTTCATGCTTTCGGCGACTGTCAGGTAAGCTCTTCTTCTTACCTTTTATGGTAATCTTCAGTCCTTGGTCTTTTTTAGCATTAATTGCAACATTAAATGCTTCAATAAATAGCCGTTAATGATTCGGACTGAAGAGCAATTCTTATTCAGCCTTGACTGCTCTGATCTGATAAAGGTTGATATCGATCTGAAGCTTCGATCTGGTCAGGCTGACTTCCATCGATCCGATCTGATTTGCGATATACCATATCAGCTTGATCTGTTTTGAGCGATTGATCTGGTCAGTCTGATTTCCCTCGATCCGGTCTGATTTGTTTTGTCATCTTTAAAATCCGGAACTAACAAATTCCCCCTTTTTGATGATGGCAAAACCTAGCTTCTAAATCTTTTTTATCAGTCTTTAAGAACTCTGAAGCGAATACTTGCGGATCAATTACTTCTTCTTGTTCAAAATAAATGAAATAGTTAAGTTAAAGTTCGGATTGATTAAGCCATTTAGTTCAAAATAAATGAACAAGGACTTAACTAAGAACTTAGATTTTTATTGAACAAAAATCTTATTACAATTACAGAGCCATTTGTCTTAATAGGACGGCTACTTTCTTGCTGAAGACTGATGCGGCTTGAAGTCTTTACTCTTTTCCCCCTTTTTGTCAGCATCAATGTCTTGAAGAAAATCGACAATCTGGGCGAGCTGAGCGCTGATAGCATCAAGACGAATGTCTTGAGCAAGGAGGGACTTGGCGACGGATGCTCTTACTTCAGTGGCCAGCTCGATCTGCTATTTTCTCAGACTGTTTTTATATGAAGCTTGCTGAGAGAACAGATCATTCAGTCCACGCTGAATGCTGCTAACACTGGCGGTCATCTTCCCCTTGAAAGATCAAAATCCAAAAAAGTAGTCCTCTGACTTTGATGAACTTCTATGACTCATTGAGAGAGAGATATACACTTATCAGAGAGGTGCTGTAGGGACCTAGCCAGGGATGGGGCTGCATCAGATAACGGGCTTGGAGAGTGATCAGATGACGACAAGGTGTGATCAGCTTCTGCGGCAATGGGTATAAGTGAAGACATAGCAGATGTGCGTGTTTCGGATCGGATCAAGGTGACCAAGTCCGAAGAAAATCCTTCTAAGAATGCCATATCTTCAGCAGTTTGGTCTGGAGGAGTGCTAGGTCTCGAAGGCTCCTCAACCTGTAAAGCTGCAACAACGGTGGACACCACCAGATCCGGATCGACGAAATCTGATGAGATGACTGTTGTATGGGCTTCGGTTGGACTGTGCTGAATTTGGGAGACTGATGGTGCAATGGGGATGGAGGTTGTTGGAGAATCCAACAATACATCCATTGCTTCAGTTTCAGCTTCAGACGGAGCATTAGTCACTGGCTGCTCCGCTGTCTGCTTCACCGTCTCAGAATGAATTGGCTCAATGAATGGTTCAGCCAAAGTCTTGCTTGCAGACGGGTGATCCGGGCTGGGAACTGAAGTGGATATGTTAAGCTTCTGTCGTTGCAAACGAACAGCCAAATTGAGAGCATGAACATCCATTTCAGCTGAGCAATGACGACACCATCATCTTTGGCAGTCGGATTGCTCGGATCAAAGTTCGCCTTCTTAGCTGCAATCAGCAGAGTTGCCAGTCTGAATCTGTGGTTGGCCTAGAACAGATCTTTGCGAAGCACGGCAAGTCTTACATCGTCAGTCTCGGTCCCCTTAAGGACTTCTTGTTCCATCTTTTGTAGGCGTCTCAGCTTTCCGAAGAACATATCAATGTGGTTGATCATTCTGTATTCTACATACTCATCAAACACCACAGTGAGCTCCTTCACTTATCTTCGACATCTTCCATAGCGATGTCGATGGCTGTTTGAGCGGCAGATTTGGGTTTTGAGGAGAGGGGTTCAGTGAGAATGGCCTTGCCCTTGCTGGTGGAAGACGGGGACTTGATCCCTGATTGGGTGTAGTCTCCCAATTCAGTTATAACAATCCCTTTGACCACAAGAATGGCAGAGGGGACTCGGATGGTTACTTTGGGTACAGTGGTTGTAGCTGTTGAAGGTTGGGTTGTAGTGTGGGGGTGCAGGGGTGGCTTTTGTGGGAGGCAATATGGGTAAGGTTTTAATGGGTAGGGTTTTGATTGGCTAGGTGATCTGAGTTCTTGGCTTTTTAGGAGGGGGCTTGGCTGGAGACGAAGGAGCAGACTGAGTTTCCTCGGAGTCAGTCTGAATAGTCATTTTACGCCTGACTCGAGTCTTTCGAGCAGCAGCCTGTTCTTCTCCTTGTTCGATCTTGACAGCCACCAGATCGGAAGAAGTGGGTGGAGCACTCTTGGACTTCAGTAGAGCCAATCCCTTGGGGTCGAGAATTTTGAATGGACTCAGAGCAGACGGCTTCCCCAGCTCGATGTTCAGTGTCTCTAGTAGCTTGCTTATAGAAACAGCAAAGCAGACAGCCTGTTTGGAGGCAATAACCGTCTCAAGCAAAACTCTAAATAAGATCGCAGACCAGCTCATCTTCTGCCCTGAGTGAATAACAGCCATGGCCCGGAATTTCTCAGTAGTAACAGCATCATAACTTCCGGCTTTGCCCAGTAGTGGCTTGCCAACAATCTCGCATAACAATTGGAAATGAAAGAACATTTCCTTCTTCTTGAATGACAGCTGCAGGCGGTGGCCAAAAATGGATACCTTCCCCTGAAGATCAGTGATAGTGGCCTGAGGAATATGGCCAAAGTCAGTCAGTCCGGTGTTGGGAAGACTAAAGGTCTTTGCCAGAGTCGACTGAGAAATGTCAAAAGAGTGGCCCTTGACGGTGGTGGAGATAAACATCTTCTGAGACACAGCATTCGCAAACAATTCTCGAATCTCCGATTCATAAACCACCGTCCCGCATTTCAGAAAATTCCTTAATCCGGAAGACTCTAAGGATTTGAACATGGAGACCATTTCCGGATCTTCAGCCTATAGATTTCATTGAACTCAACAGAAAGAGAATTGTGAGTGATAGTAGCCATTTGAGTGTAATGAAGAGTACGGAGAGTTTGAAAATATTTGAGAGGTAGAGAGCAGACAGCAGTAAATCGTAAAAAGTGAATGAAAGTGAAATGTTCAGCCCGCTAAATAGGAGAGGGAAGACACGTGTCTTTATCTCGATGACTGATATTAAAATAATTCAAAATAAACTGACAGGATGAAAGAGAGATAAGGAGGTTAAAATTGCAATCAGTCCTGGCTGTTTTAAATAATTATTTTATTTAAAGATTTGTTGACCAGACAGATCATGGGATAACATCAGATTTGACATAGATCGGTCTGAAAGTTCGGACCGGTCTGTGTCTTTCTGATCATTGTATTATCGATCTGTGCCAGGATATAATCTTTAAAAGCGAAAAGGAAGATACTTCTAAAACATCAAGATAAGTCTATTAAACCAAGAATTTGACGAAAGTAATTAAACTTAGCCTCATGAAGTGGTTTGGTGAAGATATCTGCTGCTTGCTGGTCTGTTGAAATATGTTCGATCCGAATTTCCTTTTTGCCAACATGATCTCGAATAAAGTGATGTCTTATATCGATATTTTTGTTCGAGAGTGCAAAACTGGATTATATGTTATAGCAATTGCACTGGTGTTGTCACAAAATATCGGAGATTCAACAGCTTGAATGCCATAGTATTTGAGCTGGTGTTGAATCCAGAGCATCTGAGCGCAACAGCTTCCAGCGGCAAGATATTCTGCTTCAGCTGTAGATGTGGCAATAGATGTTTGCTTCTTGCTGAACCAAGAGATCAATCTTTCACCTAAGAATTGACATGTTCCACTGGTGCTTTTGCGATCAATCTTACATCCAGCATAGTCAGCGTCTGAATATCCGATTAAGCTGAAGTTTGAGTCTTTGGAATACCAAAGACCAATGTTCTGAGATCCTTTCAAGTATTTCAGAATAAGCTTAGCATCAATAAAGTGTGATTGCTTTGGATCTGACTGAAATCTAGCGCACATACAGACTGAGAACATTATATCAGGCCTGCTCGCTGTAAGATATAAGAGCGATCCGATCAGTCCTCGATACATAGATACTTCAACTACTGTTCCCCCTTCGTCTTTATCTAACTTGATTGAAGGACTCATTGGAGTTGATGCAGTTGAACACGTCTCCATTCCGAATATCTTGAGAAGTTCTTTGGTATACTTGGTTTGATTTATGAAAATGCCATTGCTGAGCTGTTTGACTTGGAGACCCAGAAAGAATGAAAGTTCTCCCATCACACTCATCTCAAACTGTCCCTGCATTAACTTAGAGAATTTCTCGCATAATTTGGGGTTAGTTGACCCAAAAATGATATCGTCAACATAAATTTGAACTAACAAAGTATGTTCCCCCTTAATAAATTTAAACAGAGTTTTATCCACTGAGCCGATCTGAAAATCATGGTTCAGCAGAAATTGAGACAGAGTATCATACCAGGCTCTTGGAGCTTGTTTCAGTCCATATACTGCTTTATTCAGTAGATATACATGATCTGGAAAAGAGTGGTTCTGAAATCCAGGAGGTTGTTCAATGTAGACTTCCTCCTGAAGTTTACCTTGAAGTCTTTAAAAGCAGCATAAGCAAGAAATATTCGAATTGCTTCAAGTCTGGCGACTGGTGCAAAAGATTCATCAAAGTCAATTCCTTCTTCTTGTCGGAATCCTTGAGCCACCAGTCTGGCCTTGTTTCTAACCACAACTCCATCTGCGTCTAGCTTGTTTCTGAAAACCCATCTGGTTCCAATAACAGACAGATCACTTGGCCTGGGGGTTAGACTCCAGACTTGATTTTGTTCAAATTGATTAAGCTCTTCTTGCATGGCTTTAATCCAGTTGTAATCAGTCAAAGCTTCATCAATCTTTTTGGGTTCCAGATTTGATATGAAAGCGGCATGAGTGAATTCATCCATCATCTGTCCTCTGGTTCTAATAGGTGCAGACGGACTTCCAATAACTAGATCGGGTGGATGCCTCTTTGTTCATCGATAGCTTGATTCCGGATTATCTGGTCCAGAAGGGTGAGTAGCAGTAATATTATCAGCATCTGCTTTAACATTAGAGTTAAGGGCATCCAGATCGGCTCGATCTGAAGGAGCTTCATTGCCTTGATCCAGTCTATCTGGTACTTCTGGTTCCGGTGGATTGTCTCTTGACCTGTTAGCATTGTTGTGAACAAAGCATTTGCAGCCAAATACATGAAGATGAGAGATAGACGGTCTGTTACCAGTCAATACTTCATATGGAGTGAGATTCAACTTCTTGTTAATCATAGACCGATTTTTAGTGTAGCATGCAGTATTTACAGCTTCTGCCCAGAACTTTTGCGAAATTCCAGAATCAGCAAGCATTGTCCTTCCTGCCTCTTTAAGCGTTCTGTTCATTCGTTCTGCAACTCCATTTTGTTGAGGAGTTCGAGCGGCTGAAAATTCATGCTTAATACCTTGATCTTCTAGAAAGATTCAAGATTTTGATTTGAAAATTCAGTGCCTTTGTCACTTCGAATCCTGTCTGTGCTTGATGATTTCTCATTCTGAGTGCGCTTCAGTAGCTTGATCAATTTCGGACCGGTCTGATCTTTACTGCTCAAAAATATAGTCCAAGTAAAACGTGAGTAATCATCAATGACAACAAGAGTATACCGCATTCCCCCTAAACTTGTTATTGGTATAGGACCAAACAAGTCCATATGCAATAGTTTTAAACAGCGTGAGGAGGATTTGGCATACTTATTTTGAAGGATGATCTGATCTGTTTGCCCATTTGGCAAGCTTCACAGATCTTATCCTTAGCAAAGTCGATCTTGGGCAGACCGACAACTAAATTATGTTTACACAGGCTAGAAATAGTCTTAAAGTTGAGATGATTCAAGCGTTTATGCCATAGCCAGTGTTTATTATCATTATTCACGATGAAGCAAGTAGGATTATCAGGTTAAGCAAAATTCCAGTTAATCTTATAAGTATTTCCATTTCTGATTCCTACAAGCATGGTTATACCGCCTGACGATTTAACAGTGTAAGTGTGTTTGTGAAATTCTACAGCATAACCATTATCACATAGTTGACTTATACTAATTAGATTATAGCATAGATTTTCAACTAGTAGCACATCATTGATAGTAATATTACCATGGACAATCTTACCCTTGCCCACGGTCTTACCCTTTGAGTTATCCCCAAAGATGATCTTGGGTCCAGTACATTCTGTGACTTCAGACAGCAGCTCGACGTTTCCAGTCATGTGACGAGAACACCCACTGTCTAAGTACCGGTCTGATATTAGATTCCTCTGTACCTGTCATCAAACATAATTATTGTTGGTACCCAATCCTACTTGGGTCCAGAACGGATTAGCCCTTTGGGAACCCACACATGTATCAGCTTTAATGGCTTGTGTGTGTCTGGTGTGCTGTGAGCTGATCTGTTTCGATGTTGTGTGTGATAATGTGTGCGATATGGAAACCTTTGATTCTTATGAGGTAGTCTATATCTTCGTTGAACTGGTCTTGAGTTGTAGTAATTGGATGGTCTTCCTTGCCTTTGATCTTGCACCTTTAGGTTTGGTCTGATAGACACAAATCTTGCTGGTGCCTTTTCTTTGGCTTGGTTAACGTACCCAATTCCTCTTCTCAAACCTTGATCCCCGAAGGAGACTTCCGTTTGAATTGTAGGTGCTTCAGTTTCATATACTGTGCTGGATTTAACAAATGTCATTTGTTTGATTTTGTTCTTTACCAGCAACAGTTCAGATTCATCTTTGGTGCAGTCTTTGATATCAAAGCCTATGTCGGTGACATCACCGACATTTCTTTGTACCTCTTGCAATTTTTCCAATGATGCTCTTGATTTTGTCCATGTTTTGAAAATATGAGAAAGCTTAGCATTTTGTGTGCTAATTCTCTTGTTTTCTTCATGGAGCTGATCATAAGAGATTTTCAGCTTGTTCAGCTCGATCTGTAGATTACTGCACTCACCTAGCTCAGAGCAGCTTGGTTTGATGTGCTCATCCATTTGATCATTAGCTCTAGCTTTAGTTTTCTCAAATGATTCAGCTAAGATTCTATAATCATTAGACATGTCTTGCAGTGCGGACATAAGCTCTTCACGTGTAAAATCATTTGTGTCAAGATCGAATACCTCGTCTGTTTGACTCATTTCTTCGTCTGCCATTAGACATTGAATATCTTCTTCGCTTTCGCTGGAAGAATATTCGGAGCTTTCTGAATCTGAATCAGTCTGAGCCCACTTGCTGTTTCCTTCCTCTGCTACTAGGACCTTCTGAGACTTTCCATGATTTTTGCAGTCTTTGTAGTGCTTCTTTTTCTTGTCATCTCGATGCTTTTCTTTACGTTCTTCTTTCTTCGGTCTGGTGCACTATGCAATAAAGTGTCCGGTCTTACCACAGTTGTAGCAAGCCTGATCATTAACAGCATCGTCTTTTCTTGATTTATAATGATGAGAAGGTTTAAAGTTCCTTTTATTCTTAGACATAAATTTACCAAATTTCTTGATGAATAATGACATAGCATCATTACTTATCTGTTCGATAGATCGATCTGTTGTGGGGGTGGTCTTGTCTGGAATGGCTGCCAGTGCTTTGTTTGGTTGAGAGATGAATGGCTCTGCTTCACCTCTGGTGATCAGTTCGAACTCATAAGCCTTAAGATCTGCGAATAGATCACGAAGTTCAACTTTGTTCAGATCTTTAGATTCCCTCATTGCAATGGTCTTTACATCTCATTCTTTTGGCAGGGCTCTCATTACTTTCAGAGCGATCTCTCTGTTTGAGTATTCCTTGCCCAGACCATTCAGTTCATTGATAATACCAGTAACTCTTTCATCAAACTCATTTAGAGTTTCTCCAATCTTCATTTTTATGCTCTCAAATCTTTGAAGAGCAACAGTCAGCTTGTTTTCCTTGGTCTGATACCACTTGTTAGGATCTGTCCGGAGTGTTTAGAGGGGGGGTGAATGAACACTCCTATTAAAAATTAATCCCTTGTGATTTCTTTCGGATTAGTGAAAGAAACTGTTTCTTAATCAACTCTTCTGCAGAACAGACCACTGAAAGTTTTAGAGCGGAACGGTCTGTTCTTAGATTAGTAAGAACGGCTCGATGGCTTGAATAGTAAAACGAATGCAGAATGATAAAACACAGAATATGTTTCTGGAAGTTCGAAGGTGGTGTAATCCTTCTACGTCTCCCCTTCTTCCAATTATGGAAGGATTCCACTAGAAGACTTTGATTTATACAATCCTGTTGTACAAACCCGATTCAGCTGGATTTACCTCACTACCAGACTGAAACTCCTAGTCTCTCGATCTGTTCAGACACACTCTGTCTGACAGTTACAATTGATTCTCACTTCTCTATCTTAGTACGGAATACAAAAGATAGACTTTAGTCTATGCACACAATGATCCTAATATGATTAAATATTACAATATGCTTGTGCTTATGAAGATTTTCAGCTCGAGAATGTCTGAGCTTGTAAGCTTGTGCTGTTTTGCTTTCTTTTTGCGTTTTTCGATTGATCAGCCCTCTTTTTTAAGCTCTTCTGTTGCATCCTTATATAGTTGCATGTACCAACGACATTATTTCCCTTAATGTGCAACTCTTGACTCTACTTAAACTCTGAGTAAGCTACAGTCTTCTTCTTTAGGGTACTTGCCATTCTGGTTCATGCTTTCGGCGACTGTCAGGTAAGCTCTTCTTCTTACCTTTTATGGTAATCTTCAGTCCTTGGTCTTTTTTAGCATTAATTGCAACATTAAATGTTTCAATAAATAGCCGTTAATGATTCGGACTGAAGAGCAATTCTTATTCAGCCTTGACTGCTCTGATCTGATAAAGGTTGATATCGATCTGAAGCTTCGATCTGGTCAGGCTGACTTCCATCGATCCGATCTGATTTGCGATATACCATATCAGCTTGATCTGTTTTGAGCGATTGATCTGGTCAGTTTGATTTCCCTCGATCCGGTCTGATTTGTTTTGTCATCTTTAAAATCCAGAACTAACACAAACAATACTGAAGCTCCCCACGGGGATACACTTGGTCTGATTTGCCTCCTGTCTAAGAGCTCCTGAAGTTGTTCCTTGAGTTATTTCAATTCGGCTGGAGCCATTCGGTACGGTGCCTTTGAAACTGGTGCAACGCCTGGCACCAAGTTGATTTCAAACTCCAGTTCACGGTTTGGGACTGAACCCGGCAGCTCTTCAGGAAAGACATCCGAGAATTCTTGTACTACCTCAATATCTTCTATTATGGACACGTCTTCTTCGTTTACCTCACTTATTGTTGCTATGTAAACTTCTTCACCGTTATTCATGGCCTTCCAAATTTGTTGTAGATAATAGGAATTTTCATTCCTTGGCCTTGCCATGATACACGATCTCTTCATCAGGATCTTCCTCTTCTTGCAGGTTGTTGAGGACACCATGCAGTTCTTCGAGATCGTGCAACAACTCAGGTTTGTCTCTGTGAGCTCTTTGATTTGCATCTCGAGAGCCATAATCCAAGCTGTTTTTTTAGCACCTAATCCGAATCGTTTTCTTGTTGCAGTTGCTCTTTTTTTTATTTGCCAGGGTTTGATTTCTCTTAACCTCATCTTTGAAGATCAGTAAGCCTCGTGATCTCCTATTTAGCTTTGTTGAGCTCTTCTTCGGCTCGGATGCAATAATAGGCTAACCATTGAACATTTTCATGCAAGTGATCTCGGATTTCTAGCAACTCGATCTTGTCCTGTTTTTCCTTCATTAGAGCCTCTCTGAGCTCTTCTATTTAATAATCCTGATGACGGATCCTAGCTGTTGGTGCACGGTCATCATTACTAATAGAAAGAATTATAGGTGAAAAGTATTTCTGGAATTTTTTTGACTTGATTTGAACAAGGCGACATTCGTGATCGGGAAATCAGGAATTCGTTTTCAGAAATTGAATGAAAAATTGGATTGCCCATGGAGCGTATTGGCCAGGACGAAAAGGAAATGAATTTTGGTGCGCCGGTGACGGAGAATTTGAGCGTAAATTTCCAAAATTTAGGGTTTGCGCATGATGAAATTTTGGCTTCGAAATTCATCTTCAAATGTTCACTGGAAATTGAAATTAAGAGAGGGCTTTAATCAGCATGGTCTGAGGATTAAGAATCTCAATTTAATTGCAAAAAGATGTTCAAATGTGTGAGAAATCGGAGATGGAAAATTCGGGCATTAGGGTTCTTGAGGAGCGCTGGTTCGATTTGGATTCTGGTCATCATCTAGTGGCTGAAATTTGAAATTGATAAAGGGCTTTTGATCGACATGTTCAGAGGATCAGTATGTCAATTGTAATTGCAAAACGGTGAAGAGATGTTCTGGAAATCGGAGAATTGAATTTTTCATGGGTTTTAGGGTTCTTGAGGAGAGCTGGTTCGATCTGAAATTGGTCATCAATCGATGATTATGAGAGACAATGGGTAGAGGGCTTTTACTCCAGAGGTTATGTTCGTCATATTGATATACCGGATTGATCGAACGACGTTCGGCGGTGGCGGATCGGAAAAGAAACATGAACGTGAAAGGTTCTGGAATTTTGAACAAGATATTGATCGGCCAAACGTTGTCCGATCGACCTGAAATTTAGGCAGTGTCTTCGTCTTGGAGAGGCAAATCTGGAGGTGGGTCGGCCGTCGCGTTTGGTGGAGGAAGGCGGCGGTGGCGGATGGGCATACGGTTTTAATTTTTTTTTGAATTAAAACAAAATAATTGTTACTCACTTGATTAATCAGATTGATAATCTTCTGAATATCGTAATTAGTGATGTTCGAATTTTCCCAACTGGTTTTCTCTTCAGTTGGTCTGTTATACTGGTTTTATAATATAGTGTTATATCTTAAGTAGAAGTCTTTTCCCAGCGGGATTATGGAACCTGGTTCGTTCTGATACCACTTAAATGTCACGCCCCGAGACTGGGGTCAATAACAGCGGCATTGATTCCTAATACAACTTGAAATCAATAAGTCTCGTAATGTCGTATTCAACGAAAAACCAGTCTATATTCCATAAAAATAAATAATCGTTTTTACAACTTAAATTAAATTGCATAATCAAACTCTAAAAGTCTTAAAACGGAATAACTTAATGAAATCCTAATTAAACCAAAATTGATGTCTTTAATTCATAGAAACGCAGCGGATCACCAACCCTAAAATTGGTGTTCTTCTTCAGCTTCAATTTCTTCCTCGTCTTAATCTGGGAAGGTAGAGTAAGGGGTGAGTGTTTTGGAAAACACTCAGCAAGCGGGGGCCAATCGATATGACAATATAATAGTTTTCATAATTTTCCAAAATATATATCATAATCAAACATAAACTGATATGAATGCATCTTAACATAATTGCTCCCATCGAGCCAAAACATAACATATCATCAATATTTTTCATATACATTGAGCACAATAAATCCTCTAATTTCCTCTTGGTACTGATATCAGTCTCTAGACTTAACCCTCCTAGAGATGATGTCATGACATCGGCTCACCCACGAATAAAGGGTCTGGACATCCCAGAAACAACGGTTAACCACCGTATCAGGTCGTGTAAACGATTATAATCCCACCGCATCAGGGCCATAAAGGAATTCCCCCCAATCAGATTTCGAAACTTAAAGTGCTTAAAAATTGATAATTTTCATCGAAACATGATAGTTTTCAATATAATTCGCATATCAATTGATGTTTCAAAACATACTATGGTTTTTCAAATCGAAAGGAATAAATAACAAAAACCCACTTACAGCGATCATAGATGTGTTTGAACGATTTAGGGTGTGAAAACGACGAATTCTTTCCTCCTAATTTGAACAATGTTCGAACACCTTCAGTGTGTGTGCACTGTGTGAAATTTCGAAGGCTTTGCTCTTGATTTCTCTAAGGTAGTGCACGTTTTTTTTAAGTCAACAAAAGGTGCTGAAATCTTTGAATATCAAGGTGATATTTTGAAAATTAAGGCTGATGCTTTCAACACTTTAAAGGCTGGAATTCTTCTCCAGAATTTGGCTACTGTATTCGATTTTTTTTAGTGCTTGGCTTATGAATTTTTGTGGTTTTTCATTGGCTGGAAAAACTTGACAATTAAGGTCAAAGCTCTCGATGGCTCTAGGTTGATTGGAGAAGAAAGTTAATTGGTTGAACTCTTTGGATAATAATAATAGAATTTTCGAAATCTGTATTGCTTTGTATCTAAAGTTCTCGGCTCTAATGTGCTGAAAAGAGGTGAGTGAATTGGTATTTAATAAGTGTAGGTTAATCAAGATAATGATAACATGATACACTTTTATCCCTACTAAAATTCTTAATCATCTTTAGAGTTTTAATCCTTCTAAAGTACTTAATTATCTATCTATTATTTAGAGTTTTAATCATACTAAAACACTTAATTATCTAATTAATAATTAGAGTTTTAACTTGAATAAGGTACCTTAAGTAATTTGATGACATCAAATTCTCGGGTTTTTACAGTATGTGAGTGGGTACGTGTGGTTATGCATGACAAAATCACTTAATTTAATACATGCGGGTCACTTAATTTAATACATGCGGGTTGCTAAAATGTAAATCGTAAATACACAATAAATATACAAATCGCACGGTCGGTAGGTATGAGTACGGGTGCGGCGTACTTGTTAAAATTAAGTGCCACCAACTAATTCAAATTAAAAACTTCAAAATTCAAACAATTCATCGAATTTCTTAAATGCACTGTAGTTTTGGGTTTCACATTCAATATCCAAACATAGTGTATGACCTCAAATCCTAATTTCGTCATTAGTGCATACACTTATAACATTAGGGAATTCTCATTACATGGTTCATAATATGTCATGACTTCTATAAAATCTTCACCAGAATTCCCCCGACACAAATACGGTTCATATATGTATACACTTCATAATGCATTATATATGTTCTCAATTCATTATGCAATTTTGTTCTCCAATAAATTGCATGCAACGGTCAAATGAAAAGAGAAATCTCAAAACATTATACAAACCATATACACATACAATCATGATCACAGACGAGTATTGAACAAATAAATGTGTATCTACTTGTATAGTACCATATACTAGTACTGATACCTCGTTCCTAGGAGCATCCTCATTCAAAGGCTCGAAATCATTTGCCAGCACTAATGTCATACATGTTATACATGTTCAACAGAAACAACCCTCACACGACATAAGATACCATAACATATTCACAAGATGAACGAATACACAAGTAATAATTTACAAAATATAATGTGTAGATTAAGATAATACTCCATGTATATACCATAACTATATGAGATCTCCCACGATGTTCCTGTTATCACAATATCCAAGATCATCAATTCCAAAATCAATTAAATCATCACAATAATGATTTACTGTACTCATATTCATAAACCATCAATTCCATAATCAATAATGACTAAATCATTACAACAATGGTTTACTGAAATCAAATTCATCTCAGTCATCAATTTCATAGTTATATCTCATCATATCACATCGCTCTCTCAATAACGGCGACATTATAACCCCTTGCATGCTCAACAACGGTGGCACTATAACAATCGCACACTCAACAACGGCGGCATCATAATCCATCGCATGTTCAATAGGCGCATCACAATAATTCATCATGCACCATAATATTTGTTGAGCCTTAAACACATTGTTGAGTTTAAAGCTTAATTTATCTCCGAATTATTTATGAGTTTTAATGATCAACAAAACTTGTGCTTGTTATACTAATGTGTCTACTTAGTGTACATGTTTAATGGTTGAAAAATGGATTGATTGAAGGAAATCAAATGTGCAAGGCATAGGGCAGATCGCCCCAGGCGATGGCAGCCAATAGGGACTTCGCCACGCACATCGACTGACGCCGAGGACCGCGCGCATGGCACGAACGCCTGAGGCGTTGGCTAGATCACCTGAGGCGATGTCTGAAATGCCTGAGGCGATGAGTACATCGTTTGAGGCGATGAACATTTCTGAGCAACCGAAGCTACGTCATTGATTTTTGGTATAGATCGCCTGAGGCGATCGGGACATCGCCTGAGGTGATCAGTGAAGAATTTGACCGTTGGTGCGCGGCGATGGAGATCGCCCGAGGCGATGCAGGAGTGATTCAAGCCTTAAGTGTAGCAACGGCTAGTTGGAGCCTTGGGGGCCTTCTACTCTATACATATGGATGTTTTGGAGCATTTGATGACAAGAAACAAGAGTATAAACTACAAGAAAGTTGTGTTCAATCAAATTCTATCTAGCATTGCAAACTTCATACATTTGTGTTGTATTGGAGTTTGTGATTCATTTCTTGTGTGAGAGTTCTTGTGTTCTTCGTGTTGTTACACCGTGAAGGTGTTATTGATTTATTGTAAGGTCCTCCAACACCGACGCAAGTTGAAAATTGTAAAAGTCATCAACAAGTGAAGTTGGTGCAAGTGTGTGGCTATCATTGGAGCCCTTAAGGCCAAGAAGACTCGTGAAGAGTGTGGGTAACTCGGGAAGAGTTGTGTGTGGCTATCCTTGGAGCCCTTAAGGCCAAGAAGACTCGTGAAGAGTGTGTTGCTCATGAAGAGCTGTGTTTACTCGGGAAGAGTGTGTTGTGGCTAACTTGGAACCTTTAAGGCCAAGATCAAGATTGTTATAGTGGAACCTCGGTTAAATGTTTTCTAACCGGGAAGAGGAGACGTAGGCGATTCATCGCCGAACTTCTATAACAAATTCTCGTGTTCTTTATCGCTTTATTTTATTTACGCATTTGTTTATTCTTCTTATTTTCTATTGTTCGATTGACTTGAAGTCTTCCGCAGCGCAAAACTCGACTATTTTGCAAATTCATTTTAAAACACTAAAGTAGCCAATGAACCTCAAGTGGAACCTCGGTTAAATGTTTTCTAACCGGGAAGAGGAGACGTAGGCGATTCATCGCCGAACTTCTATAACAAATTCTCGTGTTCTTTATCGCTTTATTTTATTTACGCATTTGTTTATTCTTCTTATTTTCTATTGTTCGATTGACTTGAAGTCTTCCGCAGCGCAAAACTCGACTATTTTGCAAAATCATTTTAAAACGCTAAAGTAGTTAAGGAACCTCATTCACCCCCCCCCCCCCCCCCTCTTCGGTTCCAACAATATTTTATCATCATTCTATCACAACTCATTACGTACAACAATATCCACAATTCTATCATGACTCTCAATTCATTAACTTATCACATTTCCAATTTTCATATATTTATGAATCATAGTTCATAATTAACATTATGCATACCTGCTCGTAAGTCACTACGTACATTAAGGTCGACAACGTGATTTAGACATCCGGAGGCTCGTATAATATCTATAGTGGATATCAATTCAATATTAATATCTCACCAATAACCCTCAACAATATAGTCATTAATCTTATAGATTCACTTACCTCCAATCATAATCATTTACAAGTTAGCGTACTCCATATATTACTCAAACCATCCCATTTTTCCATTATTCGATGATTCGATACATATAACCTTAGTTCAGTGTTAAAGACTTCTCCAAATATCATAACCATGATATAAATCAATTGACACTTTAGTAGTGAAGTATATTCATTTCTACGTACAACAATACTTCCATATTGTTAGTCATAAAGCCCCATCTCACAATTCCAAACAAATAACAAATTCTCAAAATTTTACAGCTCGTGATTGATCGCGAGCTCAATAACAATAAAATTTCAAGTTTCGTCCTCCCGCGATCGATCGCCTACCATCTTGCGATTGATCGAGCCCTATCTCGCGATCGATTGCGAGGCTCTATAATAGTGATAATCCACCATTTTTTTGCACATATTACATTCAACACACATACCACATAACAATCTTTCAATACTTCAACGAAAACTATCAATATACTAATTACAAAAAAATAACCCTTTCCCCTATCAACAATTTACCTCTTCAAAATCAAACCCACAATATTCCATCATCAAATTTATCAAACTACCATCAAAGCTTCAAATCAAACTCATAAATATAAATACCATACCTACTTGACAACCAAAATCAAGTTAGAGACAAGATTTGATTCCTCCTTGAAGCCCCACAAGAATGTCGAGGAGAAAGGGGAAATGGGTTTTGAAGAGAAGAGTGTAGAGATTTTTAGGTGTAAATATGTGTTTGTATGTGTTTTTGTTAGAATTGGCATGTAATTGCCCTATATAAATCAATGCATAGCTCAACCAATTCATTAACATCACAATACACCAACATGTATATTTATCTTCTAATCCATGCTATATTAATTCATTTTATCTTCTTCATAATTTAACACTCGATCTCATGATTAATTTACATAATCCCACTATACTTGGTTTATCTCAAAACAGAGTCCAAATATCATCCCATAATTATCTCATAATTACTAAAATTCAACTCATAATGCACACAATTACTTTCAAGTATCTCATTAATCAAGCTAATAATTATATTAATCATTATCATGATTTATCTCAACGATTTATCACTTCAATAAAAAAGACCCAATCATAATATTCCAGCACACTCGATTTAGCTCGAAACTGAGTCTAAATGCAAAATGAAGCTCATTCATAATTATCCTTCAGTTATCACATTAACTTCAATTTAATCAAGAAAATTCAGCCATCACACGTTGTCATTACAACAAAATTGAAATTCATAAGAAATATAAAACCAAATCAACAAGATCGAGAAGTAGAAAATTTTCAAAACCACAACCACTCCTCTCTCTCTTCTTTTTGCTAAATAAAAGATATTATAACAAACCAATGTAAGGTTACGAACAAAAAGAGCAGAGGTGAAACCTCTCTCAACCAAAAAACAACAGAAACCAAAGGAACAACAAACAAATAACAACAGTAAATGACAGAAGACATGCTAAAGGGTTGATGGTGGATCAAAATCCCTCTTCCATTTCCATACTCCAATATACAAAAAAATTCAGAAATTATTTCGCAACATGCCCACCCTCTTCTATGTCACACTATTTTCAGAATTATCACATAATGCTCACATCGTCTTCTCCACATCGACCTTCACAACAAGCACTTGGCCTGACAACAAGATTTGCTACCTAGAAATTCGGCCTGAAACAATCGAAGAGATACTTGAGCTCAAGAAGCAGTACTAGTCGAACATCTTAAATTAAAAGATGTCTGACTCCTTAGGCACCTGAAGGAATACAATAAGGGCTCTACTGCTCCTATGAGCTATTAGGAACACCTGATGGTAGCTATGAGTTATAATCGCGAATGGAATGACCGACATCTCACTCTAATGTCCTAGGATGTACCAGAGATGTGATCTTTGTTGTCTAACAGAACAAACACAAATACCTTAATTGAATCGGTCAAAATCAAATCCGTTTATCAAAGTGATTCTCCAATTGCTCAAGACGAATATAATGGCCCACTCAATTTTTCGAAGGAGCCAGTTTATGTCGACAAGATAACTCTAAGGTCGGGTAAGAAAGTGAGCAATGTTCACATGTTTTATTTCAATTCAAGCTGATAGAATTTTATAGTATTGAAACCTTTCACTGAATAGGGCCTTTCCTCTGCCAGGGACTTCCACGAAATGAAAACATGCGGCATTGTCATATGCTCCACTTTTGTTGTGCGCTCTATTTGATCATTTGATCAAGGTACTCGTACTCAATGAGTCCAATAGCCCAAAGCCAATCAGTACCAGTTATCCCCATATTGTATTAGCAAGAGGTGGAACCCTTCTTTCTCTCCTATCATGGATGAGCATTCATTCGCAGAAAGAAGTCATTTATGAAGCATTCCATTAATGCATACTCAATGTTCATTTATGGGTCGTATATATGACACAAAATAGGGATATAAAAAGTCACATGAAAAACTGCAATACTAATATGAATAATACTATCATGAATGACTTTTGGGAACAATAATACAGGGATATAAGTCACATAGGATTTATCTAACTAAAGACAAGCTAACGAGATTGGCCTCAAGTACAACTAACCAAAGTAGACAGAGGTCCCTGGCATTGTACTATGGACTATATTGGGACGTGAAGGTTCCTTTAGAGTGGCTTGCAAATAGGTGGAGTGGGCCCTATGGAAAAAGCTATATGCTAGGCTGATTTATAACTTTTGGGAGGCACTGCATTAAGATTTAAAACTTGTTGTCAAGAAAAAAATTGGAAATGGTTTCGCAATACTATATACACTGGTGACTAAAAGACTCTCTTCAACTGGAGTGAAGTCAGCACGCAGTACACAACATATAGGGGTCGAATGTTGTTCATGTACATGTGAACTGCTTCCCTTTGGGCTACGAAACTAGGCTATGAAAACCAATCCACCAGGAAAAAAAACAACCTGGTAATGAGTCATATGCTATGTTCCAATATATCTTTCTTTGAAGTCAATCTTGAGTGGATAAACTTCTACATCAAATCTAGCCTAAACCCTGATCACTTGGTAGTGGGGATTATAAAGGGTGGGAGATGGAAGGGGAAAGGATGGCATAGTGGGTGTGCGACGCCGTTGTTGCATGTGAAGATGAAGACTATTTTGGTAATTTTATCTGGAATATGACTTTAACGATTTGATGATTATTTATACGGACTAAGTCGAACTATGTTTTGCCTTTATTACCGGCACAAAATTTTCCCTTGTTTTTATTTGGTCAATTTATATTGGATTTGACTCATTCTTCAAGGTGTTTTTTATACGGACATGAGTATATTCCTTTAGAGGCAGCTCATCTAGTTTTTTGGGTCTAGCTATAAACCAAATGGCTAGGTATATTTTAGAACAAGAGATAATAATCTTGCTCGCAGCCGTTTGCAATTTTGCAAAATTCATCAGGTGACGTTGATGTTATACACCACTAGGTTCACTACATAATTGCAACTATTCGAGAGAGAGATTATTTCTAACATTCATACAGAGTTCATCATCGACAATTTTTATATTTTAAAGAATTACAGATTGCGGCTTAAATATTATTTAATATATTTTTATTGATAGTTTCGATACTTTTCTATTTTTATTCATCAAGTTTATGTAATATTGTATTATTTTTATCTTTATACATATATTTCAGAATAAATTTAAGCACGCGAGATTAAAAATTTTGGTTATACACTATAGGCATACAATAGGTGAAGCGAGGCCCGAGGAACCTGTTACCGGTCAGCTGCTCAAAGGACCATGGTAAAGTCGTGAGATCTCGGGTTTTGGTCAGAGTATCATTTATCATTTTGGATCATATTTTTGGAGAAATCATTTCAATTATTATTTTTTTTTTTTGAATTTGAGCGTCATCGATATTGCATTTTGATGTCATAAAATGACGAAGTGGTATATTAATTTATATTGTTTATCAGGCTACACTTCTTCTAGGGCAATGCATTCGGTCACTGAACTGAACTTTTATAATCGAATCAACAGATTCTTTTTTACGTTAACCAAATCAACCGAATTTTTAAAAAACCGAATTAACAGAACTGAACCAAATATAGATTAATTTGATCGATAACCGAATTAACCGATATTTTGTTTAAAAAATAAATATAAATTGAAAAATAAAATAATTTGGTTTTAAAAATTCAAAAAGTGTAAAAATTAAAATAAATAAAATAATGAGATAAAATGATTTTAAAAATAAAAAAATCCAAAAAAAATTAGTTTTTTAAAAAAATATTTAGTTTTTTTAAAAAAAATTCGGTTAACTCTGTAAACCTATATTTTCAAAATGAAAATTGAAAGCGAACCAAATTATTCGAATTTTTTAAAATCAAAAACTGAATTAACCGAACCAAAATTTTGAGCTAATGATGTTGGTCGGATAATTCGATTTAATCAAAATTTTGCTCATCCCTAATTAGTTCGCTGTTTTATATCAAAGGAAATATATTACAATTTAACAATTTTCAAAATTTTCTCGAAACTCTACCACCCTATAAACAATGCTACACTTGGGTGGTCACTCATCACCTAGAAGATGAAATTGAATTTTAAATGAGAATGTTATCTTTGTATCTCTGTTAAGACCTCGGTGGCCAAATTCTCTAGTTATTTATCACCTTTTTTTATTTTTTTTAGATCGAAACGGAAATATATTAATCAACAGTAGGCATGTCAGATTGTACATAGGAACTAAAAAATAAAAGACAATATTCCAAAGAAGCGGGGCTAGGCCCACGGAACACTGCTCGAGCGGCTAAATTGTGTGGATGACATTCGATGATCACCTACAATGATTAATAACAAAATCATTGTTGATACCACTAAACATCATAATGGATTCGATAATGGGAGCCTCAGAGTGGAAAGGAGATGGATTGTTAATAGCATTCACCGCTAGTTCTGCATCGGACTCAATCACTTGCGTCCAGTGATGTTGTCATACTAGTCTAGTACCTTTATAGATGGCTAGTAGTTCAGCAACATGAGGTGAGAAAAATTCTGAAAATCGGTTAGCATACACCATCAAAATCGTTCCATGTTCATACCTAATCACAACACCAACACCTATAAAATCTTTTTGAGTTGGAACCGAAGCATCAACATTGATCTTTGCACTGGAGCTTGCCATCTTTGGTTAGTGGGAAATAGACCGATGTGGAACTTGATGGATGATCAGTAAAAATTTTGAGTGCAAATTAAAAATACCAGCGCGGCCAACAATATCCATCTCCGAATCTAATATTATTAAACAGAAATTTATTGCGAACCAGCCAAAGACTCCAAGATAAAAGAGCCCACACTTCCATGTCTCTCCGATCGATCCCTTTTGACAGATTCAGTACCAGAATTCCATTGTGTTGGGCCATTAAACGAGTGAATTAATGGCCAAATTGCTGTCAGTTTCCAAGCATTTTTGGGCTCGTTTACAATGCCACAAGACATGAAACTCATTCTCCAAGAACAAGTGACATCGAGGACACCTAACATCAATCTGAAGGCCTCACTTGGCCAGATTGAATCTCGTTGGCAGAATGTCACATATAGCTCTCCATAAGTGGATTGTCATTTTACTAGGAATATGAAGTTTCCATAATTGAGAGTATAACTTTAGACGAGGGAGATTTGACAATAAAATCTCCATTAGTTTTGTGTAATGCCATATGATTTTGTCAGGGCCGTTAGGAACCGAATTGGAATTCGTCGCAATGCAGCAAAATTTAGTAGCCATAGTGTTTTTTCAATCCAAGCTCCATTCCAATCTCCATGTTCATTTCTCAAGTCACCGACAGTGATATTTTCCATCCCTGGAGAAGAGGCTGTAATAGGTTTAAAAGTGAAGGGTCGAAGAAGCCAGGGATCGTGAACTACGTTAATTTGGTCACCATTACCAACACGATAGCGAACACCTCACTGTAGTAATTCCCTTCCCACAAAATGCTACACCAAGTATACGATGGGGAGGTGGCAATCTGAGCATTAAAAAATGAAGTGTGTGGAAAATATTTGGCTTTAAGAATTTGAGAACGAGAGTGTCAGGATGTTGCAATAACCTCCAGCCTTGTTTCGCCAATAGAGCTTGATTGAAAGCCTTGATACATCTGAATCCCATACCACCAGCAAGTTTTGGAGCACACAGTTTGCTACCCTTCAACCAGTGAATACAACGAGGATTTGTAGAGTTACCCCACCAGAAGTTAGCTATCATATGTTGAATGGATAAACTTACACCCAGAGGCAGCTTGAAAATGGACATTGTATATGTTGAGATAGCCTGACCCACAGCCTTGATCAAGACTTCTCTGCCACCAGAGGAAAAACGGTTTCATTTCAATCCTTGGATTTTACTCCATACGTGTTGCTTTAAACCGTCAAAAATTCGTCTTTTACTTAGCCGGACAAACGCTTGAAGACCAAGGTATAACTCATGAGATTCAGTATAGGGCATTCCAAGTATGGTAAAAACCTGTGCTTTCTAAGTTGAATTCAAGTTGGGACTGAACGTAATAGCCGAATTTTGTAAAGTCTATAGATTGTCCCAAAGCACTAGCATTTTGGGCTAATATATTTCTGATGGATATGCAATTTGTGATATCAGTGGAACCCAAAATGAGACTGTCATCTGCAAACAAAAGATGTGAAATAGCTGGAGCTGATATTGCACATTCAATGCCTTTGAATAATCGGGAGTTGACATGCTGTCGAATAAGAGCTGAGAGTCCTTCCGTACAAACTAAGAATAAGGGGAAAGAGGGGAACCTTGACGAAGTCCATACTAGAATGAAATGATCGTGTTGGCAGGCCATTGAGTAAAACTGACGGCTTAGTAGAGCGTAAAAATAACATGATTCGATTGATCCAGCTATCCGAGAATCCTAAATGGTGCATGACAGTTTCAAGGAATCCCCACTCCACGCGGTCGTAAGTCTTTGCTGATATCCAGTTTCAAAGCCATTAAACCTTGGTGTCCATTCTTATTGCGACGTAAAGAATGAAGGCATTGAAAAGCAGTAAGAATATTGTCAGATATTAATCTGCCAGGTACGAATGCACTTTGCCCTGGTGAGATGATGAATCGCAGAAAGCCATTGCATTTACTATAATTTTTGAGAGAGTGACTTACAAGGATATTTCTGATTCGGAATCACATTACACATGTTCAGTGGCCGGAAATGAGTAACATGAGTGGGGATTTTGATTTTTGGGATTCTGACAAGATGAGTGTGGTTGAGAAAGCCATATGAATTACCATTATTGAGGATGCCCAAGCAAAGATCTGTAATCACATGACCAATTAAATTCCAAATATCTTAGAAAAATCTAGCATGAAACCTATCAGGTCCCGGAGCTTTCCATGGGCTCATTTGGAAAAGCGCTACCTTTATATCAATATCCGTAAATGGAGCATCCAGTTGAAGACGCATGTCATCTGTGATTTTAGTGTCAAGTCCAGTAACAACAGGTTCCCATTGGGTAGGAGATGGAGATGAGGTAGTAAATAAGTTTGAGAAGTAGTTGACAATGATATCTTGAATTTCATCATTGTGAGTAACCCAGGCATTATCCTCCGAAAAAATACCAGAAATATAATTTTTCTTGTGTCTTAAACGCACGACGATGAAAATATTTTATGTTTCGAGCCCCCGCAGCAAGCCAGTTTGCCAGAGCACGTTGGTGCCAATAATATTCTTGCAACAATAATAATTTGTCCAGCCTGCCTTCAGTGGCATAAAGAAGAGAGGTCCTGACCGTGAGTGGAAATATTGAAGGAAACAAGTTGATGTTGTCCACAAGTACTTAATAGTTGTTGAAACTCATCACTGGAGCAAGGTAATCGTGAGCAATTGGTATTCCAAAAGTCAGCAACATCGTAGAAAAGTCCTCATTGAATCACCAATAAGGTTCAAATTTAAAATAATTGTGCTGAACACGTTCTGTGCCATGTCGTAGGTGTTCTCCTTGGAGGATAAGCTTTAGCATCCGATGATCCGAGCCGTAATAATCCAAATGTATGACCACAGCGCCCAGTCCGGAACGGCCCGTTCCGGATCCGTTAAGCACTGAACCGGTCCGATCCGTTAAGGAACCGGATCGGGTTCCAACCGGTTCCGGATCGATCCGAACCGGTTCATTTTTTTTTTTTTGAACTTTTTTTATTTTCGAACTCTTTTTTAATTTTTTGAGATTTTTTATTTTTTTCGATGTTGTAAATGTTTCCACAATATTCATCACAAATTCAATATATTTCTTCTTCATTTCATAATATAAATGCATACAAATAATTGTAAAGAGATGTCAATTGAAAATCTAAATAAAAAATATTACTATTTAGCACTCTTCATAATTGATAAGTATTGTTTTGGCGTTATCTTCTTCTTGCTCATCATAATGATTTAAGAATTCGTCAACCGCCCAATATCTTCTATTCTTACATTCTGCTTCAAACCAATCTTTAAGTAATGTGAGCATGCATAACGAATCAACAGATATACTACTTCTCCAATAATTCGGCCACATACTGAGAATGCCGATTCAGAAGCGACGCTTGAAGCTTGTACCGCATACACGTCTCTAACCATTTTGGCTAAGATAGGGAATTGTGCTGCATTTTCCTTCCACCATTGTAAGACGTCGCAAGTTGTCTTCCGTTAGAAATTGATAATTCAGATAAATTTGCAACTCAGTCGACGTGCTAGTAGAATGTCATTTTCCCTTAAGTTTTTCCTGCCCAGCATCCTAAGCAAATTGATGCCCCCACCTCTAGATTGAGCTTGTGGTTGTTCTTCAACATCCCTTTGTTGCGATGATTCACTTTCCTGTTGATTATAATTTAATTGAAACATATTTTGGAGAGATTGCATTGTAGGCGTATTTTGATCGTCAACAACCTTCCCCAAAAATTTAGCATAATATTCAAAAAATATCTCAAATGAAGATAAACATTGACTAGGATCTAGCAATGTTGCGATGCAGTGCACGTGTGTGATTTGTTCCCAATACTGTATAAATTTAGTTTCCATTGCACTAACAAAAGCATGTAAGTCATAGTCATTTCTAAATTCTATAAACTTATCAAACATGTTAAATACTAAAGGAATAAAATAAACGGAAGTTGGATAAGTAACACCGGATAAGCGTTCCGTCGCTTCTTTGAAAGTACCTAACAATGATACACAATTTTCAACAAATTCTCAATCCTCATCAGTCAAATAAATACTTTCATCGCTATCAGACATTTGATATGAATTATAAAATGGAGTTAAAATATCTTTGTAAAGTAACATATCATTCAACATATTGTACAACGAATTCCACATAGTTTCTGTTGGTGATGGAAAACGAAGATGATTTAAACCATTAGATAAACATAATTGTTTCCAATCACGCTTAACATGGCTCGTGTGTAACCATTTATCGCAGTATTTCATTTTCTCAATACATGCTGAGTGATTGTCCTCATAACCAACTTTAACAGCCAAATTAATAACATGACACATATCTAACATGAAAAAAAAACACCATCAAGCATTGGTTTCAGATAGGTCTTTAAATCATGCATCGCAGTATTGTTATTCGTAGCGTTGTATAATGTGATTGAAAATACCTTATCCTGAATTCCATAATGTCTACAAGTGTTGAATATATATTTAGCAATTACATAAAAAGAATAAATTGTGATGATTTACAAATCACAACACATCTATTTATAGTTTTTTTAAAAAAAAAAATTTAAAGAAAATTTAATCTCAACGTTTGGCAATGGCTTTAGAGCCGTTGCCTTGCTGATTTTTTTTTTCTCGAAACTTACCAGAATCGGTACGGTAGCACCTGAATCGGTGGTGCTAGCGATTTGAAGGCACGGAACCGGCCCGGACCGATTTTTTACTGGTTCGGAGCGGTTTGGAACCGGTTAGCCGGTTTCGATTCCGAACCGGGCTAACCTGTTCGGTTCCGGGCCAGGTGGCCAGGTCCGGATTGACCTGGCCTGATAAGCACCCTAATCACAGCTGTCTAGATGAATAGGGATATCATCCGGAGGAGATCTGCGGCTATGCCACGTAAATTGAGGTCCTAGAAAACCCAAATCATGAAGTTGACAGAGATCAAGAGCATCTCTAAACAATTGTATGTAAGATGGAGTTCTGTCATTGCCACCCACTTTTTCAGAACTATGGATTATCTCATTAAAATCACCCATGACAATCCAAGAGATATTAGATGAGAAAGATAGCCCTTGGAGAAGTTGCCAAGACTGATGTCGGGACACGGGGTGTCCATAAAATCCAGTAAATCGCCATTTTTTATTGTTGCCAGATGTGATAAAAGCATCAATATGACCCGGGCTATAATTTTGTATCACCACCTCCCAATCATCATTCCAAAATAATGCTAATCCACCACTCCTACCCGCACTACCAACGGTCAAAGCATTGGAAAAACCCAATCTACTATGAAGCTGAGATGCTTTGATGCCATGTAGTTTGTTTCTGATAAGAAAATCAAGTGAAGGGAGTGCTCACGAACAGCCAACCGTAAGTGATTTGAAGTTCGGGGATTCCCCAATCCCCTAGCATTCCAACTAAGAATATTCATAAAGACATAATTTCAACGACTTTGTACAAAATAACAATAAAGTTACCTTTACCCAAAATGGGTTCCACAAGAAAAACAAAACCAATCATGAGCCCTTCTCATAGAAAGATCCAGAGAAATGCAGTTGCACTTATAATAAGAAATATGCCCTCTACTTCAGCCGCAAAAACAAGAGGATTTCAGATACCAAGAACAGAAGCCACACCAGAACCAAACAGAACAGTGCCCAGGAGCTGTTGAATAGAGATAATCGCACAATATAAAGAAAAATTCCACAATAACAACTATGACTTTGAATCGAAAAGGGCTTCACAAGGAAGAGAAAAGAAACTCATTTATCACCTTTTTATTTTTAGATAATAAATTGGATTCAAAATATAAATCTAAATACATGATCCTCCATATCATATCAACATAACAAATAATAGTAGCGTATACGAATCCATAATAGTGGAAATTTGATAAAGATATGAACGTTGAAATCTTCCAAATCTATATACATCGATATGAACTGAGACCTCAACCCATATTTATAACTCAAGAGTTACAAACTCTCCTTATTCCTAATTTAGCCTATCATAAATTATAAATCGGAAAATAGGTCTCTACGCATAAAACGATACATGTCATATTAGATGCTTGTAACCCAACTTTATTAACCTTATTCAGATCATTTTATCTGAGCTAACCTTAAGATATCATCTAATACATAATTAATTACATATGCATACTCATATGACATTATATTCCAACACTTATATATCACAATAAATTTGAAATTCAATGATTCCACATTTCATGCTAGTGAGCACACAATAATAAGTAAGGCATCGTTTGATATGAAGCATAAGGTACTAATTGTTAATATATCTTTGTTGCATCCAATGTTTGACTTGGATTCTAAAATAATTAAAATTACATATTCATATATTTCAATTTACTTGAGAAATTGAAATAACTAGAATGTGGGATTAAAATAAATGATCGTCACATAATGGAGAAATTGAAGTAACTAGAATGCAGGGACTAAAATAAATGAAACAGTAAAAAAAAATTATAGAGATGAATTTAATTTTCAGTTGATAGTTGGTAAATACAAATAAAGAGAATTTGAAGCACACTAGTGGGCTGTTTAAGGGGCAAATGAAAATTAATAATATGTTGAGGGGCATGTGAAATTAATCATATAATTCTTTTCTTTTAGTTTTTTAAAACAATTACCACCAAATCCTTTTTTTAAAGATAGTTTATGGTTACTTTTTTTTAAAAAAATAGTTTATGGTTAAGTTTATTATAAATGCTTACAAGGTCTTATATCGTATATGCCGGTTTAGAACTGTAAGATGTAATGTCTTACAGTATATTAAAAATATTTTGATAAAGGTTAGCCCAACTCGTAATAACTTATTTTTATTTTACGGAGATTCAAGTTCGAGTCCCACAATGTGCGGAAAAATATTTTGCTCCTCCCCTCTTAGGAAAAATTAAAAGATTTTGATATATAATGTGCGAAAAAATATTTTGCTCCTCCCCTCTTAGGAAAAATTAAAAGATGTTGATATGATATATTTGATGTTATAAGATTTTGTTAAAAATAATATGATACTATAAATATAATATAAATACATATATTTGGACATATTTCGAATTTATATTATTGGATTTTGAAAGGATATACTTGAAATATAATAAAATTTGTGCAAAGAACTTGATATTTTAAATACTAAAATAAGATTTTAAAAATTAAATTTGGTTTGGTATTTTATTTATTATTATTAATTTTTTTTTTTACAAAAAATGATTTTTCCAAATAGTTTCCAAAGTTAAGTAAAATTCTTGACTTGCACAGTTGCACGGTTGCATAATTGCTTTCAAGATTTTCATTTTCATAAAACTATATAAAATGTTTGTGCATTATCGGAGAAATTCTCACACATCATAAGCAGATCTACTCGATCAAACACTTTCTTCTTCGCAAAATCAAGCCCGCCACTTTTTCCCAATTTTCGACCCTAGTAGTGAGCGTAAATTTTGCTTTAGTTCTTTGATCTTTCATAAATCCCACAAGAACATAGTACAGAAAGGGAGTTGCAATGGATCTCATAATATTATACTTCTTTTCAAATTTGTTCGCTTTTTGTTGGTTTTGGATTTGTTAACTTATTCTCTAACTCATAAATGGTGGGCTTTGTTAATATTTGTTTTATCTGTTTTTTTAGTACAAAAGGTAGGGTGCTTCTGTTACGGTACCTAATTACTACTCTGTTAATCATATTTTCGATTGAGTTCTCAGTGCTTTTTTGATTAATCAGGTACTGCCCATTTTGTGAAAATATAGTTTTGCTTGTCTTCTTGAATTGATTGAGTTAAGCTTATTTTGATTGTATGTAAGTGTAAGTTTTGTGCGTGCTTTGGATGCGGTGGTGTTTGTTTTACTTTTCTGGTTAAGGTTACCTTGGTGGGTTTGAATGAGGAACAAGTGTGTGCTATGTTGTGAGAAATGAAGGCTCGTGTTTTCAAGAAATGGGGTGCGTTTTTGGGAGAGAGGTTTCTTCATCTGGGCCGTCCAGTGGTACTGTAGTAGATGGAAAGGGAAGGGTTGACATAGAAGGGAGAGATTCATCTAGGCCATCAGGGAAGAGAGAGAAAATAGTAGTTGATTCAGTAAGTAATTCTGAGGTTGATGGTGGTGCTGATGATGTTCGTAATGGCGAAAATCAGAGGGATGAGCAAAAGGAGGGGAATTCCCAGCGCCCAAAAGGTGAGAGGAGGAGGTCTAGGCCAAATCCAAGGCTAAGTAATCCCCCCAAGCACATCCATGGCGAGCAAGTGGCTGCTGGGTGGCCATCTTGGCTCTCAGCAGTCGCAGGAGAAGCGATCAATGGGTGGACACCACGCCGTGCTGATACATTTGAAAAAATTGAGAAGGCAAGAGGCTGTTCGTTTTGTTACCATCTTTGCTTGTTTAGTTTATTCAATAGCTACTTGAATGTAGTCTGTAATTTTTGTTACGGTGGTTGTGTTTAGATCGGACAAGGTACTTATAGTAATGTGTATAAAGCTAAAGATTCCATAACGGGGAAGATTGTTGCATTAAAGAAGGTTAGGTTTGACAATTTGGAGCCTGAAAGCGTGAGGTTTATGGCTAGGGAGATATTGATTCTACGCCGATTGGATCATGCCAATGTTGTCAAACTGCAAGGATTGGTGACATCAAGAATGTCATGTAGTTTGTACCTGGTGTTTGACTACATGGAGCATGATTTAGCTGGCCTCGCTTCTAGCCCTGGAATCAAGTTTACGGAGCCGCAGGTGGGATTCTTGCTTTTCATCTCTTTGCTTTACTAATTTGGTAGTGAGTAGTTCCTTAAGACGTAAATTTTTATGGTTGTAGAGTCATTTGTGATTGATTTTATAGGTCAAATGCTACATGCATCAGCTGTTGTCTGGCCTTGAACACTGCCACAACCGCCACGTATTGCATCGTGATATAAAAGGGTCAAACCTTCTTATAGATGATGAAGGGGTACTTAAGATCGCTGATTTTGGATTAGCTTCCACCTTTGATCCAAACAGCAAGCAGCCGATGACTAGTCGTGTGGTAACACTATGGTACAGGCCTCCAGAGCTGCTTCTTGGTGCCACCTATTATGGAGTAGGTATTGACTTGTGGAGTGCTGGATGCATTTTAGCCGAGCTATTTGCCGGGAAGCCTATAATGACTGGGCGAACAGAGGTATATGTCACGTGTCATCATTTTAACCTCATGCTTGTTACTGGTCGCATACTCTCTCTCTCTCTCTCTCTCTCTCTCTCTCTCTCTCTCTCTCTCTCTCTCTCTCTCTCTCTCTCTCTCTCTCGATTGCATAAACTGAATGGAACCTAGATGGAGGAAAAACAAGAAACAAAAACAAAATGAGTGATTATGAACTACAATTTACTTCAGTGCTAGAATATGTAATCTGAAATAAGTGTTTGCGAATGCTAGTTCTTGATTCTCATCGCTTGGCATTTGGAGTAACTGTATCGTTTTTGGTGCTTTGGACAACATTCAGCACCATCATTTTCAGTGTGCATGTAAATGACATCATAGTTTCTGTTGCTTAGCCTGAAATCTATGTGTTATTCTTGTAGGTGGAACAATTGCATCGGATTTTCAAGCTATGTGGTTCACCATCAGAAGAATATTGGAAGAAGTCGAAGCTTCCTCATGCAACCATATTCAAGCCCCAGCAATCATATAAAAGATGCATAGCACAGACATTTAAAGATTTTCCGCCATCGTCATTGCCTTTAATAGATCGTCTACTTGCAATTGATCCAGCCGAGCGCCAAAGTGCTATGGCTGCATTAAAGAGTGATGTGAGCTCCTCTTATCTCGCAACAGAGTCAAGAATACTCTTTTCTTCGAAATAATGGTGGTTCCAATTTTTTTATGGAGCATAAATAATGGTAATTTATCCAATTCTTTCTTTTACAGTTTTTCACAACGAAGCCTTATGCATGTGATCCTTCAGTCCTTCCGAAGTACCCACCAAGCAAGGAGATGGACGCTAAGCGTCGTGATGAAGAAGCTAGGAGGTATGAAAACAGTAATTTTGTTCCATACTGATGTTTTTAAGGTTCAAATAAAGAAATGAAATGCATGTATTTGCATGCGTTGGCATATTGACTTGTTATGTAATGCCATATAGTCATATGATTTGCATTTCTTCTGATGGATGGATGAACAGTTACTTGTGTGCTTAGTTGCGTTTCTGTTAAAGAATATGTGATTTTTTTGGCTGCAGGATAAGAGCTGTCGGTAAAACACAAGCTGATGGTGTGAAGAAAACACGCACGCGTGATCGTGATCGGCAGCGGGCAATTCCGGCACCTGAAGCCAATGCTGAGCTACAAGCTAATATTGATGTACGTCATACAAGTTACATGAGTCAACCACTCATACAGATTTTATGTTAAATGCAGTACTCTTTGCCTATATTCATTACTTATCCAACTCTTGCTTCCCATGAAACAGAGGAGGCGGCTAATTACACACGCTAACGCAAAGAGCAAGAGCGAAAAGTTTCCTCCCCCACACCAAGATGGAGGACTCGGTTATCCCTTAGGATCGTCTCACCACATTGATCCATGCTTCGACCCGCCTGATGTGCCTTTCAGTTCCATGAATTTCTCGTACTCCAAAGATCCTATTCAAACTTGGTCTGGCCCATTGGTCGACCCTTCTGCTGCAGTTGCTCCAAGAAGAAAATCAAAGCCCTCGAAGAAGGATAGTCGGAAGGGATAAGAATCGTATTCAGGATAAAGAGAAAGACCATGTGGCATAGAACTGTCCTATACTGCTACAAGATTCAACACTTCTGGAGGTGAGAACTGCGAATTCGCGTCTAAAGTTCTAACCGAACCGGGAATTTGTCGAATTATTTGAGAGGTATAGTAGTGTTATTTGTTTTGAACTCTTGTTCATCTTCTTTTCCATGGGAATCAGGAGAGTTATTCTTCAATATTGTTTATTTTATTTGTTCCTTGTTCCACTGACTAGGTGTAATATTATTAATGAACCATTGCATGTATGCAAAGAGTGAGAGTGACACAGACATACCATAAATATTACCTACATTAGGGATAAAAAATCCTTAGTTAACGCATGTTGCTATATGTACAAGTCTCCTCTCAATTTCGAGTAACTAATTTGTCTCTCTAAAATACACTAATTTTTTCACAAAATACTCTTTCATAATACCCTTTTATATATATAATATGTAAGAGCACCTTAGCGTAACTTCTATGAGCGTAACTTTTATGGTGAAGTCTTTTTTCATGATTCCAATATTGCCTATTTTGTTATTTTATGTCAATTTTTTGTATTACAAAAATACCATCACATATGAAAGCAAAACCTATCAATTTAAAATAAAAAAAAACAAGTTTCATTGATAATTTAGAAATATAAACAATTTAAATAGATAAAAAATCATAAAAAATGTTATATTTTATAATTCAAATAAATAAAAGACAAAATAATTACTAAAAAATAAAGTTTTTTTTATAAATATCTATTGTAATAATGCACGCAATGTGTGCAGAGATTACTGATTTCTATATAAAACAAACATAGTGAAATAAAACTCAATATAACTAATCCTAACATAATTATAAAATTTATATATTTATATATTTATAATTATATATCGTATAAAATTTGACATATCTATAATTACTATTAAATATAGGACTCATAGAATAATTAATTTCTGATTTTAAATTATACTAGATATTTTTGCCCAAAATACATATCCAAAATACCTTTATTTTAATAACGAACATATATTGAAATAATGAAAAAAAATAGTGAAATAAAACATGAATATAATATCTGATAAAAAAAGTATTTCAACACAATTGAATTCTATATAAAAATTTAGTAAGCATAAAAGTAAATTTCATATTAAAATCTAATACATATACTCATATACACACACACACATATATAGACACGCACACACACACTAATATCCCTATGCATGCTGTGCTTGTATATATTAAAATATTTAATTTTATATAAAAATTTAATTTTAATAATTATTTAAATATGATAACTTTATTATTTTAAGGTTATGTTTTTTATAATAATATTTTATGAGAGTGATATAGTTCTTTAAAATGCAAAACATATATAAATATACGAAAATATTTTTATTGAGAAATACATGTGCAAAGAAATTTGATCGATGTATATATAATCATTAAATGGTGTGGATTCGATCCAAAGACTCAAATACGGTGCAATAAAAGATAGAATTTTCCGGTAGATAACAACCCAGCTTGTAATAATCAGTTAACTCGAACTTGTAGCGATATTAACCACCTTGAGAGACCAGTCTTCTCTCTAGCACAGTTGTGTACATTTCATTCGCTGGCCTCCATTTCCTGTCCGGTTCCCTCTCTATCTTTCACGCGCAGTCGCTTCCTTTTTCTCTCAAGAACTTTTGCCTCAGTTGCAGGATACTTACGGAACTACAGGCAAGATATCTGTGGAAACAATTGGTTCGGGATACTTTTACCTGTGATATTTTCGTAATTTGGTGGATTTTCAATGTGCAAATCGTGAACAGACTGATTTAAATCCTTTTCCGGGCACAGTTACTGATTCACTGCCTTCATTAATGATGCTTTGTGCAAGTTATTGATTCACTTCGATTCGTTTCTTTTTGTGAATTTGGGGGAGAGAGCGCAGGGGAAAAGCAATTTTTTGCTGGTGATTTAAGCTTGATTTTTTTGAATTTTGTGAAGCGAGATCTACCTTGGGATTCGCAGATCAAGTTTATTGGTATGATTGCTTAATTCTTATGAAGTGTGATGCAGAAGCTTATTTGCATATTATGGTGCTTGTATATGCAGGAATGTAATTTGCTGTTTTTTTTGGTTCGTACATGTGTTCTGATTTGCTTACTGATTGAGTTTTTTGTGGTACAGGGATAGGTAGTTGTTCTATATATGTTAGCATGAAGTTGTGCGTATCTTTATGCTATATTTATGTTGCCTGTATGATTTGGCTGTCGATTGTAAGATATTCCGTACTTTCTTTAATGGACTGACTTGTCAAATGCGAGTGATCAAGTTTGCGGTGGTTCCCTTTGGCCATTTATTCAAGACATGCCAGTGCTTAGTGAATATATTTGAAGAAAACATTCATTTCTATCACTGTTTTGATCCACCTACGGCACATTATTTTATTTGTGTGTGTATTGAGAGGGGTTGGTGTGTGTGTGTGTGGGGGGGGGGTGGGGGGGGGGGGGAGGGGGTGTTTGTTCTTGTCTGTCATTTTGCGTACTTTCTGTGCTGATGAAATTGAGAGTATTTATTTCTCAAGCTACTGCTATAATATTACCTTTTGTATGTAGGACAGGGGTAATTGTCACTGGAGAGCCGATTTGAGTTCATTAAGAAATTCGGCTGAGATCTGCACTTTCATCTGTTGAATTGGTATGTTGGAAGAAATGGGATTTGAGTTAGGAACTATGCTACACTCGGGAAATAATTTATCAACCTCTGATCACACTTCTGTGATCTCTATTACCTTTTTTGTGACGCTCCTGTGTGGATGTATCGTGATCGGTCATCTATTGGAGGAAAATCGTTGGATGAACGAATCTATCACTACCCTTATAATTGTGAGTACATGTGTTTTTCCAGTGCACATTTGTAATTTGGATTGTGCTCATTTATTTATATATTTCCGTACTTTTGTTTTTGTTATCTTTTTGACCATCATAAATAATTTTATTGATAGGGTGTATGCACTGGAGTTGTAATTCTACTAATAAGTGGAGGGAAAAGCTCGCGGCTTTTGGTGTTCAGTGAGGATCTTTTCTTCATTTATCTGCTTCCGCCAATCATTTTTAATGCAGGGTGAGTCTTGTATTTGCAAAATGAGCACCCGTTTGGAAATCAAAGTTTGAATTTATCTTTTTGCTGGGTCTGAGATGGTTGAAAAAATGAACTGTTCATGCAAAGATTCGGTTGAATGAGTTGAATTAGATGGATAAGAAACGCGTCAGATCAACCTGATTGGTTTGCTACATTTGGTTGTCTTACTTTCCCTTCCCCGCCTACCACACCATACTATGCGGTGTGGTCAGTGAGTGGCCTTGAGGTGATGAGACAGCTGAGAGATGTGAGCTTAGCAAGTAACTGATTGTGTTCCCTTATCAACCCATGCTTGGGCAGTCCCGGCAGTTTCATGTGTTTTTACCCATTTTTTCAGTTCTATTAAGTTTTAGAAGGACACTGTTGTTGTGGATGACACAGCCTGTGATTTCAATCAGAAATTACGGGTCTCTCAAACAACGATGACCTTTTGCACATTATGATGCATATCATGGTAGGTTCTGTCAAATCCGGAACCAGGAACTTGAAGGGCGAGGCAGGGTGGGTGTGGTGATGTAATTTATTTTGAGGGGACAAGTTGTATAAATGTTTTTAAAAAAATTCAACACAGCTAAGTATGTTACTAAGTTTACTATGGATTTATGTCATATATGTTGGCATCTTGTTTTCTTCTTTTCTAAGCTCTTTAGGTTCATACTATATAAACAGTTGCCATCACCAATATTTAAGCATTGGTAAGTGCTATGAGTCCTCTGTTCGGCATAGCGGATGAACCAATTTTAATTAACTTCTCACCTTGAAGGCCTGCTTTCCAACTGCAGCGCAAAAGGGTATCATAGGTTCCGTGACTGTCAAACTTTGTTCCTTTGTGGAGTTGGAGAAAATGCTAGGTCATATTAAGATTTTTTTTTGAAAGCAATCAATGCTTGTATGTCATTTACACCTTGTTCGGGGTCAACATGTATAGTTTTTTTCCATTGAAGTGGGAGTCCGTGACTCAATTCCCTTCAACCTTTTGTTACACAGCACAATAATGCTAACCCAACAAGACTTTTGCTTATCAGGTTCCAGGTTAAAAAGAAACAATTCTTTCGCAATTTCATGACTATTATGCTGTTTGGAGCACTTGGTACTATGATCTCCTTCACTATCATATCTTTGGGTATGGCCTTCTACTTTTTTCGTGTCGCCGGAGAACAATTCTTTCTCTCTCAGTTTTACTTGTCATAAGTTTTACACTATCCGTCATCTTCCTATCAATATTTATCTTGACAGTTAAAACCACTTGAATGACAAATGGGAAAACTCATTTGAGCCATCTCATGCTTGCTCTTCCAACATGACTGATCTTCTCGTCTGTTTCATGCGATGAATTTCAACGATAGTGCTTTTACTTACATTAGTTGTATCTTGTGATAGGTGCTATTGCTGTCTTCCGGAAAATGGATATTGGGCTTGCAATTGGAGATTATCTTGGTGAACCTCTCACTCTATTTCTCTTTCTTTGTCATTCCACACGTGTGTACCGGACCAGATTGGACCGGTTCCAACCGGTTCCGGTTACCTTGTTTTTGGAACCGGGCCAATCCGGTTTGGAACTGGTAGTTCAAATTAATTTTTTTTTGTTTTAAATTTTTTTTTGGGTGTGGCCGTGATCCTAGAGATGCGATATTTTTGTTGGGGTGTTTGGCGGAGAGGGTGAGGTTGACTTTCGTGGTGAGGTGGGTGGTGTCATCTGTGGTGAAGTTGAAGGAGGAGATTCTGAGGGAGGTGACGGAGAATGAAGCTGGTACAGTACATACAAGGCTGTGGCGGCGATGGAGGCGAGAATGAGGAATGCCAGGAGGAGGAGGGTGGACCAGAAACAAGCGAGGAAGAAGCAGCATCGGCTGTCCTTGTGGAGGTGTTTCGACATGGGAGGAGGCCAGTCGGGGTGGTTTGGGAACTGGTGTCGGTAGCATTTGGCTTTGTAGCCGGGTGAACTTTCGGTCATTTTGGACATTGTGGAAGAGCTCGGATCAAATGTTAAATGAGGAAAAGAAAAAGATAACTTATAACAACATTTTATTTTTTATTTAAAAAAAAAACCGCTACCGGAACTGTAAGCCACCGGTTCCGCACCAGTTGAATCGGTTGAGTTCCGAACCAGGTTGAACCGGTTGAGTTCCGAACCAATTCCGGGCCAACCTCGTCCGTTAAACACTCCTAGTCATATTTTATGTATCTATTCTAATCCTTTTCAGTTCTTTTCAGCAATTGGAGCAATATTTGCTGCCACAGATTCGGTTTGTACCTTGCAGGTATATTTTGCGTCTTATTGCTATTGGAGTCTGCCTTGAAAACATTCTCGTAGTGTGACACTTTATCTGACGCTGCAGGTGCTAAATCAGGATGAGACACCACTGCTGTACAGTTTAGTATTTGGGGAAGGTGTTGTAAATGATGCAACTTCTGTGGTGCTTTTCAATGCAGTCCAGAACTTTGATGTTTCTCATATCAGTACTACTGAAGCGTTGAATCTGATCGGAAACTTTTTTTATTTGTTTATCTCGAGCACTATATTGGGTGTTGCAGTGAGTCCTTTCTCTCTTGTCTCCTTTTGTGGGATGCAGCCTTTTTAAGTTTCTGATTAAGCAATCATGTGGTTTTGACGCTCGTTTGGCTGCAGGTTGGACTGCTTAGTGCCTACGTTATAAAGAAGCTCTATTTCGGAAGGTTTGCCACAGTTTCCATGCATTTGATTTTTCTTTTATCAAAACTTTATGTGAAATTGATGTATCGTATTTTGATTTTCACAAAGTGAAGGATTTTCTGGCCACAAATGTTTGGTGACCTCGCAATGAAGTCAAGAGCGGAACCAATGCTTGTGCACTATATTTTTCAAGAATTTTTCACTTTTCAAAACTTTCGATCATACATTATTTCACATTTCAGATCAACTAAAATACTATTAATATTTTTGTCTACTTTTTCTTACCAATCTTACACTATTCCACTGTTTTTTACATAACCATGACATTATATCTTTCCCTACATTCAACTTCTAAAATTTATAGCCAAACTGTCTCAAAATTATTTAAAAAAATACTACAAAGCTCTACTGTTTGTTGCGATGAAGATGAAGATGGTCGGTCTGTCAATAGTATCACTGATTCTTTGATAAACTATAGGCATTCCACTGATCGTGAGGTTGCCGTAATGATGCTCATGGCTTACCTTTCATACATGCTGGCTGAAGTAAGTTTCTGGACAATCTTTATAGCTTTCTGAATGTGGAGTTTTTTGTGATTCATCTTACATTATAGAACCTTAAACTGTAAGGCAAAATTTCATTATAACCCCGACATGTGTTTTCAGTTATTCTATTTGAGCGGAATCCTCACCGTGTTCTTCTGTGGTATTGTGATGTCACATTACACCTGGCATAATGTCACGGAGAATTCAAGAGTAACTACCAAGTATGATATTTATGTATCATTTAATATACTATTCGATGAGTTGCTTTTGCTGCTTTCTTTCCCTGAATAATTCTTTACCCTTCTCATGGTTAATATGCATCCACAACTATAATACAGGCACACCTTTGCCACTTTGTCCTTCCTTGCTGAGATATTCATATTTCTATATGTTGGTATGGATGCCCTGGATATTGAGAAGTGGAACGCCGTATCTGACAGGTATGGTGTTTGCGTATGTCTGTTAAGTGTTAATACATGCATATGCGGAGGAACATCAGTGGCTATGAGATTTCCACGAGCCATGCTATTGAAATTCGGATTTTATGTACTACTTTATTGCATTCTTTTTTGTTTCAGCCCCAAAACATCAGTTTCTGTCAGTGCAACTCTGCTGGGATTGACGCTGGTTGGAAGAGCAGCTTTTGTTTTCCCTCTTTCTTTCTTGTCTAACTTGACCAAGAAGTATCCATTTGAGAGAATCAGTTTTAAGCAGCAAGTATGAGCTCAAGAATATTTCTTTTAACGCTATATTACCTTCATTTATTTGCCTATTCAATAACTTTTTAAATGTGATTTGCAGATTACAATATGGTGGGCTGGTCTTATGCGTGGTGCTGTTTCCATGGCCCTTGCTTACAACCAGGTAAACTATCAGCGTGTCTGCTGTGATGAATATGATTAGGCTGTTTCTGTTACTCAAAACTTCACAAAACTTGATATCAGCCTTAAAGTACAAATCAAATAAAGTGCTTTGCAGATATCTTAGACCCTAATTTCAATCACACCACATTATGGAGTTGAGTAATCCGATTCAGTCTCCCGCAGCTAGTCTGGGATTAGGGACTACGGATACACCTCTGACTTGTTAGTTCTGTTCATGCAGTTTACCAAGGAAGGTCACACCCATTTCCGTGGGACTGCAATCCTGATTACCAGTACCATTACGGTTGTGCTGTTCAGCACTGTGGTAAGACATCTTATGCTTCTTGGACACCACTCATTGGAGTACGTATGGATAATACTCTCGACGTTTTTGTCCATCCTGCAAATTTCGTTTCACTTAGTCTAGTGAAATAAACCTTCCCCCACAGTTTCTTCCGCAAGAAGCGACCAAGTGAAAAGTGCACTCCCACCCCCAAATGGCCAAATATTAGATTTTAAAATATTGTTGGTGAATTTTTGGGAAAAATGATTTCTTAACATGTATCAAAGTTGGGGGTTATATGTTTAAAATGCATAATAAACAAAATCCTATTTATTTCATTAAATTGGTCTTAGATGCTTTTTTCTTTTCGTTTTTACTACCTAAATTTGATTAACAAGTGCAAATATATCTTGGATATCATTCCTGTGTGTGTGTGTATATATATATCTCAGGTCTTCGGCTTACTCATGTGGAACCGTGTTGAAGTGTATAATTTTCGCTATACTATTTTTCATGTGCTCAAACTTTTGGAAAAGTGGTTTACAACAGCCATTAGATGGAAAAACTGGAACCAAGATAGTGTTAATCACCGGCCCTCGTTTTCGGATTTGTCATTGTTCAACTATGTTCTTCCATATCTATTCCAGGTGTTTGGCTTGATGACGAAGCCTTTGATTAAATTCTTGTTGCCACCATCGAAACCATTAAACAGAAGCATCTCGTCTCAGCAATCCTTCACAAATCCGCTTCTCAGCCAGGATTCTATAACCGACCTGTTTGTCGGAAATGGACAGTCTTCAGAAGGTGGCCAGAATATAGCCCGCCCTAGCAGCTTACGGATGCTGTTGACAAGACCGACTCGTACCGTCCACCATTATTGGAGGAAATTCGACGATGCTTTCATGCGCCCAGTTTTTGGTGGGCGTGGTTTTGTTCCCTATGTTCAGGCCTCACCAACCAAAGGGAGCATGCCTGATTTACCTGAAGAGATCAACTACTGAGGACACTTGAACAATATGTGCGCCTCTTGGTTTTGTGTGGAGTGTAGAGTTTGAGCTATTGTTTCATCAATTTTTTTCGATTGTGTGCGATGGTTCGTGTGTATATCTCCAGATTAGCATTGCGCGGGACATTAACTGGATATTGGTAAAGTTTGTATGCATGTTTTTTCACTCCTTACGTGTGAAATATTACAATATAGTCTTAATGTAAATGTTTTCTTCTGTTTGTGAGAAATATATGGTTAATACATACATTTGCATCAATTAAGGAAGAGATACGAGTTTGAAGAGGCAGCAGGGGCGAAAGTACCTTGCAGAAGGCCACGTGAATATATATATATATATATTATTATATATATATACCTATTATATAAGTGACTAAGAGTTACTATTCATGGGAATAGTGTAACAGTTACTTTTTTTAATTTTTTAATAAATAATTTTTTTAAATTTTAAATTTTAAATTATTTTTTATTTTTAACAGTGACTTTTTTTAATTTCTTATTAAATAAAATATTTTTTATTTTAAATTTTTAATTATTTTTTATTTTTTATTTTTACCTATTATTATAATTTCTTAATAAATAAAATATTTTTTTATTTTAAATTTTTAATTATTTTTTATTTTTTATTTTTTTACCTATTATAAGTGTCTAAGAGTTCACTATTCTCATAAATAGTGTAACAGTGACTTTTTTTAATTTCTTAATAAATTTTTGTTTAGTTTTGATTATTTTTTATTTTTTTATTTATTAATATTATTTTTAATATTTATTTACAACCTATTATATAAGTGTGTAAGAGTTCACTAAGGCTGCGTTTGGTTGCTGTGATAGGATAAATGATGGATAGATTAAAAAGTGGATAATGGGTTGATAAGTAAACTAATTGATAAACTATATTGTGTTTGGTTCATATGATTAGTAAATTATGATAAGTAATATTGTACTTGGTGTAGTTGATATTATGTGGTATAGATTAATTTTATTTGTGAAATGACAAAAATACCCTTGAAGAGGTTTTGCACCCATTTCTATTATTTTATTTTAATTAAATTTTAGTTAATCAAACTAAATTTATTTATTTAATTTAATTAATAATAAAATATTATAATGAATTAAATAGTATATATAAAATATTGAAAACATAATAATAAATAAAATTAATAAATATAAACATACTACAAAAGTTACCCAAATGTCCAATGCCAAAATAACGAGTTGCAAAATACCATTCTATGTTTCCAAAATAACAGTTTATGTGATTAACAATTCAAACCGTGTTGAGAAGCCAACGAACCATGTACATCCAACTCTACTCCGACTAAGCAAAGTCACCAGAGTACTGTAGGTCTTCTTCCACACATGCATTTTAGAATTGATGTGGGGGATACCTCGTAAATATGTGGTTATCCCTCTTCGACCTCCTCATATTGTTCCAAGCTTCATTATCAAAAGCATGGCAATGACCAGAGGTTCCAGTCCACATTTCACAAGGAGCACAGAAATCACGAACATAACAAAACTAAAAATCAAGGATACTGCATAAGACTAAAAATGAAAAATCAGAATCAAACTAACTTATGAGACAATCGTACTTCAAAAACAAATAACACAACAGAAAGTTTATCATTTATCTCCGGTGCAACCTATAGAGCTTAACAAGAGATGACTCAACCATATAAAATCGCCCCTAAACATTACCCGAGACAACAACGAAGAACTAACCATAAGCATAAAAACTAAAAAACTACAAAGCACATTTAAACTTAGAGTTATGAATTTGCAAAATAAAATCCCAGCAACAACTATAACATGAACAATCCGAACAATCATGCACTGATTAGCCAAAAGACATTCGAGCATGTTACAACTCCCTTCTTTCATACCTCAGACTAGCATGGATTGACTAAATCGAGCCACATATGCAAGGTGGTTAACAAGTTAAAAATCAGTTTTTTCTACTTCAAAAGACATATTCTTTATTATAGAGTTATCACAACAAATTGATTGTGCATTCAACAAGACAACATGAGATGTCTGGCTTTGATCTTCTTCTCTGCAATGCTACAAGTTCTTTAGCATCTCTATCCAATTTTCTTTTAGACAACCACTCGATTCATGGCTCGTATCATCCACTGATATATTTTTTAACAATTTTTTTTCTGAACCACCATAACTGCTCCAAGAATCACTTGCTTTTCTTGCTGCTTCTATAGATTCTTGCAAATTGCCAGTTAAATAAAAGTCTTCATCGGAACTCAAATCATCATTTCGCCCATGTATTGCTCCCATTGTAACAGGGCAACTCATCCATTAAGCAAACCTGTGTTCGCATTTGTTGAGGCAAAATTGGACAAACCAGAAGTATGATTTTTGCACTTTCTGGGGAAGAAATTAACAGCAACATTCAAACTGAAACACAGAACAAAGAAAGAAAATGTGACATTATGAAGCATAGTTTTGGGAAGAATCAACAACCAATCGATTGATAAAAAAATTTGATACATGTTCCAAACAGAAAATGAAAGCATAGTGTAGACCAATTTAATCTTGTTGGAAATTCCAGAAAGGGATTTGCAACTTGCAGTAGTTGATCTTACTGCTATAGATTCTACTGGATACTGCCATGTCCATTCAAACTGCAAGCTCCAATCAAACATAATCTTCAATTATTTTTTGCCACAATACAAAAATGTTACAACAAATTTATAAGACCCATATGTTTTTGTGTTGCTTATCATGGCAGTAGGATTTCGGGTTTCTGAAATCGAGATGAAAAAGTAAGAATCATACATTTTTTTCTAAAACATGAAGAACTGGTTTAAAATCAATGAAAACATTCTCAACATAAACAAATAATTTCACAAACACGGGGCAGCTAAAAAATTGCAAAGTATCTATTTTCCTGCTATTGATCAAATAACCTGAAAAGCAACAACATTTGTAGGGAAGCCATAGATGCACATCACCATTTCCCGGGGGCGTTTCTTCTTGGTACGCCAAGCGACTCCCAGTGTCGCCATTGTGTTGCTTGATTCTCCGACATGGATTCACTGTAAATCTGCAAAATTACGCTACAAAAAGAAACTAATTTTCTACTATTTTGATAAGTTCGATGGAGGTAGCAGAGATGGTGGCGGCAGCAACGTGGCTGCGAGGCTGAAGAAGACGGGTCCTTGCGGGAGTTGATGGCGTGAAAAAGGCATGAGGGTCAATACTGTAAAATTACCTTCTAATCATGTCTTCTGTTCAAAATTGGTTTAGCAATCCTCCAGGTGAGAATGGATCTCTTTTCACAATTGAACAATTCATGATAGCTCATAATCCAGGAGCTCCGGGAAAAAGTTCAATTGCATGTCACACCAACCAAACATGAGATAAGTTTATTTTCTCACCCTAATCCTACTTACCAAACATAGCCTAAGTGTGCAAGGTTTATAATAGTACTATTGCAAGGAATAGTAATGAATATTAATTCACTATTTATTACAATTTTTTTTCTTAAAAAAATGTTTTTTTTCAAAAAAATATTTTTTGTTGATGCGCAGGTTTAACCTGAACCGACTAGAAAAAAAATATATTAATCGATTGTTGATGCGTGCAACTTCAATTTATAATAAGATGAACATCATGTTTTTTTTTTTAAAAGTTAGAGTCAGTCCTTTGGTTATTTTGTTTCCATTCAATTACAGTAGCATGCTCGCTTTAATTTTTTTTGTTGATGATCGGGTTTGGCCTAAACCGACTAGGAGAAAATATATCTTGATTAGTTAATCATGCTCACATATGTTATTTTTTTTCCAGTTTTTAGTGAGATGAGCATCATTTTTTTTTTAAAAAAGTTAGAGCAAGTCCTTTGTTATTTTTCCAATTCAATTACATTAGCATTGTCGTTTTTTTAAAAAAATGTTTGTTAAAATAACTTATTTGAAATGTTATTTTTGATCAACTTAAGAAAAATTGACCAACATGCTGGTACAGGGCACCGCACCTTAAGAAAAAAATTATATAAGTGACACTGAGAGTCACTATTCATGGGAATAGTGTAACAGTTACTTTTTTTTAATTTTTTAATAAATAATTTTTTTTATTTTAAATTTTAAATTATTTTTTTATTTTTAACAGTGACTTTTTTTAATTTCTTAATAAATAAAATATTTTTTTATTTTAAATTTTTAATTATTTTTTATTTTTTATTTTTTTACCTATTATAAGTGTCTAAGAGTTCACTATTCCCATAAATAGTGTAACAGTGACTTTTTTTAATTTCTTAATAAATTTTTTTTTATTTTTGATTATTTTTGATTATTTTTTTATTAATATTATTTTTAATATTTATTTACAACCTATTATATAAGTGTGTAAGAGTTCACTAAGTGTGCAAGGTTTGTAATAGTACTATTGCAAAGAATAGTAATGAATATTAATTCACTATTTATTACAATTTTTTTCTTAAAAAAATGTTTTTTTTCAAAAAATTATTTTTTGTTGATGCGCAGGTTTAACCTGAACCGACTAGAAAAAAAATATATTAATCGATTGTTGATGCGCGCAACTTCAATTTATAATAAGATGAACATCATGTTTTTTTTTAAAAAGTTAGAGTCGGTCCTTTGGTTATTTTGTTTCCATTCAATTACAGTAGCATGCTCGCTTTAATTTTTTTTGTTGATGATCGGGTTTGGCCTAAACCGACTAGGAGAAAATATATCTTGATTAGTTAATCATGCTCACAAATGTTATTTTTTTCCAGTTTTTAGTGAGATGAGCATCATTTTTTTTTAAAAAAGTTAGAGCAAGTCCTTTGTTATTTTTCCAATTCAATTACATTAGCATTGTCGTTTTTTTAAAAAAATGTTTGTTAAAATAAGTTATTTGAAATGTTATTTTTGATCAACTTAAGAAACAATTGACCAACATGCTGGTACAGGGCACCGCACCTTAAGAAAAAATTAACCAACATGCTGGTACCTGGCACCGCACCTTGTGCGGTGCCAATAAACTAGTATATATATATATAGTATTTTTGTCATCATATTTAAGAAAAACTATTTTTTTTGTTTCCCTCGATAAAAATCTTATAATTTGGCCCCTTAATATCAATGTTAAATTTCTCCTTGAGAGACCACACAAATTATACCCACACAAATTATACTAGAACAAAAGAAATATGTGGTTACTGAATAAAGTTAATTTTTTGATAACATTTATTGGCAATAAAATGAAATCCAAATGACTAGTTATTTTTATGTAAGATACATAACAAATTGTGAATTTGAGGGGTTTCTTCATAGAATATTGTAATATAACTATAAAATAAATCATTATATTTGATACATTTTTTTCAAAACCAATCGAATCACAATAATCCGAACTTGCAACACATGAATTAACACAAACACCACCAACTTAAAAGTTAGCGGTGCAAAACAGATACAAACTATGACGCAAAATTCCGACTTCATTACTTTTACATATGCAAAAATGAAAAATATCATGTTGTTTCGAAAAATATACAACTTTGAAAACAAGACTGTAAGGTATACGTTCCGCTTTCAATATCGATTGATAACCTGCAATCAATAATAAGAAAGAATCACAGTATACAATTCACAAAAACTATAAACTGAAATTCTAAACAAGAGTAAGGAATTTGGGCTCAGGTCGAGCAGGGTTTCCTTTCAACGTCGTCACCGGGGAACCAAGGTATCGTATCCAAAAGTTGGCGACACACACACTGCCCGAAGACACTGCCCGAGGACACTGCCCGAGAGCTTCAGTATGAGAAGGCCGAACACAGCAAGGGAAACCACACCAGGGTTACACCAAGCCACACACAGTGAGTTCCACCACAAAGCTGACCACAAAGATCAAGACTCACGGCAGACACAGCACCACACTCGAACCACAAAGCACAAAGCTAAACACACGGCCAATGTCTGGAACCACTCACACACCGGAGCACAAAGCTCACGGCCAACCACCACGACAGAGACACGAAAGGAAGGGGGGACGAAAATACACCAAGGATTTTTGGGTTTCAGAGTGTTAACTCATCATGGAAACATACCAGGATTAATAGCACCGAGGGAGACGAAGAGAAGGGGAGCAAGTCCCAAGGACGCGGTCAAGCCAGCCGAAGAGACACACGCAGATGTGCAGGGAACATTCTGGAATGGGGAGATGAAGGGTGAAGGGGGAATGGGAATAAAGGGGCTCGGTTAGGCAATAGAAGAGGGGCCAAAGCCCAATGCCATAATAAGGTAATGGGCCAAACCCAACAAATCTCCACCTTGGCACAATACCGGCTCCACCTCGACGTAAGGAAAACCCTATAGATGACTCATCATCGCCCAAAAGGTCCCCACAACACACACAGTATTGTGTGGACCAGATTCTCGTCATATCACAAAGCACAGACAAAGAATACAGACAATAACCAACACAAAGAGGTTAAAGTCAATAACCGGGGTAACAATTCTATAACACGCACACAGCAGTTATATACTATCAAAATAGTTAGCAACACTAATCAATCACCTGTATCAAAATTCAAAATTTTCAGACATGATTGTAATTTAGAAATAGGTAAACACTTAGTTCCCATATCAGCAGGATTATATTCAGAAGGAATCTTGTTGCGCCTTAAAACGCTACAACTCTCATTCCTCTATTTTAAATAAAATTATCGTTTTTGTTTTGATGATTACAAAACCTATACATTTTGTACTAATGGTTTTTATTGAGTATGCAGCCTAAATTATGATCAAATTTGAAGATTGTAATAGTATTGAAATGCCAAAGAAAATTTGTCTTTTGGAAGACACGGATCGCCCCAGGCGATGAGTGCCATCGCCCCAGGCGATGAGTGCCAGGCGAGGATCGCCACGCTCATCGACCCAGGCGATGGCCAGGCAAGCATGCGAGGAAGATCGCCCCAGGCGATGGTGACCAACGCCTGAGGCGATGGCAGCCACAGGGACTTCGCCCCCGCACATCGACTGAAGCGACGCCGAGGCAATGCGCGGGCATGCGCGCGGGGAGTTCGCCCGAGGCGATGTCACGAACGCCTGAGGCGATGGTCTGGAACGCCTGAGGCGATGTGGACTTCGCCCGAGGCGATCCATGATTTCAGGCTGCTGAAGCTACGGCATTGGGATTTGACTTGGATCGCCTGAGGCGATCCAGCGATCGCCTGAGGCGATCCGTGATTTTTGCTGACCGTTGGGGCGCGGCGATGGTGATCGCCCGAGGCGATGTCCGAGGCGATCGAGGAGTGATTCAAGCCTTATTTGAAGCAACGGCTAGTAGGAGCCTTGGGGGCCTTCTACACTATAAATATGGATGCTTTGGAGCATTTTGAAGCTAAGAAACAAGTCTACAAACTATACCAAAGCTTTAATTATTAAATTCTTGAATAGCATTACAAACTCCATACATTGTTGTTGTATTGGAGCTAGTAATTGTTTCCATTTGTTAAGTCTTATTGTCTTCGTGTGAGTACACCGTGAAGGTGCTTTTGGTTTGATTTCTTGTAAAGGCCCTCCAACACCAAAGCAAGTTGGAAAATTGTAAAGTCATCAACAAGTCTAGTTGGTGCAAGTGTGTGGCTATCCTTGGAGCCCTTAAGGCCAAGAAGACTCGTGAAGAGTGTTGGTAGCTCGGGAAGAGCTTTGTATACTCTTGAAGGGTATTGTGCTCGGGAAGAGCGTTGTGTACTCGGGAAGAGTAGTGTGCTCGGGAAGAGCGTTGTAAACTCAGGAAGAGTTGTTGTGTGGCTAACTTGGAGCCCTCAAGGCCAAGATCTATTGTTCTAGTGGAACCTCGGTTGGAGGTTATCTAACCGGGAAGAGGAGACGTAGGCGATTCATCGCCGAACTTCTATAACAAATTCGTGTCTCATTTTATTGCTTTATTTCCATTAAGCATTTATTTATTTTGTTCTTTCTATTTATCGATTGACTAAAGGCTTCCGCAAGCGCAAAATATTTTATTTTTACAAACTCATTTTAAAACGCTAAAGTAGCCAAGGAATCTCATTCACCCCCCCTCTTCGATTCCAACAAGTGGTATCAGAGCCATTTGATTTTTGTTTTTAAATCAAATCTTTTTTATGGCTAATCTAGCAAATGAGTTTGCTCAAGGTCAATCGACAAATAGACCTTCGCTCTTCACGGGTGATAACTACGGGTATTGGAAAAATAGAATTTCTCTATATATCCAATCCGTAGATTATGACCTTTGGAAGATCATAGTGAAAGGTCCACATATTCCTTTAAAGGAAGTTGGGGGAATAAGTGTTCCCAAAGAAATGGACGATTTTACTAGAGCGGATATGATTTTAATATCTCAAAATGCTAAAGCTATTAATATTTTACATTGTGCTTTAGATATGAATGAGTACAACCGGATCTCGATGTGCTCAACCGCTAAGGAGATATGGGACAAATTGCAAATTTGTCATGAATGAACCAATCAAGTGAAGGAGACCAAGATAGACCTCCTTCAACTCAAATATGAGATATTTGAGATGGATTCCGGAGAAGATGTGGATTCCATGTTTAGGAGGCTCACCCAAATTATCAACGAGCTTGCTCAACTTGGAGAGAAGTATCCTCCAAAGCAAATATGGAGGAGAGCACTAAGGGCCTTACCTAAAGAATGGGATGCAAAGAGGACGGCTATTATCGAGTCCAACAAAGGGGAGAACGCATCTTATGATCTTGATGAGCTCCATGGCACCTTGGTGACCCATGAGCTTGGAGTTGCCACAAGGAGAGAAGTGAAGGAGGAGGATAGATAAAAAAGAAATGGGATTGCCTTGGTTGGAAGGAAAGACCATTCCGATGATGAAGAAGACGATGATGATGAGGAAATGGCATTGTTCACAAGAAAGTTCAAAAAGTTCTTCAACAAACATGGCAAGTCAAAGACCTCAAGTGCAACCAAACATGAATCCAAAAATGAGGTAACTTGCTATAATTGTCAAGAAAAAGGCCACTATGCTAACAAATGTCCTAGGAAGAAGAATGAGGACAAAGGCAAGAAGAAGGCGTTTATAGCTACATGGAGTGATAGCGACTCCGATGAAGAAGAAGCCACCAATCTTTGTTTAATGGCTCTTGGAGATGAAGGAGATGAAAGCGATGATGAGGTACCTTCTTTTGATGAACTTTTAGAATCTTATAATGATCTTATTGATGCTCTTGGCAAAACCAAGATGAGTAATAAACTACTCAAACTTGAGATTGCTAAGAAAGATGAAGAAAATAATTCATTGAAAAAAGAATTAGACTCTTTAAAGATATCCTTTTACAAATATAGTGAAAGTAGTCAAAAGATGAGTGAATTGCTTGGATTACAACGATGTAGCTTTGACAAAGCCGGGTTAGGCTTTTCAAACAAATCAAAATCTTTTTCAAGCTTGTTGGCCAAAGCAAAGCACAACTCTCTTACTTGCACTTATTGTTGCAAAGATGGTCATATTAAGAATAAATGTAGGTTTGCTAGAATCCAATACCAACCTAATAAGAGGTGGAAATGGATTCCAAAAGTGCCTTTGAAAGTTAACCCTCAAGGACCCAAAAATCAAATGGGTACCAAAGTTCCTCCTATTGTAAATTTATCTTGTAGGAACAAAAATGGAATGGAGGATGAAGGGCCAAGCAACTCAAAGGAGGAGTTTGTATTATTCACAACTATAGAAGAAGCACGAGGCATAGGACCAATGACAAGAACGCACTCTTGTCATCGAAGGTAAAATTTATTTTATACATTTTAAATGAGCAATTCAAAATTAATTGGCACAAATTAGTTGTGACCAATAAATAATGAAGCTCAATATTGATTGGAGTAAAATGCATAACCCCTTAGCATGTGCACATATAAATTGTTTTATTGCATGATGTATGCCTATCCTTTTATAGTAAGTGGATGAATTCTAATTTGAATATGTTATATGATATTATGTGATTAAGCATGCTATATTTGTTTAGATGCTCTATCTTTGAAATAATGCTATCATGATCTTAATAAATTTATCAAATGATGATTTGAGAATTCTAATGTTTATTGGGCACAAATGCATGAAATTTTGGTAGAACATATGCACATTTTGCACATTTTGAATTCATTGTTGATCGCCTTAAAACGCATGTTTGTATTCCTCAAAATGAATTAATCTTATGCTTATTTTGGGCTATTATATGCTTGATGAGGAACATGTGTAAAATATGGCTGTGTGTCAACATATATTTGTGATTTGTCTATTTAATTTTTGTACTTTTTGATTATCACAAAAAGGGGGATAATTGTGTGATAATCTTGAAGTTTACTTCATGCATAGTTTAAGGGGGAGAGCTTGTGTATGCATGGTTTGAGGGGGAGAGTTGTTTACTTTATGCTTTACTTGATTATTTTGTATGTGCTATGTAATTGTTAAGGGGGAATCAAGTTTACTCCCATTTAATTTCAAAAATGCATTTTGAAATCACCTTTTAAAAGTCACAAATTGTGAATTATTGTGTTTTTGAGATTATGTGATTATTTTTTGTTGTTAGATGGTTTAATGTTAGTTAGAATTATCAAAAATAATTTTTTGGTCCAAAAATTGACTCAAAATATGGCCAAACCATCGCCTCAGCATTCTGTGCGCAGTGCCTCGTCCGTGGCTCGCATCGCCTCCAACGATCGCAAGCATCGCCTCGGGCGTGGCTCGCATCGCCTCAAGCGATCGCAAGCATCGCCTCGGGCGTTCTTGATCACCTCAGGCGTTCTCCAGATCGCCTCAGGTGATCTCGGTTTTTAAAGACAGAAAGCTACGGCTTTTGCTCATTTTTTCAGCAACTTTTCGTGTTTTTCACCCATAATTCGAGCTTTCTTCATCATTGTTATAATCGATCAATCCTAAGCCTTTCCAAACCATCAATTTCACTTTCCAAACACCAAGTCTTCCAATTTGAAATTTTGCAACCCTAACCCCATTTCTCTCAAAATCGAAACTTTACCTCAATTCCCTCAAATTTCTTGCAAAATGTCGCGAAGCAACCGAGAAGAAGGAGAATCAAGCCGGAGGAGACGCTCTAATCGATCCACTAGGAATTATACGGGTCCTCCACTTGATGGTAAGCCAATTCCGGAAGATTATCTTACTCGCAAATTAATTCCGGGTTATGTCTTTGATTTCGATTTCCTTAGAACTTCCCAGCTCCCAATTCTTGATTGGATTCAATTCCAACAATGGGAAAATTTTTTCAAACCCCCTAGAAAGAACGATTTTTTGTATCCATCCATGATTCATTCTTTCTATGCCAATCTTGAATTGTTTGAGGGTGATGGTGAATTAACTATCAAAACCATCATTTGCAATCGCCCAATTGAATTCAATAGCACTGAATTAGGACATATTCTTCGCATTCCTTCGGATGGTCCAGCTAAATTTGCTCTAGCTACTTGGCCTAATGATGGGGTATGTGATCCTGCCCAAGCCTTGTATCTCATATTTGGCGGAACCCCTCAATGTCCAAACCAATCCTTTCTTGTGAATTCTATTCCTACGAACTACCAAATCCTTCACAAGATAGTGATCACCTCGATGATCCCTCGGGATGGTGATCGTCTTAGGTTGAAATTATCTGATGTATACTTGATGTATTACATCATTACCATGACCCCATTCAACCTACCAAGATTCATTGTCCCATAATCCTAAAAAGGTTATTCTCCCATTCGGCCGTGTCCTAACAAAGATTTTTCTTCATTTCAACCTTCCTTTCGATGACAATGAGAAACTCCCTATCAAGTCCAAGGACACCTTCAATCTTAGGTGTTTTCTGTTTAACAAAATCTCTTGGAATCCTTTCACTTCCTGTTGGGTTAATGATCCGGGGAACCTACTTTCTGCCTTCAATCCTAAAGATCACCCCTCATTACCCATTGATAGGATGACTAGTGCCCAAAGGGTTCATTTTCCTTTCTTGATTGAACCAAATCTCGATGAGCCACCCATTCAGCATCAATCTCCATCTACCTTTGATGACATGATGAATATTGGGGCGGATATTCCAGCTCCTGATAGTCATCAACCTTCCTCTTCTTTTGAATTCAATCAAGACGCTTTTGCTTTCTTTACTTCTCAATTCCAAAGCCTTCGTGAGGATATGAACTCTCAATTTCAATCCTTGAGAGTCGACATGAATTCTCAATTCCATTCCCTTCGAGATGATGTTGCGTCTCTTCGAGCTTATCAAGACTCCTCGAGAGAAGATTTGTCGTATTTACGACATGAAGTGGACGCTCTCCGTTCTCAGTTTTCCAGGGCTCACATGGACGAGGATACTACTCACGGGAATGATGGTGATGGTGATGGTGATGGTGGCATGGATTGAGTTGTCATTGTTTTAGTGTTTTTTAGATTTTATCCTTTTGTAATTATTTGTAAGGATTAAATGGTTAAATGATGTTGGAGAATTTATTGTGTATATTAATGAATTTTAAGTTGTTGATTGGATTTTGAGTTGATTGTGTATTACTTGGATGGATTTATGGTTTACTCATTTTTAAAGGAAACTATGTCCAATTTTCTTAAAAATCCTTTACCTTTTTAATTCTCACAAAAAGGGGGAGAATGTATGTGTAAACTTGGTGTAAACTTAATTGATGAAATGCTATTTGCAACCAAATTGTTTTTACAACTTGTGACACATTTTGTAAAGGTGATAAAAATGCACATTGAAACATTGTTTATCATTCCATTCATTAAGGGGGAGTTTAAACTCTCTATGCATTGCATTGTCATAAGTTTTATTTTCTTTCAAGTTTACCGGGTTTTGTGATCATCAAAAAGGGGGAGATTGTTGCGCCTTAAAACGCTACAACTCTCATTCCTCTATTTTAAATAAAATTATCGTTTTTGTTTTGATGATTACAAAACCTATACATTTTGTACTAATGGTTTTTATTGAGTATGCAGCATAAATTATGATCAAATTTGAAGATTGTAATAGTATTGAAATGCCAAAGAAAATTTGTCTTTTGGAAGACACGGATCGCCCCAGGCGATGAGTGCCATCGCCCCAGGCGATGAGTGCCAGGCGAGGATCGCCACGCTCATCGACCCAGGCGATGGCCAGGCGAGCATGCGAGGAAGATCGCCCCAGGCGATGGTGACCAACGCCTGAGGCGATGGCAGCCACAGGGACTTCGCCCCCGCACATCGACTGAAGCGACGCCGAGGCAATGCGCGGGCATGCGCGCGGGAGTTCGCCCGAGGCGATGTCACGAACGCCTGAGGCGATGGTCTGGAACGCCTGACGCGATGTGGACTTCGCCCGAGGCGATCCATGATTTCAGGCTGCTGAAGCTACGGCATTGGGATTTGACTTGGATCGCCTGAGGCGATCCAGCGATCGCCTGAGGCGATCCGTGATTTTTGCTGACCGTTGGGGCGCGGCGATGGTGATCGCCCGAGGCGATGTCCGAGGCGATCGAGGAGTGATTCAAGCCTTATTTGAAGCAACGGCTAGTAGGAGCCTTGGGGGCCTTCTACACTATAAATATGGATGCTTTGGAGCATTTTGAAGCTAAGAAACAAGTCTACAAACTATACCAAAGCTTTAATTATTAAATTCTTGAATAGCATTACAAACTCCATACATTGTTGTTGTATTGGAGCTAGTAATTGTTTCCATTTGTTAAGTCTTGTTGTCTTCGTGTGAGTACACCGTGAATGTGCTTTTGGTTTGATTTCTTGTAAAGGTCCTCCAACACCAAAGCAAGTTGGAAAATTGTAAAGTCATCAACAAGTCTAGTTGGTGCAAGTGTGTGGCTATCCTTGGAGCCCTTAAGGCCAAGAAGACTCGTGAAGAGTGTTGGTAGCTCGGGAAGAGCTTTGTATACTCTTGAAGGGTATTGTGCTCGGGAAGAGCGTTGTGTACTCGGGAAGAGTAGTGTGCTCGGGAAGAGCGTTGTAAACTCGGGAAGAGTTGTTGTGTGGCTAACTTGGAGCCCTCAAGGCCAAGATCTATTGTTCTAGTGGAACCTCGGTTGGAGGTTATCTAACCGGGAAGAGGAGACGTAGGCGATTCATCGCCGAACTTCTATAACAAATTCGTGTCTCATTTTATTGCTTTATTTCCATTAAGCATTTATTTATTTTGTTCTTTCTATTTATCGATTGACTAAAGGCTTCCGCAAGCGCAAAATATTTTATTTTTACAAACTCATTTTAAAACGCTAAAGTAGCCAAGGAATCTCATTCACCCCCCCTCTTCGATTCCAACAAATCTTTTCAAGATTAACTAATCCTTTAGCCACTACATCCCTAATGTAATGAAATCTAACATCAATATGCTTAGTGCGATCATGAAAAACAGGATTCTTACACAATTGAATGCCGGACTGAGAATCAGAAAATACCTCTACCTTACCTTCGAGCAGGTTAAGTTCAGAGATCAAACCTTTCAGCCAGACAGCTTCCTTCAAAGCTTCTGTTACAGCAACATATTCTGATTCCGTTGTCGACAAGGCAACGATATGATGCAGCTACGATTTCCAACTTATACATGCTCCACACAAAGTAAAAACATAAGAAGTAGTAGATTTTCTATTGTCCTTATCATTAGCATAATTAGAATCCACATAACCTTTCAATATAACACCTTCATCATATTTAGAAAAACATAAGCCATAATGCATAGAGTTTTTCAAATATCGCAACAACCACTTAACAGCATTCCAATGTACCACACCAGAATTAGACATGTATCTACTTAAGCAGCTAACAGCATAAGCAATGTCAGGTCTAGTGCTAACCATCGAATACATTATAGAACCAATTGCATTTGAATACGGTACATTTTTCATGGCATCAAAGTCAACATCAGTTTTGGGACTTTGATCTTTACTTAGCACAAAATGAGCAGCTAAGGGCACGTTAACAGGTTTTGCATCAAACATGGAAATTTTTTTAAAATTTTCTCTACATAAGAAGTTTGCTTTAACCAGAGAGTAGATTCCTTTCTATCTCTAACAATGTCCATGCCTAGGATTCTACTAGCATCACCTAAGAACTTCATATCAAATTTATCACTTAAACAATTCTTAATATGCTCAATGGATTTCAGACAAGGACTAGCAATCAACATGTCATCCACATAAATCAACAAGAAAACAGGCACTGGCATTTTATCCTTAAAATACAAGCAATGATCAAAAGAGCTTCTTTTAAATTTTAAGGTAATCATACATTCATCAAACTTCTTATTCCATTGCCTAGGTGACTGATTTAGGCCATACACAGATTTATTAAGCAAACAAACGTGATTAGGGTTCTTTGAGTCAACAAAACCATCAGGTTCTTTCATGTAAATCTTTTCATCTAAGTCACCATGCAAAAAAGCGGTTTTAACATCCATTTGTTTAAGTTCCCAATTAAAGTGAGCAACAAGTGATAATAAAATTCTCACAGTAGTAAACTTAACAACAGGAGCAAAGATTTCAGTATAGTCAATACCCTCTCTTTGAGTAAAACCTTTTGCAACTAGCCTAGCTTTATATCTAACAGAATCAACTTCATTCTTTACCTTAAATAACCATTTGAATCTACCAAAGAGCAATTAACAGGTTTAGGTACAAGAGTCCATGTATGATTCACAACTAAAGAATGCTTTTCATCTTTCATGGCACTAAGCCAATGCACAGCATTTTTAGATTTCAAAGCTTCATTACAGGTCTTAGGCTCACAATTATCAATAGACTCAAACATATTGAAAACATGCGATGTGAGGTGAAAATCATTAAACCTAGCAGGTTGTTTCACATTTCTTTTAACCCTATCCTTAGTCAACATATAATCATGCAGATCTTCATGTTCATTAGCAACCAATTCATTATGCACACGTTCGTCAACATTTTTCATGCAAATCAGGTTCATTAACAGGCAAGTTCTCATGATTCATATTAGGGAGCACATCGTTTTCAATAACAGGGGTAACAATAGGCAAAGACTCCACCTTGCTCGGTGTAGTCTCAGACTCACAATCAGATTCAAGCAAAGATGGAAGCAAGCAAGGCATTTCAGATTCATTAAAAATGACATCCCTACTTATAATAGTTTTGAAACCAGGTTCACATCTTAACCAAAGCCTATATCCTTTTACACCCTCAGGATAACCAAGAAAGACGCACTTAACTGACCTATGTTCAAGTTTGTCTCCTTTCCTATGCACAAAAGCAGAACAACCAAACACTTTAAGGGGCCAAAAATCAAATTAAGGGGCGCAAACTGTATTTTTTTTGAGGTAAAATGTAATTTTTAGGGTTAAAAATGCCCAAAAAAAACTTTTTTTTTGGGCAAGGGGGGCACTTGCACCCCTTGCCTATGAGTGGCTCCGCCACTGATAGCAGGTCTAACTGTCGTTTTTAAAAATTTTCCTTTTAACATTAAATGTACTTTACGATCACAAAGAACAATTGACACATTCACCGACACATTCATCCATTTCAATCATCATGTTTATATTCTATATAATGAATTTCTATCAATACCTCCATCATTTTGCAAAAAACTGATCATAGATACTTAATATTCTCACTTACAGCTATCTAGTCATCTTCTATCTTAACCATTGTCCGACTACGTCTCGTAATGCTATATATTCTCTGTTTTTAGTCTACCAAGTCTAAAGTCTTCCACTTCCAATGTTTCTCGATTTCAAGCTTAACTTTTACTCTTTCACATGTCACAAATACTAGACAATGTGATTTGCAAACAACAGGGACCATGATATTGTGTCTTGGTTGTATCTAGAGTTCATCAATCGTGAAAATATAAAGACATAGCGTTGATCCTTAATCTAGCCGTATTTTTATAGGAAACTTTTCGATTAATCCATCTGGAGCCTTCACTCGTTATTGCATTATCATACATATCCTTGATTGATTCAATTTAAGCTGCTGTAACACATTTTTTTCCTAGAATTCTCCACATAATTTCTCTCGGGACTATCATAAACTTTTTTCTAGATCAGTGAATACCGTGTGTAAGTCTTGCTTCTTGTTCTTTTAAATTAGTTGTTTGAGAAGATGTACATCTTTCCTCGTCGACCTTCCAGACATGAATCCAAATAGATTTTTGGTCACATTGGTCTTCTTCCTTAGTCTACTTTCTATCATTCTTTCCCAAAGTTTCATGATACGACTCATTAGCTTAATGTCCCTATAATTCACACAATTTTGTACGTCACCTTTGTTTTTATACAAGGTAACTAGAATACTACTTACTCTCTCTGATCATACACTTTCTTCATTTTCAATATCAAGTTGAATAATTTCGTAAACAATTCAATACTCTGCTTTCTTAGGCACTTCTATACCTCGATAGGAATATCATCTCGTCCATCCACTTTTCTACTTTTCATCCCTATTAAAGCATGTTCCACTTCTGAAGTTCGAATTTTCCAATAATAATTTAAATTTCTATACTCGTCTGACCTACTTAAATAACATAAGGTAAGTTGGTTACCTCAACCTTTATTAAAAACTTGGTAAAAGTGTCTACTCCATTGATCTTTTATTTCCCCATCATTCACTAATACCCTATTCAATTCATCTTTAATGCATATTATTTGGGTAAGAGTTCTTATTTTCCTCCCTCTCTCTCTCTCTCTAGCTATTTTATAGATGTTTCTTTATCCTTCTTTTGTATCAAGCTGTCGATACAAGCCTTTGAAAGATTTATCCTGGCATTGCTTACTACTTTCTTGGCTATTAGCCTATTACATACTTTTTGACGTTTTGTTTGTTCTTACAAGTATATATTAACTTATAATCTGCTCTTCTTTCCTTTACTTTCTCATGTTTCTTATTCAATCACCAAGATTCTTTATTTGGTGATGTATGGCATTCTGACTCACCGAGTATGTCTTTGCCACTGTTTTCAATCTAATGTCATCTTATCCCAAGTCGTATTTCTAGCCGTAATGAATTTCTCCCAATAATTTTTATCCCACTCTGCTTAAAGGTGTTTTAACTTCCACCACTTGATCCTAGGAGCCACGTACGTTTGCTTTCTACGGATATCATGTTTGAGTGTGTATCTAAGACTACTAACCTATGTTGGATGGTTAATTACAAAATATCAAGTAATTAAACAAAATTCTCCAGTTCTATAATTGAAAGATGTTTTAAAGAATGTAAAATGCTTATTTTATCAATTTTTTTCTCTATGATTTGGATATTTATTTTATTAGAAGATAATATACTTGCATACATATGCTTTTTGGGAAAATGTAAAAACTATCCTGCTTTTTCTCTACATTTCAAAATTGTTTTATGTTCTTCTAAGTTTTTCAATTTTATCCATACGACACAATAACAGTTAAGCCTTTAAGCCTTTAATCCAATAGATTGATGTATTCTACATGAACCATAGAATAAAATCAAGTGGGGTTGAGTATATGCATTAGTCTTTTCCAAGAGTTTCTTTCAGTCAGAGTATACTTGTTAATCCCTTTGGATTCCTTATCTTTGTAAATAATTTCGAATTGTATCTTATTCCCTTGCTATCTTGAAAGGGCCAAAACCCACGAACTTCACTTGACGCACATGTGCATCGCTGGACCTAAGTCGTATATGACAAAACCAGTGTAAATGAATTTCTTGGATCATGTCTTTATACAAGCCACACCTACTTCAAATTGAATATCTTCGTTCCTTAGTTTATCTCTTCTGGTCTTACCACATAATCAATGGAGCCTACACACATCTGCCACACTAAGCTTTTGGAATTGATTCCTCTTGGATCCCAACATTTCATCCCATATATAGTGCATGTCTGATGGTAGTTCTATAAAACTTTTTCTTCAATATAAGTGAGATATTACGATCACATATTTAAAATTCTTATTTTGAGAAATATTTTTTTGGATGGATATTGTTTTTTAAATGATTTCTAAATCCATTAATTTGAATATCTTCGATTTAAAACTTAAAAGATTTCATAAAGTGTAAAATAATAATATATTATTATATTTTTGTAAAAATAAATAAAAAAATTATAATGATAGGAGTATATTTTCTTTATTGCAGAGCATTTTGTAGAGCACATCATCATTATACTTTGGTTAGGACTTAGGATATATGCGCCCTATATCTGATTTGATTATGGAATAAAATGCATTTTGTTTTTTTTTTAAATGATATAATAATAACTGAGTTAGTTTTTGAAAATGGTAAAAGGTTGAATTAAAAATAGTGATTATATGATTAGTGAGTTTTGTTTGACAAACTAAGCGAAATACACTCGAATAATCTGCTCTGAAATCGAATAAAAAAAGTGAAACACTTAAACAAACAACAAGTAAATTAAGACAGAAATTAAATACATGCATATTTGATTTTAGAACTTCGAAGGCTTATAATCTTTTTATGTATCTCACTCTTCCACCGAATGAAATGATTCAAGTAGAAGACTTTGATGTATTCAAATCTCTTTATATAGATCACTCCAGCTAGGAATTCCCATCCAATCTGAACTCCCAGCACCTATACTACTCAATAACAACTCAATGCATCTAAACTCTCAATCTATCCATACAATGTGTGAGACAATTACAATAACACTCTTCTATTAAGCTCGCTATTATAATGAATAAAGTGTATTGTGTTGGCACAAATGATCATTTAATTGATCTGATTTAATGGGAACATGGTTTTTATATTGGGAATGTTCTTGATGAGTTATGAGATGTCTGAAATCGTCCCTTCCAATCTCTCTTGAATCTTCAAGTGTATTTATATGGCATTGACATGAATATGTTCGTTAGATTCATGAATATATCCGTCGAAAATATTCTTGTATGAGCTCTGGCTTCTTTGTAGTTTCTCTGACTTTCCAACAACCATATTTACTTACTTGGCTATCTATTACAATTAGTTATTGACAACTCTAATGGTCTACTTCTATTCAGCTGAGTTGAATACTTTATCAGCTCAGTTGCTACTCAGTTGGTTTGGTACCTAACCGATCTGGTCACATTAGTTTTGTCAGGTGGGTTCAATTATGCTTGTTTAGTTGAATGACCTGGTTTCCTTAAACTAAACATTGCAACTAGCTAATTATTGACTATGTTGAAACTTGTATTGTCAAAGTCTACTGGCGATCAATAAGTTGGGCTTTGTATTTTCTGCTTTGTGGTTTATTCAGTTAGTCTTAATATATTTGACACTTGCTGGTTGCATTAGCTTGGTTGAGTATTCCGTTGATTTAGATATTCAATGAGACTAATTGTATCATCTAGTTTGGATTGATTTGCTGATCAATCATTTGACTTGTCTGGTTACACTCTGGCTGCGTTATCACTTAGCTGGCCAGGGTTCAACTGGTCCAAGTGATCAGTTCTGCCCATCACTCAATTGGCCTAGAGATCAGTTCTAATGATATCGTTGAACCAACATTACTTTTTCTTTTCTTTCTTAAAGTACTCGATAATTGTTATCTTTCAATATAAATTAACCAAACTTAAAAGAAAACAGATAGTCTTCTATATCTCAAAAGATTATTTTCCAAGAAAATAAAATTTGAAACTTCAAATATATACTATCGAGATAACTGAACCAATTAAAAGTAGGGAAACTTGACTAAAAAAGAAACCTGCGATTACTGAATATAGTTAATTTTTTGATAATGTTACCTCTACTTTTGGTTCGCTTTGATAACAAAATGAATTTATAGGGGGGAAGGGATGAGCAAATTTGTGAAATCACAGAGTAGGCCGGAGCTAGGGAGAGTCCAACTGGTTGCCAATCTCCGGTGATCCAGAACTGGTGAGTCTAATCTCCGCTCTCTCTAATAAGTCCCCTCTTTATAGGGGGAGGGACGTTAGTGGTCCCGCCTTGTCTGGGGCTTAGGAGACAATGTCTGATGCTGGGGGAGAACCACAGATTGGGGACCACCTACATCTGTTACCTACCTCGTACGACCTTCCTGCTTTTGCGATTCCCTGCATCCGGGGATATGCTTTTCGTGCTCAAGGTGCTTGACCATCCTCTGATTGGTTAGTAGGCCTAGCCTTTGCTTTAATAGGTGTCCGATTCCTGTAACCCTAGTCCCGATATACAGGACCACCGTAGGTGGCCTCAGCTCGGGTATCCTATCCAATGACGGCCCATCCCGACCTGTTGAAAGACGATATACAAGACCACCGTAGGTGGCCTCAGCTCGGACATCCTGTCCAATGAGGTCCCGTCCCGACCTGTTGAAGGAACCTCTTCCTCTCAGCTCGGAGGATGCCCCGAGGGATATTGTCAAGGGGCGCGTAATAGGGCGTGCTCAGAAAAGACCACGGCAGTCGGCCAGAGGTGGTCGAGCCCGATATCAACTCGGAGCGGGCGGCGGGCTTGAAAATGGGCCCACTTGTTGGGCTGAAAGAGGGCCCCCAAATGATCGGGGCCCAAATAAAGCTCGGGTACCTAAACCTATTGGGCCTCCAGGGCTAGGGGTATCATCAGTATCCCTCCTCAAGTCGAGCTAGAGTAGCGCTGCCTCGACTGAAGGGTTTATGGCGAACTTTATTTATTCCTGACATCCTGGTCCTTTGATTGGACAACTCCTGGTCCCGGGGTCATAGCTGTCTTGTACCAAACCCTAGGGGCTGTCAGGCCACGTGCCCTCATCTGGTGCTCCGACCGTTCAGATTCTTTAATCTGCGCCGTTGGTTTGGGCCTGCCTTTCTCGGCCCACTCGCCATATCCTCTATAAATAGAGGCTCTCGAGTCACTTTCATTCATTTGTTCTCCAGGTCGGATCAGTCGTCTTCTTCTAAATCTTGTAAGTCAGTTCTGCCTTTCTTTTCTGTTCTTAATGTCCAACTCCACATCTTCCACTTCCGGTGCTCTCTTTCGCGGGGGGGGGGGGGGGGGGGGACGAGGATGCCGAGGTGTCTGAGCTACCCAGCCCATCGGGTCGGAGGTCGGATGCCGCCATGGGACATATTCCCGAGGTGGCACCACTCCGACAGGTCCCTCCCCGAATATTTGATCCATCTCTCCCCACCTTCGAGGTTTTCGACCCGAGGAGCCTGGCCCAGGCTGGACTTCCTTGGTATGAGATACTCGACTCGGGTATTTCCCCTGATGCCGAGCACCTTCTTCGTGCGTGGTTTATCCCGCCGGACCACAACATCCGGGTCCCTAGGGCTGGTGAGCGTCCGCATCTCCCCCCGCCCGGGTACTTTCCCTTCTTCCTTGAGCAGCTTAAGAGCGGACTCCGCGTTCCTATCCCCCTTTCTTACCAGGAGTTCTCCCGCTTTCATTGTGTTTCTCTGAGCCAGCTTACCCCCAACTCCTACCAGAGCCTAGTCTCTGTCACTGCCCTCTTCCGATCCTTGGATCTGCCTTTCTCCCCTACCCTTCTCAATTATTTTTTTCAGGTTAAGAAAACCACCCAGTCTCCCGGGGTGTTTTACTTTGGTGCCCGGACGTTTTATAAATTTTTAAATAACATCCCGAGCTCCCGCAAAGGATGGAAACAAACCTATTTTTTTGTAAAACCACCTCGGCGCTGGGCCTGCCCCATGGCCTGGCGAGATTCCCTACCTGCCCCCCAATCCTTGCCCAAAAAATATAAAGAGGACGTATTCTTCCAAACGGTTCTCTCCACCATTGGGGCTCGGCGTTTCGATTCAGCTGCCCTGATCAGGGAGGACATACTCAGGCGTTTTTGGCTGAGCTCCTATCCAGACGTCCCTGGTGGTACGTTCTTCCTATCTGGCCCCCGTTTATCATTTTTTTTTTTCATGTCTGACCTGAGTCCTTTCTCTTGCAGATAACATGTCTCTTCAGCAGCTGCTATCCGCCATGGTGTCTCAGAAGAAAGCGAGAAAGGGGCGGCTGGGGCAGGCCCTTCGAGCCAACCCCCCCACTGTCATTCCCAGCCCGCCCTCCCCAGGGGCCAGTCTACCTCGCGCCGAAGAGGTTAGGGAGGAGACCGGCCTGAGAAAAAGGAAAAGGGGCAAGGGCGTAGCTGAGGTCTCGACTCGGGAAGAGGTGGCCACTTCCCCGATTATTCATGAGATCAACACCCCACCCGCTTCTCCCCCGAGTCATCTGTCCGCTGCTCCCGTCGACCCGGGTTCACCTGGGGTACCAGTGGGTTATACTAGAGAGGTCATCCTGATCAACTCTGCCCCATCAGGCCTCTCTGCCCGAATTGTCGAGTGTCTGACCTCCTCGGCCGACCAGCAAGTCCTATCAGAGCTGAGGTGGAAGCCCCTAGCAGAGGAGGGCGTATCTCGGGTCCTATCGGTAAGCATTTTTCAAAGTTCAGAATTTTTCCTTGGTGGATATAAAACTGAGCCCCACACTCCCCTTTGCTTTTCAGGGTCTGGTGATGATGTGCGAGAGCCTTCTTCGGGGCGCTAGCTATGGCCAATCAGCCAGGGATGCGAGGAAGGCAGCGCGGGAGGCCAAGTCAGAGGCTGAGAACGACACTGCTAAGTCCGAGGCGGACGCTGCTGAACTAGAGTCCCACAGTGCTTCGGTGACCCGACTCCGAGCTGATGTCGATCAGCTCCGCGGTGCCCTGGTCGGGAAGGAACAGGACCTTTCAAATGCCTTGGCCGAGCTGGGAAAGGCGAAGTCCGAGTTGGAATCCTACGTGGCTGGCGAATCAGCTCGTCGCGAGGCCTTCATCAGGTCGGAGGAATTCACTCGCATGTTGGCCTCCAAGGCCTTTAAATTTCTGGACCTTGGTTTTGAGGGGTGCAAGGGCCAATTTAAAGCCAAGGGCTTCCCGCCTAGTGACCAGGACCCTGACGACTTCCTGGACCTTAACGCGATCATTGCCAACATCCCTCCCGACTTTATCAACTAGTCTGATTTATTCTTAATTCACCCCTGTATTTTTTTTTTTTTGTACTGTGCTTTGGTCGCACCCCCTTGTAATGAAGTTATTTTGAATTTTGATTGTCCTTTCTTCGAAGCAATACATTCTATTGTCGCAAATTTATGAACGTCCTGACAACTTATAGCAGCCGAGCCGGCCCGTGGTTTTACATTGGATTGACCCATAATACTAACTTAAAAATAATCCCACATAGAACTAAACGCCGCTGGGGGCTGTCATGCCCTAACAACTTAGAAAGAATTCCAGGGGACTTAAACCTCAAAACAGGGCTGACTTGTTACATTGGCAGGGCTGACCTGCCTAAACACCACAAACGGTTAATCCGAACACGAAAGTCGCTTACTCCCAGCTCACGAAATAGTGAATACAAACAGATAACGTCCCCTCGACCTGAGCTCTAGAGATAATAATCCGAACATATGGCGGACCTGTGCTTTTAATTGGTGCCAGGGCCTTATATACCTGGGCTTAAGTGACGGGACTGGCCTGCACTTTTAATTGGTGCCAGGGCCTCATACACCTGGGCTTTAGTGACAGGGATGACATGCACTTTTAATTGATGCCAGGGCCTCATACACCTGGGCTTTAGCATGCAGGGCGGACGTGTGCTTTTAATTGGTGCCAGGGCCTCATACACCTGGGCTTTAGCATGCAGGGCGGACCTGTGCTTTTAATTGGTGCCAGGGCCTCATACACCTGGGCTTTAGTAACAGGGATGACCTGCACTTTTAATTGGTGCCAGGGCCTCATACACCTGGGCTTTAGTGACATGGATGACCTGCACTTTTAATTGGTGTCAGGGCCTCATACACCTGGGCTTTAGCATGCAGGGCGGACCTGTGCTTTTAATTGGTGCCAGAGCCTCATACACCTGGGCTTTAGTGACAGGGATGACTTGCACTTTTAATTGGGGCCAGGGCCTCATACACCTGGGCTTTAGCATGCAGGGCGGACCTGTGCTTTTAATTGGTGCCAGGGCCTCATACACCTGGGCTTTAGTGACAGGGATGACCTGTGACCGCTTTATTTTTAAACAAAAGATATTTCAAAGAATAGTTTGAAGCGATTCTACCGCAAGTGCACGGTTGTCAAGTTTTAGTATAGTGAAAATTAAGTAAGGGTTGTCGAATCCACAGGGACTAACGTATAAGTACCAAATAAGATTAATAAAATTATATTTAGCCTACGATTAACAAAGGTGATTATCTAATGCCAAACTAAACTAACGTCCGACAAATAAACAAGAAACAATAAAATGTATGGTTCCGGATATGCGAAGGTAAGTCACTCGAGAAATTTACCAAGCTCGTCGTTCAACTATGTTATCTTTAATGATTCAACTGAATTATCAAATTATCAACCAATTGATTCTAAAGGTGAAAGGTTTTCGCTATTATTCGATACACTCTCTCGAGCTGTAAAGAAACTAACACTAAATTAGAATAAGTCACTCTCGTGCACCTATTTACTAATTCAATATTGCATAAATCGTCAAAACCTTATAACTCTAAATCTCTCGATTCCAAGTTCTCACGTATGCGATATCATCTCTCGATCTCAATCGTAACATACATCATAAATTAATGGAGCGTGTTACAACGTTATCTCTCGATCTCGGTTATAACTCTCAGATTCAATTAAAGTTAGCTAGACTTTGATCTACACAAACAATTAATTTATGAACAATAGCAATCAATGCGCTCAAACACAATTGAATCAATAATCAAACACAACGAAACTAAAACTCGATAAAATAAACTAGATTTAATTCAAATCAAATACATAAGAGTTTAATTGTCTCTCAACCTCAAAAACATCAAATGGAATTGAAAATCAAAGAAATCAAAGTTTAGAAATACGATAAACGGTGGATGAATCCGTGCGTTGCACCGTGATTTCTTCTCTCGCTCCTTCCTTGCACTCCGGAATGGATTGGCTCGACTTTGGACGAAGAACGGAGATTGAATCTCCTTCTTGGCGGCGGCTAGGGTTCCTCTTTTTTTCCAGATGGGCGTCTGATCTGATTCCCTTATTGTATGGAAATGATTTATCATTTAATCCCTCGAAAATCCGTTCAAAAATGGAAGATAAGATTTTCCCGGATTTGCGTCTCGATCGATCGAGAATTGCGTCCGATCGATCGGTGCACTGTTCATGTCAGCCTTTGAAACTTACTGCCTCGCTCGATCGATCGAGATTTCCTTCCGATCGATCGAGACTTTGATAAAATTAGCTCTGAAGTTACTGCCTCGCTCGATCGATTGAAAAATTGTTCCGATCGATCGAGACTTGAAATTCTTTTCTTCTCAGCACACTGTCTGGCTCGATCGATCGAGACATAATCTCGATCGATCGAGATTCCGAAAATCTCACTTCCTCAATTTCAACTCTTTCTCGCCTCGATTTCACCATTTTTCTTCAGTTTAGCTCATTTCTTCCATTTCCAACTAATTTTCCTGAAATAGACAATTAAACACCAAAAAACATAATATCATCCAGGAAAAAGTATGAAAAATGGGAAGAAATTACAGCTAAAAACACTTAAATTCTAAGCCTACAACTCCCCCAAACTTAGACTTGATCGTCCTCGAGCAAGAAATAAGCTCAAAAAGAAAAGTTAATCTTCATACTATGCATGAATCATCTTTACAACTCACGTAAAAACTCAGAAATCCTACTTACACATCAATAAAAGTCATTCAACATTCAACAAGACGCAATTTCTCCTAAGTTAAACAATACATCGCAACATTGGAACGTGCGTGTGTGCTCTTGTCAAACATGAGTAATGTACATATCTTTAAGATCAAAAAGTGCCATAACAACTCCGAGTCAAGATTACTTTGAACTACTCTACAAATTTACTATCCAGCACTTCTCCACTAATGTAATTATTCTCTAGACTTGGATCAACAGGACTTTAAAGGTTATAACGTTAGGCCTTTTGGTGTCGGCTCCAAAGAAAAGGTAGGATGAATTCAAAGAAGAGAGTACAATAGAATCAGTTCAATACTTTTTTTCGCACACTATTGAGCTTCTCTTCAACTTTTTCTAGCCTTGACCACTTTGGGTCTTATTTAAATTTTCTTTTCAAGGCTTTTCTCTACATCTTTTCTTTTTCTTTGCTCATTCTTTTGTTCACAATGAACTTATCAACATCTAACAATTTAATGCAATGAATGAGACTCATTATACTCCCTTAGGGGTAGGTAAAATTTTCTTTTAGGCTCAATCCAAGGTAGGTATAATGAGGTTGCCAAGAATGTCGAATGGGGGTCTAATCATATGCAATGCATATACCATTCTTTTTCAATAAGGCTCAAGAGGGGACACTAAGGAATGATGAATACAAGGTAGGCTTGAAAGGCACAAACGGTCCAAAGATCGCCTAAATCATCTCCAAGTCAAGTTCCTAATTATAAATTTCGCCTTAAAGTGCTTTCAAATAAATTGTAGAGTTATCTAAGATACTCAAGACTCCTCATAGTTAACACAAATTTTCACTTTAATCAATACATACTTCACTCAATCATGACTCAATAAGTGCTCAAATTATTCCTCAGTTTTGACATATGGTTAACAAAGGATATATACAAACAAGTTAAACATTTTCATGACTCCTATCTAGATGAGGATTAATTTCATCATGTATTACCGTTGCAAATCTAATTCTTCATTTCTCAAGACTAAATCACAAAAAAAAAAAATTTTTGTTGGTAATGCTCAAGGATGAACCAGTCACAAAATCATGCAGTCATGCAAGTAGAGAAGCAAGACAAGTAGCAATATGTGCAAAAGCAAGATATATACAAATACTCAAACCCCCCCCCCCCCCCCCCCCCCCCCCCCCCCAAACTTAGTACGTGAATTGCCCTCAATGAACAAGAAAAATAAATAAATGCAAAGGCAGAAACACATACCATGACGACGATCGTCACTGATCGTCGTCCTCATCATGCTCCGGAGGGGGGACTGGGTAGTGGTGCTCCTCGCCCTGATATGGCGGAAATGGTGGGTACTCAGAAGGTGGAGGTGCATGCGGATGATAAGGTGCAAAGTGTGGCGGGAACTGGAAACCTGGAAAGCCCTGGGCCATGGCAGTGTTCCATGCACTCTGATAGTGCATGAATTACATCTGACGCTGAGCTACCTGCTCATGGTCCATCTGCAATGCTCTCTGCATGCCGTGAATGTCCCGCTGCATGCTGTGAATACTCTGCTGCCCCAGGCGAATATCTTGGAGATCCCTATGAAGAGAATCCAATGTAACACGTGTACGCTCTGCAGCAGAGGATGATGCTCCATCCTGTGTAGTGTCCGAGGGTCTTAGTTCGGCCCTTCGTCGGCCCGTAAGAGGTGGTGGACCGTCCACAATGATTGGGGTCTTCGGCGGAAGAAGCTCCTCGTCTCCCCCCAACGTCACTCCATATCGCTGACATAAAGCAGTGATCGTGGATGGAAACGGTAGTGCGGAGGTCGGTGGGCTGCTCCCAATCTCTTGAATGTGATCACTGATGTCTCGTCGAAGTCCACTTCCTTCCCTGAGAGGATGGCAAATACCATGACCGCTCTGTCTTTTGTCACCTCAGAAGTGTGGGTCGAAGGCATGACCCGCGAGGCGACAAATGAGAACCATGATTGGGCCTCTGGCGTCAAATGCTTTTTTAGAACCAACTGTGGCTCTCCTTTATCGTTCCTTTGCCAATCCACTCCCGGCATGCCAATAACTACCAATACCTCATCGTAGTCTATCCTGCTATTCTTGAAAGATTGATATGCACAGTTATGCAGGAACGGCATCCGGTAAATATTATTTATTGAAGCTCGATCCACCAACACATCCTTCCCTCGAACATAAACACTTACTTGGTGCCCTAGTTTAACAGCTCAAAGGTTTGTGTAAAATTCCCTTACCAGTGGCACCACAGCATCAATAGGTGTCTGGACAAATTGAAACCACCCTTTTCGCCGTGCTGTCCTAATGACTGGGCACTCAATTTTTTCCATGCTCATGCCCCTTCATGACTAAGGGGTTTTTTTTATGATAGATGGGGTATAATTCAGCAATTGTGGCATTGACAAACCTCTGTTCGTCATGCTCTTGCTCCGAAGTAGTTGCCTCTGCTTGTTTTCTCTTCTGTGAGGTTGCCGCTTGCTTGGACCTCTTTGTAGGAGCCATCTATGTGCTAGGTTATTCCCAAATATCTCAATTGACTTCAACTAACACCACACAACACTTGAAATCCAACACCCTTCAACACCACCAAACTTCCTCCAAATTTAAATCCTTCCTAACCCAATTCTACTACAATTCAAGAAATTGCACCAAAAGATAAAAGCTTTGAGATTTTGAAGCCAATTACCGCTTAAAAATCCGATCTTGGAAGAGTTTGGCACTTGGATTGGAATTCCCTTTTTGATGCACTTCTACCCAATTTGCCTTGCAATTCTTCAAATCTGCAATGAAAATCTCATTAGAACAAATATTACTTCCAAGAGTTGAAGTAAATTGGAAATTTGATGGAATTAGGATGAGATTAGGTGCAAAAATTGGAAGAGGCGACTAGGGTTCTGTTGATGAGAGGAGAGAAAGTGTTTTGTAAAGTGCAGATTTGTCTTCGGTGCCCTATATTTTTTTTAAATTTTCTCTCGCTCGATCGATCGGAAAAAATTTTCGATCGATCGAGCGAGGCAGTAGGCAAAATGTTTTTTTAAAAACTTCGGGCGATCGATCGAGATTTTGTCTCGATCGATCGCCAACACCAGAAACCAGAAATTTAATTTTCTCTCAACACTTTCTCTCTTGGGTTGCCTCGCCTACATCCTTATTGCTCTTACTTTCACATCTGCAATAAAAACACACGGACTTATTCACGGACAAAATAGAAACACAACTAACAACAAAACGAACTAAGAAAGGAATTGAAATAAAACTCGAGGAAGGAAGCGAAAGTTCTTAATTTATAGTCCCAAGCTGGACTGTCACCTCATCGTCTTGTAAATTCGATGGCTCCTTTGGATTCTTTACAGAATCACTTGAGAGTGTACCTTGCGTTCTCCCCGAAATCAACGTGGCCAACTGCCCTATCTGCACTTCCAAATTTTTAATAGATGCATCCTGATTCTGCATCCTTACCTCCGTCGATGAAATCAACTTTGCCATAAGTTCCTCCATACTCGGCTTTTGTGTGAACCCTGCCTGCGGTTGTGGGTTCAACACATTCTCTTGATTCGACCATCTCAAATTCGGGTGGTTCCTCCATGGTTGGTTATAATTCGAATATGAATTGTTGGGTGGCCTGTTACCTAAAAAATTCACAGCCTCAATAGATTGGTTAAACTGGTTACCTGCCTGACACTCGATGCTTGGATGACTGCCTCCACACAAATCACAGAAAACAGCTTGAACTTGCATTGCTGATGCTCCAATGCTATCTATCTTTCTGTTCATAGCCTCAAGCTGTGCCGAAATAGCAGTGATGTCATCCACTTGATGAACTCCTATTGGCTTCTGTGGCGTGTTCCTCTCTGACTGCCATTGGTAGCTGTTGCACGCCATTTCTTCCAATAAGCTATATGCCTCTTCCGGTGTCTTTCTCATTATTGATCCCCCAGATGCTGCATCTATCATCGAACGGTTAGAAGAAAATAAACCATTATAGAAAGTTTGTACCTGCAACCAAATGGGTAGACCATGGTGTGGGCATCTCCTCAACAATTCCTTAAAACGATCCCACGCTTCATATAACGTCTCGGGGTCAAACTGCCCAAAAGTTGTGATATCGTTCCGCATCTTCGCCGTCTTGGAAGGGGGAAAGTACTTTGATAAAAACGCTTTCGTCATCCCCTCCCATGTTGTTATAGAACCTGCATGTAGTGAATTCAACCATGACTTAGCTTTGTCTCGTAATGAAAAGGGGAAACGTCTTAACCTGATGGCGTCGTCGGAGACGCCATTATGTTTGAATGTGTCACAAATCTCCAAAAAGTTGGAGATGTGATTATTCGGGTCGTCCGTGGCCGCTCCCCCAAACATAACCGAGTGCTGTATCATTTGTATAATCGCCGGCTTGATCTCAAAGTTGTTCGCTTGAATCGTCGGCCCCGTGATACTGGACAACGATCCATGAAATGCCGGTTGCGCAAAGTCCATCATTGACCTTGGGTTCTGTGCTTCATTATTATCTGCCATCGCTCGAGCTTCTCGTAATCGCCTAAGTAAAGTTCTTTCTATTTCCGGATCGAAAGGCTCGAGAATGAGCTCCTCTCTTCTGAGCATGCACTAGAGAAAACGATTCATGTACAAAACAGACAAAAGGAGACAACAAAATACACAAATCAAAAATCAAAACAAATCAATTAACAAAAACAAAGAAATAAAACAAATCGAAATAATAAAGAATTGGCTAAATTACAATTAACTAATCTCGTATGATATTATACAGATTAGTCCCCAGCAACGGCGCCAAAAACTTGACCGCTTTATTTTTAAACAAAAGATATTTCAAAGAATAGTTTGAAGCGATTCTACCGCAAGTGCACGGTTGTCAAGTTTTAGTATAGTGAAAATTAAGTAAGGGTTGTCGAATCCACAGGGACTAACGTATAAGTACCAAATAAGATTAATAAAATTATATTTAGCCTACGATTAACAAAGGTGATTATCTAATGCCAAACTAAACTAACGTCCGACAAATAAACAAGAAACAATAAAATGTATGGTTCCGGATATGCGAAGGTAAGTCACTCGAGAAATTTACCAAGCTCGTCGTTCAACTATGTTATCTTTAATGATTCAACTGAATTATCAAATTATCAACCAATTGATTCTAAAGGTGAAAGGTTTTCGCTATTATTCGATACACTCTCTCGAGCTGTAAAGAAACTAACACTAAATTAGAATAAGTCACTCTCGTGCACCTATTTACTAATTCAATATTGCATAAATCGTCAAAACCTTATAACTCTAAATCTCTCGATTCCAAGTTCTCACGTATGCGATATCATCTCTCGATCTCAATCGTAACATACATCGTGTTACAACGTTATCTCTCGATCTCGGTTATAACTCTCAGATTCAATCAAAGTTAGCTAGACTTTGATCTACACAAACAATTAATTTATGAACAATAGCAATCAATGCGCTCAAACACAATTGAATCAATAATCAAACACAACGAAACTAAAACTCGATAAAATAAACTAGATTTAATTCAAATCAAATACATAAGAGTTTAATTGTCTCTCGACCTCAAAAACATCAAATGGAATTGAAAATCAAAGAAATCAAAGTTTAGAAATACGATAAACGATGGATGAATCCGTGCGTTGCACCGTGATTTCTTCTCTTGCTCCTTCCTTGCACTCCGGAATGGATTGGCTCGACTTTGGACGAAGAACGGAGATTGAATCTCCTTCTTGGCGGCGGCTAGGCGGCGGCTAGGGTTCTTCTTTTTTTCCAGATGGGCGTCTGATCTGATTCCCTTATTGTATGGAAATGATTTATCATTTAATCCCTCGAAAATCCGTTCAACAATGGAAGATAAGATTTTCCCGGATTTGCGTCTCGATCGATCGAGAATTGCGTCCGATCGATCGGTACACTGTTCATGTCAGCCTTTGAAACTTACTGCCTCGCTCGATCGATCGAGATTTCCTTCCGATCGATCGAGACTTTGATAAAATTAGCTCTGAAGTTACTGCCTCGCTCGATCGATCGAAAAATTGTTCCGATCGATCGAGACTTGAAATTCTTTTCTTCTCAGCACACTGTCTGGCTCGATCGATCGAGACATAATCTCGATCGATCGAGATTCCGAAAATCTCACTTCCTCAATTTCAACTCTTTCTCGCCTCAATTTCACCATTTTTCTTCAGTTTAGCTCATTTCTTCCATTTCCAACTAATTTTCCTGAAATAGACAATTAAACACCAAAAAGCATAATATAATCCAGGAAAAAGTATGAAAAATGGGAAGAAATTACAGCTAAAAACACTTAAATTCTAAGCCTATCAACCTGCACTTTTAATTGGTGCCAGGGCCTCATACACCTGGGCTTTAGTGACATGGATGACCTGCACTTTTAATTGGTGCCAGGGCCTCATACACCTGGGCTTTAGCATTCATGGCGGACCTGTGCTTTTAATTGGTGCCAGGGCCTCATACACCTGGGCTTTAGTGACAGGGATGACCTGCACTTTTAATTGGTGCCAGGGCCTCATACACCTGGGCTTTAGCATGCAGGGCGGACCTGTGCTTTTAATTGGTGCCAGGGCCTCATACACCTGGGCTTTAGCATGCAGGGCGGACCTGTGCTTTTAATTGGTGCCAGGGCCTCATACACCTGGGCGTTAGTGACAGGGATGACCTGCACTTTTAATTGGTGCCAGGGCCTCATACACCTGAGCTTTAGCATGCAGGGCGGACCTGTGCTTTTAATTGGTGCTAGGGCCTCATACACCTGGGCTTTAGTGACAGGGATGACCTGCACTTTTAATTTCGGATAGGAGATTTAAAGGAAAAATTCTTTAAATAACAGTGTTCGTACATTGAATTGAAATAACAACAAAATGCATAGGAATAATATTTTCTGAGGTGATATGCATTCCAAGGTCTTTTTAGGCGTCGACCTTCGCCCTCCTCTAATAGTACGATCTGGAACTCAGTTTCTGGACTACTTTGTATGGTCCCTCCCATCGGGGGTCAAGCTTTCTTACCTCCCCTGCTGGGTTAACCTTTTTGAGGACGAGGTCCCCCACCTGAAAATTTTGGGGGTACCACCCTTTTGTTGTAGGCTCTGACTATCTTGATGCGGTAAGGCTCCATCCTTATAGCTGTCCTTTCCCGTTTCTCATAGATCAGATCCAAATCCAAAGCCCGGTGTTCCTCATTGTCGTCATCATATGCTTGGACCCTGGCAGAGGTCTTTCCGACCTCAGCTGGTAGCACGGCCTCCGTTCCATATACCATGCTGAAAGGTGTTTCTCCAGTTGGGACGCGAGCTATCGTTCTGTAAGCCCACAACACACTTGGTAACTCGTCCACCCAATCCTTGCCAACCCAGTACAGTCTGGCCTTTAACGCTTGCACAATTGATCGGTTGGTGACCTCTGTCTGCCCGTTGCTCTGCGGGTACCCCACTGATGTAAAGGCTTGTTTGATCTTCATTTCCTTGCACCAAGCCATTAACTTCTGCCCCTGGAACTGCCTCCCATTGTCTGATATCAATTTCCTGGGTACTCCGAAACGGCAAACTATGTTCTTCCACAGAAAGTCCAGCACATTTTCCTCGGCGATCTTGGCTAAAGGTTCGGCCTCGACCCACTTCGAGAAATAATCTACAGCCACCAACAGAAATTTCTTTTGCTTCGGGGCTATCGGGAAAGGTCCTACGATATCCAAACCCCATTTATCGAAAGGGCAGGCCGATGTTACCGCTTTCATGAGCCTTGCTGGCCTTAACTGGAACTTACTGTTCCTTTGGCAACCCTCACAAGTGACTACAGTCCTGATCGCGTCCTTCCTTAGGGTCGGCCAGAAGTATCCAGCAAGGAGGGTCTTTCTGGCCAGAGCCAACCCCCCGAGATGGTCTCCGCAACATCCTTCGTGACTTTTCCTGAGCACATATTCTGCCTCCTCCGCACTCAGACATCGGAGCAGGGGTCCGGCAAAGGACCTCTTATATAACACATCATCTATCAGAACAAAACGGAACGAATGCCTCTTCAACCGCCGGGCTTGGTTCTTATCAGCGGGTACTTCAAGCTTTCTTAAGTAGTTCAAAATCGGGGCCATCCAACCTAAAACCTCGGGGGCCTCAGTGACGGGCCGAGTTGACGGAACCAACTCTGTCTGAAATATGAACTCCCTCTGTGACAAAGGAACCAGGGATGTTGACCACTTGGAGAGCTCATCAGCTTCGTGATTATCCTCCCTAGGGATCTGCACTATGCTCCACTCCACGAAACTTTCTGACATCTCCTGTATAGCCTTCAAGTATTCTATCATCTTCTCGCTTTTGGCTTCGTAATTCCCTTTCACATGCTGAGTGGCTAGCTGGGAATCCGAGTGAAGGATCACCCGGCTGGCACCGACCTCCTTTGCCAACCTCAGCCCGATCAGTATGGCCTCGTATTCTGCTTCATTATTAGAAGCCCGGAAATCCAATCTGATAATGACCTTCATCTTTTCACCCGCGGGAGATATCAGAACAATCCCCACTCCACTGCCTTCACTATTAGCTGCTCCATCCACGTATACTTTCCACGGCTCCTCAGCCTCAACCTCTATCATCTCCGCGAGGAAATCTGATAAAGCCTGAGCTTTGATGGATGACCGAGGTTGGTAGGTTACGTCGTACTCGCCGAGCTCGATTGTCCATTTCACCAGTCTCCCCGATACATCAGGCTGGGTCATTATCCTCCCCATGGGGCTGTTGGTTAGCACTGAGATGGGGTGTGACAAGAAGTAGGGTCTCAGCCTCCTTGCGGTTATGACCAAAGCTAATGCCCATTTCTCGACCTCTGGATACCTGAGTTCTGCCCCTCTCAGTGCATGGCTAACATAGTACACCGGCCTCTGGTCCGTACCGTCCTGTTTTATCAGTACCGAGCTAACAACGCTCTCTGTAGCAGACAAATAGATCCATAGTCGCTCGCCGGGTTCGGGCTTTACCAGGACGGGCAGCTCGGCCAAGTGCTTCTTCAAGTCAGAGAAAGCTTTCTCGCACTCGTCGTCCCAATCGAACTTTTTCGCCTTTCTTAGCACTTGGAAGAAAGGGTAACTCCTATGAGCTGACCTGGAGATAAAACGAGCTAAGGACGCAATCCGCCCTGTCAGTTTCTGCACCTCTTTTATACTGCGAGGTGAGGTCATCTCTTGAATTGCTCTGACTTTTTCCGGGTTGACCTCGATCCCCCTCTCTGTTACCATGAAACCCAAGAATTTACCGCTCTTTACACCAAATACGCACTTAGCCGAATTTAATTTCAGACCAAACCTGCTTAGCGTGGCAAAGGTTTCCTCTAAGTCGGGCAACAGGTCTGCCTGTCCTTTAGATTTTACCAAGATGTCATCCACATAAACCTCAATGTTCCTTCCCGCCTGGTTTTCAAACACTTTGTCCACAACCTCTGGTATGTGGCCCCGGCGTTCTTGAGGCCAAAAGGCATGACCACATAGCAGAACGTTCCATCTGACGTGATAAAACTGACCTTATCCTGGTCCTCTTTTGCCAGGGGTATCTGGTGATATCCTTCGTACGCGTCCATGAAATATAACAACTCGTACCCTGAGGTGGAGTCTACCAACTGGTCGATTCGGGGTAGGGGATAACAGTCCTTGGGACAGGCTTTGTTCAAATTACGAAAGTCGATGCACATCCTCCATTTTCCCGCCGACTTTGGAACCAAAACCACGTTAGACAACCAGGTGGGAAACTGCGACTCCCTTATCTGACCAGCCTTCAGCAAGGTCTGAACCTCGGCTCGGATTCTGTCTTTATCTGGTCCAAAATGCCTCTTCTTTTGCCGGGTGACTTTGACTTTTGGATTGACATTTAACCTGTGCTGGGCTACCGCGGGCAACACCCCTGTCAGCTCGGTTGGAGACCAGGCGAATATTCCGGCATGCTTGGACAGACATTTCACTAAATCGTGCTTCAGGACGCTGTCTAGGTCAGCCGCTACTCTTGTGGTTTTATCGGGCTGTCGTGGGACTAATATAATTTCCTCTTCCCCGTCCCGCATCGCCTGCACCTCCTGCACCATCTGCACGCCCCTATCCTCCCGTCCTTCATCACCGCCCCTTAGGGATCTTTTCACCTCTACCCTCACAGTTTCCGCGTAGCATTTCTTGGATGAGGGCTGGTCTCCCCTAACTTCCCCCACTCTTTTTCCTACAGGGAACTTTATCTTTTGGTGGAAGGTGGAGGCCACAACCCTGAACTCGTTCATAGCTGGTCTTCCCAGAATGATGTTGTACGAAGACGAGGCCGCCACAATGGTGAATGTGATCAACCTCGTTTTCCGATCCTCGTTACATCCCAAGGAAAGGGGCAGAGAAATCTGACCGAGGGGGTACACGGTGTGCCCAGCGAAGCCAAATAGGGGGGGTGTTGATTGGCTCGAGGTGATACCCTCCCAAGTCCATATGCCGAAAAGCTTCGTCAAACAACACATTCACAGAACTCCCTGTGTCTACAAACACCCTCCCGAGTTCATAATTGGCAACAGTGACTCGTATGACCAGGGCATCATTATGGGGTGCGCAAATATTTTCCAGATCTCGCGGCCCAAAACTGATAACCACCTCCTCATCGGCACCACAACTCCTTCCTACACTCAGGGTCTCTCTCCTGCTGACAGCCTTCCTAGCTCTGTTGGAATCCCCATCCGTTGTGCCGCCCGAGATCATGTTGATGACTCCCCGTGTTGGTGAATCAGCACGGGCAGGGTTGACTTCATTTAAACTCCTCGAGGGTCCTTGAGCCCGTCCTCTACCGCGAAACGGAGGACGGAAGTTGGTCCGTCCCCCTCTCCCCCTTGTCCACGACGGTCCTCGACCCCTTCCCCGAGGAAGATTATCCCCTTGTGGGACGGGTCGGGACAACAACTGCTTGAACTGGGAACTGTTCTGTATTGCCTTCTCAAGTTCCTCATCCAAACGATGGCAATCTTGTGTGGTGTGCCCAGTCGCTTGGTGGAAGATGCAGTATTTCTCCGAGACCTCCTTGCTCGGCTCTACACTGGCTGGTGCTGGCTTTTGCAACACCTGTTTGTCTTCACATATGCGGACGGCCTCCTCCTTGGAGACTTTCAACGGCGTATACTGGGAAAATCGACCAAGTTGCGCCCCTTCCACTGGCCTCTTCTCGCCCTGGCTGATCCGTTTCTCCCCGGTCCTCCGCACTTCCTTCCTCCTCAGTTGCTGGGCCTCCTCCATGTTGATGTACTTTTTCGCTCGGGTGAGCAGATCATCATAGGTAACAGGAGGCTTCTTTACTAAGGATCGGAAGAAGTCTCCTCCTCTCAGGCCTTGGGTAAAGGCGCTGATCAGAATTTCCGCCGGGCAGGCAGGTATTTCTAGTATCACAGTGTTGAAGTTTTTGATATACTCCCGCAACGACTCATCCTCGGCTTGCCTCATCTCGAACAAGCTCAGAGAGGTTTTCTTATATCGCTTGCTGTTGGCGTACTAGTGTAAGAACGTGGAGCTAAATCCGGCGAAGGAAGTAATGGAACCCGGCTCCAACTGGTTGAACCATTTCTGGGCCGACCTCACCAAAGTGGTCAGGAACACTTTGCACTAAAGGTGATCCGAGTAACAATGTAGCATGGCAGCGTTTTCGAACCTGCCCAGGTGTTCTTCCGGGTCCGTGCTCCCATCGTATTCCCCAGCATTGGGGGTCGGAAGTTATTTGGGAGTTCCTCGTTTAGTATTTCACCCGAGAAAGGGGTTCCCCTCCTGACAGAGGTACCCCCATCCCCTTCTTCATCCTCTGGACCTCGTCCTTCAGCTCCTCCACCTGGCCCTCCAGATCCGGAATAGCAGTCACTTTAGGACGGGAAGTTGCTCCTTGTTCGGGATCCTTCATCTGCTGGGAGCTTTCCCCGTGCACGCCCTCGGACGGACCTTCCTTTCTCCTCATAGTCTGTTCCACTGTAATTGCAATTAGTCTTGTGAGCTGCTCCAGTGTTAAAGCTCCCACTGTCATGTTTACCCCGGGCGGTGGCTGCTCCTCGCCATTGGTGGAGGCGTGGTGCTCTCGATTTTCCTCTGCTTCCGTTCTCCTTGTTATTACCATTGGATCAACGTCTTTTGCTCAGATTTTCCCACAGACGGCGCCAATTTGTTACCTCTACTTTTGGTTCGCTTTGATAACAAAATGAATTTATAGGGGGGAAGGGATGAGCAAATTTGTGAAATCACAGAGTAGGCCGGAGCCAGGGAGAGTCCAACTGGTTGCCAATCTCCGGTGATCCAGAACTGGTGAGTCTAATCCCCGCTCTCTCCAATAAGTCCCCTCTTTATAGGGGGAGGGACGTTAGTGGTCCCGCCTTGTCTGGGGCTTAGGAGACAATGGCTGATGCTGGGGGAGAACCACAGATTGGGGACCACCTACATCTGTTACCTACCTCGTACGACCTTCCTGCTTTTGCGATTCTCTGCATCCGGGGATATGCTTTTCGTGCTCAAGGTGCTTGACCATCCTCTGATTGGTTAGTAGGCCTAGCCTTTGCTTTAATAGGTGTCCGATTCCTGTAACCCTAGTCCCGATATACAGGACCACCGTAGGTGGCCTCAGCTCGGGTATCCTGTCCAATGACGGCCCGTCCCGACCTGTTGAAAGACGATATACAAGACCACCGTAGGTGGCCTCAGCTCGAACATCCTGTCCAATGAGGTCCCGTCCCAACCTGTTGAAGGAACCTCTTCCTCTCAGCTCGGAGGATGCCTCGAGGGATATTGTCAAGGGGCGCGTAATAGGGCGTGCTCAGAAAAGACCACGGCAGCCGGTCAGAGGTGGTCGAGCCCGGTATCAACTCGGAGCGGGCGGCGGGCTTGAAAATGGGCCCACTTGTTGGGCTGAAAGAGGGCTCCCAAATGACCGGGGCCCAAATAAAGCTCGGGTACCTAAACCTATTGGGCCTCCAGGGCTAGGGGTATCAGATAACATTATTGGCAATAAAATGAAATCCAAATGACAATTATTTTGTGTAAGAAACATAAATCTTTACAAATTGTGAATTCTTCATAGCAATTTTGTAATATAAATAATACAAAAAATCATTGTATTTAATACATTTATTCAAAACCAATCGAATCACAGTAATCCAAACTTGCGAGTCAGAGTGCTTATGGATCGGATTGGTCCGGATCCAGACCAGGTTGGTCGGATCGAGACCGGACGGTTTCAAACCAGATTGGTCCGGATCCAGACCGGATCAATCCTGTTCCTAGCTCAATCGGAACCGAATCAATCCGGTTTCAAACTGGATTGATCCGGTTGTCCGGATCGAAGTGACTGGTTTTGGATTGGACCGGTTCCAATCCGGAACCGGTGCAATTAATACTTTAATATTTTTTTTGGAAGTGATGATAGTTTCTTTATGTCTAAATATCTTGTTCAAATAATACATGAAATATGATGAAAAAAATACATACTTTATTGAATATAAAAAGCTTGATGTAAAATCCACAGTATTTGAACTTTTAAAAATAATCTACATTATTCATCATAATTAATTAATATAGTCTTCGCAAATTCTTCATCATCTTCGAAACTTTGGTTGCCGAACTCGTCGGCTCCTCCTCCTCTTTTCATCTATTACGAACATCTGACCCAAGAAGAATTGTAACTCGTTCGACGTGGTAGATGTCACTCCGCTTCCTCTCAGCTTCTTTCTGCCAAGACTCCTCAGCAAATTAATCCATCCACTTCTTGATTGTGTATTGTCTTCTTCCTCCTGTCCTCTATGTGATGATGACACTTGTACTTGTTCAGAATGATACATTGCAAACATATTTTGGAGAGAATGTCTGATTGACGTCTTCTGATCGTCAACATTCTTCTTCAAAAATTGAGAGTAATATTAAAAAATTGTATCAAAGAGCCGATTCCTAGACTATGATCTAAAAGTGTAGATATGCATTGAATATGTGGAATATTTTCCCAATATTTTTTAAATCTTGCCTACATAAATTGAACAAATTGTGTCAAATTATCTATTTCTCTAAATTCAATAAATTTACAAAACATATTAAATACAAATGGAAGAAAATAAGGAGAAGCCGGAACACCGGAAAAAAGACCGGTTGCTTCCTTAAAAGTAGATAATAATGCAGTACATTGAGTAACAAAAGCCTAATCAGTATGACACAATAAATAACTATCATCACTGTCAGACATTTGATGATTATTGTAGAAACAGTTAAAGCTTCCTCATAAGGTAACACAGATTCTAACATGTGATGTAAAGAATTCCATCTATTCTGTGGGTAGGGGGAAAAGAGTATACCTAAGACCTTGAGTTGCACAAGTATGTTTCCATTCACGCTTAATTCGTGATTGTCGTATCCATTTACAACAGTTTTTAAGTTTTGCAATTCCATTATGTTCAGAATATTCATAATCAACTTTTACAGTTAAGTTAATTATATGACATGCACATCTAACATGGAAAAAACACCATCAAGTATTGGTTTTAATTGTACTTTTAGATCACGTACTGCCGATGTATTATTCGTTGCTTTGCCAAGTGTAATAGAAATTTTTTTATCTGCAATTCCCTAGAACCTACAAACGTTACAATATATCTAGCAATTAAGTTACCAGTGTGAGAAAAATGTATTTCATCATGTGATAAAATTCATTTTTGCATGCACCAATTATCACCAATCCAATGACAAGTAACAACAAGAAATGAAAGTTGTTTAGTGTTCGTCCAAATATCAGTTGTTAAACTAACTCATCAGTTTATAGTAGAAAGATGCTCAATTAAATATTGACGATATTCAACAAAAACATCCATACAATTTTTTATAAGTGTGTGTCTAGATATATGTTTAAAATCACGTTGGATATCAAAAGCAAATTCAATAAAGCCATCTTGTTAAGTAACAAAAAAATGAGTTCACATATAATAACAAAGCGAACTAGTGACATGCGGTTTATTGCAGGTGCTAAAATAATATTTGTGACAGTTTGAGGATTAATTTGTTGTTGAGTTGGTTCCCCACCTATAGATTGTAGAGTAACCCCATCAAAATTATGTTTTTTTAACTAAATATTTCTTAAATGTTCTGGTACCTCAGGCGAACCGCATGTTTTATAATTATAAGTCGTTTGTACAAATTTTACAAACAACAGAAGATTCGTTCGTATCTAGTTTTGTAACAATATCAAAATGATCCCAAACCTTGCTTCAAATGGGACGGTTACTCGGGCGACTCGCAGTGGTCGTAGTTGCGGATGACCCGTCTGGCTCCGGATTTTGGACTGCGGCAGGTTATACGATGTGTTCCGCTTCTTCATCATCTAAAGCATCATCGAATTCGGCAAAAATATCTAAATTTTCTTTGTATTGAAGGAGCACGACCACCACGACCACTAGTAGAAGAAGATGTCATCGTAATATTGAGAATATAATTAGCTCAACAAAATCTACAATACTAATAAAAAGATGATGATAACAAATTGATAATATAATTGCAAGAATAAAACTGTATGGAATAAAATTGTAAGGAATATTGGAATGAGAAAATGATAGAGTATGATAGTTGTTTGAGTAAGAAAGTAGGATGAAAATGACGTTAGGTAAAGAGGTATTTATAGGTTACGATTTTTTTTTTTTAAAGTTCATTTTTTAAAAAATAATAATGATGTCCAACGGCTACTAGCTGTTGGGCAGCATGCCCGTTGGCCAATGAGGCTTAATTTTTTTTTTTTTTTAAAATCACCGGTTTCGATTCCAAATCGGAATCGGAATCGGAATCGTTGCTGAATCGGACCGGTTCCGTTGGGACCGGAACCGCCGGTTCGGCGGTTCAGACCCTACGAAACCAGTACGATCCGGGTTAAACCCGGATCGGACTCCAGTTCGGGATCTGGTTACCGGTCCCGATTTTAACCGGTTCGGTTTCGGATCGGGTCCGGTTAACTCGGTCTGTTAAGAAGCTTGACTTGCGACACATGAACTAACACAAACATCACCAACTTGAAAGTTAACAGTGCAAAACAGATACAAACTATGATGCAAAATACCCACTTCATTATTTTATATATCCAAAAAAGAATAGGCAAAAAATATAACGCCATTTCGAAATATACAACTTGAAACAAAACTAGATCGTTATATTCTAGTCATTCAATATACTAATCACATTAGTCAATTATCCAAGTTGTAATTTGATTGGTTTCTTCGTCACCTCATATTATTGTTAGTTTGGTTGAGTAGTAGTTATCCTCACGCGTAGCCAACTGTTTTCTTTATCTCACTTGCTATTAGTCCAAATACACTTATATACTTATTTACTCCACAGAAGTGTAAATGAAGGGGTCCATCCTCTAGCACTTTTCGATTGAGGTCGGCTCGAGGGTTAGGATGCTTGATGTTATTTTTCAAGTATCTAAGGCGGTCAATATGTCAGTCATTCTTCTCCTATTAGACTTGTAAATATTTTGCTCTTTTTCCTTCTCTCTTCCATGTCTCTCTCCCTATTATTTATTTGACAGCGCAGAACAATCATCAATAACAAGAAAAAAGAAGAAGCAATTAAGTTCCAAATTGTTTGAGCTTGGAAGCAACCTGCTAGCTACTAATAGATGAGAATGCCCTGTGGAAGGTAGCGACAATTGTTTGTGAATATTATCATATATCTACCTCATAATGACGTAACGTAATTATATTTGTGGAGTGGTGATATCAGTGGTGGCTCTGGGCGTTTTTGTGCGGTAGGCAGTGGTGGAGGTCGGTGTTCGGGGTGTTTTCGGAGGAGGAGGATGGTTGGGTTGTGGTTTGTCTCACAGCGACGACTTTGTGGCTTCGGTTCGCTGGCGTCTTGGCTATGTAGGTGGTGGTCTCGACGACAATGATAGTAGCGGCAGTGGCGGTTGCGTTGGTTTTGGGGATGGCGATGGCGGTGGTGGTGTTGGTGTCGCTGTGGTGGGGGATTTGGGGGTGGAGGTACTGATGTAGGTATAGCGGTATAGCTGGTGGCAGTGGTTTTGGGGGTGGAGATGGGGATGTTGGTGTAGCTGGTGGAGGTGCTTTTGAAGGCGGCGTTGGCTTTGGCAGTGGCGTTGGCTTTTGGGGTGGAGGTGGTGTCAGTGGTGTAGTTGGTGGTGGTGGAGGTTGTGCTGGCGGCTGAGGTGCACAGGGGCCCTGGTGGGGGTGTTATCAGCGGTTGTGGATTGCGAGCCTTTGGTCTTTTGTACCCTTTTTGGCGTTGGTTGCGCGGCAACCCCGTCTCACGTCATGACTCTAACTGGTTCGAGTGCCTGGATCTTGGGAGCAATCAGGGTATTGCGCTAGCTCCCTTTTTATGATCCTTACTCATATTTGTCTACTTTATGTATTATTATCTTTTGCCTACTTTTGTGGTCTTGTATATGTGTGTTGTTTGTGCGTCGTATGGGGTGTATGATTGGTTTGCCATTGTATTTTTGGAATGCTGCGGGTGGTTTACCGGATTTGCTTCACCACTGGGTGCAGAAATGATTTTGACTGCTGGGCTTACAAGTTTCGCGCACCATCTTCTGACGTTCTTCGATGGTTGTGTTTCGGTTTGGGATATGTGATTGAGAGCCTGCACGGTCTTTGTCCTCATCAGTTTTTGTGTCATATCATTATATGTATACATCCAGTTATTGGAAGGCTAACTGGATGGCAGTTCTCATCCTCGATTTTCTCCCGAGACTTTGTTTGAGGGGATTTAATTTAGTTATGACGGCCCTTGCTCTCTATTGGTCATCTCTTTGTACTTATGTTGTGCCGCTTTTTCCATTTAAACCTCTTTATTCGCATTCAGCTAAGCATGTTATGTTATGTGGCTAGGCGTGAAAGATGTATCTATGTACTCTAGGGGTGCTTACCGGGCCGGGTCAAACCGGACCCGGCCCGGATTCGGACCGTTAAGTCCGGTCCGAAACCGGAACCGGACTTAACGGTTCTGGTTCGCCCCGGAACCGGTTAGAAACCGGTCCGGGGCGGTCCCGAAGAACCAAACCGGTAGCACCGCCGGTTCCGGTGCTACCGGTTTGGTTCCGGTTCCGGAACCGGTAGATTTAAAAAAAAAAAAATTAAAATAAAAGAAGGCAACGTTAACAAATGTTAACGTTGCCTTCAACGTTAACATTTGTTAACGTTGGCAACGGCTCTTAGCCGTTGCCAACGTTAACTTTTTATTTTTTATTTTATTTTTTTTTTAATAAAAAAAACTATAAATAGGGGATGTTGTGTTGTGTATTGTTTCATAACAATTCTTGTAACGAAAATTACTTCACTCTCATATTTTTCTCTCAATTGTGCTATCTACAATTTACTTATAGTCTTATATCATAATGGCATCTTCATCTAGCAGTGGTGCTGGTCGTAGCCGGGGTCGTAGTCGGGGTCTCGTTTCGGGTCGTCTATCACTGAGTTCATCTTCTGCAATGAATTTACCTGTGCCAATTCCTGAGTTAAATGAAAGTTATGATTTTTTTGCTGACCTCAATGTTGGTGGTTCTTCTATGAATGTCGAACCACAACAATCCCAACAACCTGCCGAACCTGTTGCTGCCCAAGCCCAAGAAAGACAACATGTGGAGTCATCCGGAGCCACTACAGCAGCGAGTAGACAACCTACTCGTGCCAAAAGAAGTAAGATATGGGATCACTTTGAACTCGCTCAAAAAGAAGGTACGAATGAATCTGTTGCAATATGTAAATTATGTAAGATCCAGTATTCATATAAAGCTGGTGGTTCCAGTGGAGGCACCGGAACATTTAAAACACACTTAGTAAAAAAACATAATTTTGATGAGACAACATTACAACCATTAAGTCGAGAAGCAACACAAGCACAAATTAATGTTCTCACTGGCACGAATTTTATTTTAACTGCTGAAATTAATCGTAGGTCACTTGTTAGATATGTGATCAGATGTGAACTACCTTTTATACAAGCTGAACGTGCTGGTTTTATTGAATTTGCTTCGTCCATACAACCCATGTTTAAACATATTTCCAGGCACACACTAAAAAGAAATTGTATGGACGTATTTGTTGAAGATAGAAATACATTGTTTCAACATCTTTCTAGTTTGCCTTGTAGGGTTAGTTTAACAACTGATATTTGGACAAATGTAAATTCTGATTCATATCTTGTTGTCACTTGTCATTGGATTGATGATAATTGGTGTATGCAAAAAAGGATTTTGTCTTTAGATGAGTTAGATTGTGCACATACTGGTTATGTAATTGCTAAATATGTATTCAACACTTGTAGACATTATGGAATTCAGGATAAGGTATTTTCAATCATATTAGACAATGCTGCGAATAACAATGCTGCGATGCGTGATTTAAAGACCTATCTTAAACCAATGCTTGATGGTATTTTTTTTCATGTTAGATGTGCATGTCATGTGATTAATTTGGCTGTTAAAGTTGGTTATGAGGACAATCACTCAGCATGTATTGACAAAATGAAATACTGCGCTAAATGGTTACGCACGAGCCGTGTTAAGCGTGATTGGAAACAATTATGTTTATCTAATGGTTTAAAGCATCTTCTTTTTCCATCACCAATAGAAACTAGGTGGAATTCGTTGTACAATTTGTTGAATGCTATGTTACCTTACAAAGATATTTTAACTCCATTTTATAATGCATATCAAATGCCTGATAGCGATGAAAGTATTTATTTGACTGATGAGGATTGAGAATTTGTTGAAAATTGTGTATCATTGTTAGGTACTTTCAAAGAAGCGACGGAACGTTTCTCTGGTGTTACTTATCCAACTTCCGTTTATTTTCTTCCTTTAGTATTTAACATGTTTGATAAATTTATAGAATTTAGAGATGATTATGACTTGCATGCTTTTGTTAATGCAATGGAAACTAAATTTATAAAGTATTGGGAACAAATCCACCCGTGCACTGCATCGTAACATTGCTAGATCCTAGTCAATGTTTATCTTCATTTGAGATATTTTTTGAATATTATGCTAAATTTTTGGGGAAGGTTGTTGACGATCAAAAGACGTCTACAATGCAATCTCTCCAAAATATGTTTCAATTGTATTATAATCAACAGGCAAGTGAATCATCGCAACAAAGGCCTGTTGAAGAACAATCCCAAGCTCAATCTAAAGGTGGGGGCATCAATTTGCTTAGAATGCTGGGCAGGAAAAACTTAAGGGAAAAGGACATTCTACTAGCACGTCGACTGAGTTGCAAATTTATCTGAATTATCAATTTCTAACCGAAGACAACTTCGACGTCTTACAATGGTGGAAGTCCAATGCAGCACAATTCCCTATCTTAGCCAAAATGGCTAGAGACGTGTATGCTGTACAAGCTTCAAGCGTCGCTTCTGAATCGGCATTCTCAACATGCGGCCGTATTATTGGAGACTACAGAAGTAGTCTATCAGCTGATTCGTTATGCATACTCACGTTACTTAAAGATTGGTTTGAAGCAGAATGCAAAAATAGAAGAGATGGGACGGTTGATGAATTCGTAAATCATTATGACGAGCAAGAAGAAGAGAACGCCAAAACAATACTTATCAATTATGAAGACTGCTAAGTACTAAATTGTAATATTTTTTTATTTAGATTTTCAATTGTCATGTCTTTACAATTATTTGTATGCATCTATATTATGAAATGAAGAAGAAATATATTGATTTTGCGATGAACATCATTGAAGAAACATTTACAACATTTAAAAAAAAAAAAAAAAAGGAAAAACCGATAAGGATCCGAACCAAACCGGAACCGGTTGGAACCGGAACCGGTTTGATCCGGATCCTTAACGGACCGGACCGGTTCCGCCCATAACGGGTCCGGAACCGGCCGGTTCCGGTCCGGACCGGACCGGTTCCAACCGGTAAGCAGCCCTAATGTACTCATGTTTTTATTAATATAAACTATCTTTTATGTTAAAAAAAAAATTATATGCTAAAAAGTACTGAATGTTGGCGTAAGTGGACAGATTCCTTAGGGATATGTGATTTTAATTATTAGTTTAGTGGCATGGGGTTTATTGGCTAATTCCAGGTATAAATATTTAATACATGATCAATTTGCTTGCCTAATTAGCCCAATAATTGTCTATCATCTTATCCGCATCCAAAAAAGTATTTAATTATGCGCAAATTAACATGTTTTTAACAGGGACAATATTTGTATTTTTTAAAATTTTATGTAAATCTTCATATTTTTTAGGGTAGGAGCATCCAGGCAACGACCAACAATCTTTAATTGCATCGAGCCAGAAAAGAATATATATATTAGAGAGGGGTAGCTGCCCCTAAAAAACATTTATTTATTATCTTAAAAATTTATTTAAAAAAAATTACATTTAACCCCCAAAAATTACATTTGCCCCAAAAATTATATTTTGAGCTCTTAACATTTTTCTGTCATCCCTAAAAAAGCTCTACATTCGCCCCTGCATCGAACCATATATTACTTATTTTTTTCATTTTTGAACTCAGATGTCACATTTTTGCCCGACTCGAAGCTAAATCAAGATCATTATTTGACCTGTAATCCTATTTCATTGAGATATCACATTCGGGGAGGCAAAAACACGAATTAGTTTCAATTCTTATTCTCATATTGGTCTAATGAGTTTTCATTGTCGAACTGGAGAATACAAAGCAATTATTCTCATTTGGAGAATACTGCCAGATATTACAAAGCAATTATTCTCATATGCTTTGTGATTAAAAAAAAAAAAAATTATACCAAAAACATATGGTCTGCAATTCTCACATGCTTTGTCCATTCTTCAAAATTGAACAATGGCTTTGCACATTTTGTAATATTTATAAAATTACATGTAAGTTCTGCAGAATTTTATATTTAGAGCTTGAATAAGACATATATATACTAGTAATTATGTTGGTTTGTGAACATAGGCGGAGCCAACAACAAATTTTCGGGGGGGCGATTTTTTTTTTTAAAATAAAGTTCAAAAAAATAAAAATGTTAATTTTTTTTAACAATTTAAAAAAAATTGTGGGTGCAGGGGCCTTCCCGCTCACCCCATTCCCTCCGCCACTCTCATATTATATACTATGCCTATATAAAGTAATTTTGTATACACTATTTTTTGATGTACTTAGTTTTTGTGTATAAAATTTATATATTGAAATTAAAACTTTGAAGATTTTTTTTAATTGTTTCTTGTTTATATACTAGGACACCAGCAAAATTTACACACGCAACATATGTGCTCGAGAGGGTAGTTTATATGTATGATATAAATAAAACAAATGCATACAACTTGAGGTTTCACCCATCAACTTGTTTGACTTAAAAGTTTCCATTGCAATAATAATCAGTTAGACCAACCACTTTATTAGTTGTAACTCACTAATTCTAACGCATTTGAGTGCAAAGACATTAATAATTTAACATTCGTCCCCACTTATTTGGTACAACTGCACCAAATCAACGATTATTGATAATATAAATGAAATATTATCTAAATTCGGTATTTAATAAACCTTAACATGTGAAATATATTTATGTATATTATTGTTTTTATAATAAAGTGTCAGCTGTGCTATTATAGAAGTTTAAATTTTTCGTTTATTATTATATAGATTTAGTATTTTTTTCCAGGTTAGAATATACAATAATAATTACTTGTGGTTTAAATGTTACAAAAATGAACCATCATTTTAATTACAAAATCTAAAGTAACAACAATAATAATAAACAAACTTTTATCTTGACTAATTGAGGTAGGTTATGTGGATCCTTCTACGTCATTGTGTTATATCCCCTACTAAATCATCGTGTAATTTTAAATGAACTATATCCTGTTTTATCCTTGCCAAATCGAGTCTTTTTTGGGTTTTCCATTTCCTCGGTTAATGTGTGTATTTGTCAAAGTCTAACATCGTCTAACTGGATCATTTATTGGTCACCTAAGTACATGTCCATATCATGTTAATTGCGTCTCACTAAGTTTCTTTCAACAGACGCAACCCCAATTTTCTTTCTAATAATTTCATTTCTTATCTTGTACACCCTTGGTTGCCCGCACATTCACAATAACATCATAATCTTGGCGACTCTCATTCTTTGCTTGTAAACTTGCTTTATAGCCGAACATTCAACTCCATATAGCATAGCTGGTCAAACTGCTGTTTTTAAAAAAATTCCTTTTAGCCTTAGATGTACTTTACGATCATAAAGAACAACTGACACATTCCTCCATTTCAATCATCATACTTGTATTCTGTATAAATTCAATCAACGGCTCCGTCATTTAGCAAAAAATTGATCATATATACTTAATACTTTCACTTACAGCTAACTCGTCATCTCCATCTTAACCATACTAGATCTCATAATACTAAATTTAAATTTCATATATTCTGTTTTTATTCTACCAAGTCTAAAAAAACAGAAATCAAATAAAAAAGTGAAACACTTAAACAAACAACAAGTAAATTAAGACAGAAACTAAATACACGCATATTTGATTTTAGAACTTCAAAGGTTTGTAACCCTTTTATGTATCTCATTCTTCCACCGAATGAAATGATTCAAGTAAAAGACTTTGATGTATTCAAATCTCTTTATATAGATCACTCCAGCTAGGAATTCCCATCCAATCTGAACTCCCAGCACCTATACTACTCAATAACAACTCAATGCATCTAAACTCTCAATCTATACATACAATGTGTGAGACAATTACAATAACACTTTTCTATTAAGCTCGCTATTATAATGAATAAAGTGTATTGTGTTGGCACAAATGATCATTTAATTGTTCTGATTTAATGGGAACATGGTGTCTATATTGGGAATGTTCTTGATGAGTTATGAGATGTCTGAAATCGTCCCTTCCAATCTCTCTTGAATCTTCAAGTGTATTTATATGGCATTGACATGAATATGTTCGTTAGATTCATGAATATATCCGTCGAAAATGTTCTTGTATGAGCTCTGGCTTTTTGTAGTTTCTCTGACTTTCCAACAACCATATTTACTTTGTTAGCTATCTATTACAATTCGTTATTGACGACTCTACTAGTCTGCTTCTATTCAGCTGAGTTGAATACTTCATCAGCTCAATTGCTACTCAATTGGTTTGATACCTAACCGATCTGGTCACATTAGTTTTGTCAGGTGGGTTCAATTATGCTTGTTTAGTTGGATGACCCGGTTTCCTTAAACTAAACATTGCAACTAGCTAATTATTGACTATGCTGAAAAACCTTGTATTGTCAAAGTCTACTGGCGATCAATCAGTTGGGCTTTGTATTTTCTGCTTTGTGGTTTATTCAATTAGTCTTAATCTATTTGATACTTGCTGGTTGCATTAGCTTGGTTGAGTATTCCGTTGATTTAGATATTCAATGAGACTAATTGTATCATCTAGTTTGGATTGATTTGCTGATCAATCATTTGACTTGTACGGTTATACTCTGGTTGCGTTATCACTCAGTTGGCCAGGGTTCAACTGGTCCAACTGATCAGTTCTGCCCATTACTCAATTGGCCTAGAGATCAGTTCTACTGATCATTTTGGGTTAACTCTACGAAGCTTATTCAGGTTCGTTGAACCAACATTACTTTTTCTTTTCTTTCTTAAGTACTCGATAATTGTTATCTTTCAATATAAATTAACCAAACTTAAAAGAAAATGGATAGATCTTCTATATCTCAAAAGATTATTTTCCAAGAAAATAAAATTTGAAACTTCAAATATATACTATCGAGATAACCGAAGCTCAATTAAAAGTAGGGAAACTTGACTAAAAATCCCAAAGTCATATATCACTTTAATGTTCAGTCCCCAATAAACATTTATTCACTATGCACTTACTAGTTATTAAAAAAATTTATTTTAAGCTCCCTAATTAATGAAATTGTCCAATATACCCTTGTTCTCTAACACAATTTTTTTTTCTCTCACCTGTCATCTCATCTTCTCCCTCCTCAGTTCTATTTTGGATCTAAAGTTAATTCTTTAATGTAGATTTTGGTAAATTGATTAATAATATTTTAAGAATTATAAAAAATTAATTTTATATTGCCTTGGTAAAAAAACCCAATGATTTGAAGCCTCAATGGTCCTTCAAATCCACTTCACAAAAGCAATCTTCAAAAACTATAGTGAATATTTGAAGATGATCAACTTATATCATCATAGGGTTTGGAATTGCAAAGCTATAGGGAAGGGTAATCTAACCTGTGAAGATGCAGAGAAAAAAGCTTCAGAAAGATTCCAAAATATTCATATGGAATATGTAGCTCGTGTGCTTCGTGATGTCCATTACAACATGCTAAATTTTAAAAAGATCTAGTTAATTTAATTGCTGCAAAGATTGCAAATGTCTGTTTATAGTGGGTGCTGAATTATATGGAAGGAAGAATGATCGTTTATATCCATGTAAAATTGTGAAAGTTCTTGAGGAGGATACTAACATAACACAGTATGAGATGCATGGCTTAGCAGTGACGATGTTTTGGACTCTCTTTGCCATTTGGAATTTTGGTAATAATCTCATATGATGGCCTTATATTAAGTTGTTAGTATTGATATTTGTAAATGACATAGTACCACAAACTAGCTTATATAATACCACAAATCAGTATATTTAGTACCATATGTTAACTTATATAGTACCACATATTGTATAATTTAATACCACATATGATGTTATATAATACCACAAATTATGATATTTTGTACCACAAATCAGTATATTTAGTACCACAGATTAGCTTATATAGAGCCACAAAGTAGCTTTTATAGTATCACAAATCAGTAGTACCACATATTAGCTTATATAGTGCCACAATTATATAATTTAATCGTATATTTAGTTGTTTTTAGATGACAATGATAAAAAAGGTCAAATAATGATTAAAAGATTGAAAAGAACTCAAAGAAGCAAGAAACAAGAATGTGTCATCTAGCACCACAAATCAGTATATTTGGTACCATAAATCAGTATATTTACTACCATGGAGTAACTTATATAATATCACAAATTATGTTATTTAGTACCAAAAATATGCCATCTAGTACCACATATTAGCTTATATAGTATCACAAATCAGTATATTTGGTACCACAAATCAGTATATTTAGAACCACATAGTATATAATATAATACTCCAAATTAGATTATATAGTACCAAAAATCACCTTATGTAGTACCGTCAATTAGTATATATAGTACCACAAATTAAGTTACATTGTACCACATTAGATTATTTAGTACCATAAATTAGATTATATAGTACCAAAAGTCACTTTAAGTAGTACAACCAATTAGTATATATAGTACCACAAATTATGTTACATAGTACCACAAATTAGATTATTTAGTACCACAAATTAGATTATATAGTACCAAAAATCACCTTAGGTAGTACCACCAATTAGTATATATAGTACCACCAATTAATATATATAGTACCACAAATCTGTATATCTAGTACATCACAATATCTTATATAGTACAACCAATTATGTTATTTAGTACTAAATATGTATTTTATTTAGTACCAAATCAATATATTTAGTACCACGTATTAGCTTATATAGTACCACAGATCAGTATATTTGGTACCACAAACCAGTATATTTTGTACCACAAGAGCTTATACAATACCACATTGTTATTTAGTACCAAAAAAATATGTTATTTAGTACCACAAATCAGTTTATTTAGTACCACAAATTAGTATATTTAGTACTATACATAGTACCACATATCAGCATATTTGATACCACAAATCCGTCGAGCTCCCATGGTTCTGCCAACTATAATTTTTGGCAGATTGACAGGCGCTTGAGCGCCTATCATTCTGCCTTGGAGGTGAAAATTTCGTCAGCCTGTATTTGGTACCACATTTTAGCTCATATAGTACCACAAATCAGTATATTTAGTACCATATAATAGTTTATATAGTACCACATTATCATACATTTAATATATGATAATGATATATATAACTTGGTATATTTGCAAATAGATTTATATATAACATGTAATAGATTTGAATATAACATAGGAAATAGATAGTTCACATCTAAACTAATCTTTGGTACTAAATATAATGATTTGTGGTAAGTTGATATGTGGTACTAAATATACTGATTTGTGGTACTAAATAACATATTTTTGGTACTAAATAACATAGTCTGTGATACTATATAAGCTACTCTATGGTAGCAAATATACTGATTTGTGGTACCAAATATACTGATTTGTGGTACTATATAAGCAAACATGTGGTACTAAATAACATATTGTTAGTAATAACTAACATTATTTTTGGTACTATAAAAGTTACTTTGTGGTACTAAATATACTGATTTGTGGTATCAACTATACTGATTTGTGGTACCAAATGTACTGATTTGTGGTACTATATAAGCTAATATGTGGTACTAAATAACATATTTTTTATACTAAATAACAATTTGTTGTACTGTATATGTTACTATGTTGTACTAAATATACTGATTTGTTGTACCAAGTATACTGATTTGTGGTACCAAATGTACTGATTTGTGGTACTATATAAACTATTTTGTGGTACTAAATACACTGATTTGTGGTATTATATAACATAATTTGTGATACTAGATAACATAATTTTTGGTACTATATAAGCTACTTTGTGGTACTATATATACTGATTTGTGGTATTATATTAGCTAATTTGTGGTATTTCGTAACATAGTTTGTGGTACTAGATAACATAATTTGTGGTACTATATATACTAATTTATGGTACTATATAAGATAATGTATGATACTATATATTCACATAAACTAATATGCACCATATGTATTAACTACACCATGATAATTTAAAAATTGATCTACTATTTTGTATCAAAGGTAGTTAATTTTTTGTACTACAAAACACATAATTGTACAAACTTTCTTACCAAAAGATACAACATAACAGTTACAAGGCTATATCATTCAATGGAGGCAAACACTTGAACTTGTCTCATTAAATCTGTAAGGCTCCGTTGCTAATTAATTATGATTAATCTGGATTAAAGATGTTTAAGCAAACCCGAGTGATTAAAAGTTGAGATTTTGAATTAAAGTGTTCCAGACCGCGATACATTATAGTTGAAAGATGCAAATTATAATATATATTATTACATATATCTATACTTTAATGCATGTTAGAGGTATACATACATACATAAATACATAAGATATATAAAAGACAAAATCAAGACCACGCCCTCATTCCTTGCCTAGGAACCATCGACCAACCACATTTTCTTTCCCATTCATCTCCCTCTTCCTTCTTTCTCCATCATTTTCAAAAATACACTCCATTTCCAGCCATTTTTTCTTGTTCAAATGGTGATTTAAATTCACATGCAATGAAGGATTTAGGAGCCCCAAGGTTGGAGAAATAGGGTGCACCAAGAAGAGTGGAGAGATGAAGCAAAAAACATGGAGATCTTGCAAGAAACAGCTGTTAGTGACCCAAATCTGGTGGGGAATGGTGGTTTTATGCTCAAAACATCTAAATCTAGGAAGGTATAACCTTCATTTCAAGTTTTATCATCAACCTTTGTGATTTTGGGTCGAAAATTATGAACTATAGCAAGAAAACTTGATGTCAAAAGTGTTTATCCGATTTCAGTATGCATGTGTCTGTTATTTCGAATTTTGGGTTTAGTTAAGTTTCGAATTTGAGGTCGAGGTTTGAACAAAAGTTGTAGATCTTTGAATTTTATGTGGTTTTAAAAAATAATGCATGCGATTTGGATCTCAGATGAAAACGTTATGTCGATTTTACTTTAAGTGCTCATTCTTGACTCTGCATGTTCATGCATGTCACATGCAGACTGTTTTTCGAGTTTATGGGTAAATTGTGCTTTGAATTTGTCGGTCTTCAAAAACAAGTTGTAGATATTTAAATTCTCTTCGATTTAAAAAAATAAAGAAGACTTAATTTGGACTTATTTTAAAGAAGTTATGAATTTTATACTAATAGTGCTCATTCTGATCCCTGCATGTGGGCGAAAATACACATGCAGTGTATTTTTCGGATTCTTGAGCATTTTCGCTAGGAATTCCGGCAAATGTCTATACATAGGAATTGTAGTACTTTGAATTGGCTGTAATTTGCCATTGGAATCACTCAATTTGGATGTGAAACGAAAAAGTTATAGTATTTTTACTAACATTGTTCAAGTTGAAAAACAGAGTTTAAAATGCTACGTGTTTAATGTTCAAACCCTTTTCAAATGGAGGAACCAGCTTGAAATCATAATAGATGAAATGTAATATTTTGATTTTTGAACTTTGAGCACTGGAATCGAGTCTTTTTGATGTCGTATGAATTTATAGTGATTTTTCTACGAAAATGGGTCAACTGAAAGTTTAAGAAAATCGCTAAGGGTCAATACTTAGAAGTTGAATTTGATTCAATGCACTACTTGAACACTTAGTGTAATTTTGGAATTTACATGACCAGGTTAATATATTCCGGGGTTGATTCGAGGAGTACTCGGTAGATTAGCTTTGGTCTAAGGTACGTAGAAATGACTTTTATCATGACATCTGTCGAAGACGTGTAATGATATTATTGTATGATTTTATATGTTATTAATTGATTTATATGATCTAATTGTCACTTTGTGATTCTTATATGACTATATGATATGTTGAGATACATTGTACTACATGATATGTGAATTACATGATATGTATTGACTTTCACATGAGATTGCATGACATATTGAGTTGCATATGTCATATGATGCATAGATGATTCATCAGCATATCATATTGATCTATCAACTTATTTGATATCCTTGATGATGACTGACTTGATTTACTCTGAGTGTCGAGGACACTGGGCACGACGATGACAGTCAGTTTAGGTAGCAACTGTAGTCACGCGTGTTGCTGCCGGACCTAGACACGTGGGATGACGGACACAACACCAGATGATTCCTAGTGCAATGTGTGTGTGTTGCCACCCTCTGCTCGAGCTTGATATTGATTGATGATACCTTCCTTTGGACTCCGATTTTGGTATCTTGATATTCGATTCTTTGTACCCATTCATGCATCACATTTATACATGGTATGCATTGCATGATACTTTGTCGTTCTTGACATGATTTATTATTTCTCGTACTGGTGTACTGACCCCCTTTGTGGGGGCTATCATGTCTTTTGTTGTTCGGGCATGCCAGGGTTTGCAGGAGGACAATGTTCTGATGCTTTCGGTGTTGCATCTAGAGATAACCGAGTTCCAGGATGAGCGAGCTCAGGTTTATGCATTGTTTTCTTTTCCCAGTAGTATTACTCTACTTTTAAGAAAATAAATTTACCGGGGTATGCCCCGTGTATTGTTGTATTGACTTATAACATTTTCAAATACTTTTAAGTGTTCTGTTGATAAATGAATAATGTATTTCCTGTGAATGGAATGCGTAACTATATATATATATATATATATATATATATATATTGGTATCATTATCTATGTATTACCTAAAAGAGAAATTATTTTAGGGCCATTTGACAGGACATTTGAAATAAATCTTCCGTTGTTTACGTAAATTAATCATTGTGTGATAATTAAACACAACATTAGGATCGGGCCCTCACATTTGATATCAGAGCATAATCTGATATATGCTCGGACTAGAGTTAGGACACCGAGTCTAGTCACAAATAAAATTGTTTGTGCATGTAATTGACTACGTGTTTTTATATGCTCTTGTCTGCTATGATTACATGTTAGATAATGAAATTTTAGACATGTAATGGATTACTAAGCAGGGACAACTAGAAGTCATATCTCTGAGTATTATAATATGCTGAGTTGCATATAATTTTGAGAATTTGAGAATTTTATCTGTTAGCACTGACAGTTGATGATCGGATGATGATGTAGAATAAGTGTGATAACATCTATGACTTGAGATTTATATATGATGTTTTGATTTTATGATGGATAGTTAGTGCTTGGACAGGTAGCAGTGATATAAACTTTAATAATAATCTATCATACATGTAGGCATTGTAAACTGTTAATTGAATTATAACTTAGTGATAATGTGTCCATTATTGGGAATTTTATTTATCACTTTGGGACTTAATCCTTGTGATTAGAGGGATGGCCAGAAGTATTTAACACGCATTTTGTCGATTGACACCGGGATTTGAGTTCGAAGAATTTGAGGATATTGAAATTAGTGATATGTCAATTGAAGAATATAGTATAGTTGTTGTGAGAAACAACTAGAATTGGTTTGAATGAAAATTTGGATATGGGGACTGTTGTAATTCAGTTTCAGTTATAAATACTATAATATGAACTCTTCCAGATGAAAGTATCTTGAGTAATGGTAGTGATGGAAGATGAGTTTTCCCTCTTTTTAACAGGGGAAACGATGTTTACGAGAAGGCCATGTTGATTACATGGAAAATGATAATTGATTATCGTGGACATGAGAAATGGGAGTATGTGCTTAATCTTGATAGCTATTCACTAGCGAATAGATTAGAATTAGAAGTGTTTCGGCTGAAGGATAAGACACCGATGTGGTGCGAAGTAGCTAGGACTGGATTAAATGTTAATGAAGTGACTATAATTTTGAATAATCCAAGTAGTCCTATAAAAGTTTCAGAAGTATCACTCCAGTTCATCCAGCTATAGTAATTCTAGATGTGCTAAAAGATTGTAGGATACCAGATCTTTTTGAGGTCACTATGGATGTAGGTATCTACTGATCCAAGTGAAAGAATAAGAGGAACTAATATCGATTGTTGCCAGTCAGAGCATATCTATTACGTGCTTAGGAACAGATGCAACCATAACAACAAATACCCTGAGCTAGGGGTAGATATCAGAGTGGTATTTTGCGACCACCCAGTTCCAGCAGCAGTTAGTTACCTGCAGACCAGAGGTAATACCTGATAGTTATTTTTAGTTTCCCAACAGGCCTGCGAGTATACCTTGATAGAGGATATGCTTCAGTGCTGGTGATCGCCGATACATGTCATGTATTTGATCACATTGAACGAATTTGATTGAGACAAAAGCATTGTTTTCATACATTGCATCAAATGCGCATTGATTATTATGATTTGGAAAATACACCAGCAGTGATGATTATACTATACATACATGTAATAGTGAACTGTATCTTACAGTTTGATGATAGTATTGTGAATTTGAATTTAATGGTGTTGCCAAGATATGAGTTTAATTGTTTCGAGGCATGGATACTCTGATAAATTTTGAGATATTGCAAGTTATTTCAAGATATAATGAATTTTCAACTGTATTGTGGCTCAAATGAAATGTGTATAGCCACAAATAACAAGCCATCAGCTATGAAATATTGTGGTTGCGATACTTGGAACATGAGGGATATTTGATAATAAGCAGTTAATGCTGACCAGGAGGAGTCGATGTTGACTGATATCCTAGTGGTAAGAAAACTTACCAAGATTTTTCTGAGGAAATAATAGAATTTCCTCTAGAGTAGGAAATCGATTTTAACTGTTCATTGATTCCAATGAATAGATTCGATATTGAAAGTATTGTACGGAATGGAATCAACAAAGTTGACAAATTTAGAAGAATAGTTACAGAATATCCCCGATAAGGGTACATACGTCTGACTATGTCACATTGGGAAAACATCAGTGCTGTCCGTGAAAAAGAAATATGGTATTATGAAGATGTGTATCAACTAAAGACAGTTGAACCGGGCTACTGTCAAGACCAAATACCCACTACCTAAGATCGATAAGTATTTGATCAGTTGTAAGGAACTTCGATGTATAAGAAGAATGATTGTAAATCTGGTTACCATCAGTTTGAGTCAGAAGGGAAAATGATCTCTAGGCAATTGGTCAAACCAGATATATGCATTTTGAATTTTTGGTAATGCTTTGTAGTCTGACAACTATACCAGTAGAGTTTATGAATTTGATGAATAGAGTATTTCGTAACGTTTTGGGCGAAATTGTAATCATATTCATCAGTGGTATACTAGTGTACTCAAGATAAGAAGTTTTATGGTTTGGCCAGATATTACAGGCTTTTATGGAAGGATATTCTAGGATAGCCTGATCTAGTAACCAGTTGACCAAGAAGAAATTTGAGTTTCTTTTGGTTAGATGAATGTGAAAGCAGTTTTCACAAACTGAAACAGAAGTGGACTACAGCCCCAGTGTTGATTTTTTTAACTGGTTCAGGGGGATATATAGTTTGTGCAAATAAGTTGGTCAAAGATTTGGGATATGTTCTGATGCATCATGAGGAGATGATTACATATGCTTTGAGATAGTTGAAGCTGAAAGAATCATCATATCCTCTTCATGAACTCGAGCTTGTAGCCATTATTTTTGCCTTGAAGATGTGGCAACGTTATCTATATGGCGAAAAATTCATGATATACTCTGATTTTAGGAGTTTAAATATCCAGTATTCAGTCATAGTTGAACATGAGATAGAAGCAATGATTAGATTTATTAAAGAATTTGACTCTGATAGTCAATATCAATCAGGGAAAGTAAAACTAGTAGTAGATGCGCTGAACCGAAAAGTGCAAGGTGCAATGGTAGCATCAATGTATGCTTTGTAGTTTGAGTCATCTCTGATTTCGAAGATCAGAAAGACTCGAAGGGCAGACCCATACATATATTGATTGAAGAAATTGGTTCTGTCTCATCAACCAACTAGATTTTAGTATGTCATTTAGTGGTGGGTTGTGATTGAACAATTAGTAAATAGCATCGAATCCTATTGATTCGAAAGAAGTATTACTGTAGAAAGCACACTATAGATGACCTAGTGTTATTCTGGAATGATGAGATGTATCAATTATGAGATCCTATTTCTGTTGGGATGGTATGAAGAAAAAAATTTGGAATTTTGTGGCAAATTGTTTGATATGCCAGCTGGTCAAGATAAAAAGACGAGACCTAAGGGAATTCTACAGAATTTGTAAGTGGTGTGCGTTTATCGTGTACGCCCAAATTAACCCCACTCAATCCTCAAGATTGATAACAATAATGTAGTAGTGTGAGTAGGGATCGATCCCACGAGGAGGTGTGAATTCTTGTGTTAATGAAAATCAAAACAAAAGAATAATAAAGGATGGGGTTGTGAGGTTGAATTATACTAATTAAAATTAAAAACAAAGATTAACTAATGAAAGTGATTCTTGGTATCGGTCGACTCTTCCTTGAATTATCATCTATTTCATTGATTCACAAAAGACTCAATTTTTCATATGAATATTCATCGTTGGACGTTTGATCCAATAATCAACGTTCTATCTCACCTTACGTTTAGTTAAGTAGCCCAAGCGTTCTGGTTTAACCCTTATCAAACAATCAATCAAAATACAAGCGATTAAGATTTAAATCGATGATAGCATATGAAATAGTGAGATCGATGAAGCTAAACAACATAATCCAAGCGTCTATGTTTAATCTAGTCAAGTGTTCTTCCTAAGAATTGAACAAACTCACAAGCGAAAATTCATCAATCTTAGTTGCTTCGTAAATTAGAGTGATCAAACGATTCCGTATTTGATATCTAATTTAGCGTTAGATTACATGCAAGTTATTAGGTTGTCAATCCAATAAACAAACACAACAATCATATCAATAAAATCAGAAAAACTCTTGATACTCAATAAAATTGATAGTTAAAGCATAAGAATCTCCTCAAGATAAATAAAATCCAAGGATTTGTCTTTCTCAACCAAGAATTAAAAACTAGCTAGACATAATCTAAGATAAAGCAATAAATAAAAACAAAGGAAAGAAAACTAATCCAAACTTCGCTCGTCGAGGTGTCAATCCTGCCTTCGCGTCGATCTTCATAGCGTTCTTCAACAAAATTGAAAGAAAAATTGTAAAACTAGTCTAAACTACTCTACCCTAACTATCTAGATGTTCTTTAGTCTGATTTTCATCCATATATGTATAGGGAGGCTGATGGAGTAGGTTAGAATCCATGTGGGAATGAAAGAAATCAAGTCTTTACACTTTCCAAAACTCTGCAGGCGTAGCTACGCCAAAAAATGGCGTAAAGACGCCTGATGACGTGTCAAAAATATGGCTTCCCACATTTCTGGCGTATTTACGCCTCCGAATGGCGTAATAACGCCTGTCCATGCCGTAGCATTGACGTAATTACGCCTGTCTTTTATTTTTCTGGCGAGTTTTGTATTTTGGCCGTAACGTTCTCGTCCGAACTCCGAATTCGATGAATCAGCTGTCCACGCTAAGATAACTTAAAGTTCTACAACTTGTTTATGGACCACATTTCCAAAACTGTAAGGACCCCGTATACTTAACCCTTTATTAGTGTACTAATCATTAATGTGTGGCATAAGCTTTCAATAAAATTATTCGGGAAACACAGATGATACCTTACCATTGAATGGCAACACAAAATTTTCTTTAACATACAGTGTTATAAGCTCATCATCCTAACAACAATAGACTCATAGAGCTTGCCCATTACACCACTTTTTACTTGTGGACTTTTATAAAAATTTGGGCAGAGTCTCCCCATAAATAGAGCTATCCCGAAATAAAAGCACAGCACATAACATAATTCCCGGCCAGGGAAAACATAATACTCATCAGAATACAGTAATGTCAAGTAAATTCCCAGCCAGGGAAGACACCACACACATGACAACAAAAGTGGGTTTCAACACCCACAATACACTAATGACTCTCTTATCATTTAGCAATTCTACCTCTAATTGCATGCAACATGGAATGAAAGAGAGAGAAAGGCTCATGCCTTTACATACAACCCATATACAAGCATAATCTTGCTCACATGCGAGCATCATGAATATGTATATAACCCTCATGGGCGTATGAGTACTTTATACGATACCGTGCTTCATCGAGCCCTGGTACCACGATCCTGGGAGTACATCCAATCAACAGCTTGAGCTCATATCCAAAGCCATCGATGTACCTGTTCACCTGCCCCAACAGAGACAGCCCCCAACGGGGTGAGCATACCAATTCCACAATTTCATAATCATAATGACATAATACATAATTTACGAAAATGTAAATATTGTGGGACATATGTGATACTTCCTGGATGGTATCACCCTCATCATAGCGTACCCCTGTAATAATCCTGTTCTCAAAACAGATAAATCATCAAATCCTGAATATGCAGTTAATCATCACATTGGTTAACCCTAGCCAGTTCAAATTAACAACATTTCATAACATCTTACTTTAACTAGTAATGATTAGCAACATTTCATAACATCATTTCATAACATCATTTCATAACATCTTTTCATAACATCATTTCATAACGTCATTTCATAACATCTTTTCATAACATCATTTCATAACGTCATTTCATAACATCTTTTCATAACATCTTTTCATAACATCATTTCGTAACATCTTTTCATAACATCATTTCATAAAATCTTACTTTATCTAGCAATTATCATAATTCTAGATATCATATTGGTATTTCCTTAACTTCCGATACTGGTTAATCACTTCTCTGATTAACTACGTCTCTGTTCCTATTATTACCAATAGGGAATAAAATACAGATATCCTAGATATCTAATCAAATACCACATTTTCATTTCTTACTTCAAGGTAACGTCATACTATGGGTGTTTGCTCCGTAGCAATCACACCTCATCATTGGCTCGCTTCATAGCGGCACTGAACATTCCACTATGTGAATCAACATATCGTAACCGAGTCCCGATACCATCATAGCAAAGCATTTCATGTATTTTAGATCATGCATCGTACTTGTAAAACATCATTTAAACTATGCTCGTACGCTAAACGTACCTTAAATCCTCGAAGTCCGAGCCAAACCTTGCTCGAGTTCCATGCCCCGAGAAACGATGTGCTAAAACGATAAATAATTCACAATTATTTACGAACATGTAACCCATGCTCAAGCACATTCATAACCTTCAAAATATTGTCAACACACGACAATAAATCATTTAAAAGACCCGGGGCAGGGTACATGCAGGGAGGGAAAACGAATGCGACGTATCGAAAAATTGCCCAAGAACACCTTCAATAATTCGAACCCTAGCATCACAATTCGAACCCAACCAAGCATCATAAATCATCTAAAACATGTAATAAATGATCCCTAACATGAATCATCAACCCATAGCCAAAATCCCCAAAATTCGAAATCAAACCCTCACCAAATTAGGGCAAATTCGAACCATAACATCTTAATTCGATCCCACTTAAGCATCATAATTCATTTAAGCATGAATAAATCGAATCCTAACAAGAATTATCATCCTCATGCCAACAATCCCCAAAATTCGAACATAAACCCCTCAAACATCATGAAATTCGAAACAACATCCTCAAATTCGAACTCAATCCTTAAATTCGAACACAATACTTCCGAATTTAGCAGGGAATAACATGAGAGGGACGAAAAAGAGGTAAAGAACGTTACCCAATCGAAAATCGGAAGGAAAATCGACCAAAATCGATAAACCCTAGAATTTGGGGATCGGCGCACTTCTGTAAAATTCGACTTCAAATCGCGATGAAACTTCAAATTGACGGAGGGGAAATGAGCGCCTGGACGAGACGAAGCCGGTGATAGGTCGCACGCGCCGAACGGCGGCGGGACGGCGGCGGGCGAAGCGTTTGAAGCGGCGGGGGTGCTGTAGCAGCGGGAGTCGCATCGCGGGAGAGAGGGAGGAAGAATTGGGGCTGAAATGATATTTTTCTTAAAATTCTCGGGTTCAACTTGTATTTATAGCAAAATACCCCGAAAAACTAATAGCTCCACAAATACATCGTGATTCCTTAAAAATCATCTGTTTTCAAAAACTCTCTCTCTAACTCCAAAACCCTCTACCGGTGCTCACATAGCACCCGAGATTCCGAGACACATCAAAAACCCAACTCTTAGGTTTTACACCGTAATGTGAATACAATCTCAACCTCTGGATCCAACGATCCCAACTACCCAAATAAAAGAGCCCAGAAGGCCCAACACCTCGATTAAACTCCAAATCGTCCCGTAAAACCACTTTAGGGATTATTAACACTACGGGATTAACACCTATAATCCCTGGTCATCACAAAAACATGGCTCGAACATATAGAAATTTGAGGAGAAAGGAGCAACATCTGTCTTGGATTCTGGGTTTTTCCTCTTTTCTTCAACTTTATTGCTTCTTTCATCATTTTAGCTTGATTTCTACCTTTCCCTACATTTACACAAATATACGATTAGGTAGCATATGTATCAATTTATCCATCAAAATATACCAAATCGTAGACAATTAAGCGCAATAGATGTGTTAATTTCTAGTCACATCAAACACCCCCATACTTAATCTTTACTCGACCTCGAGTAAATCAGACAAAACTATAATCTTTTTACTTTGGCTCATAGGTTCATAACAAACTAACTTGTTCTCACTTTTATGCCTCAACAATTTTAAACCTGCATAGTAATGAAAGGTGGTGAAAAGTTAACAGTGGAACAAGTTCAATCTCTAAACACCTCATACTTAACAAAGTAGTGAACCTGCGTGTGTGGACATAAACAAGTATTGTGTACAAATTATAGATCCAAAAGATGCAAATCCACAATAGTTCAAGTCATACACTAACACAAGTATAAGCTTACTTGCACACTCTTTTCCACTATCTTAGCCACTTTGCAAACACAAATCAAGTAGGTCTTTATTAGCTTGTAGTGTGGCCTATGTATTGGCTTATGAAAGGAAGGGTAAAGATATATCAAACAAGAGAGTACAATGATATGCACACTAAAGGCTTCTCTTCTTGCTTGAATTTTTCAACTTTTATTTCAACATTTTTCTTCTTTCGTGCCTTGGCTCCCCTTGGAGTCATATTTTTATCTATTTTCTCAAGGCATCCCTTTTCTTTCATGCATTTCATTCTTTTCATAATGAAGCTCACAAATATTTTAATCATTGAATACTTAAGTGCATGTGAATGAAACGCATCATACTCCCTTTAAAGGTGTGGATAGAAATATTTAGGCTCATTAGGGAAGGATGATAAGTTAGTCAAAGAATGTCGAATGGGGGTCTTTTGTATGCTTAGCATACAACCATTCTTTTGCATTAAAGCTCAAAAAGGGTACTAGTGATTGATTTTCTTTACATGGTAGGCTTGAAAGGCTCAAAAAACGCATCAAAGATTACCTATATCACTTTCATGTTTGCAAGTAGTCTAGACATACGCCTCAAAGAGCATGTAGTTAAGTTCTAGCATGTATTAGAGACTTCTTAAGACTATCACAAAGTTCACACAATCTTCACTAAACTATGCACACTTCACAAGTCATGACGGATTTGTGCTCAAAATATTCAATTACTAAGTCAAAGCAAAATTTGCATTAGAGTTCAAAGTGTTCCAAGGTTAACAATTCACCTATGTTCAAAAGCATGCATGATATCAATTAGGTTTCATCATCGGCTAGTGATTCTAAGCATGTGTTCATTACTAACTATGAGCTCAAAATTTTTGATTTTTTTGTATTTTTTTAAAATAAGAAAAACAATAACACACCACTAATCCCTCCCCAATACTTAAATCTTACATTGTCCTCAATGTAAGGCAAAAATACAAGAAAAGAGAATATAACTACTAAAGCAAAAAAAATAAATAAAAGGGAGAAAGGAAACTAACTCCCCTTGGGTTGCCTCCCAAGCAGCGCCTCTGTTTAACGTCGGTGGCCCGACGCCAGTTCTCTCGCTTAAGGCGATGCCTATTCGCCTTGCACCTCTTGGAGGGTTTTTGTCTTTTCACTATGTCGCCTTCCTCCAAAGAAGTCAGTTGAGGTCGATCAAGATCTACCTCATGTCATCCTTTAACTTGTTGTCCCCTATGCTCGCCTTTGGGAATCTCATTCTGGTGAGATTCCTTGTTATCCACCTCGATCTCTGTTTGTTGTTCAAGTATTGATGGCCTCAGTACCCTCGTTGCTGGAGTTTCTACCTCTTTGCCACTGTCCAAGGTGATGTTGTCTTCGAAAAAATAGTCCCAAGGATCCATTTCATCACAGTATTCTTTCGCCGACTCCTCTTCCACAGCACATGATTCATCTAAGTAATCAACACAGTTCTCAGTTGGAAACATACCATTCGGAGTTGTAGGATGTACAAGCTCCTTTTCTTCTATTGGCACATGCGTCTCCTCTTCTAGCTCGGGTGGCATCAGTACCATATTCTCCATAGTCTCCTATTCTTCATCACTCCATGATTCGAATGCAATCATGGTCTCCTTTTGTGCTGCTATCCGATCGGCCGATTTTATTAGTTGCTCCATTTGGTTACCCAAATTCTGAGTGCTAGCCCTGAATTCCTGTTGTAATTGCAAAGTTCTATCATTAAGTGTTGAAACAAGATCCTCTAAAGACTCACCAGGGGTATGGTATTGAGGTTGTTGTGGCCATGGCGGGTATTGCGGTATGTATGTCGGTAGGGTGGACTTCATGTAAGGTGGAGGTGGGCTCATCCATTGATTGTCATAGTTGAGATTGTGATGATCACTCCAACTTGAATTGTATGTTCTTTGTCCACTCCCTACGCCAAGTTGGTGCACAAGATACTCCAATTCGTCTAGTCGCATATAGTCCTCCATGAAAAGATCCGATTTCTCAGAAATCAACCTGTAAGCACGAACAAACAAGAGTAGCGGTGGGGGAAAAAGAAAGAGAAAGAAACAAAACAGAAAAAATTAACACAAAAATATACAACGCCTCCCCGGCAACGGCGCCAAAATTTGGTGTGCGTTTATCGTGTACGCCCAAATTAACCCCACTCAATCCTCAAGATTGATAACAATAATGTAGTAGTGTGAGTATGGATCGATCCCACGAGGAGGTGTGAATTCTTGTGTTAATGAAAATCAAAACAAAAGAATAATAAAGGATGGGGTTGTGAGGTTGAATTATACTAATTAAAATTAAAAACAAAGATTAACTAATGAAAGCGATTCATGGTATCGGACGACTCTTCCTTGGAATTATCATCTATTTCATTGATTCACAAAAGACTCAATTTTTCATATGAATATTCATCGTTGGACGTTTGATCCAATAATCAACGTCCTATCTCACCTTACGTTTAGTTAAGTAGCCCAAGCGTTCTAGTTTAACCCTAATCAAACAATCAATCAAAATACAAGAGATTAAGATTTTAATCGATGATAGCATATGAACTAGTGAGATCGATGAAGCTAAACAATATAATCCAAGCGTCTATGTTTAATCTAGTCAAGTGTTCTTCCTAAGAATTGAACAAACTCACAAGCGGAAATTCATCAATCTTAGTTGCTTCGTAAATTAGAGTGATCAAACAATTCCGTATTTGATATCTAATTTAGCGTTAGATTACATGCAAGTTATTAGGTTGTCAATCCAATAAACAAACACAACAATCATATCAATAAAATCAGAAAAACTCTTGATACTCAATAAAATTGATAATTAAAGCATAAGAATCTCCCCAAGATAAATAAAATCCAAGGATTTGTCTTCCTCAACCAAGAATTAAAAACTAGCTAGACATAATCTAAGATAAAGCAATAAATAAAAACAAAGGAAAGAAAACTAATCCAAACTCCGCTCGTCGAGGTGTCAATCCTGCCTTCGCGTCGATCTTCGTAGCGTTCTTCAACAAAATTGAAAGAAAAATTGTAAAACTAGTCTAAACTAACTATCTAGATGTTCTTTAGTCTGATTTTCGTCCATATATGTATAGGGAGACTGATGGAGTAGGTTAGAATCCATGTGGGAAGGAAAGAAATCAAGTCTTTACACTTTCCAAAACTCTGCAGGCGTAGCTACGCCAGAAAATGGCGTAAAGACGCCTGATGACGTGTCAAAAATATGGCTTCCCATGTTTCTGGCGTATTTACGCCTCCGAATGGCGTAATTACGCCTGTCCATGCCGTAGCATTGGCGTAATTACGCCTAATAATGGCGTAATTATGCCTGTCTTCCATTTTTCTGGCGAGTTTTGTATTTTGGCCGTAACTTTCTCATCCAAACTCCGAATTCGATGAATCAGCTGTCCACGCGAAGATAACTCCAAGTTATACAACGTTTCTATGGACCACATTTCCAAAACATGGCTCGAACATATAGAAATTCGAGGAGAAAGGAGCAACATGTGTCTTGGATTCTGGTTTTTTCCTCTTTTCTTCAACTTTATTGCTTCTTTCATCATTTTAGCTTGATTTCTTCACATTTCCCTACATTTACACAAATATACGATTAGGTAGCATATGTATCAATTTATCCATCAAAATATACCAAATCGTAGACAATTAAGCGCAATAGATGTGTCTATTTCTAGTCACATTAGTAAGTGCCACAATGAATTTGGGAAATTTCTAGCTTTGAGTTTTATAACTCAATTGTTTAAATCAAACAGAGATTATAAAACAAGTTGAATCAGAATTGATTGACTATTCAATACTTTCATATAATTGTATGTATGCCTATGAGAAAACGACATGTTTAAGATGTGGAAAATGTGGTTTAGTTACCGTGAGTTTCTGTAACAACAGTATCTGATAGAGATGCGAGGATAATTTCTGAATTCAAAAACCGTTTTCAGAATGTCATGGGTACTAAGTTAGCAATTAATATTGCTTATCATACTAGATGGATGGACAAACTGAGAGAATTATCCAGACATTGGAAGTTATGTCCCGATTAATAGTAATAAATTTAGTGGGAATTGACATGAATCGCTATCCACTAGTAGAATTTTCCTATAATTTAAGTTCAACAACTATCGGGATGGCATCAGTTGAGGTTTTGTAGAGCCAGAATTGCTGATCGCTTATATGCTGAGATGAGATTGATAAGGAATATTTGACACAACTTGAGATTGTTGATGAAATGCCAGGAACGATAAATTTTCTGTTGAAATGAATGAAATTGGCTTAAAGTAGGCAGTTTTGCTATGCCAAGAAGAGAAATATATCGTTAGAATTTCAAGTTGGGAATCAGGTAAATCTGAAGATATTACCTTTACGATGATCGATATGATTCGTTCGGTGAGGTACGATGTTGCCTCGATATTTTGAACCTTGTGAAATCATAGAGAAGTTTGATTCAGTGGTATATCATTGACACCACCACAACAGTTGTCACTGATACATGATGATTCTTATGTATCTATGAATGGGATTGAGACATCTCATATGATTTAACTTGATGAGTTTGAACTAGACATTACTGTCATTCAAAATTTAGAAAATTTCCGTTGGTACTAGTTAATGGAGTTGACATGGCAAGGAAGACGACATGGGGAAGAAGAGGCTACATTGAGACAATAATGGTCTCATTGATTTAAGATATTCGTGATATCCCATGCATAGTAATGATGATTACTAGTAAATGTTGTGAGCAGCCGAATGAGATTTATGTTGAGTTATACTTAGTTTTGCGATCTCGAGGACGAAATCATTCTAAGAGGGGAAGAAGTGTAATGCCCCGTTGCTAATTAATTATGAGTAATCCGGATTAACGATGTTTAAGCAAACCAGAGTGATTAAAAGTTGAGATTTTGAATTAAAGTGTTCCGGACCGCGATACATTATAGTTGAAAGATGCAATAATATATATTATTACATGTATCTATACTTTAATGCATGTTAGAGGTATACATACATGCATAAATACATAAGATAAATAAAAGACAAAAATCAAGACCCCACCATCATTCCTTGCCTAGGAACCATCGACCAACCACATTTTCTTTCCCATTCATCTCCCTCTTCCTTCTTTCTCCATCATTTTCGAAAATACACTCCATTTCCAGCCACTTTTTCTTGTTCAAATGGTGATTTAAATTCACATGCAATGGAGTATTTAGGAGCCACAAGGTTGGAAAAATAGGGTGCACCAAGAAGAGTGGAGAGATGAAGCAAAAGCATGGAGATCTTGCAAGGAGCAGCTGTTAGTGACCCAAATCTGGTGGGGAATGGTGGTTTTATGCTCAAAACATCTAAATCTAGGAAGGTACAACCTCCATTTCAAGTTTTATCATCAACCTTTGTGATTTTGGGTCGAAGTTATGAACTATAGCAAGAAAACTTGCTGTCAAACGTGTTAATCCGATTTCAGTATGCAGGTGTCTGTTATTTCGAATTTTAGTTAAGTTTCGAATTTGAGGTCGAGGTTGAAATAAAAGTTGTAGATCTTTGAATTTTATGTGGTCTTAAAAAATAATGCATGCGATTTGGATCTCAGATGAAAACGTTATGTCGATTTTCCTTTAGGTGCTCAGTCTTGGCTCTTCATGTTCATGCATGTCACATGCAGACTGCTTTTCGAGTTTATGGGTAAATTGTGCTTTGAATTTGATGTCGGTCTTCAAACAAAATTTGTATATATTTGAATTCTCTTCGATTTCTTTTTTTAAAAAAGACTTAATTTAGACTTATTTTGAAAAAGTTGTGAATTTTATACTAATAGTGCTCATTCTGAGCCCTGCACGTGGGCGAAAATACCATGCAGTTTGTTCTTCGGATTCCTGAGCATTTTTGGCTAGGAATTCTGGCAAATGTCTAGATATAGGAATTGTAGTGCTTTGAGTTGGCTGTAATTTGCCATTGGAATCACTCAATTTGGATTTGAAACGAAAAAGTTATAGTATTTTTACTAACATTGCTCAAGCTGAAAAACAGATTTAAAATGCTACGTGTTTAGTGTTCAAACCCTTTCAAATGGAGGAACCAGCTTGACATCATAATAGATGAAACATAGTATTTTGAGTTTTTGAACATTGAGCAGTGGAATCGAGTCTTTTTGATGGCGTATGAATTTATAGTGATTTTTCTACGAAAATGGGTCAGCTGAAAACTTAAGAAAATCCCTAAGGGTCAATACTTAGAAGTAGAATTTGATTCAATGCACTACTTGAACACTTATTGTAATTTTGGAATTTACATGACCAGGTTAATATATTCGGGGTTGATTCGATGAGTACTCGGTAGATTAGCTTTGGTAAGAGGTACGTAGAAATGAGATCATGACGTCTGGCGAAGACGTGTAATGATGCTATTGTATGATTTTACATGTCATTAATTGATTTATATGATTTAATTTTCACTATGTGATTCTTATGTGACTATATGACATGTTGAGATACATTGTACTACATGTGTTAGGATCGGTCCGGAGTGTTTAGAGGGGGGTGAATGAACACTTCTATTAAAAATTAATCCCTTGTGATTTCTTTGGGATTAGTGAAAGAAATCTGTTTCTTAATCAACTCTTTTGCAGAACAGACCACTGAATATTTTAGTGTGGAACGAGTGCAGAATGATAAAACACAGAATATGTTTCTGGAAGTTTGAAGGTGGTGTAATCCTTCTACGTCTCCCCTTCTTCCAATTAAGGAAGGATTCCACTAGAAGACTTTGATTTATACAATCATATTGTACAAACCCGATTCAGCTGGATTTACCTCACTACCAGACTGAAACTCCTAGTCTCTCGATCTGTTCAGACACACTCTGTCTGACAGTTACAATTGTTTCTCACTTCTATATTTCAATACAGAATACACAAGATAGACTTTAGTATATGCACACAATGATCCTAAATGATCAAATATTACAATGTACTCGTGCTGAAGAAGAATTTCAGCTCGAGAGCTTCTGAGCTTGTAAGCTTGTGCTGTTTTGCTTTCTTGTGTGTTTTTCGATTTTTCAGACTCTGTCTTGAGCTCTTCTGTTGCATCCTTTTATAGTTGCATGTTCCAACGACATTATTTCCCTTAATGTGCAACTCTTGACTCTGCTTAAACTCTGAGTAAGCTACAGTCTTCTTCTTCAAGGTACTTGACATTCTAGTTCATGCTTTTGGCGACTGTCAGGTAAGCTCTTCTTTGTCTTCTTACCTTTTATGGTAATCTTCAGTCTATGGTCTTTTTCAGCATTAATTGCGACATTAAATGCTTCAATAAATAGCCGTTAATAATTCGGACTGAAGAGCCAATCTTTATTCATCCTTGACTGCTCTGATCTGATAAGGATTGAGATCGATCTGAAGCTTCGATCTAGTCAGTCTGATTTCTATCGATCCGGTCTGATATGCGATATGCCTTATCAGCTTGATCTGTTTTGAGCGATCGTTCTGGTCAGTCTGATTTCTCTCGATCCGGTCTGATATGTTTTGTCATCTTTAAAACCTTTATCGATAAAGTCTGGAACTAACAAATTCCCCCTTTTTGATGATGACAAAACCTAGCTTCTAAATCTTTTTATCCAGTCTTTTAAGAGCTCTGAAGCGTATGCTTTCGGATCGATTACTTCTTCTTATTCAAAATAAATGAACATTATTAAGTTGGATTTCGGATCGATTAAGCCTTTTATTTTAGTTCAAAATAAATGAACAAGGACTTAACAAAGAAAGATTTTTATTGATCACCAAAAATCTTGCATACAGACAGTCTGATTATTTAAGCAACGAAACTTCTATTTTCTTGAGGACTGAGACTGATGCGGCTTGAAGTATTTTCTCTTTTCCCCCTTTTTGTCAGCAGCAATCTCTTGAATAAAATCGACAACTTGTGCTAGCTGAGCGCTGATAGTGTCAAGGCGAGTGTCTTGAGCACGAAGGGAATTGGCGACGGATGCTCTGACTTCAGTGGCCAGATCGATCTGCTCTTTTCTCAGGCTGTTTTTATAAGAAGCTTGCTGAGAGAACAGATCATTCAGTCCTCGCTGAAGGCTGCTAATACTGGATGTCATCTTCTCTTTAAATGAATCAAAGTCCAAAGATGTAGTCCTCTGACTTTGATGAACCTCTATAACACGTTGAGAGAGAGACAGACAGTTGTCGGATAGGTGATGAAGGGTCCTTGCCAGGGATGGAGGTGCGTCAGATAAACGGCTTGGAGAGTGATCAGATGACGACAGGGTGTGATCATCTTCTTCAGCAATGGGTATAATTGAAGATAAGGCAGCATGGCGTGTTTCGGACTGGATCAGGGTGACCAAGGCCGAAGAAAAATCTTCTAAGAACGCCAAATCTTCATCAGATTGGACTGGAGGAGTGCTGGGTCTGGAAGGCTCCTCAATCTGGAGAGCTGCAACAACGGTGGACACCACCAGATCCGGATCGACGAACTCTGGTGCGCCAACTGTTGTAAGTGCTGCGGTTGGACTGATTTGAACATGGGAGACTGATGATCCCAGAGGAATAGACATTGTTGGGGAGTCCAACAAGACATTCAACGGTTCATCTTCGGTAGCAGACGGAGCATTAGTCATTGGCTGCTCCGCTGTCTGATCCGCTATTCGATCTGCTGTCTGGTCTGCTGTTCGATCTGCTGTCTGGTCCGCTGCTCTAGAGGGAACAACCTCTATGAAAGGTTCTGCCAGAGTCTTGGTCGCAGATGGATGATCCGGGCTGCGTACTAGAGTGGATATGCTGAGCTTCTGTCGTTGAAAGCGGACAGCTAAGTGAAGAGCATGAATATCCATTTCCAGTTGAGCAATAACAGCACCATCATCTTTGGCAGTTGGAGTGTTTGGATCGAAGTTTGCTTTCTTAGCGGCCAAGAGCAAAGATGCCAGTCTGAATCTCTGGTTGGCCTGAAAAAGATCTTTGCGAAGCACCGCGACTCTCACATCATTCGTCTCTGTCCCCTTAAGGACTTCTTCTTCCATTTTCTACAGTCTTCGCAGCTTGCCGAAGAACATCTCAATGTGGTTGATTGTTCTGTACTCGACATATTCATCAAAGACTACAACGAGCGCCTTCACCTTCTCTTCAACATCCTCCATAGCGATGACGATGGCTGTTTGCGCGGCAGATTTGGGTTTGGAAGAGAGGGGTTCTGTGAGAATGGCTCCCAATTCAGTGATAACAATCCCTTTGACCACGGGAATGGCAGAGGGGACTCGGATGGTCACTTTGGTGCAGTGGTTGAAGCTGTCGAAGGTTGGGTTGTAGGTTGGGGTGCAGGGGTGGCTTTTGTGGGAGGCAAAGTGGGTTGGGTTTTGAGAGGTAAGGTTTTGTGGGGCTTGGTGATCTGGGTTCTTGGCTTTTTGGGAAGGGGCTTGGCTGGTGAGGAAGGAGCAGACTGAGTTTCCTCGGAGTCAGTCTGAATGGTTAATTTGCGCTTGACTCGAGGTCTTCGAGCAGCAGCCTGTTCTTCTCCTTTCTCAATCTTGACAGCCACCAGATCGGAAGGAGTAGGTGGAGCACTCTTGGACTTCAGTAGTGCTAGCCCTTTGGAGTTGAGAATTTTGAAGGGACTTAGAGCAGACTGCCTCCCCAGCTCGATGTCCAAAGTCTCCAGTAGCTTGCTGAGAGGAACAGCAAAGCAGACAACCTGTTTGGAGGCAATCACTGTTTCCAACAGGACTCCAAATAGAATTACGAACCAGTTCATCTTCTGTCCAGAAACAATAGCAGCCATGGCCCTGAATTTCTCGGCAGTGACGACGTCAAAGCTTTCGGCTTTGCCCAATAATGGCTTACCAACGATCTCGCAAAACACCTGAAAATGAAATAGCATTTCCGTCTTCTTGAACGAAGGCTGCAGGCGGTGGCCAAAGATGGATACCTTCCCCTGAAGATCAGTGAGGGAAGTTTGAGTAATCTGGCCAAACTCAGTCAGTCCGGAGTTGGGAAGACCAAAGGTCTTTGCCAGCGTCGACGGAGAGATTTCAAAGGATTTTCCCTTTACGGTGGTGGAGATGAAAGACCTCTGTGATACAGCATTGGCGAACAGTTCGCGAATCTCGGACTCGTAAACCACCGTGCCACACTCCAGAAAATTCCTTAACCCAGACGATTCCAAAGCTCGGAAAATAGAGACCATTTCTGTATCTTCAGCCCTGTAGATATCATCGAACTCAACGGAGAGAGAGTTGTAAATTATAGTGGCCATTGGAGTGTAATGGAGAAATACAAAGAGTTGGAAAAATAATATGAGAGAGTTAGAGAGCAGACAGCGGTAAATTGTAAAAAGTGAATGAAAATGAAATGTTCAGCCCGCTAAATAAGAGAGAGAAGACACGTGTCTTTATCTCGATGACTGATCATTAAATAATTCAAAATAAACGGTCAGGATAAAAGAGAGATAAGGCGGTTAAAATTTGCGATCAGTCCGGGCTGTTTTAAACAATTATTTTATTTAAAGATTTGTTGACCGGACAGATCATGGGATAACATCAGATTTGACTAAGATCAGTCTGAAAGTTCGGACCGGTCTGTGTCATTCTGATAATTGTATTATCGATCTGTGCCAGCATATAATCTTTAAAAGATAACTAAAAGAAAGATACTTCTAAAAACATCAAGATAAATCTATTAAACCAAGAATTTGACGAAAGTAATTAAACTTAGCCTCAGGAAGTGGTTTGGTGAAGATATCTGCTGCTTGCTATTCTGTTGAAATATGCTCGATCCGAATTTCCTTTTTGCCAACATGATCTCGACGAAAATGATGTCTGATATCAATATGCTTTGTTCGAGAGTGCAAAACTGGATTATACGTTATAGCGATTGCACTTGTGTTGTCACAAAATATCGGAGAGTCAACAGCTTGAATGCCATAGTCTTTGAGCTGGTGTTGAATCCAGAGCATTTGAGCACAACAGCTTCCAGCGGCAAGATATTCTGCTTTAGCTGTAGATGTTGCAATAGATGTTTGCTTCTTGCTAAACCAAGAGATCAATCTTTCACCTAAGAATTGACATGTTCCACTGGTGCTTTTGCGATCAATCTTACAGCCAGCATAATCAGCGTCTGAATATCCTATTAAGATGAAATTTGAATCTTTGGAATACCAAAGACCAACGTTCTGAGATCCCTTCAAATATTTTAGAATACGCTTAGCAGCAATGAAATGTGATTGCTTTGGTTCTGACTGAAATCTAGCACACATACAGACTGAGAACATAATATCAGGCCGGCTCGCTGTAAGATACAAGAGCGATCCGATCAGTCCGCGATACATAGACACTTCAACTGCTGTTCCCCCTTCGTCTTTATCTAACTTGATTTTAGGACTCATTGGAGTTGATGCAGTTGAACATGTTTCCATTCCGAATCTCTTGAGTAGCTCCTTGGTATACTTGGTTTGATTGATGAAAATGACATTGCTGAGCTGTTTGACTTGGAGACCCAGAAAGAATGAAAGTTCTCCCATCATACTCATCTCAAATTGTCCCTGCATTAACTTAGAGAATTTCTCGCATAATTTGGGGATAGTTGACCCAAAAATGATATCGTCAACATAAATTTGAACTAACAAAGTAGGTTCCCCCTTAATAAATTTAAATAGAGTTTTATCTACTGAGCCGATCTGAAAATCATGGTTCATCAGAAATTGAGACAGAGTATCATACCAGGCTCTTGGTGCTTGTTTCAGACCATATACTGCTTTATTCAGTAGATATACATGATTAGGAAATGAGTGGTTCTGAAATCCAGGAGGTTGCTCAATGTAGACTTCCTCCTGAAGCTTACCATTAAGAAATGCACTCTTAACGTCCATTTGATATACCTTGAAGTCTTTAAAAACAGCATAATCAAGAAATATTCGGATTGCTTCAAGTCTGGCGACTGGTGCAAACGATTCATCGAAGTCAATTCCTTCTTCTTGTCGGAATCCTTGTGCCACCAGTCTGGCTTTGTTTCTAACCACAACTCCATCTGCGTCTAGCTTGTTTCTGAACACCCATCTGTTTCCAATAACAGGCAGATCGCTTGGCCTGGGAGTTAGACTCCAAACTTGATTTTGTTCAAATTGATTAAGCTCTTCTTGCATTGCTTTAATCCAGTTGAAATCAGTCAAAGCTTCATCAATCTTTTTAGGTTCCAGATTTGATATGAAAGCAGCATGAGTGAATTCATCCATCATCTGTCCTCTAGTTCTAATCGGTGCAGAAGGACTTCCAATCACGAGATCAGGTGGATGCCTATTTGTCCATCGATAACTCGATTCTGGATTGTCTGGTTCAGACGGATGAATAGTAGTGGCATTATCAGCATCTGATTTAACATTAGAGCGAGGATCATCCGGATCGGCTCGATCTGAAGGAGCTTCATTGCCGTGATCCGGTCTGTCTGGTACTTCAGGTTCCGGTGGATTGTCTCTTGACCTGTTATCTACAATCTCATCATCACTGTTAGCTTTGAGATGGATATTTTCCATCTGATTTTGAATTGATTCCTTGCTACCCTCAATACATAAAGATTCATCAAAAACTACATGAACAGATTCTTCTACAGTTAAAGTGCGATTATTGAAGACGCGAAAAGCTTTGCTATTAGATGAATATCTTAAGAATATCCCATTATCTGATTTAGCTTCAAATGCTGTAAGATGATTCTTACCATTATTGTGAACGAAGCATTTGCAACCAAATACATGAAGGTGAGAGATAGACGGTCTGTTACCAGTCCATATTTCATATGGAGTAAGATTCAACTTCTTGTTAATCATAGACCGATTTTGAGTGTAGCAAGCAGTATTTACAGCTTCTGCCCAGAACTTTTGCGAAATGCCAGAATCAGCAAGCATTGTTCTTGCTGCCTCTTTAAGCGTTCTGTTTCTACGTTCTGCAACTCCATTTTGTTGGGGAGTTCGGGCGGCTGAAAATTCGTGCTTAATTCCCTGATCTTCTAGAAAGGATTCAAGATTCTGAGTTGAAAACTCAGTGCCTTTGTCACTTCGAATCCTGTCTATGCTTGATGATTTCTCATTCTGAGTGCGTTTCAGCAGCTTGATCAATTTCGGACCGGTCTGATCTTTACTGCTTAAAAATATAGTCCAAGTAAATCATGAGTAATCATCAATAACAACAAGAGTGTACCGCATTCCCCCTAAACTTGTTATTGGTGTAGGACCAAACAAGTCCATATGCAGTAGTTCTAAGCAGCATGAGGAGGATTTGGCATTCTTGTTTTTGAAGGATGATCTGATCTGTTTGCCCATTTGGCACGCTTCACGGATCTTATCCTTAGCAAAGTCGATCTTGGGCAGACCGACAACTAAATCATGTTTACACAGGCTAGATATAGTCTTAAAATTGAGATGATTCAAGCGTTTATGCCATAACCAGTGTTTATTATCATTATTAGCGATGAAGCAAGTAGGATTATCAGGTTGAGCAAAGTTCCAGTTAATCTTATATGTATTTCCATTTCTGATTCCTACAAGCATGGTCATACCATCTGACGATTTAACAGTGCAAATGTGTTTGTGAAATTCTACAGTATAACCATTATCACATAGTTGACTTATACTAATCAGATTATAGCATAGATTTTCAACTAACAGCACATCATTGATAATAATATTACCATGGACAATCTTACCCTTGCCCACGGTCTTACCCTTTGAGTTATCTCCGAAGATGATCTTGGGTCCAGTACATTCTGTGACTTCAGATAGCAGCTCGATGTTTCCAGTCATGTGACGAGAACACCCACTGTCCAAGTACCAGTCTGATGCAAGTTTCTTTGGTACCTGTCATCAAACACAATTATTGTTGGTACCCAATCCTACTTGGGTCCAGAACGGGTTAGCCCTTTGGGAACCCACACCTGTATCAGCTTTAATGGCTTGTGTGTGTCTGGTGTGCTGTGAGCTGATCTGTTTCGATAATGTGTGTGATAATGTGTGCGATATGGAAACCTTTTATTCTCATAGGGTAGTCTATATCTTCGTTGAACTGGTTTTGAATTATAGTAGTTGGATGGTCTTCCTTGCCTTAGATTTTGCACCTTTAGATTTGGTCTGAAAGACGCAAAGCTTGCTGGTGCCTTTTCTTTGGCTTGGTTAACATATCCAATCCCTTTTCTCAAACCTTGATTCTCGAAAGAGACTCCTGTTTGAATTATAGGTGCTTCAGTCTCATATACTGTGCTGGATTTAACAAATGTCATTTGTTTGATTTTGTTCTTTACCAGCAACAGTTCAGATTCATCTTTGGTGCAGTCTTTGATATCAAAGCCTATGCCTGTAACATCACCGACATTTCTTTGTACCTTTTGCAATTCTTCCAATGATGTTCTGGATTTTGTCCATGATTTGAAGATATGAGAAAGCTTAGCATTTTGTGTGCTAATTCTCTTATTTTCTTCATGGAGCTGATCATAAGAGTTTTTCAGCTTATTCATCTTGATCTTTAGATTATTGCACTCACCCTGCTCAGAGTAGCTTGGTTTGTTGTGCTCATCCATTTGATCATTGGCTTTAGCTTTACTTTTCTCAAATGATTCAGCTAAGAGTCTATAATCATTATCCATGTCTTGAAGTGCGGACATGAGCTCCTCACGTAAATTCATTTGAGTCAAGATCGAATACCTCGTCTGTTTGACTCATATTTTCGTCTGCCATTAGACATTGAATATCTTCTTCGCTTTCGCTGGAAGAATATTCTGAGCTTTCTGAGTCTGAATCAGTTTGAGCACATTTGCTGTTTCCTTCTTCTGCTACTAGGACCTTTTGGGACTTTCCATGATTTTTACGGTCTTTGTAGTGCTTCTTTTTCCTGTCATCACGATGCTTCTCTTTACGTTCTTCTTTCTTCGGTCTGGTGCAATCTGCAATAAAATGTCCGGTCTTACCACAATTGTAGCAAGCCTGATCATTAACAGCATCGTCCTTTCTTGATTTATAATAATGAGAAGGTTTAAAGTTCCTCTTATTTTTAGACATGAATTTACCAAATTTCTTGATAAATAATGACATAGCATCATTACTTATCTGTTCGATAGATCGATCTGTTGTGGGGGCGGTCTGGTCTGGAATGGCTGCCAGTGCGTTGTTTGGTTGAGAGATGAATGGCTCTGCTTCACCTCTGCTTATCAGTTCGAACTCATATGCTTTAAGATCTACGAACAGATCATGAAGTTCAACTTTGTTCAGATCTTTAGATTCCCTCAGTGCAATGGTCTTAACATCCCATTCTTTTGGCAGGGCTCTCATAACTTTCAGAGCGATCTCTCTGTTTGAGTATTCCTTGCCCAGACCATTTAGTTCATTGATGATACCAGTGACTCTTTCATCAAACCATTTAGAGTTTCACCAATCTTCATTTTTATGCTCTCAAATCTTTGAAGAGCAACAGTCAGCTTATTTTCCTTGGTCTGGTCGTTCCCTTCACAGAGCTGTGCTATCTTCTCCCAAATTTCTTTGGCAGTAGAGCACATTTTGATTTTACTGAACATGTTCTTGTCCAATGTCTTGAACAAGATGTCCTTGGCAACGTTGTCGAGGTTTGCTTTCTTTCTTTCTTCATTCGTCCAGAGGGATCTATCCTTCTCGACCATTTGGGGTTCACCACCAGTAATGGATACTGCTGTATTGACTTTCAGAATCTTCATTGGTCCATCAGTGATGACGAACCACATATCGTCATCCTGTGCTGCCAGATGAGCTTGCATTCTGATTCTCCAATCATCATAGTCTTCTTTTGAGAACATAGGAATTTTGTTGAATGATGTCATCAGCTCAAGTGTCTTTGTGCTGATTAAGACGACCTGCTCTGATACCACTTGTTAGGATCGGTCCGGAGTGTTTAGAGGGGGGGGGGGGGGGTGAATGAACACTCCTATTAAAAATTAATCCCTTGTGATTTCTTTCGGATTAGTGAAAGAAATCTGTATCTTAATCAACTCTTTTGCAGAACAGACCACTGAATATTTTAGTGCGGAACGGTCTGTTCTTAAATAAGTAAGAACGGCTCGATGGCTAGAATAATAGAACGAGTGCAGAATGATAAAACACAGAATATGTTTCTTGAAGTTCGAAGGTGGTGTAATCCTTCTACGTCTCCCCTTCTTCCAATTAAGGAAGGATTCCACTAGAAGACTTTGATTTATACAATCCTGTTGTACAAACCCGATTCAGCTGGATTTACCTCACTACCAGACTGAAACTCCTAGTCTCTCGATCTGTTCAGACACACTCTGTCTGACAGTTACAATTGTTTCTCACTTCTATATTTCAATACAGAATACACAAGATAGACTTTAGTCTATGCACACAATGATCCTAAATGATCAAATATTACAATGTACTCGTGCTTAAGAAGAATTTCAGCTCGAGAGCTTCTGAGCTTGTAATCTTGTGCTGTTTTGCTTTCTTGTGTGTTTTTCGATTTTTCAGACTCTGTCTTGAGCTCTTCTGTTGCATCCTTTTATAGTTGCATGTTCCAACGACATTATTTCCCATGTGCAACTCTTGACTCTGCTTAAACTCTGAGTAAGCTACAGTCTTCTTCTTCAAGGTACTTGCCATTCTGGTTCATGCTTTCGGCGACTGTCAGGTAAGCTCTTCTTTGTCTTCTTACCTTTTATGGTAATCTTCAGTCTATGGTCTTTTTCAGCATTAATTGCGACATTAAATGCTTTAATAAATAGCCGTTAATGATTCGGACTGAAGAGCCAATCTTTATTCATCCTTGACTGCTCTGATCTGATAAGGATTGAGATCGATCTGAAGCTTCGATCTAGTCAGTCTGATTTCTATCGATCCGGTCTGATATGCGATATGCCTTATCAGCTTGATCTGTTTTGAGCGATCGATCTGGTCAGTCTGATTTTTCTCGATCGGTCTGATATGTTTTGTCATCTTTAAAACCTTTATCGATAAAGTCCGGAACTAACAACATGATATGTGAATTACATGATATGTATTGACTTTCACATGAGATTGCATGACATATTGAGTTGCATATGCCATATGATGCATATATGATTCATCGGCATATCATATTGATCTATCAACTTCTTTGATATCCTTGATGATGACTGAGTTGATTTACTCTGACACGGCGATGACATGAAGTTTAGGTAGCAACTGTAGTCACACGTTGTGATGCCCCGATGTTCGATTAACGTTAATTACATTTAATTTTTTTAAAATCAATTTAGTACGTATAAAATTTGTATTAAAATGATAGATTTAATTTTGTGATTGAAATAGGGACACGAAGTCAGGTGTGGACTGTACATGTACTGTACATGCATCAGTACACCGGTGACACCCGAATGTTCATAATTGGTCAGGAATTAATATATATCGGTGTAGGATGTAAAACACATAGTAAAACATAGAAAGAACACACAGATTCCGGACACCTACTAAAACATGTGAAAACACGCACTTCTCGCGCGATTCACCGACCACCGTTTACTTATCCGCTCCGTTCGCCGCCGTCCGACCATCTCTCAACAAGACTGATATACCACCATGTTTACAACTCAGAGGCAAAACTTTCCATACCGGATAATTGAATTTTGGTGTCCGAAAAGTGGATCGATTTTGATCTGGAACGGACGAAATCGCGCAGATTATGGTTTAAGGAACTCTGGTTCGATTTCTTCAATTCTACAACAAATTGGACAAAGCCCTACACCGAATATATTCTCCTCACCTGTACAAAGGTTTCTACACCGGTCATTGCCACTACCGCTACCGGAGGTCGCCGGAATTGGAGGAAAAGCGCCTGCGACACTGTGCGAAATTGGGTAAAACTCGATGCTCGATTTTCCGACCTTGCTTCGATAATTACCAGTTAATTTGGACTATATTTGTTGAAAATAATTTGAATTGATGAAAAATAATTTAGCAAATTAAATTATGATGTAATCACATTAATTTAATTACCCTAAATTGGTTAAGTTGTGACTAAAATTGATAACCAATTTTTAATGAGTAGTTTATTGAATTGTGAGTTTATATTGATATATAATGAATACATCGACTTTACAATCTCAAGTCGTCCCTCATATATCGAGAATAAAGTTATGTTGCAATCAGGCAACATGCGACAGGTATCTGTATCAGTTGGTATATGATTTGATGACTTCTGTGAATTACTTGATATTACGTGGCTACGTGATTTTATTTAAATTATGTGGCATTCATAGCATTCATAATTGCACATCGGTGTATGAAAATAAATATTTTGTTAACACACAGAGTTTACTCAGAGTGAGATACCCAGCGGATGGGTGTACAATACCGACATGACATGACATGCATGACATTTCATTTCATTTCATATTTCATGTTATAGATATGTGTATATTCTATGATCGTTCCATATTGGGCTTTTGCTCACCCCCAATGAGGGCTGTTGTTGTCTTTGTGTGTGGACAATGACAGGTATTACAGGTGGCCAGGATCCCAGACATGGTACATCCGGTGGGAGCCACACTTGAGATGTTTATTTTCCTCCTTATCCCAGTTGTATATGTACCAGGGGTGTGTCCATGGAGTGTTAGGAGTTTATATATATTTAGTTTATTTTAGCACACTATGGATATGTGTTTACTAGTTTGATTTGTGTATGCTGGTTTATGTTGATAGATATGAACTGATGATATATCAATCTATATATTTTCAATATATGTTTATTGGTATTGATGGTATGTTCCTCGTGTGATGAGGTCATGCCAAAAATTTTAGGGCCACATGTTAAAAAAATGTTAAATAAATCTTCCGCTGTTTATGCTATAATTATCATTGTGTGATCATTAATCAAATACTTAAGATTGATCCCTCACACGCGCGTTGCTGCCGGACCTAGACACGAGGGATGACGGACACAACACATGATGATTCTCCTAGCGGAAGTGTGTGTGTCGCCACCCTCTGCTCAAGCTTGATATTGATTGATGATACCTTTCTTTGGACTCCGATTTCGGTATCTTGATATTCGATTCTTTGTACCCATTCATGCATCGCATTTATACATGGTATGCATTGCATGATACTTTGTCTTGACATGATTTATTTATTTCTCGTACTGGGTACTGACCCCCTTTGTGGAGGCTGTCATGTCTTTCGTTGTTCGGGCATGAGAGGGTTTGCATGAGGACAATGATCTGATGCTTTCGGTGTTGCATCTAGAGATAACCGAGCTCCGTGATGAGCGAGCTCAGGTTTATGCATTGTTTTCTTTTCCCAGTAGTATTACTCTACTTTTAAGAAAATAAATTTACAGGGGTATGCCCCGTGTATGTTGTATTTTACTTATAACATTTTCAAATACTTTAAGTGTTATGTTGATAAATGAATAATGTATTGCCTGTGAATGGAATACATAACTATATATATATATATATATATATATATATATATATATATATATATATATTGGTATCATTATCTATGTATTACCAAAAAGCGAAAAAGTTTTAGAGCTATTTGAGAGGACATTTGAAATAAATCTTTCACTGTTTACGCAAATTAATCATTGTGTGATAATTAAACACCACATTAGGATCGGGCCCTCACAAAATCACAATAGAGAATTTACAACACAAAACTCCTTTATACAGTTGTATATAAATGTTGGATCCCTTTTATACATCTTCATCTCTTGGGCGTTCAACTTGCTTAAACTCAACAAAAACTTCAACCCCAATATGGAATAGAATGTGCCAATGTGGCTATGGCCGTAGCAGTTGTTGCCTCTGAAATAGGAGTCATTACTTTCGTTTCAACCCACAAAACAAGAGTATCACCAATCACCATCAGCATAGAAGACAATTGAACACAACTTTGCTAAAATGTATCAATATCTCTGTCTTAGATTTTTACTTGTGAGGACATCGAGCTCTATCATAATAACACTAAGATATAATGTTTAATGATAGTCAAATAAACATTGCTCAACTGGAAAATTCAGCAAGAGCAGAGGAAAAAAATGAGATAACTAAATACAACGATAAAGTGACAAGACAAGGTGGGAAAGCCAAAATAAATAGAAAAGAGAGCAAGAATGTTCCAAAGATAACATGAGGAAATAAACAAATTCCCCAATTTCATGTAACAATACAAGTTAAGTTGCCATATATAAACAGAAATCAGCGTGGACCAAACATTCAGATTGGAATTGATCACTTACATATAATTTAATCTGTGATACTACATAAGCTAATTTGTGATAATATATATACTAATTTGTGGTACTAGATAATCTAATTTGTGGTACTATATAAGCTAATTTGTGCTATCAACTTAAATTCGAATGTAATTGTAACAATTCCCAAATTTCAGTTCATAAACTCAAAGGATATCTGCATACCTTCAATTTTTCGAGTTTTAAAGCTACAACACCAACCGAAAACAACCGAAGCTCACAAGTTCCGCATGAAGCTTCTGTCTCACCTCATACTTGATTTCATTCCCTTTTTGTTGTCCTTCCCTTGTTGTTGTTCTTCCTGCTGGCAACAAAATCAAGAAATAAATTGCATTATATATTTATAAGAAATCTTAAGAGCACAAGGAAGAGTTCAAACCTTCCCTTGTTGCAGTTCTTCCTGCTAGCAATATATTTATTCTGCTACTCTTTTCCATATTCTTCCAGCAACTCTAAGCTTAAGCTCATGTTTGTTGCTTCTGGAGAAGAAAAGTACCATAAATATTGTGATATCCATGAAATAATCATGTGCATTATGGTTTTAATGTTGAGTATGAGCTTAATATGGTGTTATTATTATTGTGTGTTTGATAAATGTATAGTTATGCGGTGTGCATGAACTGGTAATACATTTCAGGGTGCATGTGATGCATTGTGGGGAATTGTGTAAATTTGACATGGTACATTGGGCTTTATTTAGTGATATAGAAAAAGCATGTTTAATTGTTGTTATGGTGCATTTTGTTGGTAAATGCTTTAAAATATCAAGGGACGATATTTTAATACATCATGCTAAATACTTGAACATCATTTTTGTTATTATTAACACTCACACTCTACCTTATCCCTCACTCCCCACCACTCATTTGATTATCACTCAAAAACTCACCCCAAACCCCTCACTCTTATCGCCTAGCACTTGGAAGAAGGAAGAAGGAATTTCAAAACTTGTAATCTTGATTCTTGCTAGGAATTTGAAGCTCAAGTGGTAAGAAACCTTCCTTGCTAGGCGTTGAACATGTTTAGATGAATTTTGGGTTTGTGTATTTGGGGAAAATGGGTTTGTTTTGAGATGTATTGTTTATTTGTTGGGTTATGAGTTTTTTTGTTGTTATTGGTGTGTATTGTGTTATATATGTGATATTTGTGATGTTGGATCGAAGGGTTATGGTTTAGAGTGGATTGGTATGGTTTTAAGGTGTAAAAATGGTGGATTTTAGGAATTGCAGGGCTCGGCGATCGATCGGAACAAATTCTCGATCGATCGCGCGTTGCAGTGAATAAACTTGGGAGTTGAACGTCTCCTCGATCGATCGAGCAGAACTCCCAATCGATCGAGGCGACTTGTCGATCGATCGGTAGAGCCCTTTCGATCGATCGAGAAGGCAGAGTTTTGTGCCAATTTTTGGGTGCCTCGCGATCGATTGAGAGGGTCGGTCGATCGATCGCGGGGCATATAAAAATGGAATTGTTGGATTTTTGGTATTTGGTTGAGATTTTGGTGATGGACTATTATATGGCTTCTAATATTGAGTTGTGCAATTGTATAGAGCCTTCCCAGGTGGCGGCACAACGCAGGGGATAAATTCTGAAACACCCAACTTTTTGGAAGAAAGGTACGTAGAGAGACATACGGGCATCAACGGTAACCTGTATTTTTACATATTGGATTATGCATTGTGGTTGCATGAATTGGATGCTTGGTGCATATTATTGTTAGTCGTCGTTATATTCAGGTGATGATTATAGTGATTGCCGCTGTCATTTTGAAGCGAGGAATAGAATACTTGGCGCTGTCGTATCATAGCGATGAAATAGAATATTTGCCGCTAATATGTCGAAGCGAGGATAATGCCGCTGTCATATTGAAGCGATGTATATTATAATGTCGTTGATACGTCGAAGCGAGGGGTATTATAATGCCGATGTCATGTCGAAGCGAGGGGCATTAACATGCCACTGTTATAACAAGACTGTTATTTGGTTATTGGTATTGATGGATTGAATATATGTCATGACATTTATTGAACTGTATTATAATATGATGATTATGAATATGAGTTATGGAACAGAGAACCAAGGAGAGCATGTTAAATGTATTTGAATACACGAAGTATTTTGTATTAACGGTTTATACATTTTTTCATTACGATCATATTGTTGTGAATATGATTTATTATATGCTCATGGTTTGGTGTTGTTCCTGTAGGAGCTTTTGGCATGGAGGGCTAAGACAGGATTGATGTGGTGAGCTGTGTGAGGGCTAGTGCTACTGGTATAGAAGAAGAATGAATTCTTTTGTATAGTCTCAACTCAGGAGTAGTGTAAATCTATAGCTTTTACATTCATTTTGGCTTTTACATTCATTTTGCCGGGAATGTAACTAAATTCTTTTGGAATTTTATTTTTGGCACGTTAGCCTCAAGCTCATTATATCAACATGAACCCTTATACTCTGATGGTTGTATGATTAGCTCTCTTTATGCCCCTAAATCACGATTAAGGTAGCGATGCCTTACATATATCAAATGCCCACTTCGATGAATCCAGAAAATTTACCAAACCAGTCACCAAAATTCATTTTTTGCAACAATACCAACAACTCACTTCTAAAACTCGATAATTTGCAAATAAATCAGATCTTGTAGAAGAACCAAAACTGAAATTTTGGAGACATACAAAAAATGGTATTGATTTCTTACATTGAGTCTCTTCGATGGTTGTCATTGCCATTGTGAGAAATAGGAGGAACAAATAACATGTAATGAGAGGGTATTGTAGACTTTTAATGGGGTTGGAGAGTTGAAATAAATAAAAGTTAGACGGTAAGGTGCTGAAACAAACTTACACTGATATGTTGACTGATTGTGAAGTATAATTTGGATTTAGGCATTTTTTTCAATTTACCGTTAAAAGTAAGATAATAATATCCTTTCGAAAAATATATAAGATAAGAAAAATAATTTTAAAAATTCATTAATGTACAAAATTAAATAATTAATAAAACGACTTCGAATCACCACCTAATTTAATCATGATCCTAATGTGCTCTGATTGCGTGCCAACCTTTGTCCGCCACTCGTCGTTGGCGGAATCTTGAGCTCACGTCTTCGAGCCACCACCTAACGCCCGCCTCCACGCTTTCCCACCAACGTAACCCTCACAGCATTCGGACAAGAACATATAATTTTCAACCCTTGATACCCTACCCAACCCCCTCAATTCCACGGTCTCTGCCCAAATCCTCCGAGGGAAAAATTCTTTACGACAAGTCGACAATGCAGCAAAACCCATCTCCCCTGTCGCACGTTCCAGAACTACCCGAAACTCCCTCCGTCATCCCTCATGATTTTCCCTTCGACCCCACTTCGTCTTCACTCTTTGACTGGTCTGATTTCCTTGATTTCAACCTCGATGAAAACCTCAGCATCTCGTTCCCCGAGGCCCAGGAACCTGAGCAACCCGGATTTGATCAAAATCACCAACCGGAGGACCTGGGTCGTGTCAGGAAGAGGGATCCCAGGTTGGTGTGCTCCAACTTCCTGGCGGGTCGGGTCCCATGTGAGTGCCCCGAGTTGGATGAGCAATTGGAGCAGCGGCAGGAGGAGGAGGAGTTGGGTAGTGCCCTGCCCGGCAAGAAGCGGGCCAGAACGGCGAGGCTCGCAGCTGGAATCCAGGTGCGGTGCCAGGTTCCCGGGTGTGAGGTGGATATTAGTGAGCTAAAAGGGTATCATAAGCGGCATCGGGTGTGTTTACGGTGTGCAAATGCAAGTACCGTGGTTCTTGATGGGGAGAACAAGAGATACTGTCAACAATGTGGAAAGTAAATTCTTTCATCACTCTGTCGATCTTTTGTGTATTTATATATTGTTTTGATTAATGCATAATTAAAGAAATGCTGCGAACTTATGAAAGTAGGTATAGTTAATGATTGGCGGATCTAGGGCTCAGGGGGCGTGTGTTGTCAAGTTTATGTTTTTTTGGGGGTTACCAGTAGCGGTTACAGATCCGTGCCAATGAATGACTACATATTTATGGTTAATTTGATATATATTTTTCTTGTATGACATTTTCTATGTTGACTTGATAATGGAAAAAAATTCACAACCATGAGATATTGCATGCCAACAATGTGTAAGTGAGCTCATTCACTTCTGTTAAAGGAAGTTTTGTAGATGCAAGCCACGACTAGGTGTGGGCTTCGTGTAGATTAACAATCAGAAGTGTTTTTCTATGTATAAAGTGCAGATTATAGTTAGCAGTTCTCGAAGATCAATCAGCGAGTTATTTTACCAAGCATTTTTCTTATGGCTAGTTACAATCTCCTGGTCCCTACCAATAGGAATAAACTTCCAGTTCTGTGTCTTAAGAGGGTCATTCAAAAGACATGTTCAAAATCATGATCATTTCTTGTTTTAAATCCTGCAGCAGCTGCATGAGCCCTTCTTTAGTGTCATATATTGGCCTTTGATGAAGAAGAATCCCTTTATTGGCAAATATGAAAGATATGAAAGGATCTAGACTACAGTTTTGCAATTCATTAGGTTTATAGAGTAGTCTACTTACCCTGCCCTGATTTCTTTATGTCTTATTGGTGATATTGGTGAAATATAAATAAGGGGAAACTTCATGCCAGTACCAATTCCAAAAAGTTTATTCAACTTAGTCCATCAAAAGAACTTCAAATCACATAAGTCTATTTTAGAGGAAAAGGACCAAAATAGACATAATTTGTTCAGCGTCTTCTTCCCCAAGGGTCGAGAAGTATCCATCCTCTTCATCGAAATTCATAGCATAGCTCAATGGGTCGTAGTGGAAATTCACGGCTTGCTGCCCCTGCTTCTGCTGTTTCTATCTCGGTTGAAACGGTGAATGAAAGTCTACCATCTCGGAGAGAGTTCTCGGCACGGATCTCCGCATGCGTTTCCCGTATTGTCTGCCACCATGAGATTCCGACCGGGATTTCGAGATGTTCCTTCGAAAAAAGAAATAGCAGCGGTGCTTCTCATAGAGTGAACAAGCAGATTAGAGTGAACAAACACAATGTTTGTATTATGGTGGCAAGTGTGTGTTTTTCAAAATAGCGGTGCCGTATCTAAGAAGATTCCGCTATTTCTTTTTTTCAATTGTGTTTTTTCAAGACAGAAGATTGAAAACACAATGTTTGTATTAGAATGAACAAGACAGAAAATAGATTGAAAAACACAATTACCTGACCGCACACTCACACACACACACACACTTGCTTATCATATGTATTTCTTCTGCTCCTGTTGCGATTCTTCTTAAAGCATCCCAAGATGTCATTGCGTGCACCCACTTGAGTCTAGCGGTGCACGCGGGATACGTGCACCGTTAGACCCAGGCGGTGCACTTAATTTTAGCAATATGATGAACATAATTTTAACAAGATGGCGCACTTAATTTTAACAATTGTATTTCACCGATGCATGAATCTAGCGGTGCATTTAATTTAATGTTGGTGGTGCACCTAATGTAATTTAAAGTCTATCAGTGTACGCAATTACACTACATCGGTGCACGCAATTACACTACGCCGGTATATGCAATTATATTACACCGGCGCACTTAATTTTGACGGACTATGTTTTGAATGCACCGAGTTTATTAGAGACCTTGGTGGATTGGTAGCTTCAGAGTCTGATGGATTAAACATGCTGGTGAATCGATCCAAGGGGGAATCTTTGCCCGTGTTGTGTAAATTGAAAGAAGAGACATTATCCATTTCCGATGCTAGCAAATTCACGCCACTTATGGATGGTCCTTTATCGTTTGAGACTTCAAACTTTTGAGTCCTCTCATCTCTTGCCGAACTAACAATCTCCATCTGGCGATGGAATGCTTTCAACTGCTTGTCAAGAAGGGGTATTTAAGGCAAACAAAAAGCTTCTTAAATTAGGGTTTCAGAAAATAGACTTATTTGAATAAAGTTTTTTGGAAGGTTGATTTAGTTGTAAATAGGATTTTATACCAGATTTAGTTGCAAACTGTTTTGCAATGTTGCACTTATTTGCAATTTCCTCTATAAATAATAAGGGCAGCTTAAAAAGTTGGAGATTGACTTTCAAGGGTTGTTCATGCATTCTTGCTACTTCCTTGTTGGCCATCACTACATTGTCGCTGTGGATGTAGTAGTCCAAGCACTTATCGCTCAGTGATGGATTCATTTCTTCTTCTTTTTTTTTTCACATGGCTTTCCCTATCTATACATCATTTCTTTCTTATGAAGACTTTTAAAAGGTGAATACTAACTTGGTGCCAATTGACTGTAAGTGTAAACTATAGTTTTCTCGCAATGGAATCTGATGTCTGACTTGAATCCACTGTTGAATATGAACATGAGGTGAATTTTTGGGAATATGAATGTGTAGTCATGACATCATATAAAATAGGTTTCCTTGAAGTCTGTTCTGGGAAAATATATAGGAACTTATAGTAGGTGGCCTTTACTTTTGAGTTGAAAATGTTAATGTTTTTTTCGTGGCCTTCTACAACATAAATTGTCCATTATTCATTCGGCCATTGGCGAACTGCTTCTCCATTCACACGCCATTATTATATTTCAGAACTTGTTTATTCCTATTAGATTTACAGCCGAAACTGTTGTTTGCTTGTTTTCTATTGAGTATCTTGTTAATGTTTCTAAATATCTAATTATTTTTTTTTCAGGTTTCATGTTTTGTTAGACTTTGACGAGGGTAAACGCAGTTGCCGAAGGAAATTAGAACGGCACAATAATAGGCGTCGAAGAAAACCTAATGATTCTAAAGGAAGCGTGGACAAGGAACGTCAGCCGGTTTTTCTGGTTGATGATTCCAGTGGTGATGATGACTCTGGTAAAGGTATATCAAGCTCACATGGAGTAGTGGTTGTTTTAATAGAAAGACTTTCAACTGCCTCTCACCTTTCTTTATTCTTCTCATGCATTGATGGGATTGGATGGTCTCTTTTTTGGTACTTATATATAGGGAGCATATTCAATTACTTATTTGGAGAAATGTTGTCCTTTGTGGTGGTATTGCTTTGGTACAACTGTTCATGTTCACAATTAGCATTGCCGATGCTGTTGCCAAGCTAATTGATTTTTGATTGGCGGCAGATAATGTGTGTGTGAGCAGTCAGACGGAAGAGAGACCAACTCTGGTGGAGTTAGATGGACATGTCTCATCACTAGGCGCAGCTGTCAGTTCCCAACATCTTCAGAATGATAGTGGTGTATCATTTGGTGCTTCGGGTGAAGCAAGTGTAGATGAGGAGAAACAGAATCCAAAACACAAACATTCCCCATCATACCATGAAAACAAAAGCATGTTTTACTCTGTGGTAAGTCCATTGCCTTGGTGCTTCATTATGTCTCTTATTTATTTTTTTAATTTTTATTTTTGAAGTTTGCTTGGATTAACCTGCAATAATACGACTCTTTGGCAGTGCCCTGCTGGTCGAATCTCCTTCAAGCTCTACGACTGGAATCCAGCTGAGTTTCCTAGACGACTTCGAAATCAAGTACCTATCAATATATTTTTGCTGTTAATTAGACAAAGCAGATAAACGTTTTTGCAGCAAAGATATCATGGTTTTGATTAGCATGCTGTTGACTCTTCTATAGATATTGCAATGGTTGGCTAGCATGCCTGTGGAATTGGAGGGATATATCCGTCCAGGTTGTACAATTTTGACGGCTTTTATCGCAATGCCAAAGCCAACGTGGCTAAAGGTAGCCAGAAACTTTTTCTTCTTATCATGGTGGCTATTTTCATTATCCAGTTTCTATTGATGCCACAAGTTACTCATAAACTAAATTTTAATTGTTTTCAAGATTGTCCGTTCCGCTTCACAAATGATTAACTTATCAATGCATGGTCTTTAACTTTTTGGTGAAGTTTAGGAATGGCTAGAATCCTTTATATTCTAATTCTGTAATGTCTTTCAATGATCAGCTATTGGAAGAACCGAGTCTATTTATAAAAGACCTTGTTGCCTCACCAGGAAATATGTTGTTTGGAAGAGGTACTATGCTTGTGTATCTGAATGACGAGATATTTCATGTCACAAAAGGTCAGTTTGCATTGTAAGATATAAATTTTATCATTGTGCTTTTTACTCATGAACTTGGTCTTATCCATCTTTATGATTAATTTTGTTTATTTATTTTACAAACAAAGCTGTTCATAGAAAATGTTGTACGAATATTTGCTTACTTATACATGTCGAGTGTTGCAAAATGTCCAACTATGGCTGACTATTTATTTGGTCGATAACAGCTGATTATATTTATTTTGTTCCCTTTCCTCCTACTTGTCTCAGCTCTTTGTTTGACATTATCATAATCACAGTAAGTCAATCTTCATGTCCTTGGATTGTTTTTACAATAATAAACAATCAACTGTTGAATAAATCCTAATCTCAACATTTATCATTGCTGAGTGTGTGAGGATGAACAAGAAACGGTGAACCAGATAACCTTTTTGGTAGAAGCACAGATAAATAGGTCTGAACGAAATCTGATAAATAATCTATAAATTGTTTGACTTTTCCTGATAACAATTTAGCATACTTTTGCGACTCGTCCAGTGAACAGGAATAAATGCAACACCTTTTGTGGAAGGTAAGAAATTTGCAGAAATCATTTTTTTATTGCTATTATTTTTGCAACATTTTACTGAAGAATTTCCTATTCTTTTAATGCATTCTAACATTTTACTCGATCCTTGTGGAACAGATGCAGCCTCTATAGTGAAAGTTACTGTGAAAGATCGAGCTCCAAAGCTTCATTATGTTTATCCAACTTGCTTTGAAGCTGGCAGGCCTATGGAATTTGTAGCTTGTGGAAGTAATCTACTCCAACCGAAATTTCGGTGTGCACGTTATGCCTTATCCTATTATTTTCTTTATATTTGACCAATATCTCCGTCTTTAATTTGTGAAAAGCCATGATTTTTACTTTTCTACTCATAAACTTCGATTCTTTGCATGATTTTTTCTAATGAAATTGTAATACCTTGATATGCAACCACATATTAGTTTCTTTAGATAATGTATGAAGGAACTTTTGATGGGTGATGAGGAAAGAGAGCAAGCTTTGTTGGTATTGGGTGGATTCGCGTTTGAAAGTTGTATATATGTGCATTTCCATGTGATTTAAGATACAATTGTTTTATCCATTTATTTATTGTATTTTTATAGGTGTTAGTCGTGTTTTTGTTTTTTTAAACCACACCCTCACCTCCCAACCAACGACCAACAAGAACGTGAGGAATGTGGTGAAGAGTTTGACATATGAAGCTGGATAATTGCTTATTACATGATAGTGACGAGTGAAAACCTACCACAAGTGTTTACAATGCCAATTTTTAATAAATGATGAGTTAAGAGTGTTGTACCCACAGGGATTGAAAATTAAGTTCACTCTAAGTACTGTAATTAAAATATCTGAACCATATCTAGAGAATCAAATGTTTGGTTGAGTTCTAAAATAAATAAATTAAAGTAACAAGATTAATATTCAAAGGAAGCAAATCAAGAAGAGATGGATTCTAGATGTTCGATTTCACTTGACGATCCACTTTGTCTTGATCCTATTAATCTTTATATCATTAATCTGTATAGTTTGCTAGCCAAGAATCCCTAATTATTCTACTCCTCCCGAATGACAAGTAGAAATCAATAACAATCTTGATATCCTTATCTAAGATTAACTATCAAACAATTTAATTCACACAATGGTTCTTTAATGGCTTCAACCGAGTTATAGGCCTGTCGAACTGTATAAACATCCACGATGTATTTTCCTACGATCCTATTCAAAATTCCCTCTCCTGAGTGCTAGATTTCAAATAAATATAACGATTCAATTAGTAATCAGTTAATTAAACGCGATCAAATCAGAAAAACACAAATAAACTATATGAAAAACAAAAATATATTAATTAATCAATCAAAAACATAGGTTCAAGTCAAGCTTCGTCGTTCATCTAGAAAGTAAGAATAGTTCATGATAAACTTAAGAAAATTGCAAGACATGTTCTTAAATAACATCAAATTCAAGATAAGAATTAAGCAAACTAATAAGAAGAAGCTTCTCCGTCCCTGGATGCTGTCGCCTTCGTCTCCGCCTTCAAAATCCTTCGCTCTTGGTTGATAGCCGTCGTCTCTATATTGTTCTCCATTCCAAACCCTAAAAAAGTCTCATAATAGTTCTAATAGTCGGCCCTTTAAAAGTCCCAAATTGTTTGCCTTTTAAACTAAATCCTAGCCGCCTAGAGTCCATGGGCTGAAAAACGTCGGGCGTTGGGGAGCCGCTTTCGGTGATTGATCGCCGAAGCTTCTGCCTTCCTGAGATTGATCGCTTGAAAGACAGCGATTTATTGCTGAGGCCTCTGCCATCAGAGATTGATCGCTAATGGTTCAATTTCTTCAACTTTTATTTCTTCGTATTTTTCTCGATTTTCTTCCTCATTTCTTCCTTCTTGGACTCCCTTCCACCTTTTTATATCATTTATGCCTTTTCACCATCTTTTCATTACAAAACATCTCGTTACCTGGATACATTACAAAACATCTCGTTACCTGGATTTTTGTAAAACACAAAGCAAGACACCAAACACATAATTTTGATTGAAAACTAGCATAAATGTAAAGCAAAAGAATAGAAAATATAAGTGCAAAATGCACTTATCAAATAGCATGGGAGATTGAGATTGATTAGGTGAAAAGATTGTATAAATAGCATGTGAGATTGAGATTGATTAGGTGAAAAGATTGTTGCATATGCCATTAGGATGGATCAACTACCTTGGGCAATGTTAGAAAATGGTTTCTTAGGTTTGTGCTGATGGAACTGAAAGATTAATATAGAAATGCAATTGATGAAGATAATCATGAGGAAGGTTTGCAAATAATGTGTCATACTTTATTTAGTTATGATGATTTACCATTCCGTGGAGTTGCGACATGAGTTATGAAAATGTTTTTTGGGATGCTTGCTTGAAATTATATTTTGAACAAGATTTATGGGAAGACATGCTTGGTGGTTGGTGCAGTCGATTTTTTGAGAGTTCAAGCAATTAGTGTTTTATTCATATATTAGACTGGATGAACAATTTCACATTTATTATTTTATTTTCTTGGTTTGTTGACAGGTTTCTTGTGTCGTTTGCTGGGAAATATCTGGCATATGACATCTGTGTATCATCTGCCTGTTGTAAGAAGGGTGAGAATGAAAGTTTCGACCATCAATTGGTGAAGATATATGTGCCTCAGACTGATAGTGATCTTTTTGGCCCAGCTTTTGTTGAGGTGAGAGATGCATTTGATTCTATTACGCAACAATTGTTAATGCTTAAATCTGTAACTGTGTACAAATGTTATCATGCTAGAGTTTCAGGCGTACAAGATCTGGATCTTTGGTCATCACTCCAAAATTTTATAGAAGCATGTCCTTTGGATGACTTCCAATTGAACACTCTAATGATAAAAATAATGGGGAATATGAAAAAATTTCTCATTGTGTAACCAGAGAAACTTGGAAATTCATTTAATTTTGACTTGTGGAGTTGGGACTTCGCTACTTCTATTGTTTCTTCGTGTCAATATCTATCCCCATTCAATTTGGAATGGTTAATTCTATTGTATGCTAACTGCCAAATATTAATTTTCTTGTACCCATTTCTTGTATTTCTTTAAACAAGATAAGCTCTAGTCGACATTAAAAGAACATTGCAATGAGAAGACAGTTGGGAAATGGTTTTGTAATCATATGATATATGGAGAACCATATATATGCATTTTGTCCATGAAATTGACCAGCGCTGCTGCAAGAAGCTAGAACTTGTGCCATCATAATAATGGTTCTTTGATTTTCTTGTGCAGGTTGAAAATCAGTCTGGCTTGTCCAACTTCATTCCTATTCTTGTGGGCAACAAAGAAACATGCGCAGAAATGGAGATCCTGCAACTAAATTGCAACTCAATTTTCACCTCTGAAGAACGAAAGTTACGTCCTTCAAGATCTCCATGTGAAGTTTATGCCTCAAGACAAGCGCGGTTCTCAGAATTTGTTTTAGAAGTAGCTTGGTTGCTCAAGAAACCTGCATCAAAGCAAAAATTGACGCCTTGTCACATACATAGATTCAACTCTTTATTGAACTATTTGATAACAAAGGACTCATCTGTCGTATTAGGGAGAGTATTTTCATACATTAAAGATGTGGTTGATGACAATTTGATCGACAGCTTTGCTGATTCTGATATGAAGCTATTACGAAAATATATGGATATGGCAAGAACTATGCTCAAGCTGCCCTCCCCAATCAATAGCTGTGCTGTTGTCACAAACACCAACACCAATCAGGTAAGGATGTTGAATTTCTCGGCATATCTTAATCACCAACATGATTGCTCTTCATTGGAGAATTTCACTTTTCAGACATTTTTTGAAAAAAAAGTATATATATATAAGGTGGATATCACCTGAAAGTTTTGGTTTAATAATTGTTTTTCTTGATCATATCTTGTTTGTTACGTCCATGAAAGTTGTTCCTTTTAATAGAAATAGCAACATTTTATGTAACATGTCTTATTTGTGTCATCTGGTACATAAGCGTCAGGTATGCTGAGTGTAAATGTACAAAAAAAGAAAAAATATGAATCCCATCTTGTTCAGATTGTCAAGATGCTAGTTAAAGAAGTAGATACATTGAGTGAATGTATGAAGCAACAGCATAAAAGAACATAGAATAAACTTTTCCGAACTCTCGTGAACTCTCGTGGAAAATGTGGGTGTTACATGCACTTCTGAAAACACGTCTCTGGAAAATATTCACATACCACTCACATGTAAAACAACTACCATGGTTTTATCCAACTTGTGTTTTTTGTTTCTTGCTGCTGTATGTGTTTTAGGGCCTAAATATTCCTCGGGTACAAGAGTTCTCGCCGTCTCTAGAAGAAAGCGCTAAAGGTCCTCTTTTAAACCAACAGGTTGTCATGAATGTTAATCTTCACGAAAGGCCGAGAAAATCTGGCCACCTGTTACTGACAGGGTCGTTTTATACTTCTCGACCTTTTATCATGGCAGTCGCCGCATTTGGTGTTTGTTTGGGGGTCTGTGTAGTCGTCCTCCACCCTCAAAGAGTCGGTGAACTTGCAACGAGTATTAGGAGGTGTTTGTTTGATCACGCCTAGCGTTGACTGGACTAATTGGCAAGTCTTTCCCGAACGTGTACATATTAGAAATGTACATCACATCACGGATTGGATATGCAGCTTGGCGTACCAGCATACAAATTTGAAGTCTGCTGGTCTGGAATTGGAGGCTACTTTAGTTTGCTTGCACTTTGTATTTTTTCTCAATCTTAAGAAATTAACAAGAATAATAAATGTAATCCAGGTTTGTTGCTTGAATGAAGCTTCTTTATTTCTCTTGGTGTGCATTTTTGACTTTGTTATTTTTGTTAAACTTTGGTGTCTCTTAATGCACATGCATCGACATGGTGACACTGACATGA